>CM050519.1:39270474-39870474 GCA_027563665.1 Antrozous pallidus | reverse complement strand
TTACACATGTCTCATTAAGAACATCCTTTTCATATTTATGATGAAAAATATAACTTTTTAAAGAAGCAATTTATTTCCTATGTCTCTTGAGAACTACGTTTATTTTTATATCAAAGAATTTTTCATGTTGCACAAACTAAAAGGAAACAGTGACATCTCTAGAGGAGACAAGAGCTTAATGCTAGAAATATATAATCATGTGAAAATATCCTCCATCTTGTACGATGACTAAGCTTATGATTTAACCTAATTATGTACTTCGAGTCTCTTCCAGATCCCAGTCTTACTGGGATGTACAAAGCTTTTGTCATCAGGGTACCTAACATCAGACAGTCCTACTTGCTTCATACTGTCCAAGGGCCAAGAAATCAACTTTTGGGGCACTAGGGTACTACTCTGAAAGAGCAATTCCCCAAATGTTATCCTAGCATTCTACAGAGGCACTGATGTGCACTGGCATAGGCAACTTATGAAAAGGCCGGACTCTTTAATGCAAAATGTAGGTCTGCAGAGCAATACTTGCTGATCTCATTCTCATTCTACTAGGCACAATAATTTCAAATAATAGTAATAAAAATGAGTGATGATATATGTTACCATACATACGTATTCTTGTCTTACATATACACATACATACAAGATAAATAATGAGTGGCCAGATTATTATAATCTCTGAACACATAATAATCTGGCTAATATGCAAATTGTCCCCTTGACCAGGAGTTTGACCAGCAGGCAGGCCGGCTAACTGCCCATGTCCCCTCCCCCTGGCCAGGCTGGCCAGTCCCCACCCATGCACGAATTCATGCACCAGGCCTGAGTGGCCAGATTATACACACACACACATACTGAGTGGCCAGATTATTATGCGTTCAGAGATCATAATAATCTGGCTACTCAGTGTATGTGTGTATGTATCATTTAATAAATGTATAATATATAATAATGGAACATGACTGTTAGAACATTCATGAATGGTTTCATATGTATTAACATAGAAGAAAATACTTTTATGACACACTCCTTAATTCCTTGAGGGCATGCTACATCACAAATGCCTAAGTATCCTCATATTTTTTGAGGATTCCTGAAGTTTCCTTTCTCTGCAGTCTATTTTCTCCAGGTAATAAGGTATATAATTAAAGCTTACTTAAATATACAAAGAAACCCATAGCTTTAAAAAAGAGATATACATATTTTAATCCTCTACAGATACCCAGAACCACGTATTATAAGTCAGGTCATTCACCACTAGAACTTTTCCTAGCTGAATATCAGCCTGTCATTACCTAAATAGTCCTCTTCTTTTCCGATCTACCCTGAGCTTTGGTCAGTCTCCTGACTGCCTATACAGATGAGTTTTTCCTTATCTAAAAGGAGAACTTCCTAAAGAAATTTCAGCTCTGAAAACACAAATTAATGTCATACGCTGGATATTTTTATTCTGTGTAACAATTTCAAAAGTGCAAGTCATTTTTAAAATTATTTAAAAACCTGAAATTAATGTTTTAGGGAATTTTGAAGAAATACATCTAACTTTTCAGATATCTGAAATCCTTTCTGTATTCCCTCCAAACTGACTAGTAGTTATAATCAAATTAAGAGAGGGGCCACATTTCTCATTTCAGATGTCCACATGTAACCTCATTTTGGGCAAGCCTATGCCATGGCTTATAATTGCTTTTTAAAAAGATGTTAAGGTAGATTGCAAAAAATGAACACAATTCTCCCCCTGTGCCCATTCCCCATGCATTACGGCCCCTCCCATAAAGAGGTAGAGTTCTTCTCCTCTCTGTGAACTTGGGCTGACCCTGTGACTTTACTTGAAATGGTAGAATGTGGCAGAAGCAATGGTGTGCCAGGTCAGAACTGAGCCCGCAAGGTGCCCGGCATGCTTCCTCTCTCTAATTCTCTCTCTTGGCTCTCCCCAGCCACCACATATGCAAGGCTGCACTGCTTTGCTGCATGTTGAAAAGCACACAATACATTTGGTCTCATTGCTCCAGCCAACTCCCTGAAAGTTTACCCAGTAAACTGGTAGTAGATGCATGATGAGCACAAGCAACTAAAAGAACTGTCAACTGAGTTCAGCCCAAAAAGCTGACCCACAAAATCATAAATGAAGTTACTAAGTTGAGGGGTAGTTTTACATATTGACCAGCAAGTTCTCTTTGCATCCCACAAAAAAAATCAAGAGCTTTAGTAGTTCTATAAAAACACCTAGGCAAGCCCTCATAAATTCATATGAAATCAATCACTCCTACCAAATTACAATGAAATGTTCTACACACCTGTCACTAGGAAGCAAACCCGAAGATTCTTCCTCTCCCTTTAGTGTGTCATAGGAATCAACAGGCCTGAAAGATGGAAAAGGTTTATGATAAAAATAAAATTGATGCCTCCCCTGGGTTTAAGAAATAGATAACAAAATTATGTTATTCTAGCACCTGTATGAGAATGGTCTCTTGGTTGAAAACTAAACACACAGAAGTATTTCAATCAATCACTGAAGAAAGGAGACCTACAGCTACCAACAGACATTTGCAATTCATTCCACAAATACATGCTGAGTGCTTGCTATGACCTAGTAGGGTTCTAGGGAAACAAAACAAACTTATTGGCCTCCTAATGCTTACATTTTAGAGGGACATGCAGGCCAACCACAAGCAAATAAATGCAAAATATAAAGCAGAGAAGGGCACATGGAGAAAAGGAATAGGGTGAGCCATGTTTTTTTAGATGAGGCATTTTGGAAAGTTTGAGGTGGTGACATTGGATCGGAGACTTCAACAGGATGAGTAAGACAAAAAAAATGTGAGGGAACAGTTCTCTGGGCATAGGAACTAGCAAATGCAAAAATCCAAGGGCAGAATATGTTGTGCATTTTCAAGATAGGAAAGGGATGATAGTGCAGCTATACACACCAAGTGAGGGGAAGTCAGAGGAAGGTAGGCAGACCAAAGGGCCAAGCCACTTCATATAAGGCCCAGCGGAGGAGTTCAGGTGGTATTCTAATGTGAGGGAAGCCATTTGGAGAGTCTGAGCAGGAAAGTAAGGTGACAGGCTCATATTTACAATGGGATGGGTTCACTCTGGCTACTTGTGTTCATTTGTGTAGAGAACAGAAGGTAGGGAGAAGAACCAATTAGGTGCCTTCAAAGTAAGGAATGGATACAGCTAAGCCAAGCCAATTAAAAATCACATGTACCCATTGGCAAAGGAACAGACCTTCTATACTGGTATATTCTGACCGAGGTTTCCCTCTCTCTCTCGGCCTGGTGCTTCTGTTCTTCTGCGTGACGTGTCTGCTCCTCTGCCTGGCGCTTCTGCTCCTCTGCCTGGCACTTCTGCTCCTCTGCCCGGCGCTTCTGCTCCTCTTCCTGGCGCGTCTGCTCCTCTTCCTGGCGCTTCTGCTCCTCTGCTCGGCGCTTCTGCTCCTCTGCCTGGCGCTTCCGCTCCTCTGCCTGGCGCATCTGTTCTTCTGCATAACGCTTCTGTTCCTCAGCCTCAGCCTGACGTCGCATCTCCTCCTGCTCTTCCTGATACTGTTGCTCCTTCAGTTCCCTCTCTTTCTCTATAGTGAGTTGTTCCTGCAGCTTCTTTCTTTGGTCCTCAATCATACCTTCCTCGTGCCACTGTCTCCTCTCCTCTTCTCCTGCTCGGGTTCCTTCCCTGTCACAAGACTTGGACCCTTCATCCCAGGTGGCTTCCAAGGTGGCAACTGTGGGCTCCCGTGTGGTCAGAGCTGCATTTGAGTTCAGGACCATCAGCTCCTGCACAACCGGGGGGGGGGGGGGGGGAGATTTGATTAAAATATGTCTATATTCAGTTTTTGATGGTATTTATTGTAGATGGCCCAGAATTCTATTGAAATGATGTTAAACTTTATCACTAACAAAGCCACACATGGGTGACGGAGATGTAATTTAGAAGAGGAAGAAACACTTAAGAGTCTGTGGATAAAATAATTTATTCAGTAGAGAAACTAGAAGAAATGTTGAAACATCAAAGCAAAGTTCTGATAAATCAGAGCTTGTTATATTTTTCAAAGAGCTACATTGGCAAGTCTGTGACAAAAGCTAATTCAGCAGATTTCATCAAGACAGAGAAGGAAGAACATGTTCCAACACTACCTCATTCAAGAACTTGTAATTCTCTCTCTCAGCCTCCTGCTGAGCTCTTTGCCACTCTTCCCTTAGTTTCTCCTGCTCACGTTGGTATTTTTCCTATAAAAAATTATAGCATATTGATTAATTAGCTAATTAATAGACTGATGTTAATCTTTTTCATTAGCAGTTTTGCTAGCCCCACTTTTCACCTCCATCTTCAAAGACAGAGATATTTATTTTAACCAGTCCAATTTTAGTCCTCAAAACAGAAAATACCTTACATTGAAGTAAAATGCAGGTGCTGGGAAAGGGTAGACAGTCAGAATTGAACCCAAATGCACCCTTTACCATGGTAGTAATTCATTACAGCCCCTAAAGCTAACTGTAAGGGGGACCGAATTTCTCTGCAATAATCTGGCAGTAAGTCCTCACAAAGCCTCCTACTCATACAAAAATCTTAGGTTCACTGCAGCATTATACCCGATGGCCAAAACATAGAAACAACCTAAGTGCCCTTCGATGGATAACTTGATAAAGAAGATGTGAACATCTATTTACTTGAATACTACTCAGCTATAAGAAAGGACAGAATATTATCATTTGCAACAGTATGGGTAGATCTTAACACTACTGTACTAAATGAAATAAGTCAGAAAGAAAAGGACAAGAACCATATGGTTTCACCCATATGTAAGGTATAAAACAGTAAACAACAAACAAAAGATACAAACAAACTCACAGACACAGATAACAGAATGGTGGTTAACAGAGAAGAAAGGGATGGTGGGAGGAGGAAGAGAATAAAGGAGCCCAAATATATGGTGTTGGAAGAAGACCAGACTTTGGGTGGTAAGTACAAAATGGAATATACAGATGATGTATTATAGAACTGTACACACAAAAACTAAAATGTTATTGACCAGTGTCACCCAAATAAATTTAATTTAAAAAATAGTACATAGAAAAAAAAAGAAATCCAAACTAGAGTGCTTCATATTTTCTAGAAATAAACACAAAGGTTACTAAATGATTTTAAAAGGAGGATTCTGGAAAGCTTCAAAATGATAGGTAACTGTCTTTGCATTTTAATAGAAAATTATTTTAATACAAAAAATAATAATTGTATTTTAATACAAAATGAACTACCTATCAAACTATTTGTTAATTATCAGGTTACTGGCTTTTTAAATTTCTTTTTTTATATATTTTTTATTGATTTCAGAGAGCAAGGGAGAGGGGTAGAGAGAGAAACATCAATGATGAAAGAGAATCACTGATTGGTTACCTCCTGCAGACCCCTCCCTGGGAATCTAGCTCACAACACCCTGGCATATGCTCTGAGCAGGAACCAAACCATGACCTCCTGATTCATAGGTCGACACTCAATCACTGAGCCACAGGGGCTGGGCAAATTTCTTTTTTAATTTGCTTCTCAATACTAGTGGCATTTACAGTAACAACAGGCCTGCTTCCTGTTGCTCCATGTTATTCTGCTCTACCTGCAGCAGGCGGTCCTGCTCCTTCTGCCACCTCTCCTGTCGCTTTCGCTCCTCCTCTTGATCCCACGCCCAGCGACTCGGGGCACTGATAGTTGGAACTGGAAGCTAACCAGTTATGAGAGAAGAGGTGCAAACAAAGAATATGTTACATCATGAAGTCACCTATGGAAGCATATTTGCATACATAAATTATTCATATCCCCCTGTGTCTAAGCTGTACCAAAGGACAGTTGGCTTTATATTTCAAAATAGGTCTTTTCAACTTAAAGAGACTAGGTCACCTTATTTATTCCAAAAACAAGTGAATGCTACTTACATCAGGAACCACAGAATCAGAGCTTCCTGTATGGCAGCATGCGGGTAAGGAAGAAAAAAACACAGTATAAGACTTTTCATTTCTAAGAAATAATTCCATTCAGAGTTATGTCACTAACTCTTTCTATGCCAGTATACTAAGTGACATTTTTTTAAACAACAGAAGTAAATTCTTTTTTCCTCTTAAATTCCATCTGTTTGTTATTCATCTTCCAAATTCAAAGTAAGTTTAAAAAGAAAAAGGCAAGAAGAAAGGGTCAACTATGGGTGCTAAGAGTACATCCAAGTTCTAGGTACTAGCGCTAGATCAATGGTGTATTTCTGAATAAATTAGAGGGTTTGTTTATTAATAGACTGGGATACTATCTCACAGTTTGGCCTACTTGAAAAAGAATCAATCTCAAATATTACAACATCTACCAAATCTAATTTTTACCTGCCACTATTCAATTACAATGTGAGAACTCTAAGCTACTTTTCTTAAATAAGCCATCACATCAAACATGTTCAAGAAACCTTTCCTTTTCTTCTACTATTATTTGAAACATAAATATTCAAACTTCATATGTATGGCATAGTGTTATCCTTTTACTTTTTCACAGTGTTATTCTATTCAGTCTTAGGGGGGTCTACATAAGTGTATGTCTGTAGTACAATGCATACAAACAAGTAAGCAAATTTCATAAAATATGTATCATATGGTATTTTTAAATTTTCCTGAAACCTCAGCTGTCAAATAAATTATTCACTTACACAATTATATTTTTAAGAAAATTGTTTTGAGACTTAGGAAAATATTCTTCCCTTAAATAGCCTGCTGAAGAAAAGTAAGTAAAAATTAGAATAAAGAGAAAAGGAATTGCTTTATTTTAGTCAATCTGAGCTAGAAGTACCACTCTGCATCAATTAAATTACCAAGAAAAAACGGAAGTTTAACAAAAATGTATCGAAACCACTAAGGATACTGACACAAATAAACCTTACACATGCATAGCTGGTGAACTATTTCTATGTGTGGTCAAAATAGCGTAATTCAACAAAGGAAGACTACTAGGAGAATGACAAAATATAAAAGTCCAGTAAACATCGTGTTACAAGGTAAGTTTGTAAATGTTTGATAATCTTAAAAGTAAGAAACCATAACATTTTAGACATCAACAGCACACACTTGCCACTGACCGTGCCACTGCATCTCAAATGTTTGGATTTTACTTTTAAGTTCTTGACAGTGAAACACAGAGATCAAACTGCATTCGTGAGACAGAGCATCAAGCAAACGTGAGAGGGAAGGAAATGCCACATGCATAGCACATCGTAAGGGAGCGCTGCCCAACTACACCAACACTGAGAACCTCCAAATTCACTTGTTCACAAATGTCACCAAAATTTATTTGCTTTTAATTTACTTCCAAGTCAGCAGAGCAGTGCTATTAATACTCCAGAGCTGCCATCCCAATAAAAATAAACAACTCTGCTTTTCATTGGGAACATTTTCCAGAACCAAAAAGCAGAGGTTCTTTAGAAAGTTAGCCAATGATATGTTGGTGTAATCTAAGATTTTGCAATTTGTAGGAAGTAGTAAGGTTCAAATGAAATGCTTCATTTCCTGCTGTCACCCAGTGGGGAGGGGGGGTGGGAATTTTGTTTAACAGCATCTCAATTTTTTAATTAAAAAAGAAAAAGGGAACTCCAGAGGTACAGAGGACACGCAAAGACCCATTACCACAGAGGTACACCCATGAGCTGTAAGAAAAGCCTGATGACCCTAGGGAAAGAATGGAAATGGGTTATGTCGTTGGTCATGATGACGGCCAAACCGAACAGGCTCAGTGCCCAGCACCACAGACCATCAGGAAAGGTGGAGGGTGGGAACAATTCCATGAAAATGCATGAATTGTTAGCTTGGTAGTTTACCTTGTTCAAAAAATTGTGATCGCCTTTTTAAGTTTTTCAAAGAAATAGGTTCAGATGCTAGTTGAAAAATACAAAAAAAAAAAAAATCAATAAGATATCATTCATTTTACTTTCTCACCACTGGAAAACTAAATGATACTTGCTATATATCTTTCTCATCTATAGCAATTTATTTTTTTAATAATAAAAATGACAAAACTGATAGCCATAAAAGATATGTATTATTTCAATGCACAGAGACACACATATTTTTAGTAGTCTATGATATATTCAAATTAGTAAAAGGAACTAATATTTTGATTAATAAATTTTAGCAGATAAGCAGTCTAGTTTCACAAAAATCAAAACAGCTTTAGGAAAATGGAAATTAAATATTTTTGCTAAGGTAAATAAAAAAATCTCTTCTAGTAACAAGGAAAATTGCTTGTAATGAAGTTTTCACAATACAGGTGAATAAAACAGAAACTGAAGAATAATGAGGAAAAGAACAAGAAAATAAATAATAACCAGAGAAAGAAAAACAAAAGCAAATGCTAAACCTAAAATATTCTTCTAACTAGAATACTTTGTCCTCATTTTTAAGGTCTTTCAGTCACCAACTTTAAGTAAAACAAATGGAGTCCTGTTAATAAAAAAGAAAAAGAAAAAATTCTGATTTCTCCTATAGGTCTGTTGCGATATTATGGCAAATGATTATTATACTTTAATTTATTCATAAAATATAAATGCAATTATTACTTGATATTCATTGTTGTTTACTTATCTAAAGAAAAAGCTGAAATGACAGACCTGTGTAGTACCATAGTCACTAAGGAGTTAAGTGTCTTATCAGTTTGCTTTGCCTGAGTCACTGGCAGAACAGGACCCGGATGTCTTATATTTAAGATCATGAAGAAAAATAAGCCATGCTTTGAAAACTCCTTTGATAAAAAAATGCAATATCAAACAAAACATAGTCACTTCTGATGGTCAGAAACTAAATACAAAGATAAATAATCAATAAAGAGAGGGAAATTTATAAACTTAGTTTGGCTTTGACATTGGACTATGAACTGGCAAATGCAGATTCAAAGCCACCAGCCTGCTGTGAAAACCCAGCCCGATTCTGGGCAGTCTAGTTTCCTGTTAAAAGAAATTTCATCTTCTGTGGGTCGCTCTCCCGGCCTATTTCTTTTGTATGTCTATGGAAACATGTGGCAGCTAAATTATTTATAGGCCAACAGGAGGAAGAGAATGATAGCTCCATAAAGCAAAATTATCTTCGATACCATGCCTGCTTTTTTATTACAAATGGGTACTTTTGTTAACAACTGTTATTGCCCTTGGCATCTCCCTATTAATACCAGCCGCCTCCAAGCTTGTCCCTTTCACAACACTAAAGGGAGAAAGGAAACCTCATTCATCGTTTTGTAGTTAACCAAGATTCCCTTTGGCAGCATCCCACAGCAAGAAGGCTGATGGCCTGGGCAAAACCAGTCTTTCCTCATTGGCTCAGACACACAGGCTCTCAAAGCTCCTGGACATGCTGCCAAAGCTTTGTTTGCAGGGCCTGCACCATTCTCCAGGGCAGCCCAGCGCCCTTCCGCATGCTGCAATCCGATCTGGGTGCTAACCTTTGAGTTTCAACTTGCAGTGGATCAGTTTTTCTTTCACTCACAGGTATTAATGTTTACATTAACAGAACTGCGGTGCTATGACTTTTCTTACACTATCAACGTAAGTTATAATGGTGATGTCTACCTTTTAATTCAAAAGTACTGCTTTCATCACGAATCCCATTGATTTCCTTGGACTCAGTATTCTGGAAGGAATAAAAATGCCAGTTAACAACATTCTCTCCAATTGGAATTTGGGCTTAAATAATGCATTTCCCCTTAATGTAAATTTAGTTTAGTTAAGTAAGTGGTCGAGAATATTAACGTATTCTTTACAGTCTTTTACATATGATAGATATTTTTTATGAATCTTTAAAATTTGTGGAAGGATTTTTGACCAGCTGCAAGCACGGATGGCTTTAAATTCAACAGTCATTAATTTTTAAGAAACAAATAACGATTAGTCCATTTGGCTTATCTTAATGAGTAAGCAACATAGTTATATAGGGTTCTCTACATTTATATTTGTCTTACACGATGTAGTAGGACCTCCTTATTACATAAAAGAGGGTATCGTAGGATAACAACAATATATATCTAGGGAGTCAACATAAACATTTCTTTGAAAATTTAAATCTAAGTATTCTTCTGATACTTAGAAAAATTTCTACATTATAATTATTTCAATCAATTAATGTAACTGAGTATCTTTTAACCACCTATATAAGTCTACCCACCAAATTCACCTACTCAAGATTAAAAATGCTTCATGGGGTTTTAAATTGCACATAATTACTATACTTATTTTACCAGTAAAGACCAAAAAAGCATAGAAGAGCCATCATGTATAATTTTACATAATTAATAATTCACATTCACAAAGATCTGAGAAATGGGTATAATGATGAAAAATTGGTAAGAAATACCGGCAAAACACCAGTATGGGATCTTTTAATTTTATCATTATATAACTCATTATTACTCTAATTATTAATGAGTAATGCTCATGATGTTTAAAAATTCATTGTTCCCTCATTACTATAAAGGATCTTATTTAATTGTTTTTTAAAGTAGCATCAAAATTGTCCAGACAAAATAAGTTCTTCTCTCCCAACATACATTTCCTACAGTTGCTTTGTTCTAAACAAATATTCCTCCTTCTCAAAATACTTACAGAATTCTGAAGGCTTTCTGAGAAATCAGTCATTATTGATAGATTTGAAGATGTGTCTGAGTTGTAAATTCCAGAAGTTGCATCAATCCACTTTGTTTCAGGTGAACCTATAATTTTGGTAGCCATACTGGTGAGATTGAGGGTTTTATGCCGTATAAATGGCAGGGAAGGCTGGTCTTTGCCCCAATCTGATTGGCACGTGAAAATCGAGAAATGAGTACACATACATGTTGAAGTGGAAAGAACAAAGTTACTGAATGCACACATATAAATGCACATACACAAGGCAGACAGACAAATCGGGCAGTGTGTGAAAGAAACGAAAAGTTTAAGGATTCTACCTAGAGACCACCTTCCGAAAACTCAAGGGTTAGATCATGTTAATAATGAAAAGGCTAGCAAATTTGCTGAATCTTTCTGTAAACCAGGAATGGATATTAATTTTTTTATATCAAAAGTTGGTAGGTCTGGGGTGGTTTAATGTCCATCCCCATCTAACTTCTGTAACTAAGAAACACAATAATAAAGTGTATTTTGAAAGTTTCTTGAAAATGAAAATTTGAGAATAAATAACAGTGTATTGTTAAATTTTCTTGAGAATGAAAGGCCATCCCCATTTCATTTCTATAACTAAGAAATGTAATAGTGGAATGTATTTTGAAGGCTTCCTGAGAATGAACAACAGGAATATGGCTTCCCATGTTTTCTCTTATACCAGTTACAGTTTTGGTGCTGTAGAGAAAGTCCAATCATAATCTAATTCTTAATACTCAACATTATTACATGGCTCTCTAATGCAGATACAATTACAGGCCTTCAAAAAAAAGTGAGATATTTGAATGAATTTTCAAAAAAACAATAATCTTCAGTTGATATATGCAAGTCAGCCAAAAATATAAGTCATTAAATAATGTAGAATTCAGTAAATTTGCTAGTGAAAAGTTTTCAGACAGACTATTCAAGGAAGTGATTGTCTTGACATAACCAAAAAATGTCTTTAAGCAAAAATTTTTTTAAATGAAAATAAAAAAATTGTTATTGAAGCAAGCTGTTATAACCACTTGCCAAAGACCAGCTCCCAATTTAAAAAGCCAGACACAATGACAAACGAACTCACCAGACTTTCCATACCGCCTGATATCCATTACTAGGTTTCCAGTTTCTTGAGCATTAGCCATGGCTTCTTCCCACTCTTTTGTGTCTTTATATGAAAACTTGGTATTGTTGATGGCAATAATTTCATCATCTACCTGTAGCTGAGAAAATTCTGCTGGGCTACCTAAATAGAGCAAAATAAACAACCAATTTAAAAATAAACAGATCCTATAGTCATTGATTATTTAAATTAAAGAATAAATGACTTTTTAACCTCAACTAACCATTTCTCATAATTTTTAGGTGAAAAGGAGTCACAAAATTTCTTAGTTATCAAACATTTGAGTATCAACAATACACAAAACAGCAGAGGCATATTTTATTGTATAATATATGTCATTTTCATTAACATTTAAAGGACAAATGATAAGTTCATCTGTTCAAAAAAATTTTTATTAACCACCTAAGAACAGAGAAAATGTTTCATTATTTAAAAATTTTAAATGTGAAATAAACTACACTTTAGTTGAGCTTCCAAATCCAAATGCATGTTGGAACAAAAGAAAATAGGGCCATTTAAAACTGATTAAAATTACTACTTACCATTACCTCATTGGAGAGATCTTGAAATTTCAAATAAAAAGCAATTTAGTATGCAATTTTATGTAGTTAAAATATGCAAATGAGGAACTCCTCTTAAATGCCATAGTTTTCTTTTTAGTTTTAGGCCCTGTGGTAAGAGTTCCAGGCTTGACTTGGCATAGTCCTGCGTGGGGGTGGGGCAGTCCTTTTGTAAAAGTCCCAGAGCATCCTGAGGTTTCCATAGGCCATAGTTGTATTAGGACATCCAGAAAACACCATTTAATTATACAGCACAGATAGATCTACCACATACATAGATGACCAGGATCTATTAGCATTTTTAAATATTAAGCCTAACATTTTGACAAGTGAATTCTGTAAAAGTCACAAAAATAAGACTCCTCAAAACTAAAATTAGTTAGGCAAGGAGAACAAACAACATTTGGTTTGTAACTCAACTATCAGTCTCGGAGAAGAGGATGTCTATCTTCTCGCTTTCCTGCTGCATTTTCCCCGTGTGTGTTCTCCTGTATCAAATAAACCAATGTCTGGGGATGGGGGAAACAGTATAGGATAGCAAAGGAGAAGAAATTTCAGTAAAGCAAAATCTACAAATTACCTGCTTCTACTGATGCTATGAAGATCCCGGAAATATCCCATTTTACTGTAAATCCAAAGTCAAGGCCGTTCCCAGGCGTCTGGTTTATGCTGATTCTCATATCACTGAACTGATCCTGAAAACAAACATGAAACGGTGGGATCAGGTGTCCCTGGCACCCACGTAGAGGAAAGCCTATCCATGAAAGAAGGGAGGCTGCAAGCAAGGTACACTTCAATTATTTCATGATCAAATGGGAGCTTCATTTTTTTCCTGGGTTTGATAAAACCTTCATTTACAGAAATATTACCAAGTTTATTATTTTTCTTCTAAGTTAGGGGAAATTTATATCAACAGATATTTTTCTTCGCATTAATATATATCAGGTGGCCAATGATAAAGCTTATGCTTTTGCTCACCATATAAATGGGTCTAATCTAAAGACTATTTGTTTATATCCAGGAATGCAGTTGAGTAAGAAAATGTCTGCTTCTGTGTATGTGTGTGTGTGTGTGTGTGTGTGTGTGTGTGTGTGTAATGGAACATTCTTAAGTCCTGAGAAAAGGAATATTCTGACGTTTGCAACAACATGGATGAACCTGGATGTATTGTGCTAAATGAGATTAGTCATGCAGAGATAGACAAGTACTGTATGATATCATATATATGTGAATTGTAAAAAAGCCCAAATTGTAAAAATACAAAATGGTGTTTACCAGGGGAAGGAGTTGGGGAGATAGGACAAATGTTGTTAAGCGTACGCACTTGCACAAAGTAGTTAATAAGCCCTAGAGATATAACGCACAGTAAAGTGAGCACAGACAACATATTGTATTAAAATCATCATCACACTTGTTAGGGAATAAAGCTTAATGATTCTAAACTCTAAAGAGAAAGAGTAATTATTAATGTGATAGAGGTGCTAATTAGCACTACATTTATACAGATATAAATGTATCAAATTAACATGTTGTACACATTAAATTTACAGTGTTATTTGTCAAATTCAATAAAATGTGTTTCGAAAATGAAAAAAATACTTAAATCATTTATTTTGAAAATGTCACTATGCTAATAAAATCTTCAAATATTGAACTTAGCTGAGTCATTTCAAGGGGTTCACAGACACATAATTCAGTGACCAGTAGCATGCTTATCTAGGACAGGTACCACTCCTAAATAGCATTTGAAATTTAACGAGGCATTTTTGCTTGCCCCAATGCCACATGAAGACAGAGCCACTAGACAGCTGCAAGATTCTGAACTATGTGATCTCTGAGGAACCAGCAGTAAGATGCCGACACCCTCTACTGAGACACCCTGAGCCACAACGTCCTTGAAGTGACATTAGCTCAATAGCCACTTGGACAATAGGTAGAATTTTACTTCTGTGTCCATCAATATATTACACAGCAACAAATTCTAACTTGCAGACTTTCTTAAAACCATATTATAAAATAAACATTTTAAGTTCTAAAGTATACTATGCCTGTGGAAATTTATGTTTCATCATTTGCATGCTTTGTTTTGGATACACAGCAGATATGAAGTTTAGCATGAGTTTTTCAAACAAGTGTGTTAGTTCTTTGATTCATAATCATAAAGAATTTAAACTTAAGAGTTTACTATATATATATATTTTAAAGCCACTTTATGTTTCAGGAAAATACCTAAAACTTCTCCATTATAATTTGGCAGTTAGACTGAAATTTATGCCATACTAAGCAATTCCTAAAGCCTTATGTTTAAATTTTTTAACCTCTAAAACAGGTTTAAAATCCAAGTGAAAAATATTATCTAAGAATTAGAAGTAAGATAGCAAATAAAGGTTTGAGAGTATATTATATAATACTAGAGGCCCAGTGCATGAAATTCATGCATGGGGGGGGGGGACAAAGCCCAGTCTGCACCTTCTCCAATCTGGGACCCCTCAAGGGATGTCTGACTGCCCGTTTAGGCCAGATCCGACAGTTGGATATCCCTCTCACAATCCAGGACTGCTGGCTCCCAACTGCTCACCTGCCTGCCTTCCTGATTGCCCCTAACCACTTCTGCCTGCCAGCCTGATTGATGCCTAACTGCTCTCCTGCCAGCCTGGTCACCCTTAAATGCCCTCCCCTGCAGGCCTAGTCACCCCTAACTGCCTTCCCCTGCAGGCCTGGTCCCCCCCAACTGCTCTCCCCTGCAGGCCCAATTGCCACTAACTACCCTCCTCTGCTGGCCTGGTCACCCCTAATTGCCCTCCCTTGCAGACTTGATCACCCCCAAATTCCCTCCCTTGAAGGCCTGGTTCCTCCCAATAGCCCTCCCGTGCCGACCTGATCACCCACAACTGTCCTCCCTTGCAGATGTGGTCCCTCCCAACTGTGGCGGCCATCTTGTGTCCACAAGGGGGTAGTCATCTTTGACCACATTGGGGCAGCCATCTTGTGTGTTGGAGTGACGGTTAATTTGCATATTATTCTTTTATTAGATAGGATAGAGAGGCCTGGTGCACGGGTTCAAGCTGGCTGGCTTTCCCTGAAGGGTGTTCCAGATCAAGATGGGAGTTCCCTTGGGGCATGGGGCAGCCTGGTGGTTTGCAGGCCAGCCATACCCCCTAGCAACTCAAGCAGAGGTCCTGGGATCTGGGATTTATTTATCTTCTATAATTGAAACTTTGTAGCCTTGAGCAGAGCCTAGCCTCCTGCTCGTTCCATGGCTGCAGCCATTTCTGTTGGGATTTATTTATCTTCTATAATTGAAACTTTGTAGCCTTGAGTGGAGGCCTGGGCCTGCCAGGGCAGGCAGAAAGCTTGGCTTCCTTCATTGCCAGGGAAACCCAAGCCTCCTACTCTCTTCGTTGCCACAGCCATCTTGGTTGGGTTCATCTGCATACTCACTCCTGATTGGCTGGTAGGCATGACTTGTGGGTGTAGCATATTACTCTTATTAAATAGGCTGGCCACAAAAGTTAGGTGCTATAACCATATTCATTTGCTCAACATTCACTAATTGTACATCTTATTCTGCATATAACACACTGAGAAATAAAGATGGATTAGTCATGGCTCTTGCTCTTGAGAAATAATTACTGATTCTTCAACAGTGGGTGTGGAATTTTTTAAGAAAAAGTTTGTAACTAATGACATAAGAAGATTTCATCAGAAAGTTTGTAAAGCAGTTTAAATATGGGAACTCAGATGCAGCTAGTGAGAATGCTCATTAATAATCAGCCTAAACACTAATCCCCAGAATAAAACTCTATTATGAACAGAAAAAATTATTGGTTAGTTTTACTCTTTAACTAAAACCACCATAGACTTAGAGATGACTCAACAAAAATAATTGGTCATCTTCACTACTCTTGTCCTCCCAAATTCCAACTTAAACCCAATTAAAATGCAGAATCTATTGCTATAAAAGGGCAGAGAGGCAAATGACATGTCAGACACTCAAGACACTGACTGAGGTTTTTATTGTGAAGAATAAAAGACAGGATGAAGATTTAATAAATAGTCTCAAACTACATAAATAACACTTTGTGGGAGACAGCAAGTGAATATTTTCTGGCAAATATAGGATAAAAGCGAACAAGTTTAAGCCATAGATGGAAGAGTCTCCCCATTATATTAGACCAGAAGAATTATCTCACAAAGGACTGCTCTTACCTTGGAAATAAATCTCTACTTGAACATATTAAACAAAAGGGCAGATAACCACCTCCCCGGAAGGTAACAGAGGACAGCCTCACGGTGGCTACAGCCTGGCAGACTGCTGTGTGTGGATCCCTGGCACTGTACACAGGCAAGGAAGAAGGAGGAACCACCTGGACAATTACAGTCCATTCTGTCAATAACCAGGTGACCTCAGGCATCTCACTGAGCCTGACAGAGCCTTCTCTCTCTCACAAATACATTGATTTTTCAAGTTTTTGTTTTTTAAAACCCTATTTTCAAGTGAAATCCTGATATATACCATGTCCCTCCAAAAGCAATATATAGCAAGGATTAAAACTAAAGGGTGGTTATACATTTAGGTTAGGGGCCCCAGAGCCCCACTTGCATGGCCTCCTCATGGCAATCCTTCAAGCAGCTCTGTGGAGTTCAAGGTTATTAAATTAGGTTACCCCTGAGAATTCTTACAGGGAATATAGCTATAATTATAGTCAAGCATAAACTATTCAGCAATGATTTCACTTAGGATTTCTACTTCCATGTTTTTCTCTGCATGATGCATGTCACATGAGTAGTCTACAAATGGTCCATGCTTCATAAGATAATGGAGAATTACCTTTTGAACAGGAGGGAACCATGAATATAAATTATTGGAGGAAATAGATTTTTGATAGCTGGCAAACTACTATCCCAAGTAGCTTAAGTACTCTATGCCAAGAACAGTAAAATATAGTTATTAACATATCAGCACTTAAAAATGAAAATAATTTCCTTCAAATCAGGTATAATTTATACAGAAATATATACTGAAAACTATAATTTTTAAACAAAAACATGATGACCTGGAGTAATAATAATAAGATTTATTTTTATGAGATCTAGTAAATTAAGATTCTCATATATCACCACAGATGGGAATTAATGAAAAACAGGATCAACCTTATGAAATAACAAGGCAGTTATTCTACTCAACTTTTCCAATTAGATGTTTACTTAAGGAAAGCCTATTTTAGTTGATAAAACTAAACACTAAAAGTAGATTCAGGTTATAAAGTCAGAAATACCAGAGAAATAAATAATCTTGGATTTTTGTACAGATGGCATTTAAGTGTCTTTTTTTCCAGGGTCTGAGGTGAGCCTTCAAATCATGGCTCTGGTCTAGCACTGGACTATTCTCCTTCACCAAAGAGACTGCATATCTCCTTCCTCTACTTCCCCATTCCAAATACTCAGGGCATTTCCAGCTCTACCACTTACTCAACCCTTTCCAAGCTTATCTCTTACCTACTGCAAATCCATTTACAGTCCTCATCCCATCAGACATCAACAACTATTCCTTTTTTTAAAAATATATTTTTTATTTATTTCAGAAAGGAAGAGAGAGAGAGAGAGAGACATCAATTATTAGAATCAGTGATCATCTGCCTCCTACATGCCCCACACTGGGGATTGAGCCCACAACCTGGGTATGTGCCCTGACTGGGACTCAAACCCTGACTCCTGGTTCACGGGTCAATGCTCACACTAGCTGGACACCATGAACTATTCTTGTTTCTAGGAAATAGTCTTCCAAGCCATCCATTATTTCACTTTCTCTTGCCTTTCTCCTCCATTTCTCTGGACACATCAGTTTCATTAGTATGTTCTTCATCTTTCCGTTTTCATTTTGTTGTTCCCACCATGATCTCCCATCTTTGTGACTACAGGCTTACCTGAGCTACCTCCTTCATTGCTGTATCTTCAACTACTAACTAAACCCAACATATCCAAAACCACATTGATTAGCTTCCTTCCCTAATCTGCTCTTCTGCCTCTTGGTTTTTATATATCGGTTAATTACATCACTCTCCAACTAGATGCCTACGTTAGAAATAGCAGGCTCTTTCTGGAGCTCTTCCTCTTTTCTTATAACCACTCCCCACCCCAACTCCACACAATGATCCTCACCCCCACTATCCACCATACACATGCATTTAATAGTGTTGTCAAGTCCACAATCCATAATTCCACCTGGGAACCACCCCATCCTTCCATCTTCCTTCAAGTTATCGTCTTAGTTTGATGTCCCTTCTAAACTACTGTGGTCACCTCCCAATAGGCCTCCAGTTTACTTTTCCCCATCTCCCACACAGCTGCCAGAACTTGAGTAACAGAACATGGCAATTATTATATTACACCTTATTTAAATGTGCATAACTCCTTACTGTCTACTGTAGTTTTTAAGCTCTACAATTCAGAAATAATTCAGTTCTGACACAGATGTACCTCCCTCAAAACAATCTTAAGAATTATTTTCACTTTATAAACCAGAAGGTATTTCAATTCCTGTGGGCTCCAAAATTGTAAAGACAGGGCAAAGTTAAAATAAGTCGACATTTGGTGTTTTTCCTTAAGGCAGTTCTCAAATTTGAGCATCTCATATTTCATAAACATTAAGGTCAGAGAAATTGTAATTGTGGCCTGATCATTTAACTGGCCTGGAAGATGTATATAACTTTCAAATCTCAAGAATTTCATTGGTAATAAGGTGGATGATACCACCAACTTTGCAAGGTTATTAAGAGGAATAAATAAAACATTTAAAAGGTGCCAACGCAGGTGGCCAATGCCTAGTAATTACCTTCTTTTTCCCATGGAAACAATGTTATCCATTATATATATGCTGGTTAAAGAAAATCCTATTTAAAACTCACAAACAGCTATGAAGCCAATAGTATTCAATCAGCATTCAGCAAATACAGATCCAGGCACTGTGCTGACAGTGAGCAAGACCAGCCTGTTTCCTGCCTTCCCACAAAGTCAGCTCTAATGAAGGTGACAAGCATGGTATGAAGCTGTGATAAGGGGAGCCCTGGGTGTTATAAAAAAGGGCATTTAATAGGCTCACGGGTCAGGAAATGGACATGTAAAAAGCTTCCTTCCTTCCATATCTATCATCCTACATCTGGGTTCTGCTTTAAAAAGAAAATCTGGGGAACAGACTCCAAAATGTGGGCTTGGATGGGATTTGAGAATTCAGGGCTCTGACTGGACAAAGTAAAACGAAAACCTGTAGGTAACATCAATTTTGGAGGAAAACATGAAAGCCACATCTGTGGGAGGATAAAAGAGGATGAAGGACTCTCTCCCCTTGCTCAGGGTTACCTCCCAGAATTGTCCCAGCACCCTGGACTGACAAGGAAGCAGGTAACGTAGCAACACAAAAAGAGAAGTAGGGAGAAAGGGAACAGAGATGATTAAAACCCCAGAGCGCAGCAAAGGAGATGGGAAAGAAACCCCTGTACGCAGGAAATGAGGTCATATTAATGTCTTCTCTTCATTATGCCTTTCCTTTTTTATGGCAGAAACCCACAATTCTGATAGGCTCCTAACCAGTCTCTGCCTCCAGACTTCATTTCCTTAAAATAGTTCTATGCAACATCAAAATGCTTACGTTCCTAAAACACTCATTAATCTTAAAACTCCCACATTAAAGATCCCATAAGACCTAAGTTACCTGCTGGATCAAGTTTATACTTCAGTCTAGTAATCAGGGGCTTAAATTCCAATCAAGTCAGTAAACACTTCCAACTCTGTGCAAAGGCTGTGGAGGTATAAAGAATACCAGTAACGAGACAAAGTGAACACATGGAATAAGGAAGAATTTAGCAGATGAAGCTTTCAAGGGTGAAAAATTCAATTCCGACTGGGGAGGGAGGTATTTGTATTCAGAAAGCAAATGACCCTCCTAGACTATAAAAGAACAAGAGGACTTCTTCAAAAGACAGAAATGGGTAAAATAAACAATTTCAAGTGGAGTGACAATAAAAACAAATATTTGATGTGTTCAAGCAGTCTCATTTGGCTAGATCACCTACTTCCTCTCTCTTTCCCACAATATATTGTGGTGTAGGTAGGTAGCTTGAGTCAGACTGCCTGGGTTCAAATCCAGACTCCACCACTCAGTACCTTGCAAGGCCTTGGACAAATACTATGCTCACTCTGGGCCTCAATTTCCAAAACTTTAAAGCAGCGATCCAAAGGTCACTGAAGACTAACAAAGCTAATGCCCTGAGACACCTGGGGTTGGTAATCCCTCAATAAACAGCTACTAACTGTACTAGTAAGGAGTTTGAGACTGGTGAGGAGAAACCTCAATACTCTCCTGAATGCCCTGAACTTCACTGCCCAGATCACTGAGGCTTTGCAACTGAGAGATTAGTCCAACCTGGCACCACACAGGTGCCTCTGATGCCAGCCTTGTGGAATGCACAAACACATGTGACTATTTACAAAGCATCTGTGTTGATGGGAACAGGGCCTGAACTTCCACTGAAGGAGGGAGAAAAAAATATAACATCAAGGAAGATTCTGGAGGAAGCAAGTAAAGGGCATCACTAGCAAAAGTGCAAGTAAAGAACGAGAATGAAGACTCGAAGAACAATTATAAAACTATCAAGATATCTAGTTTAACCAGGCACTATGCTTTAATTTTTTCATTCTCTGAACTCCTGGAATTATAGTTTGGCCAAGAGTTTGGAGGAATGTTCCATATGCCTTGACCTATTAATGACTAACTGTTTAATGCCTTCATGGTGTTTTTCCCAAGGCAGTGAGCCCCTTTTCAGTGACAAAGGCAGAGGGATGCTACACAAGCTACTTCCCTCAGGACACAGAAGTGGCACACCTGGCATCTTGGTGATGGGAAAGTAGCCATATGACACACACCTAATATTCAAGAATTCTAATGGTCCCACCTGTTAAATGAAGCCTAATTTTGCTTGGTAGAAGATCATTTCAAGTTTGGTGACAACGAAGCCTAAACCCATTAAGGATGAAAGTTGACGCCATGCCCTGTTAATTCAGGTTCCTCTGACCTGCACTAACCAGGGACACACCCACACGCCACACTTAGCGTCTTTTTCTTAATTCCTGGACGCAGCTAGTCAACTGTCGCCCGGAGGGAGTTGGGTGCACCTCCCGCCAACACACTCATCAGGCTGCTTGCTTGGATTTGTTGTTTGAAAGGGGAAGGCTTGCATGCAATTCCATAAAACAAAAGACACCTGGCTGCTGTTTCTATTATTCATCCACTAGTACCTTATGTTCCCCAACTATAGCATAGGCTATTGTTCTCATCTGAAACTTAAAATGCTAATTAATATTTCCAATTCTTCAAAAATGAGTTAAACACCTGAAATGGACACAAAATTTCATTAAATGTAAACTGTAATTGAAAAATAAAATTTTTAAAAGTGATGAAATAAAATAAAAATAAAGAGTTACAAAAGTAACTTACAACTAATGATTTTAGCAAGCTGCAAAAATTTCTTTTAGATATAGGTTTGTAAATATGCATGGGAAAAGCTGAAAGAAATATACCTAAATGCTAACCAAGATTACCCATTAATAATGGAATTACTTTCCTACATTTCTAAATTTTTGCAGCTACATAGTACTTTATAATCAGAAGAAAAAGCTTAAAACTGTAAAACTGTATAGAACTAATAAAAATCCAATATATCAAAAAAATGTTATTTCAAATTATCTTATACTAAGGGTAAATATGCAAATTGGTCACAACGCCTGGCAGGGGGTTAGCGAAGGACAACCAAAGGACTGACCAGCAGGCTGCATGGGGTGACCAGGCCGGCGGGGTCGGGGGGGAGGACAGTGAGAGGTGACCAGGCCAGTAGGGGGGAGCAGTTAGGGGCAATCAGGCAGGCGGACAAGTGAGCGGTTAGGAGCTGGCAGTCCCAGATTGTGAGAGGGATGTCTAATTGCTGGTTTTGGGCCAATCCCTGGGATTGGGCCAAAAACAGCAGTTGGACATCCCCTGAGGGGTCCCCGATTGGAGAGGGTCCAGGCTGGGTTGAGGGGAGCTCCTCCCCCCACCCCTGTGCACGAATTTCGTGCACTGGGCCTCTAGTTTCACATAAAGTCACTTCATGAATATAACTTAGGCCAAGCTCTATATACTTCATGTTGTACCTTGGAAAACAAATAGAAAGGAATCAGAGACATCTACACTAAGCTAAAGAACCACAAAAGCTTTTCCAAGCACTATATAGCAAACCTTAAGAAGGGTTTTTTCACAAGGAGAAAAGCTTGATCTAGACAATCAACAGCTTTATAGCTTGCATGTGAAACATACTAAAAGAACAGTCATTACTTAATAATTCTGTTGTCATCTTTGGGGATTTGAAGAAGGAAAAACTACAAATACCTCCAATCATTTTTCATCTAATGGTATATTTGTTTGGATTCCAAATGTTAAGGAACACAATTGTCATACTGTAACTAACTCTCAATATTACCATTAGGAGACAGTGAGTGGTTCAAAATTCTAGACTTTCTAAAGCATAAATGAGCATTGAAAGTCACTAAAAAGCAGAAAGATTAATATGATAAAGAAATGCCATGCAAGAGGCCTGAACCTCTCGTATGTACCAATTTTTCCTTGCGGTCAGTTAATGTCCCTGAAAAGGGGCCTTTATTATCCACTTATCTATTAGACCTGCATCTAAAGCTTCCTGAGTGAGTCCTGCACCTGAATCCAGGACTGCTATGCAGTGTAAAGGCAGCAGCTGCTGAAATGGGCAGTAGGAAGAACACCCAGATAAACCCCAAGGAGATTGACCAATAGTCTCAATACACCCATGTCACAGGGTCATTTGAATCCATAAATTCAGAGTTGAAAGAGACCTACTTCCTCCAAGATCTGGTCAAAATAAATGCAATCTCACATTCCACATTATCATTCCATGTAACCAATCACAACCCCTAGAAATATGGGTTAGAGATATGGGTTCCAGTTTAAATAATCGTGTTTCTGAGCCTGGGTGATTAAAAGCCTTCTTAAACTCACCTTTGATCGTGACACATCTGTCTGTGGTGAGCTTCTCCCTTCTCCAAGTTCAGACATTGAATTGGGGCCAGATACTGAAGACCAGGTGGCATTTGAAGTGGCAGCCCGATCCTGGGAGAGAGATGAGAAGGGGAGTGCAGGAGAGGGCAACCTCATCACACCCTCTCCCGATGTCACTGCCACTCTTTCGCCAAAGGAGCTGGAAGCCAGCTGGCTTGGGTCAGACGTTTGCACAGAGGTACTGACCGAACTATACTGAGTTCTCTTCACGCCTTCTACGTCTCCATTATACTTCCAAACGTCATCCATCTAAAATAGGAAACATAATTTTAAACTTGGTATTGTTAGATTTGTTTTAAAATGTGTACAGTCATATTTTAGTAAAGATTACTAAAAGCTTGAAACACATTCTTTCATACCCACGTAGGAGGAGGAGGAGTTGTTTTCACAATGGTTTATATTATAAACAGAACTCTGAAACCTGCTTTGCTCATTTACATTAGTCCAGGTCAGTAGATAGAACTCTACTCTTTTTAATTGTTGAATACTCTATAGTATGGATATCTACAATTTATTTATGTGATATGCATTCAATGCTGTTCAAAATTTTCTGTAACTTCCAGAAACATTGCAACAAATACCCATATATCTTTAGAATCAGAATATTTTTATAGCACATATTTCCAAAAGTGGACTTGCTAGACCAAATGATATCCTATATAATAAAAGAGAAACATACAAATTTGACCATATCTTCGCTCCTGATTGGCTATGCTACCAGCCAATCAGGAGCGGGGGCGGGGCCAAGTGGCAGGAGTGCCAGGCCCCGGGGTGGAGATGAAACGGTGATGGCAGGGAGCGCCTGGCCCCCAGGCACTGTGAGTGTAAGTGGCAGCGAGTGCCCAGCCCCTGGGGTCAGGTGGTCGCAGGCAGCCGGGGCTGAGCTGAACAAGGCAATGGCTGGGTGCCCAAGGCCTAAAGCCTCACCAGGCTGGGGGTGAGCCATCAGTTGGACATCCCCTGAGAGCTCCCAGTATGTGAGAGGGGGCAGGTTGGGTTGAGGGACCATCCACCCCCAGTGCATAAATTTCATGCAGCAGGCACCTAGTTTACATATAAATATAAATTATATAATATCTTTTTGAAATTATAGCAAAGCACACCCAAAGCAATGTATAAAAATGTCTGTTTTGCCTGGCCAATATGGCCCAGTGGTTTAGCATCAACCCATGCACCAGGAGTTCACTGGTTTGATTCCCAGTCAGGACACATGCCTGGGTTTGGACCTGATCCCCAGGGCATGGTATGCAGGAAGTAGCAGATATTGATGTTTCTCTCTCATCGATGTTTCTAACTCTCTCTTCCTTCTCCCTCTCTCTCCCTCTAAAAATCAGTAAGAATATATTTTTTTTAAAAAAGAATGTCTTTTTCTCTGTATCCATGACAACACTAGACATTTTGAATCTGATGGGTGAGAAGTTGTACACATCATTCTTGTTCTAGTGAGGTTGAACAGTGATGGATGAAAAGTTGTATACCTCACGCTTGTTCTAATGAGGTTGAACATGCACCTGGTCCTTTTTGTCATCAACCATTTAAGTCCCCTCTCTCTTGAACTGGTTATTCATTTCTATGCCCATTTTCCTACTGGTTTATCTTTTCCTTACCAACCTGAAGGGCCATTTTAAACCTTAGGGATATTGACCCTATATTCATAAAACATCCTACTAATTAATATTTTTCCAAGTCTATAAATTATCTTTTGACTATGTTAAAAGTGTCTGTCATATAAATTTAATTTTTATGTTGCCAAATATGTCTGTATTTTACTTAAGATAATGATCAGGAGTTCTTCCTAGCTATTTAGACAAGTTTCTCTTCAATTTTTTTAATCATATTTTTTCTCTTTTAGATTTTAAGATTCTACATTGGCAGAGAAAAAAGCAACTTGAGTATTGACAGTAAGAAATGTATTGCTTCCTTTTACATAATGAAAATTAATAAACCCACTTTCAAGTTTATGATACTGCTGTATTCTCAGGGCAAATGATTCCATATTTTTTAAAATACTAATTTAAGTAGAAATAAATATGTAATTTTTGAACATAAGATTCAGTTTAATAACTACACTCAAACATATCAAGTTCTAATAAAGTAGAAAATGATAGAAAATAAACATTTTACATAAGAACTGAAAATATTTAAGTCACACTATATGAAACTGCTGTTCTGTAAGTCTAAAAAAACTGACAACTGGCCACTTCCTATAGTTCAACCTAATACTTTACAAAAGCTATATCTGAGAAAATATGAGGCTAAAAAATAAATTCTCTGCCTTAGAATGTAGCTTATTCATTCTTCAAAATGTATCAGTTCTATTTTCATTGAACTTAAAGCTTAATCAATTCTGCATCATTGCTACATTTTAATCATTAAGTAGCATTAAGTATCTATGGAATCTATATTGGCTAAAATAAAAATTGCGTTATATATGTTATGTACATTTTCCATATTAAATATACATAAATCAAGCTTCTGCGCAAATACACCAACAGTTTGCTCATGAGAATCGAGTATATGAACTGAGAACACTCTTTTACCGTGTAGGATCTTGGGAGAGATGAGATTCCCCTTGAGTGAGAGCCAAAAGGTCTCGGTGTGACCACAGATGTCAACCTAGCTGTATCAGTTTTCTGGTAACTTCTGGGGAGAGAAGCTGAAACTCGAGTCGATTCCATTTGTGTAGTCATTGAATGCTGGGAAGACAAAGAGGCTGGGCGTTGTTCTTCCGTGGGGCTTTTGGAAGGAAGCTGAATTTCAGCTGGCAGAGTGTCCTCCCTTTTCACAACAGTTGTAGAATCTTGTTTAGGAATTTCTGTAGGGTAAGTTGTTCCTTTCTCTTCTACTCTCTGCCCCTGATGACTTGCTTCTGACATAGTTAGTGTC
This sequence comes from Antrozous pallidus, assembly GCA_027563665.1. Classification (NCBI taxonomy): domain Eukaryota; kingdom Metazoa; phylum Chordata; class Mammalia; order Chiroptera; family Vespertilionidae; genus Antrozous; species Antrozous pallidus. Next base: position 39,844,144 of record CM050519.1, on the reverse strand, counting down.
AGGGGAAGCCTGTCTTCATTCAATACATCATCAGAAGAATATATTCTACTCCTCGATGTAATCGTAGACGTCTGATTTCGGGATTCCCTTAGCAGAAACACACCATAGCCGCAAAGTTAGGCATTCGGCATTCAAAGGTGGAGAGACAGATCTTATTTTGGTAATTAACATACAAAATGAGCTGGGAATGATGTGCAATATAATACTAACTTCACACAATGTGCAATATAATACTAACAGAATATGAGGATAAATACGTGCAATTGTTTCATGCCACACTAAGAAATTTTATAAGAGCTTGACTTTTCAGAGAGGCTCTCAGATACTTCACAGGGATTTTTTTTAAGTTGTAAAGATAAATAAGGAAATAAAATTTTAATAAAGAATCATTTGCCAAATTTATCCACAAGTTTATAACTCTTCCAAATTTAATACACTACACAAATAACTGCCTGACAACCAATTTGAATCCTTCAAAGATGTAGATTCCTTGTCAGCCCTGTATTTCCTGTACATGATTTATAATAATTTAGTAAAAATAAAAGACTGCAAAAAACACAGACTTCCATTAAGATCAAGTTATTACCTAGTTTCATACAGCTTCATAGAATTTGCAGACAGTTATTACAGATTAAAAGTCACCATTCATGCATATGGAGAAAATGACGAAATAGTCTCATCTCTAGCATTTAGTAAGGAGTGCCTCTTAAGCTGACAGTTGCATTTCAGTGAATGAAACTGTGTTTGCATTTGGCTTCTGGGGCATAAAGGAGCTTTGTGTAATTTCACCTGACAGCACATTTCCTTTTCGACATTATCCTTAAAGCATATTTGCCATATCCCAAGGTTTTACAGAGTAACTGCTCTAACAGGAAATTTTAATTTGACCTTTATTGTGTTATGTTGCAATATAAAAAATAAACCCTCACATTTATTTTTATATAGTCTTCCTTTAAAATATAATTTAAATTGTACCACTGAAATAGGAAAAATAACTCCTACATTTTACACAATTCAGTTGAGTGTGGAAGCTGGTTTTATTTGACCATTCCATTCCTACATTCATTTTTAAAGGAGGAAAAAATAGTCCCTTTCAGCACCAAATATAGCCAACACCACCCAATTCTGCATATGAATATTCAAAGTAAAATAAAGAAATTATGTATATCTATTTAGTACTCATTTCTTTTGTTAATCCAAGCCACTATTTATCATAGCAATACTTTGCTTTTTCACTGCTAAGCAAAATGCTAAAAGTTTCATTGCATATTTGGTTAGAGTTTAATCACCCTACACATGCACAAAATGTCCATTTCTAACACTGGTCTCTCCGACCAGGAGATCTATCCAGCCTATTACCTGTCCTGCAGCATTTCCTTAAATGTCTTAGAACTTTTCTCAGATTTCTCCAGCGCCTGCTTTTCAATTTCTTCCCTCTCTTCTTTTTTCTTCTGCAGGTCTGAAGTGTAGCTTTTTCGACGATCTTTCCATTTTGCAAGGTCCTAACAGAAGAAAATCACATCAGCACAGGCATACCTGAATTGCTACACACCCTTTCTAGCAGTGAGAGTGTGCCAGCGTATCCCATTACATCGCTGAAACTATTCACTCCCACTTGATGCCAAGGTGCCCTAATTTTGCTTTTTATAGCCAGTGTTTCTGTACCAAGCCTTTATCTCATGTGTCTGCCTAAAAAACCTGACCTAATAAGATAGACCCCATTTTTGTTTTCCTGCCTCGTTGCCCATTTCACAAAGAATGCTAAATGCTTGTAATTAGGTGCCAGGTCAGAAAGACCAGGAACTGTTTCAAGTTCATTTTCATCTCGCTCCAATAATCTGGCTGCTATATGAAATGACATTTCTTCACCAGAAAAACTGGCAAAGAAAATGATTATAAAATGGTTAAGCATGGATGTACACTGGGTCTTCCATTGAGTGAGCCCTGAGCTCAGTCCCTGCTTGGAGGCAAAGGGTATATAAACACAGATAAATCCGATGTGCTCCCCGCTCCCAGGAACTCTCAGTCTAGAAGGGAAAGACAGGCATGTAAATAAAAATCAGGCAACGCATGCAATCGGATTGCTGAGAGAGTAGGGGTCCAAAGGAGAACATGGCCCACCTCGGGCAGGGGCTTCAAAAAGCTTTACTGAGGAGGCCAGCCTCGAGTACTGACTTCTTCAATGTGGATAAACTTTACATAATGTCAGGGCAATGAGGGAGATCACACAGAACAAGGGGACACCCGTTTCCCATGTTTCCAGGAAGGGAAGTCTCTCCTAGCCAGGTGAACCCAGGACAATTAACCTAATTCAGCTTGACATTAGCCCTAGCAGTCTAAGCTGGTTTCTGACATCCAGGCGTTTAAGGCATTTTCAATGGTACCACCTTTTCTATGTCTCCCAAACAGAGACATCCCATACTAAGAACTGCTAGTCATTCCGGCCCAAGTAGCAGCCTCTCAAAGTTCTCAGACTAAATGGAATCTCAGCCCTAGGACATGCAATGTTAAGTTTGGTTTTAAACCCTCTAGGAGCAGACCAAGCAACTCCTGCTTTAAAAACAGCCTGAACCCTATATGAACTATTTGCAGAAAGAACAAAAGCAATGTGCATTTCATCCTATAGGATCACAAGTATGCATTGTTATCTGACCTAACCTACCTGATAACTCCTCAATACTATTTTCACATCCAGTCAGTTACTATTTATGTTGGCAAAATGACATTGAATTCCTGTTTCCTGACAATTAAACTGAATACCCCACTCAAAGAGGCACTGGAATTTTGAAATGTGGCCATAGCAGGGGTTTCTCCTTCATGAATTAGACCTTAATTCCTTTGAAAAATTAAGATTTATTCTCTCTGGGCTTTTGGTTCATGCTACCACTCAACTCTATTACCATAGAGATGTCCTCAAACATCTTTGGGTTTGCTTTGCATGGCCTATCATACTTTTATACACTGCTTTGGTGTATAACAATTACTTCTTTCAAAATAGCCCAAACTCCTTTCTGTAGGAACAAAACTATGGCAGTACTGTGAAAACACCTAACTTGGATTCAGATTATATGATTACACTTTCAGCCAAACTATTTTTTCTTAAATCTCCTCTACTAACTCTAAGAACCAGTTCATCTCTCCACGCTGATGCCCAGATTCTGCTGAGCCCCTGCCCCTCTACTTCCCAGACATGGAGCAAAGCCTCCTTCTTTCACCAGCATCAGTAAAGGTCCCACCCTAATTCAATGACCAACGCACGTCAACAACTTAGCAACACTGCCAAGAAGGAGCTTCTCATATATGAGAATTCGGAGAATATTAGAAGATCAACAGCCTATTGTGTTTTGCACAATTTGGCCTTTAAAATATACAACAGTAATGGACCAAGAAGGTTTAAAAATCTTCTTAAAGGAGTTGGTCACATTTTCTACATACCTGAGTTTTCTAATAGCAAGGAAAATCACCTCTTGAGTATACTGACTTCCTTTGCAGGGAAGCAAAGAAAAGCCAAACACACACACACTTGCCTTGTCTTCCCACCTCCCAATACAAAGCATACTCACATCCTGCCATTTCTGATCTTGCTCTTTTAGTTGGGATTTCATTTTCTGCATCTCCTCGTAACGCAGCTGACGCAAGTTCTGAACATCCTCGGCGCTGACATCGCTCATGGACTTACTCCTATAACAAAAATACCCAGAGTAACCAATGACTGGATTTAGAGTTAAAACTGGGAGGCTGGGCTTCTACTTGGAAATTCCATCTAAATTTCTGCCGTACTACCTAGATGCTTTAGAGATAACATCACAGAAATAGCACTACAGAGATAAATGGTGTTTTTCCAAAACGCAGAAACAAGAGCCTTGCATGCAACTCAAGTGTGAATTCTTTCACAAGAGGGCTAAATGAAACTTCCTAAGTCTGAAAAAAAAATAATCCAATGGTCATATTTAGAGTGGTCTCTGCATAAAAGAATTGTTTCAGAAAAAAATTATTATTATTAGTCCTTAGAATCATTTGTCTTTATTTCTCTCTCTCCCCCCAAGATAATCTTTTAAGGTTTGGCTGCCTTTTCTGGACACTTATTAAATAATTCAATGATTACCTGATATTTTCTCCTCAAGTTCAATAGCATGAATAAATGTGCTGCTTTCTCACAAAGATTCTATACCACCTGCCCAGCACTGCATTAGACTTGTTCTCAAAGCACCACAGGTAGCTTCTAATACCCAGTTATAATATAGTCTCCAGAGCTTTCTTTTTATTAAAGCAGCTCTCAATGTCTTCCATGGGTGCCCCTTGCCATGAGGATGTACTGAGAGTTAGCTCTCACAGAGCTCAATCTAGAGCAGAAACCAATGAACAAAGTTGGGTGTCAGACATAAGGCACATGTATGCTATATACATGCACCCATAAAAAATTGGGATAAACTGCCCCAGAGAAGGAGAAACTACGGGGTGAGGGGAAGAGTTGAGTCAAGTCTAATATTGAAGAACAAGTAGAAATGAGTGAAGAGAGAGAGAGATAGAGACAGAGAAAGAGCTTTTGAAGGTGGGGTGGCCAAAATGCTCTCTCCTACAAATCTTTCCTAAGGCACTTCTGATTTTATTTCATGGTGAGAGACTGCACCTTTATTCACTTAAGTAACACATCACCTTCTTCTTTGGCCCCTAAACTTTGCCTTCCCCTAGATCTTGCCATCACCACATTACTTAGCTCAGGAATTCAATTATAATCTATGCAAATGACTCCCAAAGCCATAGATGAGGACCAGTCCCCTCCTTAGACTCAATTCTAATTGCTTATTAGATAAACATCTCTGCATAGACATCCCCTAACCATCTAAATTGTAAAAGAATCAAATGAAATAATATCAAAAGGATTCTGTAACAGTTATTGTTAATGGAGCCAAACTCAATTCTGTCCCCAACTCTGTTAGTAGAGTTACCTGCCCTCCAATCGTCCACATCTGAAACCAAAGAACCATTTTTCACCTTTGCCTCTCCCTTCTCCCTACTTTCAATTAGTTATCAAGTCCTCTTACTCAGTGTCTTTTTCTTTCCATTTCTATTGCCAACACCCTAGATCAGAGCACAGTCAACTCTTAACTAGACTTTTTTAAAAGCTTCTTAAATTATCACCCAATCTCCAGATCCAGTGATGGTCTTTCCTGAAATGTTCTCTCCACTCAAAAGCCCTTCCCAGTATATATGCCTTTTCTAATGCCCTTCTATCATCAGGAACCCTGCTAAACTCTGGATGGGTGTAAGCAATGTCCACTTGGAAGTCTAACAGGTCACTCAAACTTGTCACAGACCAAACCCATGATTGCTCATTCTACTACCTGCTCAAAATCTATCTTTCTCATCCCAGTAAAAGTCAACACAACATTCACTTCTCTCTTTCTCTCATACATAGTAGCTGATTTCTTTAGTAAAAAAAAACTGTCACTCTACCTTCTAAATATATCTAAGATACAACATTCCTCATCCCCTCCACCATTACCACCTTGCTCCAGGCTATCATATCTCAGTTTGTGTTATCACAACAATCTGTCTCCTTACTTCCACCTCTTCCTGCCCAACAGTGTATTCTCAACATAGCGGACAGAAGAGTCTTCAAAAATTGGACTCAGATCATGAGTCTACTCAACACCCCAGTTCCTTTCCATCTCACTCGAGTTAAAAACAGGTCCTACCAAGAATTATAAGGTCCACCCATGACCTGGTCCCCACCTACATCTCTGCACTCATCTCCTGAAATGTTCTCCTCCACTCACTCGGCTACTGCCAACTGGCTTCCTTGTTCATGCTCACGTATAAACTCTTTGTGGCTTACCTCTCGCTCCCAGTCACCTGCTTAAATGTTACCTCAGTGTTTCCTTCCCTGACCACCTAGCGAAAATAGCAAATGTCCCTCTCCCCTGGCCCCCCTTTCTCCATAGCATATATTGCCATCTGAAATGTATGCTTATGTCAACACCACAGGAGTTTTGTCCGGTTTGTTTATGGCTATATCACAAGTGCCTCAAAGAGAGTCCGGCCCATACATGTAATCATAAATGTAGTAATGATCTAGGTAATATTCTGCCACTTTGATAAAGTCTTCGTAGCTCCTCCATGCCAAAAATGGTCTGTCTGTCCCTTTTACCAACCTCTCTAGCGCTTTAGTTCTACCTTTCTCATGGTATTTCACAATCAGCATGTTGTGTACATAGTGTGTGCACAAGCGTGCGTGTTGGCTTAGCTCCCTCACAGGTTCACATGTTTCCTGGGAGGAAAACATAGCACAAGGCATGCAGGATACATGCCTTTAACATCTATGGTAAGAATGAGGAATATTTTATCACATTTAATCAAGCAAAATAAACTTGAAATGTTTCTAATATTCTGTAAGAAAGTATAACCCCTTCCCAAAGTTTTATAAAGAAAGCTTTATAGGATTAAGGAATACTAAAGAATTATATATAGTAAATATATGAATTTATATATGAAATTATACATTGCTCTATGAATGTAATATTACTTAGCTAGGTATAAAACTGATTTGTATAAATTTGAGGGTATAAATTAACTTACAAACTGCAAAGAATTAGGCTATTTCAGCTAATACTATAACAGACTTACCAAAAAGAGGCAAGGAAAAATGTTCAAGATCAAGAAATGAAGGGAATCTAGATACTTAAAATACAAGGTTATGAAAATTTCAGAACAAAAATGGAAATGCAAGTATGACAGTAACATTATGGTGGGGGAAAGGCTGGCTGGTCTCAACTGGCCCAGACTTCTACACTGGTGCTCTTTGAGACCTCACCTCTTGCACCGCAGAGGTGCCTTTTCAAAAAGCATACTCACCATGGGCAGAGCAGCCTCCTGAAAGCCCACGCACAGAGCCTGGCACACAGGCAGTGCCCACCGTGAACAAAGTGAGCCAAACACGATCAGGAGCTGACAAGTCCCTGCACAGGGCAGGAATGTGAGCTCCTTCTGTTCCCTCGGGTGCATAAAGTTTCCTACATAAGCTTGAGCACTTTCCATACAGGCTGAGCCAGGCACTGGAATGAGACAGGAGGTGGGGGCTGACCATGGCACCAATTTTTACCCCAACCTAACATCGTTTCACTTCTCTGAGCCTCAGTTCCCCATTCAAGAAAGGGATTGTTGTGAGACTTGGGTAGGTTATGTGGACTGCACGTCAACCACCATCTCGTGCTGTATACCAACTCTTCTTATGAAGGCAAATGTAAGCGTGTGGGATCTTCTGAAAACTAACTCCCAAAGCAGTTTCAAATAAGAGAGGTCATCCCAGGTCACACTGATAAAATCTAGAACTTTTGGAGTGCGGGAGTGTTCTAGCCAGATCATGAAGAATTCTTTCTTTCCTTATCAAAGTTGACAGCATAATAAACTTCTGAGGGCTTACTGTGAGCCAAGCAGCCTACCGGGATTATCTCATTAGACAAAACCTCAATCCGGTTCTGCCACTCACTTGCTGGACGACCTTGGGAAAGCTGTAATATCTGCTTCCCTTTCCCCATGTTTCTAAAATGCATCTGATACCCCTCTATCTGCCTACAGAAATGAGATGAGCACCAGAGACAGTCTCAGGAAAACTGGGAAAACCATAAAAGACTACATGCTCTGATACTCACTAGCCTATCACAATTCTTATAATTCATTTATCTGCCACCCTTAAATTTGGAGAGGCTTCCATTTAGAATTGATTTGGATTTTTTACAAAAATAAAAATATAGGTCTAATATGTTGCATTTTTAGCTGAATCGACTCTTTTTAATAGCAGTTGGGGTAGAGAGAGAAAGAAGTTGGGAAAGGTAAAGAAAAAAGGTATAGATTATAAAACAATATTACTAAAATCTTACTCTCTTCTCCCATGATATTGATCAACTGCTACTCTCCTGGCACTTTTTGACAAGTTTTATGATGCATATTATTTTAGAACTCGATTTCATAAAACTTATAGATAAATATCTAAGGAGTAAAGGATCAAAAAGGACCAGCATGTCGAAAAATTTCCTTACTATAAAAATCACTAAAAAAAAAAAAAAATCACTGATAGCCTCATGGGGCAAATAGAAATTTTATGATACTAAGTTAGGAGGCCCCAACCTTGAAAGGAAGATATAAGTATATTAATGCACCTCCAAATACATGGTGGGTGAAAGTAGGTCTGTAGTTGTATGTGAGGCACAGAGCTTATTCTTGTACTATTATTGATTAATTATTGTATTATTTTCCATATGAACAACTGTAAACATACTTTTGCCCTACTCTGTACTAGTATATCTACTAGGTGTTGCAAGAATTCATTAAACTAAAGGGTAATCAATACTAAAACCAAGGTAAGAGGCTTTAGAGCTGCCATAAACTAGATTGATAAACAACATAAAGGAAACTTTTAATTTATAGGCTTATAGTCTAAGTCAAGGTATCTCCAGAGCAGTAGTATTAACATTTTGTGGCCAGAAAGTTATTTGTGGTTGGGGGCTATCCTGCCTACTGAAGGACATTTAGCAGCAGCCCTGCTGTAAAGGAACTAGATGCCAGTACCAATGCCTGCCCTCCTCCCCCGCAAAACAACTCACCCAGTATAACAACCAAAAAGTCTGCAGATATTGTCAAATATTTCCTGGGAGCATAATCCCCAGAAACTAACTCACATCAACATTATTTTCCCTTTTTTTGTAGTTGTTGTCTTGGCAATAAAAAGATAATGGGCAGCAGATTCAATGACTTAATCATATTGCAAAATTATAACTGTGTACCTTACATATTTATCTTTAGAGCATCCACCAAGACCATAAAGGCATAAGTCCATGCAACACAAAAGCACACATGTGAGAAATGACTGCCACATACAAAGCGTGTTTCTAAAGATACACAAGTGACAAGTGTTAAATGCCAAATAAAAAGCAAGCCAAAAATTAATAATCTTTCAAAATTTAAGACACATTTCTCTTTAACCTGGTCCTTACCAAAAAAAAAAAGCATTCATTATTTTTCAACCATAGGATGTTGAACAATAATGATTTTCCAGATGACATACATTATGTCCAGAGAAATATCAGTTGTTTTATGCTTATAAACATTTATGTACACCTTTATAAACATGAAATGAATCCCAGATTAAAAGCCTATATTCAATCCAATTTTTGTTTTCATTACAGATCAATTTAAGAAAAATCACTAACTGATAGAATATAGGGGGGGAAATACCATACAGATTTTTTTATTGCAAGTGGCCTAAAATGCTCTTGAGTTTTGTGAGAATGTATTTGTATTTGTGTTACTTTCCATTATTTGACAAGGCAAGCATTAACCATCAGTCTCAATTTACAATCTTTCTTTGAGTTGTTACCATGCCACTAAATTGTTTTTATAACAAACACTATACTAGGCAAACAACAGTCTTGAAATAATCTACAGGAGGCATTAGCTCCTGCTAGTGACAGCCCAGAAAAATCCTTTGCTTTCTGAGTCTTGGCATTTGGGTTTCTCTCTTTTCTTCACCCAGATATGCCGGTATGACGTTTCCCTAAAAAGGAACATGTACAGTCTTTGAAATAGCTGTGTCTGTTTCCATCCCTCACACGACTTGTACTCAGGGTACTTGCAACCACTTTAAGAAAAACAACCTATTTACATTATAAAGTCTTATTTACCAATGAAAATGCTTCTGAAATTATTCAAAATGCTTGAAGCTGCAAAGAGGTTTTTCATCAAGTTAAAACAGCTTTGCCTTGATGAATCAAGATGAGTAGATGCTTAAGCATCATGTTGAAGTGGCCGTGTTCATCCTCACTGATGAGAAGGCTTTAATACCTGAGGAGCTGGAGAGGGAACAACTTGTCCTTGCATGGCATACGCAAAGCAGGCTGGGAGCCTGATTTTTAAAATCATCAACTGAGAAGTACTTGCAGTGATGTGCCTGTGCTTCAGTGACACCTTTGACATCCAGAATGGTTATATTGCTTTAAATAGCAATTTTAGCAACTTTCAAGACCTCTACACTATCAAACTATCAGAACTAGAGAATCTTCGAGATGAACTAAATCCTAGAGATGAATTAAGTAGGGAACGATACTTAGCTACTCAGTCTTAGGCCTTAAATTTAAGATAATTGATTAGAGATCGATTAAAATATTCAAGTTTTCTTCTTGCTCAAAAATGTTAGCAGTTAGACTCACAACATCAAAGAAAGCTTGATGGAAAATATTTATATGTAGCCACCTGGTTATTTTTCACTAAGAATAAATGATTCTATACAGTTAATATATAGTAAAAAGTAAAAGTAGTATTTACTTTTAACTCTTTTATTCTGGAAATGGAAAATATTTCCAGAAAGTTATTTTTATAATATTTACTAGAGGCCCGATGCACGAAATTCATGCATAGAGGGTGCCCAGCCTGCACCCTTCCAATCTGGGACCACTCCAGGGATGTCCGACTGTCCATTTAGGGCAGTGGAATCGGGCCTAAATGGGCAGTAGAACATCCCTCTCACAATCCAGGACTGCTGGCTCTCAACTGCTCACCTGCCTGCCTTCCTGATTGCCCCTAACCACTTCTGCCTGCCAGCCTGATCACCTCCTAACCACTCCCCTGCTAACCTGATAGATGCCTAACTGCTCCCCTGCCAGCCCAATTGCCCCTAATTGCCCTCCTCTGCTGGCCTGGTCACCACTAACTGCCCTTCCCTGCCAGCCTGGATACCCATAACTGTCTTCCACTGCTTGCCTGGTTCCCCCCAACTGCCCTCCCCTGCCAACCCAGTCACCACTAACTACCCTGCCCCTGCCAGTCTCATCACCCCCAACTGCCCTTCCTTGCAGGCCTGCCCCCCCAACTGCTCTCCCTTGCAGGCTGGGTGCCCCCCAACTGCCCTTCCCTGCAGGCCCAGTCACCCCCAACTTCCCTGCTCTGCCACCCTAATCACCCCTAACTGCCTTCCCCCTGCAGACTTGAATGCCCACAACTGCCCTCCCTTGCAAGCCTGGTCCATCCCAACTGCCCTGCCCTAGTGACCTGATCACCCACAACTGCCCTCCCTTGCAGGCCTGGTCCATCCCAACTACCCTCCCCTGCTGGCCATCTTGTGGCAGCCATCTTGTGTCCATATGGGGGCAGCCATTTTTGACCCCATGGGGGCAGTCATCTTGTGTGTTGGAGTGACAGTCAATTTGCATATTGCTCTTTTATTAGATAGGGTGTCTATCAGGAGACTAAAATTTACAAAAGAAAAACAGACAAAAATTAAGAATTAGTTATAAATAATAATGAAAACTACCAAGATTTTAATTTTTGCAAGTTTTGGAAGGCTAATTTGGCTCTATAACACAGAATGTTTCCAAATCCTACTAAGGGAAAATTAATGGCATTCACCATCCAAACTAAAAAAAGCCCACATAGATAGCAATATATAGGCAATGTCAACCCCATGTATTCCAACCTCAAAGTAAATTCTAATACCCTCTTTCCATCACAGATTTTCTAAAATGCAGTTATGCAGTCTTCCACATGCAAAAAAGAGAATTTAGGTCTATATAATAATCAAATATAAAAATAAATATACCCAATCTCAGGTAAGTGCTTTTGTTACTTTTAATCAATTCCTTTTAAAAAAATTACCCAAATTTTCATCTAATAGAACAATTCTATTGTTATGATATAGCAGTTCATGCACTGAGCACTCAGACACACTACCATTAGTTGCTAAATTAAGAAAAATATCCCATTTTAAAATCTCATGCATAGCACACAGCATCCATGTTTAGTAACATGCCAGGATAGCAGTGCAATGACATATTACATGAAGGACAAACAATGTGCAGAGATTTCTTTTTTGCTGCAAACCACGACACTTACCCATCCTCACCATAAATCTTTTGAAAGAGTCTAAGAAATCAGAAAACCAAAAATTAAAAGTCATTTCTTTCAGTATGTTATTTTTTAAATGTTCAACGTTTTTAACTTAAGTTTCTAACAAGAAATGGACAAATCTCAAAAGGTTGCTTTTCCAGTCACATTCTTGATTTTGTCTCAAATTCTCATTGATCTCATATCTCAAGGAATTCACATTAACTTAGATCAAGAGTTTCCAGATTTAGCTTAAACTGACAAATCTAAAACAAAAAGCTTTATTAGTTGCCAGGAACTAATAAAAAAGTTAGACTTGCATCTACTAAGTTTATTCAACCTAATCACATTTGCCCATCCCAAAGTTCAACAAATTGAACATTCATCAAACACCAAGTGTTCATTATTCTAAAAATGGCCATAATTATATACATGTAAAATTTAGCAGACAGCAAATAACATTCATGCACTTTAATCAAGTTTGCACTAAACTCTGAAACTATAAATTTAGAAATTCACACACTTACAGTCCAAGAAACCTAGGTCAAAAACAAAAATCAAAATCAAGTTAAATGAAATTTGCAATGCCATATTTTAAGGGAAATTTTTACACAAAAATCACACACTCCAAAATGAGAAACACATAAAACCAAACTACAACCATACTGTTTCAGAAATGCCTGGACATGAGAATAAAAGTCTGTGAATGGAATCAGAAAACATTTTCATGAAATACCATGTTGCAGAATGGTACCACAGTCTCTCCTTAACGCCGAAGGCAATGACTGTGTACACACTTTCTTAAACTGGCCTCAAATAGGCAATTCGGTGATGTGCAAATATGGAATTGCACTTTTTCCATGAAATATGCAAAGGTTTCTCAAAGCAAAATAAATGTTTAGAGGATGCTTCAAAATGGCATGTGACATGCAGTCGGGCAATAATGTGCCACTTTCTCACACAAGAAAAGTAACACAAGACCATCCATTAAGTACAAGCAAAGTCCTTGCAGAAACACACTCTGACCTCTCAACCATCAGCCGTTTCCTGTGCCTAAGCCTGCTGGCCTCCCGGATGGCCTCCCACTTCCGTAAGTCCGCCTCACTGCAGGGACCAGGGATGAAACTGATGGGAGGCACAGAAGTTCCCAGCTTCCAATACTGGATCTTACGGGTCAACATGTCATCTGTCTTCCGTCGATACGAAGGAACTAGTACTCTACAGCTACTACTTTTCTCTTTGGCTGGGCACCTCCTTTCAAGAACACAGAGGAACTTGGCTTGAATTTCTGGAGGAAGAGTCCAGGGTTCAGGGAAAGGGATTGGTTGGTATCTATCTGGGGCCCCTGATAGAGGCACCTCTTTCTTCTGCGCTGGAATTCGGCGGACAATCATATCATCTTTCTCTAGATCTGGAAGTATGAGTTCGCCTTCTCTGCACTGCAGAATTATATCTCGCTCTACAGGATCATCTCGCTCAGAAAACCTTCTGAAGTCTTCAAAAGCTCGGAGAACACATGGATTGGCGTGGAAAGCCCCAGTCTTTCTGACAAAGAAATCGTCATTCTCTAAGTCAGGATCTAGGGCTGACATCTCAAGGTCACCTCTTGTATACCCTGGTGCATAAGAGAGATGCTTCCTGCGAGTTATGAGCCTTGGGCCAGCAGTGGGATCAAGTTTGATATTTGTTTCAGAAGATAAGATGTCATCAGAATATGTTTGGAGGGCCTGAAGTAATAAAAACGGACTGAAGCACAGAAAAGAAAAAGGAAGGGAGAATCTTATTAAGTATATTAAAGAGAACAGGTAATTAGGTAGCAGACCAACTAGCCATTCTTGCTTAATTATAAGGGGCATGGGAAGGACTCTTGTGTGGAAGAAAGACTAGCACTGGATGCCATCACCTGTCACTTTCCTGGGTACCACTTAAAGAAACAAGAGCAGAGGATACAGCTCAGGAAAGGTAGGCACCAAGCAGGCCAAGCAATAGGGCTCAAACTGGGTAGAGTACACCTCCCTGAGATACAATGAAACACTTGCTGTCACCTCTTCCTCACTCCATGAGCCACAATGACCTCATCCTCATCCCAGAGACTCGGAAATGATCTTGAAAAAAGTTTTAGAGTTGGTCATGAAGCACTGTAGGCAATAGGCACTAATAGGAAGCAGACATTTAAAAACTACAATGTTCTGAAGCTGTACAAAAGACCCTGAGGAATCTTCTCTTTGCATTTTCCCAGCAGACTTAGCTGTCCACCTGTCCATCTGAAAGTTATTTCCTTTATATCTCCGCACATAGAGCAACTGTAAAATTACATCCATTTTTCTTTTTTCTTTTTTTTTAACATATTTTTATTGATTTCAGAGAGGAAGAGAGAGATAGAAACATCAATGATAAGAAAGAATGATTGATTGGCTACCTTCTGCACGCCCCCTACTGGGGATTGGGCTTGCAATCTGGGCATGTGCCCTTGGCCAGAATCAAACCTGGGACCCTTCAGTCTGCAGGCAGATGCTCTATCTACTGAGCCAAACCAGCTAGGGCAGTCCACTTTTCCAAAGGCCTTTAGAAATGGTTTTCCAAAAGAAATGACTATGCCACATGTAACTCTATACTATTTTATACATGACTCTGCTAAAGAATATTTAATCTTATAGACTTCCAAGCTTACATGCCTGCACAGAAAGCAATATGCTATACATAATGCTTTTATACTAAATATTAAGTGAATATAGTTTCATGATTCAACACGCCATGGTCAGAGGTTAATGGTGCAGCAGAAGCTGGCCAGGTGTTGCATGCCAGACTCCAAGCAGGAAGGCTCATGCAGGCAGGTACACCTGGACTCCTCCGAAGCACCACCGCTTCTCCTGGCTGCTTGGGTGTCCCATGTGCTCCTGGCTACTTCCATCAGGAGTGAATGTCTTTGGCAGGTGCTGTCTAGCCTATGCTCTGCTTTCTGCATCCAACTAAAAATGGCAGAGCTTCTGTCAAAGTCTGAATCCTCATCCTCAAAGTTTGGGCTCCTTCTACTGTGGAATGAGGCAGAGACAGGAAGGAGAAAGGGAAAAATACAAAGAATTGGAGAAAATGTAACTAAATAATGTCAAGCTATGACTATGTAGAGAGGAGGACGTGATCCCAAGGTTTAAATTTAAATGACTTTTTTTCCCCGTTACAGAGGTTCTATAGATGTTGGAAGGAAATCAATCTCTTTCATTAAAAAGCACACACAGAACGCACCCAGCCAGGGCACTGAATGAACACCAGACTGACAGAAACAGGCAGAAAGACAAACCTGAATCCCTGAAATTCTTTATACCATGGTTTATAAGTTTCCCTTTTTATTCTTTTCCAGTTCACATCTTCTGGGATCCAACATTTGGGAAGAAACTGATCAAAAGTGTGGCCTGGGTTTGGCATGATGGGGCTTAGCTTTCTCACATAAAGGTCATCCTTTACAGTGTCGGGGATGCTTGTGCTTTCTTCCTCCTCCTCCAAGTAACAAAAGGAGTTTGAAGTTTCTTGTCCTGCTGTCCAGTTCTCCACATTTGTGCCCCAAGTTCTCCTCTCGTTACTGTTCAAAACATCCAACCAATTAAGATACTGCATGATCAGAGAACACAAAAGGCATGCTTCTGGCTCACAAAGTCTACACCACTGTGAATGAAGCAAATTAGTTTCCTTCCCATCATTAATGCTCCTAGAACAAAGTCACGGCAGCATCACACACCTCATTTTAATGAGAGAATAGCTGGATACACGAGGGCCTAAGATAATAATCAGTGCTAAAAAGAGACAAATTGCCAATAGTTTGGGGGGTTACTTTATGTAACGCAATCAACAGGATAGACATTTGGCCCCAGGAGAAATTTTTCTGACCTCGTCAGCTCGCACAGCCCGGTGGCTACCAGGTCAGCAGCAGAAAATAATGGTGAACACAAGTTAGGAGAGAGAGTTTTTGAGATGAAGCTCGTTGGCCTCTTTTTCACTTTCAATCTAAGGTTGGCTAAGTCATCCAGAACTACAGGAAGGCAACCTTTGCTCATCCTTGGCATCCAATCCACCTTCAGGACCAAATGCCTCCTTCTGATAAGAAACTGGATTTGAAAAGTCACACTCTGCTAACTTTATGAAAAATCAACATGGGGGCATGGGGGCGGGGAGGGCTGCACAGCTGAGCTCCCAAGGAATAATGTAAGTCACCCAGTAAGCTGCAAGGTACCAATAATGCTAAAGGCAGACATCTAAAAAAAGAACCAGCAAATCATATGCTGACATTTTTAAATGGAAGAAGTATCCTTAAGATACGAATGACTAAAAATACAGGGGGGGGGGACATTTCCATTAATAAAGTGTAAAATATTATCTATGAAATACAAGTTAAGGGCCATTCCTTTTACCACATTTCAGTATCCCAGCACATTTGCAAACACAGAACATTTTAAAGCTCAATCATCAGATCGCATCCCAGTACCTTGGAAATGTCCCATCAGCTTCTGTGCCGACCGGGCTTGCCCAGCTTCTTCTGCTATCCTCATTTCGGTCCGGCTTCTTCTTCCTCAAGGGCGCCGGCACGTAGGACGGCTGTCTACTTTTGTTAGGTAAGAAACGATTGAATGGTAAGGCAGATTTTGGTTCAATGGCCGAAATCCTTCGATATGACATGTCATCTTTATTATAATCCTGCATTTTGAATATAAATTCAGAATCTGTGTCGCTTTCGCAACCTGTAAAAATAAAAAGGCACCAGAACTGGCTTTATTCTCCAGATTACTCATCTCGCTGAAACCCACACAGCATGCCTGCTTTGTCTTTCCCTACTGCTAACTGAGGGAAATATTTTTAGAAATTTGTCATGAAGTTGTGATAAGATCCATTAGGAGGAACTTGCTTTCTATACGGGAGGCGCCTGCGGTACATTTTTTCACTGTTCTCCATTCCTCGCAGAAAAAGTCCCAAATTACAGCTGCAACCCTTTTCTTGACTTTCCTTGTCCATATAATTTTTTTCATCAAATTTGTTGATAGAATACATGTCAATAAAACCTAATAATACATGTCCATAAAACACACTTAAAATGAGATATAAAAATAATTCTTGAGAGACACTAATTTAAAATAAGCATGAAACCATCTAAAATTTCTATGAAGTAAGAGATAAGGGAGGACACAGAGAAAGAAGTAGAAAGCACAAAAGATCTTAAAGGGAGTCAGCAGACCATTCTGAGACCCCTTAGAAGCAAGAATCACACGTTAGGTATGAGACAGGACCAAATGTCTTCTAACGGCCCATAGGAATGTCAAGTCTCATACCTTCATGAGGACACAGAAGTCAGGCTTTTGTAAGGGTGGCCGTGGGAATTACATTTTTTGGTACAAAGTCATTGAAACACAAATTCAAAAGACAACACCTCAAAGTCAGATCCATACAAATACAATCCGTTCTCTTAAAACTAACTAAATAGATGTGCTCTTTTAAAGATGGGAGGAGAAGAGGTACAGAACACTGCTACAGATTCGGGCCAAGCTGTCACCCTCTGCTGTCCTTTTTTCCTTCCTGCCTCGGCATATTCCTAAAGAAAGTTGCTAATGAGGCTGCTTCCCACCTGGCCTCTCTGAGGCCGACTACCTGAGCACTGCAATCTCACAGCAACAGAGCAGAGCACCTGCAGGGTTAACCTGAGCTAAAGGCGGTCTTCTCTCCTCCCTCCGGCCTGGCAGAAGTCTACAGTAAATAACAGGGAGACTGGCCTACAGGAAGTGCTTTAACACACAGCTTTGTAAGCAGGAGACCTGAACAGGGCAAAGGAGAGGCACAGCAAAATGGGAGACATTTAACCAGCTCTCACCAGGAGGATTTATGGTCAATCATCTGGTGCTTCGCTTGTTTTTACCACCTCTTACATAAACAGTACATTTTTTGGAAATGAAAGAAATGTCTTAATTCTTGCCAAAATTTGTACATGTAAAATCTTAAATACACAAAAAGATTGTTCTACTCGGAAGTATTTTCCCCATCTTTATTGAGATATAATTGACATACAATAGTGTATATGTTTTTGTTTTTAAATATTTTTTATTTATTTCAGAGAGGGGGGGAGGACCATCACCTGGGCATGTGCCCTGACTGGGAATGAACTGTGACCTCTTGGTTCATAGGTCAATGCTCAACCACTGAGCCATGCTGACTAATCAATAGTGTATGTGTTTAAGGTGCACAGTATGATTTGATTTAAATATATTTTAAACATGATTACCACAATAAGTTTAGTTAATGATGGATAAGTTTAGTTATCCATCATTCTTATATAGATACAAAAAAAAAGACCAAAAGAATTCTGGTGATGAGAACTCTTAGGATCTATTTTCTTTTTATTTTAATACATTTTTATTGATTTCAGAGAGAAAGGGAGAGGGAGAGAGAAAGAGAGAAACATCAATGATGAGAGAAAATCATTGATTGGCTGCCTCCTGCACACCCCCTACTGGGGATCAAGCCCACAACCTGGACATGTACCCTTGACCAGAACCTGGAACCCTTCATCCACAGGACCACACTCTATCCACTGAACCTAACTGGCTAGGGCAGGATCTACTTTCTTAACAACTTTCATGTATATAATACAAGTGTTAATTATCTATAGTCATCATGTTGTTCATTTTATGAATTTTTAAAGTTATTTATTTTTTTATCTTTGAGTCTAGTACAATGCTCTCTAGAGTAGGCAAATAGTCTTGATATAGGGAGTTTCATATAAACCTAAGGAATTTAACCTTGCAATTCTGTTAACCTAAAAACATTAACCTAAGTGGTGGTGATCATCAATTTTGGACTATAACCTGGTGGGTAGCAGAATTTTAATATAGTAGTCATAAAAAAAAAAAACATTTATAGTCCTGGTGGCCCCCCGGCTTTTTTTTATTACCAGCTAGTTATAATTACCAAGACTTCATTCCCACACTCTTTAACAAGGTTACTCCTTTTCCAAGATCAGGCAGCTGTGTCACAGTGGCCCTCTGCTCGTGGTCACATGGACAGGCACCAGTCCCATGAAAATTGGAGGAGATGTGGATTCCACACCACAAAACCACTGCATCTGAACTGTCTCAAGTCTGCATATTCCCACAGTGCCTCAATCTTCCTCTCTTTCACTGTTTGCTGGCCAGATATAAATTTAAACTTTAAATGTTTTCTCTTCTTTGGTCAGGACAGAGTAATATAATGAGTTCAGAATTTCAGCCTGTTTTTACAGCTTTAATTACTTAGATAAATTATAAATCAGATTCATTTCTTTAAAACTATTATAATACTCATCAGATCTAATAAAAGCGTAACATGCAAATTAACCATTACTCCGCTATACCCACAAGCCATGCCCACCAGCCAATCAGGAGTAAGTATGCAAATTAACCCAACCAAAATGGCTGCAGCCATGGAACAAGGAGGAGGCTTGGGTTTCCCTGGCAAGGGAAGAAGCCAAGCTTTCCGCACACCCTGGTGGGCCCAGGCCTCCACTCACGGCTACTAAAGTTTCAATTATAGAAGATAAATAAGTCCCAGATACCAGGACATGTGCTTGGGTCGCCGGGGGCATGGCCGGCCTGCAAACCACCATGGGCCCCTCACCCAAGCAACCCACGCTCCAAGGGAACCCCTACCCTGATCTGCAACACCCTTCAGGATAAACCAGCTGGCCCCCACCCCCACCCGTGCACCAGGCATCTATCCTATCTAATAAAAGAATAATATGCAAATTGACCATCACTCCAACACACAAGATGTCTGCCCCCATGTGGTCAAAGATCCTGTCCTCATGTGGACACAAGATGGCCACCACAAGATGGCCAGCAGGGGAGGGCCGTTGGGAGGGATTAGGCCTGCAAGGGAGGACAGTCAGGGGTGACTAGGCCTGTAGGGGAGGGCAGTTAGGGGCAAAAAGGATGGCAGGGGAGTGATTAGGGGGTGATCAGGCTGGCAGGCAGAAGCAGTTAGAGGCAATCAGGAAGGCAGGCAGGCGAGCAGTTGGGAGCCAGCAGTCCTGGATTGTGAGCGGGATCCCATATTGGAGAGGGTACAGACTGAGCCAAGGGACACCTCCCACACCATGCACGAATTTCGTGCACTGGACCTCTAGTCTAGACTATAAAAGTATCACATCTAAATAGCAAACAGCCAACAACTGGAGCAGTAATTATAAAGGTTAACGCTTCCCTAGCCATTCACGTTTTTTACTGTTAGTTTTTAAATGCCATTTTTTTGTTACCATGCTTAACACTTTGCTGATTTTTATTTTTGAAAGCAAATTCATTGTACTTTGTATTTATGTAAATTTATCTAAGAACAACAAATAAAGATTGAACTCTAGTTAATGACCTGCATGCTAAAGTATTTAGAACAAGTGTTAATATGCTCTGAAATGCCTCCAAAAAATAAGAAGGATGAATTAATGCAGGGAGAGGCAGGATAGGTATGTGATGAAGCAGAAGTAATAAAATGTTTTGGTAGAGTTAGGTGGTGGGTACATGGGTGTTCACTGGAAAATTCTTCCAAACTTTGATGTTGTTTGAAATTTTTTATAATAAAAATGTTAGAAAAGTCACTTAATATTAAAATAATAATCAAAATGAACAAGTAAAATTCCTAACAATCTAGTACAAACTCACAATCCGAACTCTCAATTTTTTTCACATTAATGGTAGAAGCACAGAAATATCTGAGGCAACTTTACTCATGGTTCCAATCTAGTCCAATTTGAATTGTTAGAGTAGTATACATTTAGAAGTTTCTCAGACCACTAACATCCATAGGAGAAAGAGTTGCATTTGATTGACTGATCTGACCAGGACACTGACATTTTGAAGAGTTTCCTCCCCCAAACAGATGACTTTTATTAACATGTTCCTTTCACATTTACACTGTCCTGGATTAGCTCTGACACAGAATCAAAAGATGTTTTTTAACACCACGCTTATATTGTTACTTAATCAAAGTTTAGCATAATGTTGTATCATAATAGATATCAGTCATTTCTTCTCTTAGAGATCATTAAAAAGATGTCTTTTCTTACTCTTTTTCTTGAGAATTTTTAAAAAATCTTTTGGGGGGAATAGTAAGAGAAGGGAAGAAAGAAATTAATTCAGGAATTAGAACAAACATTTTAGAATCTTTTTTATGTTTAGGTATATACCAGTCAATAGGCCCCAAAGGCACAAATTATTAACCCTAAATCTGGAGAGAAAATAATCAAAATACATTATCACTATAAAACAGATCACAGTTGACTGTCTGCTCTTGTCTTCTCTGAAAATGGGAAGAAGGAAAAAGGGAAACTAATACTCCTCTAGTGGTGATACATAGTGAGGAAGGAAAAAAACTTTTTTTTCAATTACATTCCAGCCCAGCTGGTGTGGCTCAGTGGTTGAACATCAGTCCATTAACCAGGAGGTCATGTTCCAATTCCCAGTCAGTGCACATGCCTGGGTTGCAGACTCCATCCCCAGTGTGGGGCGTGCAGGAAGCAGCCATTCAATGATTCTCATTCCCTCTCTCTCTCTCCTTCTCCCTTCCTCTCTAAAATAATCAATAAAAACATATTAAAAAATAAAACAATTACAATTTAGTCTCTATTTTCCTGGTGAATTTTTTGCCTCAATAATTTTCACCTCATTTTTCTACTCTCTCCCAATCCCAATTTTTTCTTAACATGAAAACAAATAAAAATAAACTGCCAGTCAAAAATGCAACTCACCTTACCTAGCAGGTTTGGCTCAATGGATAGAGCATTGGAATACAGACCAAAGGATCCCCGGATTTGATTCCAGTCAGAGTGTATACCTTGGTTGCAGGCTCCTCCCCAGCCTGGCCCTGGTCATTAACTCATGCAGGAGGCAACTAATCTGTGTTTCTCTCATCTGGATCTTTTTCTCTGTCTTTCCCTCTCTCTTCCACTCTCCCTAAAAAAATCAATGGAAATATATCCTCGTGTAAGGATTAACCAAAAAAAAAAAATGCAACTCACCTTCACGCCCACCCCTCAGCGTGATATCAGAGGAGCAGCTTGTGAAGGATCGAGAGCCCAGAGAATCCAAGCTTTCAAAGGAATCTTCTCTCCTATGGCTGCCTGGGGGCACAGGGAACTCTCCCCGGTCAGCACACCAGATATCTCCGTACCCACTGTCCCTGCCGCTTCGTTTCAAGCAGCTGGAGTCTTCAAGTGCCTAAAAAAAAATTTTTAGAGAATAAATTAGCATAAAATCCCAAACTATAGTCAGTCATTAATTGTTTGCATAGCTCAAGTTGTGCTTCCTTTGACAGGTGAAGAAACAAGGTCTCTTGTTATAATCATAAAAATCTGATTTAAAAATCAGAAAATAAATCTGCTTTCCCACAACTAATAGTTGGTCCTCATATGACAACAAAGAGATATCCATTATTACTTAATAAAGTAGTACAATCTATATAAAAGTAAGGAAGGGGAGACATTTTAATACGAAAAGCTACTAACTAAATTAATATACTAAAATCAATTATTATCTAGAGTTATCTGGCAATAAATATGAATAGAGTTAAAGAGAAAAATCAACCTGGACTTTGATATCCAAAATAAGATAAACTAATTAATTATAACCATCCTACACTCAGCAACTAATTGAGGAGATAAATGTTAATAAAAAAGTAGTTAAATATTTTAACAAAAAGTTTAAAACAGAGCAGAGCAAGTACAGCAGGTATACACATCACAGAATTTATCCATTTTCATTGATTATGAAACCTAAATCTGAACCAAGAGAAGCAGACTTGTTGGCCTACGTACAAAATACTTTCCCTGAATCTAAATTAAATATTTGTTTGGCTCATGCAAGAGATGTAAAAAAACATGGCAAATGTCAATAACTATATGTTTATAAATCACATAGCATTTACACAAAATCAGTATTTCTAACTAGCATTTCTCTATGAAGGTAAATAGCAAAGTACAACTGGACTTTTTAAAATTAGGATTTAAGTAAATGTATAGAGCCCTTAGCATAGTCATGATAACGAGTAATAATTAAGGAATGAATAGAGTAATAAACTCTTAATATTTTAATATGGTGAATGTAACTGTCATTATAGTAAAAGTCGGGAATGTTAGCTTCAGGTGACTTCACTAAAACAGAGATGGTTTTAGATAATGGGGCCTATTTATGAATTTTCTTAAATATAATAGATATTGTGGCAATCTGGAAAAATTTCCATATACCAAAAATAAAAACTCTTATTCTTAAGACACGCATTCTAAGTATTTAGGGGTGAGATCTCTGCAATTTACATTAAAACGATTAAGTAAGTAAAACAAAAGTGGATGAACACATACATAAACAGATCAAGTCAATACAGGAAATTTTTAATAATTGAATCAGAAGATACATATTTGTTGTACTCTAATTATGAACATATTATAAACATTCTCAAAATATGAAAAAGTCAATAAAAGAACATTTACAATGAATAATCAGCAGCTCCCTCAGGCATACTTTTGGCTAAGGCCGGATTTGTCAATCCGTAGTTGAGTTTTTGGACAAGTGTTTGAAGAACCAATAAAGTCTAAGAGAACTATGTGACATTTTCACATGCTTTGGATGCCATACAAACATGTTAGAATTAACATCCTGTCATGAAAATGTAAGCACCTACCTTGTACCCTATTTCAAAGCAGATATGGAAGCTGGGCCTAATGCTGGTATCATCTAGATACGTCTCATAATATAAAAAGATTAAAAGTTTTCAGTAATTCTTTTTAATGGATTTCACAGAGGAAGGGAGAAGGAGAAAGAGATAGAAACATCAATGATGAGAGAGAACTGTTGATCAGCTTCCTCCTGCACACCCTACACTGAGGATTGAGCCTGCAACACAGGCATGTGCCCAACCAGAATCGAACCCAGGACCCTTCCATTCACAGGCCAATGCTCTATCCACTGAGCCAAACCGGGTAGGGCTTAAGTAAATCTTTTGATCCATCAGGCTTCTGAGACACACTGGTGTAGCCATAGGGTCCTCACTACACAGCAAGATGACCTTTGACCTCATAAATGTTAGTTATTTATAATAGGCCACCACAGGTATAAAAGAACCTGAGTCTGACCCTGGTGCCTGGTTATATAGGACTTCACTCTGACAAGTCACTGGAGTCACCTCCAACTTATGGGGTAACTCAGGTGCAACAGCTAAAAAAAACAGCAAGTGTTTTTTTAACAGATATCTTGGATGGACCATTAAGCATTATCTACTTAAGTTGGAAAGTTTGATGAACACAATAGCTTTGATTTTTAACAAAACAGATGCCAGATTACAGATCCAGACACCTCTTATGGCTATTCCCACTCTATAATAATGGAATAAAACCACAACTATAGTTTTTAAGTATTGAAAAAAAATGTTTAACAAAAAATGTTTACCTACTCTGATTTCCCACTGGTGACAGGAAACAGCCTTTAATAGAGCATTCCCAGCACATACACTGCACCAGCCTTATTCAGCCTGAGTCAGACTGCCATAAAAAGGACCAAGGGCTGTTAAGGGAACACTAATTCAGGTGCCAAAGTCCAATATTGTTTTTAACTGGATGTTTTCTTAGCTGAAATAACTCAGGCAAAGCTATGATCGTGCCCAAAGCCCCCATCACATTCCTCCCTCAGTCTTACTCTCCTCCATTGCAGTGACTTATCTGCTCATCTGTCTCCAAAAGGCAATTGTGCTGCACCAGGATGGATCTTTTGTCTTGTATGTTTTCCCGGCACCTGTACTTGCGCATAATAATATCTCAAATATTACTTGAATTAACTGTTTCAAGGAATTGGAATAGAGTGCTATAAAATCTTTACAATTCAAAAATAATAAAAATAAGCCCTGGCAGGGGTGCTCAATGGGTAAAGCATTGGCACATGCACCAAAGGGTCTCAGATTCAATTCCCGGTCAAGGAGATGTACCTGGGTTGTAGGTTCAATCCCCAGCCCTGGTCGGCTCATGCAGGAGGCAACAATATACCACTCTCACGTTGATGCTCCTCTCTCTCTCTCTCTCTCTCTCTCTCTCTCTCTCTCTCTCTCTCCACCTCCTCCCTCTCTCCACTCCACTTCCTTCCACTCTCTCTAAAAATCAATGCAAAACATATATATCCTTGGATGAAGATAAAAATCATCACTATCATCAAAAAGGAAGACTGAAAGCTTCTAAGCTATATAATCCCATATATATATATATATATATATATATATATATATATATATATATATATATAAAAGCCTAAGTGACCATTATAACTGAACAACTGGCCAGTAGCTATGACATGCACTGACCACCAGGGAGCAGACACTCAATGCAGGAGCTACCCCCTGGTGGTCAATGCGCTCCCACAGCCAACCTCCCACAGCCCCTCCCCCCTCAAGCTTGCCCCCATTGGCCCCGACTGGGGTGGGCTTACTGGCCAACCTCCTGCGGCCCCTTCCCCGGGCCTTCCTTCCCAAATCAGTCCTGATGGGGCAGCCTCTCGCCCTGGCTGGCCACTCCGATCGAGGCCAATCAGGGCAGGCCAGCCAGGCAACCTTCCACAATGCCCCCCTTGCCGACCTGTCCAATCAGCCCTAGGCCCCAATCAGGTGGGAGACAGCCCTGATTGGTCCAGATCACGGGCCAGGCTGAGGGACCTGGCTTGAATTCATGCACCGGGCTTCTCGTCTTTCTAAAATATAAATGGCTGAACTCAAGCAAAACTAAAGATTAGGGTAGATATAAGGCCTGGTAATCATTTTCATCCTGGTCTACAATTTCTATCTTCCATTCACGACAACTAACATTTATTATATCCTTGCAATGTGCTAGAGACTAATACTAAATGCCTCTTGGTACAGTATCACTTCATCATCATAAAACCTATGGAGCAACTATAATTAATTAGATAGTGATATATTACTTTGACTACTTATTTTCTTCTGAGCATTGCAAATTCCCCTAGACACATATCCCCTAAGAGAAGTTAATTTTCCCATTTGGATCTTGTAAATGAAGATTTGGCAGGACTACAGTCAGACCTGGCACCCAACTCTCCTCAAACTGTCCTTAAATAATTAAAACAAAGCATTCTAATTTTAAAAAGCCATATCATGTTTCATGTAACAGCATTCACTACTACTTAGGAAACAGAAGCAGTATGTAGAATTGTGGAGGTATAGAAGTATAGGCATTAGAGGTAATCTTCCATGACTAAAAGATAGTATGATTTTTTAAAAAGTGAGTAGCTTCTATACATTTTAATAACCCTGAAGAACCTTTCTACTATAGGTTGCATTCATAGTGAACATATGAATATTTATGTATACAAAGTATCTAAGAAAGAAAACAAATGCCTATTTTTGAGTTAGCTAGAATTAAGAGATAAATGCCTATACCCTGGACACTGTTCTGAAATAGACTCACTCACTCCCTGGTGGTGGCATACAAAGGCAGTCAATGAGTAACAATCCTCTCTACCTATCTCAGTCTAGACCAGAAAAAAGATGGTCAGACCTTCCACATTTGCTATAGAGAAGGAGAAGAATGAAATGGAAGGAAAACGGAAAGGGGAAGGGAAGAAAGAGGAGAAAATAGTATTAGTTATAGTGATCATCTCATACAGATATAGTTTCCTTACCTTAGTCAGAGCTTGTCCCAAAAGATTCTCAAATGCTTTCAAATTAAGATATGGACCATTATAGTAGGGGTTACTTTGTGCTTTTCTTCCAAGCCAGTACAATGTTATCAAAACCTTTCAAAAAAATTCCATAAAACAAAAAGATCAGTCTACTTATAGCAACTAACTGCAATCTCAAATGCAGGTGAGCACTCCAGATAAAAGAACATATCTATCTATGGCTGAAAGTAGATCTTTCTTTTAAATTATAAGGAAAAGAGTCATTATAAATGTTATTCACTCTTCCTAGATTTCACAGTTAGATTCCCGCTCAGCGCACATGCCCAAGTTGCAGGCTCAGTCACCATTTGGGGGCATTCAGGCATTCTCTGAGCACATTCTCAGACCAAAAGCCCAGATCCCAACAGGAATTCATTCATGAATTCTACTAGTACATATGAAGGGGAGGGGGGAATTAAACTTTTAGAGCAATAAATATTTTTTTCTAACAACAAACTTAGGAAATCAGACACTTAAAATCAATAATTCTCAGCTTTCTTAAAGGTACTGAGCTCTAATGTTTTTAATAAGCTGTCACAACAAAAATTCTTCTAATATATGTAGAATATTATAGATATAAGTCCACATTGAATAATCATCTAGAGTTCCTAAACATTCAGAGGTATTCCGTAAAGTCTGATTTGATGGTTTCTGACTTAGTACTCCCCTAAAAATCCTAATGTGTTCATGGGCTTTTACCACATTACTAACATGTGAGAAACCACTTTCTAAGTTTAAACTATCCTCTCATTACCATGAAGACAGACAATATGTTTTAACCATATTTTAACATATTTAGAGTCTGTGACTGGTTGGTTTCTAGCAAAAGTTTTCTTGAAAAAAAGATAACAGAATAAGGGGGAGGGGGAAAGGAAAACATGTACTACTATTATACTGCAAAAAAATCAATTAAAAAATTAAGAAAAAAGAAAAAAAGATAACAGAATATCAGATATTCTTAGATCCCACTGCCTTATTACAGAACATGTAAAAAACCATCTATAGTATTTCATTTAACATAGCTTACATTTTTCACTCTCCTATCAGTCTCTTCTTGCCTGTAAAGAAAAAAGAGAAAATATCTATTAATATCTGAGAACTTTAAATTATCAATTATTAACTGAAGCTCATTTCTATGAATATTAACACTACCTAGAAGCTCAAAAACTTCAGAAAAAAATTCTTGCATTCACTGATTTCATGAAACAAGCATCAATTTCTATTAAAAAGGTTGTATTTTTCTGATTTTTATTCATTACAATCTGGTTTCTAAAGTGCAGTATTTGCATTTTTTGTATGTATTTTAAACAATGGTTAAACTCTACCAAAAGGGGGAAATGTGCTCATGCAGGGGGAGCAGGAAACAGGAGAAAGAAAAGCTATTTTGCACTGAGTCCTCATCTCCATCGTCCACATGAGTTTTCTCACCCAAGTTCCCCAGAGCAAACTGCTGAGACCAAAACCCTGCAGATGTTGGAAATAACATATAAAAAACTATGAGCCCAGCCAGTGTGGCTGAGTGGTTGAGCGTCAACCTGTAAACCAAGAAAGAGGTTATGGTTAGATTTCTGGTCAGGGCAGATGCCCAGGTTTCAGGCTCGGTCCCCAGGGGGGAGCATTCAGGAGGCAGCCAGTCGATGATTCTCTCTAATCACTGATGTTTCTATCTCTCTCTCCCTCTCCTTTCCTCTCTGAAATCAAGAAAAATATATGTATTTTAAAAATAGCCATGAATCTCCCCCTGAAGAGATTTTGCTCTATTACAAAAATCATGGGGTTTTTTTTCCTTTTACCTATAACAGGACATGACATTTATGGATGGAGTTAAAAATAGGCTGATGTTACCACAATGTTGAAGAAGCAACAAAATGAGTTAATTAATAAAAGGAACTTAGGTTGCCCTAAAATAATGTGCTTTCAGTTGTTAAAGACACTTCAGCAGAATCAATGTGAATTCAGAGAGGCTTTAGAAGCCTGAACTAGATGACTTCTAAGGTGGCTTTTCAGTCTAAGATTCTGTAAGGAGTACATTTGTAAGATAAAATATATAAACACACATGCTATGTGTTTAAGACATACATAAAACACACATACCTGGTAAGACATAGGAAGACAGAAAGAAAAGTGAAAAAACAAATGAGCACACACATATTTAATTCCGCTTTCACAGACTCAATGAGACAGAGCTAAAACCATTCCTTTCCCTAAAACAAACTTGAAACAAAATGAACTTAAGGAAAACATTATACCTCCCATCTACTCCTAAGACATCATATCAAAAATAACATTTACAAGTTTTCACACAACTATGAAAATAGACATTGGTACAACTACTTTAACTTTTGGCCCACTCAGAAGTATCTCTTCAAGCTGAATATATTCACATTCTATGACCTAATAATTCCACTCTTAGGCATATACCCAACAGAAATGTTTACATATATTCACCTTAAGTCATATATCACAATGTTTGCAGAAGCACCACTTATAATAAGCTGGAAGCTACACATAATACTTTAACAGTACAATGAATAAATTGTGGAATATCCACACAATGAAATATTATAAAGCAATTAGAACAAATACCCCACAATTGTATTCAACCATATCGTTCAACCTCACAAATGGGAAAGAAAAGAATTCCGACACTCTTTTCCTTATAATTTATGTTACCAATCATTCATGCCAGGTACAAGAATAGGCAAAACAAAGACATGATGTTAGAAGTCATGATAGTGGTTACCCTGGTGGGAAAAGATGGTGCAAGTGATTGAAAATGTGGGGGTTTCCAGGACACTGATAATTTCTTGTACTTTGATCTTGAAGCTGACTACCTAAATGTGTTCCATCTCTACAGTCTTTGAATTGTACACTTACACATCCTTTCTGTAGGTATATTATCTATAATTAGAGACCCGGTGCATGAAATTCAGCCTGCACCCTCTCCAATGTCAGTCCCTCTCACAATCTGGGACTGCTGGCTCCTAACTGCTCATCGGCCTGTCTGGCTAATCACCCCTAACTGCCCCCCCTGTCAGCCTGGTAGCCCCCATCTGCCCCCCTGCCAGCCTGGTCACCCCTAACTTCCTCCACCACCCCCCCACTGGTTTGGTCGCCCCTTACTGCCCCTCCTGCCAGCCTGGTCACCCCTAACTGCTCCCCATGTCAGCTTGGTCACTCCATCAGCATGCTGTTCAGTCATTTGGTCATTCCTCACTACCCCCCTACCGGCCTGGTCACCCCACAAATCTTGCTGTTTGGTTGTCCATCCAATTGTTTCGGTTGTGATAGCCCCCAGCTCACAGTTGGCAAGTGCAGTTGGTCTCCCGCCTCCATGGCAGCGCTAAGGATGAGTGGGGGAGCAGGCTTAAGCTGTCAGTTGGTCATCACCCAAGGGCTCCTGGACTGCCAGAGGGCACAGGGCAGGCTGAAGCCGCCGCCACCACCACCACCCCTGCCCCCTGAGTGCACAATTTTGTGCACTGGGCCTCTAGTTAGGGAAATAAAAGCATAATATTAGACCAGACAGCAGAACGACCTTCCAGGCATCTTTCTGGATGGCTTTCCGGATAAATCCAGGGCTATGAGGGCTGAGCCCCTTGCACAAATTTTGTGCATTGGACCTCTAGTAACTCAATAAAGTCAATAAATAGAATTTCACAGCCCAAGTGCTCAAATCATAGTTTAATTCTTGACTTAAAAAAGAAAATCACCCTGTAAAAATTAACATTTAATTTTAGAAGTAATAGAGGCAAAAATCACTAGAAACTAATAACAAAAGATAGAACATAGAGTTGTGAAATATAAAGCTTCTTTTTTTCAAATTAATGACCAACATACACACCTCGGATACAGAATTAGCCAAAGCACAAAAGAATAAGAAATACTCAATGCAAAGGATATAGTAGGCTGAAAAATCAC
The DNA here is from genome assembly GCA_027563665.1 of Antrozous pallidus. NCBI lineage: Eukaryota > Metazoa > Chordata > Mammalia > Chiroptera > Vespertilionidae > Antrozous > Antrozous pallidus. The sequence goes on along the minus strand of CM050519.1, from coordinate 39,813,635 downwards.
TACCTTATTAAAAGTGGGATGCTTTGTGTTGAACGTTATCATAAATACACTGAGGGCAGAAGAATAACAGAACTCTCTTGAACCCAGACTTTCCACAGCCCTTTATAAAGGCTCTAACTCAAAACACTCATTTACTATCCACTTTTTATTATGGCAAAGCAATCGCTATAAATACAAGGTATGGCCTCTTCTGTCATAAACAGGCACAATAATCAGTGAACTTGGCACTAAAACCTTTCACTCTATGTTCCCTTCTAAATATGGGCATTTATAAAGCGCTCTTGAACATAATGACACATAGGCCAGCCAACTTAGTGTCCTATCACTAAACTGCAGTGCCAGGAATTCAAGTAGCCAATGGTTTGCTGGAGTCATGAGACGCCACTTTCTGACACACGACAAACTCATCCCGCTGCATGGAAGTCAGTAACCAGGCAGCTCCTCTGCCTGCTGGGGCCAGGGCATGAGCTCAAGGCCTTTTAAACAGAAAAGGCACAAGGGAGGAGGCTCATAACACAATACTCTCCTTGAGCCAGCCAAGTCACTGCCCAACCAGTCAGAACCAAAATTAAGGTAGCCTTATCTCCAAAGTTGGCTAACTCCTCCATAAAAATATTTTGAGAGTTGACTTAGCAAAAACACTGTTTAAGAGCAGGCCTTCGGTCTGATCTGAGTCCCACTAGCCATGTTTGTTTTGGCAATTTACTTGATTCTCAAACCTTCATTTCCATTCTGGAGAAACTGGCGGTAAGATCCTCTAGTTTAGTGGTTCTCAACCTTTCTAATGCCGCGACCCTTTTAATACAGTTCCTCATGTTGTGGTGACCCCCAACCATAAAATTATTTTCGTTGCTACTTCATAACTGTAATTTTGCTACTGTTAATGAATTGTAATGTAAATACCTGTGTTTTCCAATGGTCTTAGCAACCCTGTGGGTTGAGAACCACTAGCAGGGTTGCTAAGACCATTGGAAAACACAGGTATTTACATTACGATTCATTAACAGTAGCAAAATTACAGTTATGAAGTAGCAATGAAAATAATTTTATGGTTGGGGGTCACCACAACATGAGGAACTGTATTAAAGGGACGCGGCATTAAAAAGGTTGAGAAACACTTCTCTAGTTCAACAGATTAGCAAGAAATGCACACAGGTACTTAGCAGAGCCCCTATCCTCGTGACAGGTGCTCATCAGGAAACAGTTATTATCATCAAGCTATGTGAGGACAGAGTCCATCTCATTCTCCAAGCTACTCACAAAGGCTTCCCAGCAAAGCCATGTGGGACCCCAGTATTTAAAACTGCAGCCAGTCTCCCTGACACACCCATCTCTCTGCTTTATTTTTGTATTTATAACCAGATCCTGCTTTATTTTTGTATTTATAACCAGATCCTGCTTTATTTTTGTATTTATAATCACTGCTTTATTTTTGTATTTATAACCAGATCCTGCAGGTATTCATTTATTATCTCTCTTTCCTCCACCAAAATCCAAAAGAATTGTTATGGTATTGTTTACTAGCATATTGCAAGTGTCCTTAGGACAGAGTCTATCTTCTGGCAAGCACATAAAAATATTTTATTAAAAATATCCAGAGGAAACCAAGATGGTAGCATAGGTAAACACCTGAACTGCTGCCTTGCACAACTATTTCAAAACTACAACTAAAAGACAAGAGACATCATCCAGAACCACAGGAAGGCTGGCTGAGTGGAAATTCTACAACTAGAAGGAAAGAGAAAAGCACACTGAGACTCACAGGAGCTACAGAAGTAAAGGCAGAGGTACGGAGGCACGCACAAGGAGGGGGCTGGCAACTGAGTACATGGCTGGCTTTCTCAATCGGGAGGGAGACAAAAGCTCCCAACTGCTCTGAACTCTAGTTCCGGGTGAGATTCTAGGAACCCAGACTCATACGGGGAGACTCTGGACTCTTTAGCAGTGGGTGAAACTCAAGGGCGGCTTTCACTCAGAGATGGTTGCAGTGATTACCGTGGGACACTGAGACCCAGGGACCTCTTAGGGCAGGACTGATGGCAAACCATTACTGTTTGCTCTGCCCTGAGACCTCATCCAAGCTGAGCCCTGAGGCTTTTGCATATGAATGGCCTGGTCCTTTGAATTCTAAACTTACCTAACAAACTGCACCTGAGTCAGTGAGACCTAGAACATACAAAAGAAGGCCCAAGGCTCATCAGCACCTTGCATTGCTTCATAGCTGGGCCTCATCTGGGCACCTCCAAACCTCCCCCCCCCAAAAAAAAAGAGGAATCTGCAAATCTCACCATTGCTCCTGCTGGTTGGCCTCAGACAGAGTCTAAATTAGCACGTCATTGGAGATCCAAGAGCCAGTGTACCCAGGGATCAGAGTGGGACCATCCAGATTACAAATCCTCAGATCCATTAGGGACACACTCAGGGGGTAGACTCAGTGAGCACCAAAGCTCCACTGAAGCAAGTCCTGTCTCATAAGGGAATCTCCAGCACAGAAGTTCTCCCATCGTAGACAAAGATGATCCTCACAGCCAATTGGCCTGGAGGTCAATTCCTCCCAGTGATACCAACAACAATCAAGCCTTAACTACAACAAGATTGTGCACACAGCCCACAAAGGGTGCACCAAGAGTGTCCACCTCAGGTAACTGGGAGGGTTAAGCCACTGGGCACTATAGTACACGTAGCACACAAAGCCACTCTATCAACTCAGGGAAGCAGCAAAAATGCAGAGACAAAGAAACAGGTCACAAATGGAAGAAATGGAGGAAAGCAAACGACTGAATATAGAGTTCAAAACCACAGCTATAAGGTTTTTCAAGAATTTTCTAGAAAAGGCTGATAAATTTAGTGAGACCCTTGAGGATATGAAAAAGGACCTACTAGAAATTAAACATACACTGACTGAAATAAAGACTAATATACAGAGATCCAACAGCAAAGTAGAGGATTGCAAGAATCAAGTCAAAGTTTTGAAATATGAGGAAGCAAAAACACCCAACTGGAAAAGCAAAAAGAAAAAATAATCCAAAAATATGAAGACAGTGTAAGGAGCCTCTGGGACAACTTCAAGCCTACGAACATCCGAATTATGGGGATGATAGAAGAGAGAGAGAGAGCAAGATATTGAAAACCTATTTGAAGAAATAATGACTGAAAACTTCTCCCACCTGGTGAAAGAAATAGACTTACAAGTCCAGGAAGTGCACAGAACCCCAAACAAAAGAAATCCAAAGAGGACCACACCAAGATACATCATAATTAAAATGCCAAGAGTAAAAGACAAAGAGAGAATATTAAAAGCAGCAAGAGAAAAACAGTTACCTACAAGGGAGCACGCATACGACTGTCACCTGATTTCTCAACAGAAACTATGCATGCTAGATGGGAGTGGCAAGAAATATTCAAAGTAATGAATAGCAAAGAACCTACAATCAAAATTACTCTAGCCATCAAAGCTATCATTCAGAATTGAAGGTCAGATAAAGAGCTTCACAGACAAGAAAAAGCTAAAGGAGTTCATCACTGCCAAACAAGTATTATATGAAATGCTGAAAGGTATTCTTTAAGAAGAGGAAGAATAAGAAAAAGGTAAAGATAAAGATTATGAACAACAAATATATTATCTATCAATAAGTGAATCTAAAAATCAAGTGAATAAAAAATCTGATGAACAGAATAAACTTGTGAATATAATAGAATCAGGGGCATAGAAAGGGAGTGGAATGACAATTCTTGGGGGGAAAGGGGTGTGAGGGGTGCGGGAAGAGACTGGATAAAAATCATACACCTATGGATGAGGACGGGGGGGTGGTGATAAGGACAGAGGGTGGGATGGGAACTGGGTGGAGGGGAGCTATGGAAAAAAAAGAGGAACAACTGTAATAATCTGAACAATAATGATTTATTTTATATATATATATTTTTTTTTTATTTATATATATATTAGCCCAGCCAGTGTGGCTCAGTGGCTGAGCATGACCAGGAGCTGACAGTTTAATTCCCGATCAGGGTTTGTGCCAGGTTGTGGGCTCAATCCCTAGTAGAGGGCAAACAAGAGCCAGCCAATCAATGATTCTCTGTCATCACTGATGTTCCTATCCCTCTCCCTCTTCCTTCCTCTCTGAAATCAATTTTAAAAAAAAAACACACACACACACTTCCCAGCAGAGTTCTAAAAAACAGAGGCCAAAAAATCCAAGCCTACCTTGAAACCCAAAGCTAACATAAAAAGGTAGAGATAAAACATTAATAGTTTGAAAAAATGACTATGATGAGTACGTTGCTAGTATTCCCTGCATATCACACACTAATTTTTTTCTATTACAGTTGATATTCAATATTATTTTATATTAGTTTTAGGTATACAGAAAAATGGTTAGACAACCATATAATTTACAAGGCAATCTCCCAATATTTCAAGTACCAACCTAGCATCATACATAATTATTACAATACTAAAGGCCCAGTGCACAAAATTCATGCATGGGGGCAGGGGGTGAGGGTCCTGTCAGCCCAGTCTGTACCCTCTCCAATCTGGGACCCCTTCGGGGATGTCCTACTGCTGGATATCCCCGGGATCGGGCCTAAACCGGCAGTCAGACATCCCTCTCAATCCTGGATTGCTGGTTTCTAATCACTCACCTGCCTGCCTGTCTGGTTGTCCCTAACTACCTGCCCCTCAGCCAGCCTGACAGCCCCTCACTGCCTCTGTGTGCTGGCCTGATGGCTCCTAACTGCAACCCCCCTGCCACCCTGGTCACCTCTTACTGCCTCCCCACCAGCCTGGTCACCCCCAACTATCCCCACTGCTGTCCTGATTGCCCCTAACTGCACCCCCCCCCCGACAGCCTGGTTGCCCCTCACAGCCCCCTGCTGACCCAGTCGCCCCAAGCAGCCTGCTTATTCAGTCATTTGGTCATCCCTCATTAACCCCCCTTGCCAGCCTGGTCACAGGCAGCCACCTTGTGAGGGTGTGAGGATTATTATACATGATTACTGACTATATTCCCTATGCTGTATTTTACATATACTAATTTTTAAATACCGTATTTGATATTTAAAAAATAGCAAGTATAACATAAATATAATCTTCTACTCTATTAATGGAATAGCTCTGGTGATTTCTTCATTACCTTATAAAGCCCAGAAGATAGATAGATAGATAGATAGATAGATAGATAGATAGATAGATAGATAGATTTTTTTTTCCCATTATCGACCTCAGATCTCTGTCAGAGGTCAGGAATAGTCACTAACTCTCAAGTGGGCCCATCAATAAGCACATCCATCTGTCACCAACTTATCCTAACACCTGTCAGGTACACTTACAGCCACAAAGCTCTGGATCTGATCCCTTCTGTATTCAAAGCTATTTTAGAATACTAGTACAAAATTAATGAAGTACCATAGCTAACCAAAAGGTCAAGGAAACAGAATCCATGTAGGTGCTCTGGCTCCCTACAGGTGATCCCATGCCAGGTTCTCCCCTGAGATTACAGCTTGGCTAAGAGAGCAGGCTCTGTGGTCAGTCTTCTTGGGTGTGAATTCTGGATCCACTCTGATTAGCTTTGAGAATTTGCTCATGTTTTTTGTTGTTGTTTTTTTTTTTAACTCTGTGTCTCCATAGTATCACCTGGAAACAACATACCCATCTCACTGGGCTTAAATGAGAAGTTTAAAACGTGCTTAACCCAGGCAGATCAAGTAAGGGAGATGTTTCAAGACTATCCTCCAATTACCCATCTCAACCAACAATATGGAGAAAGGGAAGTAGCCATAAGACAGCCAAGTTTCCCAGCACAATGTATTCCTCCCAGGAAAGACATTTCTGTGAAGCACAATTCATAATTCATATTATGCTTTCCTTGCCCTCTTGCTATGCAAGCCTATGAACAAGATATTATTTCTAGAATAAGTGCAAACGAAAGGCAAGGCAAACTGGGGTGATATTTCTGTCACTGACCAAACATCCACATCAATACCAACCCAGCCCTCCTCACCAACCCTTTGTCTACCAGGGACTGCTCCTTGGCTAACACCCTACATTTTCCAAAAGCTCAAAATCTGAGGGAGAATAATATGCATACTAGTACACTACCAAAATCTATCTTCCTCATATCTGAGAGCATAGTTTGAGAAAAAAGTATTAAAAGATGATATTACAGTTTCATTATAGTTTGGGACAGTCAGTGTGTTCTAGGGCCTCATCAAAATGTTCCTCAATACCTTCTGTTTATCGAAGAGCTAACCCAGGGTCCACATGCGTGCACCCAAAACAGACATTCCTAAAGTCTCCTCTGGCGGACTGCAAAGAGCTGGAACCATACCTGACTCATGCTTACATCCCAGAATTCAACCACAGGTATGGCCAAGGCCGCAAAGCATTCAGATGTTCATGTACAAGTTACCTACAGCCACTCATGGAGCTAGTCCAGCACAGCAAGGGCAGAGAAAGATGGAGGGTATTGCGCCCAAAAGTAAGATAAAGTTTCATGGAGTTTGAAACACAATCCTATTTCTCTTTTTATGTTCCTCTCCCACACTTGACACACCTTTTTCTTCTCAAAGTACCAACCTCCTCGTTTGCAGCCCTGCAGGGTCCAGGCTCCTCATGTTCTGCCCCAATATCATAATAAAAAAAGCCTCTTTCCTTCTCAAATCCCAACTCCCAACTTGTTCAATCCAGCTTCAGTAGAGGTCAAACACAATTATCCTATCAAACCACCATCTGAGGAAACATGATTAAAAACTCATATTGGAATTTCTATAGAGGAGAAGTATTTTTGCTCCAGGTACCATGAGAAGTTTGGCTCTACCTGCCACCACCCCAAGCCTCTCTGACTCACAAGGAATCTGGAATGCTACAAGGGATCCCAGTATAGCTTCCTACTCCATCCAGTCTCCTCCCTGCCACACACAGTTGTCCTTCTTTCTACGCCTACAGTCCCTATAATCCCTATTTCTTGACCCAGAATAAGCCTCTCTATCTTTATTCCTCAGAGGAAAAAAAAAAATACATGCAATTCACTGGGTGATTATGTCCCCAGGCATCTGCTTCCTGAGACTACTTCCCAGAGCAAAGGGTGGATTCTTCCTAAGGACCCACCCCTTCTATAGTTAGTTCTAGCCCTGCCCAGCCCAGCTCTGCCCTGCCTGGGGTAGCAACTAGCTGAACTGAATGTTGCCTCTTGGGAAATGAGGTTGATGTTAGAGAAGTTGGGCTCACAAGTTACTTGGTCCTTCTCCAAGCTGCTAAGTAACTTCTACCCTCCAGTTGTTGCTTACGAAGTCTGGCCACCTGTTCACAGCTTTAAAACATTTTTTGAAGAAATGGGTCCTGAATCACGATTTCATAATCTGTCAGATGTGTATGGGGTAAGGATGGAAGTGTATATGTATGTGGGAGACCATTCAAAGCCAATGTCCTCATGACAGCAGTGGCATCATCTGTACATATGAAACAAGACAGGCTGCCTCCAGATGGGCAGAAAGGAGGAATTCTAAGCAACTGGAAGGTACTAAGTGAATTTTTAAAAAAGACTGTGTGAAAATTTCTAAAACTACTTACTGTCTCTGAGAAGAAGGTCTGTTTTTATTCCAAATGCAGAAATCAAAGAAGGATATTAGGAATATATTAGGTAATGCCTCCTTTTTCTATTAGCATAAGTTCTATTTTTCTAATAATGAAGCTCATCTATTGCATTATTTAAAATAGAGCAAATACTACCACTTTTTTTTAGTGACTATAAAATAAGAGATTTGTGAATAAAAAGCTAAATAGAATTATTAGAAAACTGAAGTTATTATTGCTTCCTTCTCTCAAAAAGCAAAATACATTTAAATAAAATGAAAACTCATCCTTTCCTCCCAACTCTATCCCAAAAAATTGAAACTCTCTTCTAATTGATAATCTTCCAGTCATGTTAGACACATGTGACTCGTGGATTTTGATCTGTTTTTGTTACCTGATTGTGGAAACTGTAAAAAAAAAAAAAAAGACACTTGAGAAAATAACACCACATCTGGAGGTAATCAGTGACCACAAGCAGATAAACGTAATGATTCCTGTGCTTAATTATGTGAGAGAGAAAAAGCTAGTGGAAATTCAACAGCTTTTGCCTCGCAATGCACACAATGATTATTCCAAACATGACAAATGAGTAAGTATCCTCATGATAAAAATAATCTGTCATTAAATTTCACACCCCTCCCACACACGACTAAAAATAGCTGTTTCACTTAAAGAGAGAGGAAATAAGAGCAGGCATTCCATGGTGGTGGCACACAGTCCCACTTAAATAATGAAGAAGAGTGCTACTGTGGGAGCTGAAGGGTGGGTTTTATTTCTAACTCTCAATCAGGCTCTTTTCTACTTTGTGCAAAATGTTTGCTGTTACATAAAGCTGATTTCACAATCGAGACTCACACCTGTACGTCCCTGTGAGACTGCAACCCAGAAACCGTCACTGACTACGGAATTTAGCATCCGTTACATGCTCTGTACTAAATGGAGTTATGACGTGCGCTTCGATCAAATGTTTGGGAGAGGCTACAGGGGATGTCAATTATAGACTTACCCATAATTTTCCTTCCCTAGGTAACAATGCTAAGCAGCAGCACTGGAGATAGTGGGTTTGGGTTTCAGACATTTTAAGTGTTTGAGACACTTAAAAAGTGGAAAGGTGAAGTAATTGATCATTAGACATACAAAGTAAGATGTTCAACCTGGAGATATAAGCTACGGCAGTGATTTTCAACCTTTTCCATCTCATGGCACACAGAAACTAATTACTAAAATTCTGCAGTGCACCAAAAATATATTTTTTGCCAATCTGACCAAAAAAAATAGGTATAATTTTGGTTCACTCACACCAGAAGGCTATTGTTGTGTTGGCTGTTGTCATTTTCTTATTTGAAAATCTAAGGAGAGAGAGGTCAGGGCCTGTGACTAAATAGTCTGGTCTTCATTGCATGTTTTAAAAATGTTTACAGCACACCAGTTGAAAATTGCAATATATCCCTTATAGAATCTGACCAATTCAGATGCCCCTCCAATTAGACCTTATCTAAGCCTTATCTAAAATTTATAATTTTAGGTTCCATGTTCATGTACTCCGGAATGGTGAAGAACATTCTTTAAAATACATCTGTATATAAAATATATGGTATATGGATAATTCATGTTGTACTACCATAGATTTTTAGTTTAGAACAATGCCATTTCTATTTTTTTATACCTGCTCACAATATTGATAATTTATTGAATGTTCTGGGAGGCTGAATAATGAGCATTCCCCACCCCAAAAATGTTCATATGTCCTAATCCCTGGAATTTTCTAATGTTACCTGATGTGGCAAAAGAAACTTTGCAGATGTGATTAAGTTAAGGATCTTATGATGAGGATATGACCTACATTAGCAAGGTGGGTTCTATATGTAATTATAAGCATCCTTATTAAGAAGAGGAAGAGGGAGACTCAACTACTTTACACAAAGTGATGTGACCACAGAGGCAGAGATTCGAGTGATGTAACCAGGGGCCAAGGGATGCCAGCTGCCTCTAGAAGGGAAAAGGCAATGAACTGATTCTCCCTCTGGAGCCTCAAGAAGGAACCAGCCCTGCTGACACCTTGAATTTAGCCCCTTAAGACTCATTTTAGACATGTGACCTCCAGAACTGCAAGACAATAAATTTGTTTTAAGTTCCTACCAACAACTTGTGGTAATTTGTTATAGTGGCAATCGGAAACTAATAGAAGCACCATATCAGCATTGCATGACACACTTCACATGAAGCTTAACCTCACCTCCAACATAGCTCTATATTTAGTGGTGTCCCCATTTTACAAATGAGACACCAAAACTTAATGAGAAGCAATCTTCTAGAAGTTACCTTTCTTATAGTTATAATTCAAACCCAAATCAATGTCATTTAAAAGCTTATTCATAGGGGGAGATCAACCAAAGGACTTGTATGCATGCATATGAGCATAACCAATGAATGAAAGACACTGGGGCGGGGAGGGGGGCAGGTACGGACATGTGCTGGGGGATAAGGGAGGCTGGGGGGAGGATATTGGGGTGGAAAAAGGAAAACTTATGTACTACTATTAAATATGTTATACTGCAAAACAAATCAATAAAAAATATATTAAATTGGAAAAAAAGCTTATTCATAGCAAGATGAATGTTTGACTAAAAGAGCACAACTACTGCTTATTCTCCATTTTAACCTTCATCCAGAGCCAGCAACCTGCATATAATTTGTGCTAACTCAATGCAAAGCTGAAATTTGTCACTAAATTCTCATGTGAAATTATTTAAATCCAAGTTTTTATAAATCCAATAAGTTTTTAAAAATTCACAAAGATAGCAACTTTCACATAGCAAAATTACAAATATGTAAGCAGTACAGGTGTCATTAAAAAAGAATGAGATAATGAAAACTTTTTCTTTCTTTATGAATATGTGAATAAGTTCTCAAATCTCCCAAGATTAATAAAACCAAAACAAATCTATCTCATGAGTAGAAATAAATGAAGTCTTATTTAAGCAGAATTGGCTAATTACTTAAGACAGATAAAATATTAAATTACAAACAAATAATGATTAATCTTATAATTTGCATAAAGCTACCTATCTTTTATTAGAAAGTCAACACCATGCACTATATACAATTTTCCATTTACATATACTACCTTTGATAGATTTACCATTTCCTACTTGGCCTTCCATATAACACTGGAAATTTCAAATGTTATCAAAAATATTACCAATCACTTTGTATAAACCTTTGAGAAAAAAATGCACATGCTTCAAAGGAATAATATAATTGGCTTCCAAATTCAAATATATATATATATATATATATATATATATATATATAAATTTATTGTGGGGATTACCCACTAGATACCAGCAGCACTCTACACACACACACACACACACACACACACACACTAGAGGCCCAGTGCAAGAAAATTTGTGCACTGGGGGCACTGGGGGTAGGGGGGCCTCAGCCCAGCCTGTGCTCTTTCTCTTTCGCAATCTGGGACCCCTCAGGGGATATCCACCTGCTGGATTAGGCCCGCTCCCCTGGAGATCAGGCCTCCGCTGGCAGTTAGACATTCTTCTGACAGCCTGGGAGCCCGCAGGGAGAGAGCCTAAGCTGCAGTCAGACATCCTTAGCACTGCTGAGGCAGCTGCTGAATTTGAAGCTGTCCACTTCCACTGTGGGAGCATACTGAACACCAGGGGGCAATTCCTGCATTGAGCATCTGCCTCCTAGTGGTCAGTGCACGTCATAGCGACCAATAATTCCAGATCGTTCAGCCATTAGGATCAATGTGTACATTATCCTTTTATTATATAGGACTAGGGGCCCAGTGCATGAAATTCAGCCTGCCTGCCCCCTCTCACATACTGGGAGCCCTCAGGGGATGTCCTATTGATGGCTTAGGCCTGTTCCCCATGGGGAGTGGGCCTAAGCCACAGTCTGGGCTCCCTTTGTGAGAGGCAACTGGGCTGATCAGGGAAAGGCACCAGCCCCATCACCTGACTGCTGCAGCCACTGCCTGGCACCACAGCCACCAAGGCGTTTTCATCAACCTAGACTCTGGTCCCTTCACCATGAAAAAATGACAACTTTCTTTAGGCATTTTCAAGATGTGTCTTTCATAGGACATGACATTTCTTTATTTTTCTTTTTTTATCCTCCCCTGAGGATATGTTTCCATTGATTTTTAGAGAGCGTGGAAGAGAAAGGGAAAGACGGAGAGGAACACTTTGATTGGTTACCTCCGGCATGAGCCCTGACCTGGGCCCCGGCCATGGAGGAGCCTGCAACCTAGGTACATGCCCTTGATCAGAATCTAACCCGGACCCTGCGGTTGGCAAACCTAGGTATTATCCACTGAGCCAAACCGGCTAGGGCAGGATATGACATTTCTTAGCCCTCCAGAGCAGATCTTCATTTTTTTCTCTAGGAATATGGTGGAAAAACCCTAGATTACTTTTTTGGATTCTTATACCCAAGTTACTAAGAATATTACCATTGGCATACAGAGAGCTTAGCCAATGAGCGGTCAGAAAAAGTGTTTCCTCTACAGTTCACACCTATCTCCTCTGATCTCTGGCTCCACCCCTGCCAAGGCCTAAAGCCTCTGGCACTGGGCAGTTGAACCCCAGTGCCCGTGATCGCTCTGTTCTGCCCCCGGCCAAGGCCACAATACTCTGGCTGAGGCTCGAACCCTGGGTGGGAGACCCCCAGCTTGCTCTGATCACCGGGCTCTGCCCTGGCCAAGGCCAGCAAGGGCAGGCACAAAGCTTGGCTTCCTCCATTGCCAGGAAATCTAAGCCTCCCTCCTGCTCTCAGTGGCCACAGCCATTTTGGTTGGGTTATTTGCATATCCCTCATGATTGGGTTGTGGGTGTGGCTGATGGGCGTGGCTGGTGGGTGTATCAGAGGTATAGTCAATTTGCATATTACTCTTTTATTAGATAGGCTATTCCCATCTTTCAATTAATATGCATTCAATACACATTCAATCTGGACATTCTTCAGACTCACATTTACTGCTTGCAATCAATTTTAATTTTCAATTTCATTTATGAATACCTTTTTAAAACTTCTGAGATTAATGAATCTAATGAGTTTTTTTCCTCTCTCCCCCTTCACCATATTTAGTCCAAACCAAACTTGACTAATAAATACTTCCCAGACAACTTTTCTCAGGTAGGTCTTTTACATTCCAACTATGAATATTAAAATTTGGTAAGTCCTTAACTGCAGGCATCATCTAATCTCCAAGCCTATTCACCCTTCTGTATGCTCTGCCCTGGTGCAGGGCCTCAAGTCTCAAGGCCAGAAGCTACTTCCACTCCCTTAAACTCTCACTTGTCTACCAACCAAATCCTATCAATTTTAACTCTTAAGTATATCTTAAATTCACCTCTTCTTTCTCAAAGGTAATTCATTTCCTTCCTTCAGTCTTTCCCCACACCTCGGTCTCTTGCCTCCCTCCACAGAGATGCCTTAAGAACCTTCCTAAAATGGAATCCTCTCCATATCTCCCCCCTTAAAATCCTGACTTCTTATGGCACTTATTTCCTTTAAGGAAAGTCCACAATGTTGCATTCACATTCATGATCTGACCACTCTTAGTTACCTCATTTCTTGATCTCCCCAGCATAAACTCAAAACTCTTTCCCTCTAGCAACAGCCCTATTCTCTCCCATCTCCATATAAGAGACATAAGAGGTATTCTCTTCCCAGAAGGCTCTTATTTGTTCCCTCCCTCTTTTGCACTGTTTGATTCTTTCATATTAAGCTCACCAATCTCTAAAGCCTTCCTCTCTTCGAGGCCTCTCCCATATGAGCCCCTGAGTAACTCAGACTGTTTTAAAGTACCCCCACTATATTATGGTGCATGATTATCTTCCCAACCTTTCCCCCTAGAATAAGAACTCCACAAATTCAGAGATAGAATGTGTTTATCTCTAGCTCAGTACTTAAAACATAGGCACTAAAATATTACTGGAAAGAATGTACAGATTAATCTTTAGCCCTTTCTCTTCAAATATTTAATCCAGCAAGAGTGCAGAATCATTTTAAAGAGCCATTTTGACCATGTCTTTAACTCCCTTTCATTGTCATTACATTACAGGGCTCCCCATGCTTTCACCTTTAATTTCACTGTAGTTATATCCCCCATTTCCACCTTCTAGCCATTTCCCACTGCATCCCATCCTATTCCAACTTAAGCACAACAGGACCTGTTTACTCTCACTTCAGGGCCAAATGTGTCAGTCCTTGAACCTAAAATGCCCAGAATCTGTCACACATTTAACTCTCAAATGTCAATTTCCAGGAAATTCCCACATGACAACAGCATGTTGAAACACCACCCTTTAAGAGATCCAATAACTTAACAAAATATGGAGCCACACCATTACTCATCCACATGTATCTATTACTGATGTTTCACCACCTCCAAAGGAACTTGGAGGACTAATCTCATTTTCTTTTCTTAAATACAGTTCATAAACTGGAGATTTTGTTGAATATCTATGCAAGCGGAAGTAAAAATATTCTTAGGATAATAAGTTTCTTTTTGAGTTGGTCCCCCTGATTTATCCCCTACAGAATATAGGTTCTCAAACCATGGTTCCCAGATCAGCCGCGTCCACAGTATCTTAGAACTCGTTAGGAATGAAAATTCTCAGGCTCTACTCCGTACCTACTGAATCAGCAACTCCAGAGTTAGTGGTCCAGTAAGATCATCTCAGTGCATCTTCCAGGTGATTCTGATGCATGCTACCAATTGAGTCACTGAAATATTACAAAGTTAAAATGGCATCTTAAGGGAAACTACAACTTCAACTAGTGGAACTGCTTCTTTGAAAAAGGAAGTTAAACTGAAACATAATTCCTCTAGCCTTACCCAATTAGAATCTAAAACAAATAATAAAAAGCACAAAGAAACTCAAAGTTAAGCAAAAGCCTGGAACTAATGCCAATGATTTTCAAGTGCTGACTAAAAAAACCTCAATGTGCTTCATTGTACTTGGGCATAATTAAGAAAGCACCACACACAAATGCACTCCACTTGCTGTACCTGCACCCTTAGGATGTCGTGGTCCAGAGATCTAAAGGACGGGAAAGGTCACTGAGTTCATTACTTAACACTACACCAGCACCAACACTCCACAGGATCCTGTACAGAACACCTAACAAAAACAAACATGCATGAAGTCCACAGAACAAAATGTTTCAAGAGCACAAAAGTGATTTCTTCTATACGTTTTCTGAAAAGCCAACCTTTGCCAGCTTTATAGGAATGCTCTTCAAAATGTTAATTTTGTTGCAGTCATCTTACAATTTCCTCATCATATCATGCAACCCTGTTTTAGGTCTTTGAAGAAGGATAATTCGTGAGAAACCAAGTCTGGACATATTGTGGAATTACCTAATATCTAATTTGTTTGGCCCAGTTAAAAAGAAAATCTGAATTAAGTAACACTGGACTAATTTGTCTGAATGTGGTGAGAGATTAAATAACCGTGAATATAAGGCCACCTTATTAGAAAATTCTAAATACAAAGTTATAATCTGAAATTGCTCCCATAAAAATAGTTTGGTATAAATAGAATTATAAGGCACCCCTAGAATACATTAGCACAGACCAACATATGGAAAACAAATACAAGTCATGGATAAAGGGAAAAGTGCACTGGCTGCACAAATTACCATTGGTAAACTTCTTTATATACTGGAATGTGAAATAATGTGAAGATATTCTGGTCTGAGTAACACAGGTAGTTGCCTTTGAATTTAAGTCTTGCCCTTATTTTATTCAAGTTATTAAATCTGAAACAGAGTGATAAATTAAATTACATAGAGTAGCCATATTGTAGAGATCACTTATTGAAATAAGAAATGAGGTTAGGCCAAGCCAGAGTGGTTCAGTGGTTGAGCGTCAAACTATGAACCAGGAGGTCACAGTTCAATTCCCAGTCAGGGCATATTCCCAGTTTTCAGGATCCATCCCCAGTGTGGAATGTGCAGGAGGAGAAGGAGCAGATGGCAGCCAATCAAGGATTCTCTCTTATCATTGCTGTTTCCATCTCTCTCTCCCTCTCTCAAATCATTAAGAAAATATTTTTTAAAAAAGAAATGAGGTTAAACCTGGTAAAATGAAATATTAACCTCATTCCAGCCTTTTGTTGTTCTGGTGGAGCTGGCAGCGATATGGTGGAAAAAACTACACCCATCTCAGTGGGTGGCCTTGCAATAGCCACCTGCCCTCCGCTGGACCACTTATCTGCTTTTGTGAAAGAACTACATGGGATGAGATTCTTTTTAGTACCTTTCAGCTCTAATGTTCTGATTTTTACAGCTTAAAAAGGAGTATTCCCTAAACATGGTTTTCTAAAATTAAATATCCCCACTACAATTTTAAGATTGACATGAAAGGCAACAGTTTTATGAATCTCCCTAGAGAGCCTCCCTGGTTAAGTACCAATAAAACAGTCAGCAGTCACATCAGCTTAACACATGACTAGCCATTCAGAACTCATAATGTTCCCACATATTACTTGATTATCATTGTGGGGTGATGTGCTCCAGAGCTGAAGGCTGACAACTTGTTGAATATGGTATTTACCTCCTCATATATGATATCAGAAATTAGTAAGTTATGAAAGTCATTCCCTAAATCAATTTTCAAATGATGTAACCCCAACTTCCTTCTTGGAATACAAGAAAGATATCAAACACCAGAATATATATGCAAGAATAGTAAGAATGTCGTTTCCACCACAAAACTGAATCCCCATTGCCTAGAACAGTGCTAGGCACACAGGAGCTCAAGAAATGTTTGTTAAACTCATTCATTTGTCCATCCATTTATTTAATCACTTATTGGATCAATCCCTACTGTCACACATGCCCTAAGATACTGTTATTTGCCCAACCTTGATGGATAAAAGTTGAAGCAATTTTTGGTTATAAAATTGTGTCAGGCTGAATCAGGTGTTGTTTTGCAGTCCATGGCTTTGTTTTTAGTGTTATTTGGGAGTAGGGTTTGCAGAGAGATAAATATATTTTGTTGGAAGCAACGTGCCTAAAATAGTCTATTCTGTGGGGAGCTGTATGTATGTATTCTTGTCTGAATACTTGTTTACAAAAGATGCAGAATTTAGACTTAAAGATGACAACAAGGGAGAAAAGCAAGCAACAACTCCTACTTGTGCTGTAGGAGAATGTACAAAGCAAAAGAGTGGGGTGGGTTCATGGCCAACAGTGGCTAGAGTTGTAGATACCACAGTGGTATCTACAATTTAAGGACCCCAAAGCTAGGACATACAATGATGTTGGATTCTCTAAACTTATTTGAACACTAAGCTGGGTCCAAAGGACAAGCTCATGGTGTTTCCCTTCAAGGGCCAACATTCCCACTACTAGTTATTCCAAAGCTTCATAGTAATTTCTAAGGGAAGGAATCAGTCCTAACATTTCCAGAGGGCACTAGAGGAAACAGAATTTGGACTTCAACAAAAAGAGAGGATTCTTATCTCACTTTAAAAGAAGGGAAAAAAAGATAATATCCCAAGCTATGCTCATCAAGACAATAAGCAGTAACTGGCTGAATGGAACAGAGCAGTCAGAAATAGATGAATGCTTACATGGACAATGAGGGGAGGAGGGGAAGAAGGAGGGGAAAAGAGGAGGGACTGGGAAGGGAAAGGAGAGAAGGAGGGAAGGCAGTCCTTAGCCAACTAATTCTCTCTCCACCCTCACTTTCTCTGAGCTGGGCTTCATTTTCCTACAGATGTCTAATACGCTTCACAGATGACTCCCCAGTGTAGTACCCAGACACAATTTCTGAGTAAATACACTGACCACTCCTACATTTTCCTTTGAATGCCCACTACCATGTCCAACCCACTGTATTAAAGCCTCGTCCCCATCTTGACCCCCGTCAGTGGTCTTTCCTGCTTCTGCTAGTGGCACAAGCTCAGAAGCTGACTCTTCTTGCTCCTTCACTCTAATCAACCCCCCATCCTATCATCCTGTCATACTTCAAACATCTTTGTCATTTCTCCTAAATACATTTTCACTGTTTTCAGCAGTTGGCTTCCTTATCCAAACACCCAGGAACTGCTACAATTTCCTAACCTCTCTCTAGCCCCCAAGCTAATTCTCATTCAGTCCACTTTATGTACTATTCATTACCCCAATCTTTCTAAATCTCTACTGTTAACATTTTTACTTCCTGCTCAAAAGGTGTTGGTGATAATCCCACTACCTATGAGATAGCCAGGATACTCAAGGTACCACTCAAACTGGTCCCATCTCACCTGTCCATCCTGCTGTCAAACTAGACTATAGACTCCTGCCTTATGTTTCCCCTCCCCACACCCACAAAAAAGTGTAGTCCTCAAGAGCGGATGCCTTGCTGACTTTACTCATTGCTTTACATATAGAAGGCTCTAAAATATGGGACCAGAACTTCTCGCCTCTGTGCCTTTGGATGTGCCAATCTTTTTGCACCGGTCTTCCGCTGCTCACTCAAATGCTGCTCAGCTTTTAATCCACACTCAATCCTTACATCTTCCCCAATCCCTTTGTTTGCTAAACCCTCACTCCTGTGTGTGATCACTGTTGTGTGTTTTCTGTAGATCCAGTAACTTTATTTACAAAATACCTGAAATACATGTTTTTACTTTAGTTTATGACCACTTTTGTTTATTACTTAAATCCTTGTAGCTCATAGTGTGGTCCTCCCTGGCATGACCCGGAAGCGTGCCAGAAATACACAATCCCAGCCCTGCCCAGACCTGATGAATGTGAATCTCCATTTGAACCAGATCCCAAGGAGCTTTACGTGTGCATTGATGTTTGAGAAACACTTGTTTAAAGTATTCTAACTCTCAAAGTTTGGGTAATCTCTCGCCCATAGTTTCTAAAAATGACAAAATCCTCTGTATCTCTAGAACTTACATTCTACACAACCAACTTCATGGAACTCCTGTCTGACAGATACACATTAACATGTTAAAGAATTCCTTCATCCAATCTTGTTATCTTTCATTAGGATACACTTAGAGGCTAAATTTTAATGAAAAGAACACTGGGCTTGGGGTCATAATAAGGGTTCCCACTTGCACTAAGCATGTGACCTTGAGCAAACCACTGAGCCTTTAGCTTCCATCTCTTTAAATTCAGGCAACCACCCTATCTCAAGTGGTTAAAATATTACACAAGGCAGTAAGCAAAGCATTCAAGTGTTATTTGCTTTCCACTCTCCTCCACTGCTACTCTCAAAAGCAGTATTTTTCTCTCTCTTTAATAGCCTTAAAACAAGTGTGTTCCATCTAAAAGAATTGTCCTTGTTTGTGTTGTTCCACTATATCCCTATCTTGGGCTACTATTAGTTTCATGTGTCTTTGGTTCTCTAAACAACACATCCATAATTTTAATACATTTCTCTTCCTGGTAATGAAAGGCAACCATTTCTAATGGTCTACATTTAACCACTGCCAGGAAATAATTTCTAATGACTTGGTAAGAAAAGACATGATCACTCCATTCATTGTAAGTCCTGGTAAAGAAATTCTTAGAGTATTTCTGTGCTTGAGTCATTTCTTGGACTTTGCTTTTCTGAGTCACTCTCAGATGTGCAATGAAAGAAGAGTTTCATCTTACTGGAATTAGATGGTGCTATTTATTGTTACACTTGATGCTCTGTGCTTACCACCTGTTTCAAACCCTCCAATGGCTTCACTGATTGCAAAACTTTGCACCATGGACTGAATTAACTTTTATTGTTTGACACACTATGTAACATGGCTACACTTATTTTATTTATTTATTTTTTGCTTATAGTTTGGGCTTCAAACAAGATTTCAAAGTAGTATTAAGTCTTTGTATGGAATTTAATATCCAATGACCTAAATTGTAACAAAAATAACGCATTTTATATTTTTTGAGTAAGTACTTATTCCCAGCCAATGCTATTTGAGGAGGTAATCATGGTTTAGTTTGGTTTTAATAATATGAAGTAAAATAGAGAATCAAAAGCTGGGAAATATGAAATTATTCTATATAAAATATATTCACCAGTTATATTTTTTTATTGTTAATCCTCACCTGAAGACATTTTTTCCACTGCTTTTTTTAAAAAACAAAAAAGAATAAAAGGGAGAGGGAGAGACAGAGAAAGAGAAACATCAACGTGAGCAAGACACATCGATTGGTTGCCTCCCACACACACCCAGGGACTGAGCCTGCAGTCGAGGTATGTGCCCTTTGACCAAAATCGAAGCCAACAGTGTCTGCAGGCCAACACTCTAACCCCTGAGCCAAACTGGCTAGGGCACCAGTTCTATTTTTAAAGATAGGTTCCATGCCAATGCTATACAGTGCAAAGTGTAGAGGTATGATTCTGGGCAATTTAGATTAGGAAGGTTTGCAATTGTCATCCTCTAACAGGTATGCTCCATTAGCATGGAAAATATAATTGAACAGTTATAAATATCTGCACGGCAGTCATAAAACATAGCAAGGCATATGTACACATTGCAATAAAGTCCAAATACTGCACTCTATTATTTCTCAACTAGCCAGTGTTAAAAGACCACACATGTAGCCTATTTCTGTTCTGAGGCACATGTATTCATTTAACATTCCTAAAATTAGGAGGTCTCATAATCACTGACCTTAGACTTGGAGGCATATTGTATGTTTATAGTTACTTAGTTCACAAAGTAGAAAAAAGACTTTAAAATCATAATGCAAAGATATATGCCATGTATCAAATGGGGTAATATCAATATAATCACATCCATTTTGGGTACAGCTGGCCTGATTGAAAAGCAACTTATGACAATTTCATTTGCATAGCACTAGAAAGAACTTCAGCCATGTTTTTTTAAGGTTGCTTAAGTCTCTTTGACAATGCAGTGGAAGGAGTCCCAGCTTTGTAGGCTAAGCCCCACCCACCCAAATTAAAATCCTAGCTCTATTACTCACCCAAGATTATATAAGGCAAGTTACTCTTCTGACTTTTTCCATTTCAAGTATCTGCAGCAAAATGGCTGGGCTGTTCCTAAGTTAGAAATAACTACTGTAAAACACCTGGCAGTGCCTGCCAGCTCTCACATCCAGGTTGTCTAAACCTGATCGCAGGGACAGGAATCCCTCTCACACACTCTGACACCCAGTCCAGTGATTTTCCCACCTCGCTGCTTTTCATCACTCCAGCATTTCCTCAGAGTTGTGAACTAGAAATCATTATGATGCTCCTTGAAACATAAAGCATTACAACTTCAGAAAGCTTTTCATCTTCTCACTTTTGGTGACAGGAGAAGAGAAGGTCTTGTTTCTCTTCTATCCACCCAAGATTTATTCCTCATTAAATACCCAATGAATTCCATTCACAAGCCACAAGGTAAACGGTCTACAGGTGCCTGGCCAGTGTGGCTCAGTGGTTGAGTGTCGATCCATGTACCAGGAGGTCAGGGTTCCATTCCCAGACAGGGCACATGCCCAGGTTGCAGGCTCAATCCCCAGTAGGAGGCATGCAGGAGGCAGCCGAACAATGATTCTCTCTCATCATTGATGTTTCTGTCTCCCTCCCTCTCCCTTCATCTCTCTGAAATCAATTTTTTTAAAAAAATTTTTTTAAAGGTCTTCAGGTAAGATGACTCAATACCCCAAGTTAGCTTCACATGCCCAGCCCCACCCCTACTATCAGGACTGTGCTGCTTCTGTCTGCCCTAGAAGCAGTTATTTCTGGTCCCAGCAGCACAAGGTTTACATCAATAGATGTCAGTCTTTAATTTAAAAAGATTTTTTTCCTACCTCTTTCTTGTAAGTAGAATGAAAGGAGAATGGAAAGTGTGAGAAAGCACACATAGCTCTATTTCTTAATAATCTGGGAAAGACATGTTCTAGACATATACATTAATTATCATATTATTCCTATTTATTCTCCAAGTCACAGACCAAACCCCTTTGGTGAAATGAATTCTTCACCAAAATAACCAAGGATCCAAGGTCTCTTCAGAGACCTAATACAAAATTATTTGAGGCCTTACACAAATTTTCACATATATTCTTTTTTAATGTATGTGCTCCCTATTGGACAATATTTTGAAGATGAATACACACTACTAATCACAAAATAAAGCACGAGATAATAACTACCTGGCAGAGATTTTTTCCCTTCTCAATATTAAGCCTATTACTGAGTTCCAGTAATCTCAGCCAAAATGTTTACCCAGATACACAGTTTTACTTCTTTCCTGCCTCCAAAAGTGGAAGAATATTCCCATATCTCAGTAAATTGAAAAGAAAAAATGCAGAATAAAAGCTTTTCCAAAAAAAATCTAGCAGTCATCATTATTATGATAATGTAATGGAATAGTGAACTGTGTTAACAGTGATACTTAATATTTATTTAGGGATTTCTCCCCCAAATTGCTCAAAGCCCAGAGCAAATGCTTGTTAAGTTGATAGTGGTTACTGTAAACAGAGCTTAATTCAAAGCAGCTGCTTCACCCAGCTGACTAGATCTCCCACTTTTTCCTTTTTTAACTTAAGAAAAACTGGCTAACCTGAAGTTCATTCAAAGCATGTTTTTAATTTACTCCCTTTTAATGGAATTTTATAACACTATCACTTACATTTAAGAATAACATTACAGCGGGTTATTTATATCGTAAATTTACTTTTTATATGTCCCTAAAATTAATGGTCTTTCACTAACACTATGGGAACATGTTTTCATGGGCTTACTGTGCATAATTTGTGCCTAAAGCAATGGGTATTAAGCGTTTCAGAAGAAAAAAGTGATGACCCAGCACCCCACCCACCTAATTCAGTAGGGATACTCAGAAAGGTATGTCTCTCTGAGGATGGAGACTAAGTCCATAAGCAGCTTGGATGCTGCTCACCAAGACACGAATTATACCAGGGCAATTAACCCCAAAACAGAGCTACTTCATTAACCCGACATTTTTAAAAATAAGCAATAGTGAATAAAAAAAACTTTTACATAGTCTATTTAACATCTGATAGGCTCTACTTTTTCAAAGGAAAAAAATCAAATTATGATGTTATATCAAATCACATTGACATTTTTTCCATTGTGGACAAGTACAACTAGAAACAAAGAACAAGCAAGCCTTTGACCTCACAAACAGTGCCTACTGCTATTTATAACTTTTTAGTGCCCTGGGTAAAAACCACGGATGTTGACAGTTATTATCTAAAAGACATTTTTATGTCATTTGTGCAGTAGCCTTTTGATGGACAAAATAGAAGGGCACACCCAGAAGGAGTAGCTAAGTCTTCTGCCCAGAAACTATGACAACAATGCACACTGGAGGTCCATCAGGGCAGATTATGAACACTTATTCCAAAAAGAATACTTCATAAGCCCTGTAAAAGCCTTTTAGAGAAGAGTGTGTGCTCTTGCCTACCTGAAGGATATATATAGCCTCCTCATGACTGAAATGACAGGAGGAAAAATGGGATAATAAAATACACCAAAAAACTGAGTGAAGTCTTAGATTTGCGTTTGTTGTAGACTGATTGGTTGTGTTTTCATATGAAAGTGTTTTAGGATTTGTTTGTTTGTTGTTTTCTCTTTTTTATGTATGGAGTTAAAAAAAACTTGTTAAAAAAACGGATCCAAATGAAATTAAAATATTTATAATATTTCAGAAAATACACAACATATTGAGGTCTCAAAAAAAACTGTATTGGTTCTACATATACATGAGCAACAGCAAAGAACCTAAATGTCTATTCTCTGTTTTCTTGCTTTGCTAGGCTAACAAAAGAGGTAAATTGCAAAAGGCTGAGTAGGCATAAAAATCTCAGAAAAATATATCTGTTTTAATATCTGCTCCCAATTAAATGGAGAGAAGTTTAAATAGCTGAAATTCCCCTAAAAATAAAGAGCCTATAACCATCATAATTTAAGTATCCAGAGGCCAGATTCTTTTCTTACTTGTTCTTCTATGGGGGATACAAATTTATAAGGTCAAGAAGAGAAAGCCAGCCCTAGCTGTTTTGGCTCAGTGGATAGAGTATCAGGCCTGCGGACTGAAGGGCCCCAGGTTCAACTCCAGTCAAAGGCACATGCCTTGGGTTGCGGGCTTGATCCTCATTGGGGGATGTGCAGGAGGCAGCCAATCAATGATTCTCTCTCATCATTGATGTTTCTCTCTCTCTTTCCCTCTCCCTTCCTCTCTGAAATCAATAAGATATATTTAAAAAAAAAAAAAGAAGAGAAGGCCAAATTATGAAAATGATCAGAATGATAATTCAAATCATTTACTGAGTACTACTATATGTCTAGTAATATACACCTCACATACCTGTCTTTGTGTAGTCATTACAACATCCGTGTGAGGCAGGGCTATACCCCAGAAGGTATTATTTGCAAAGCTCGGAGAGAGCAGCAATTACAGCTTTGTTCACTGAGAAGCAAAATGATCACAGGGAGGAAAACAACCTTTCTTAGTTTTTCAGCCACCACATGACTGAATGGGATGGGAGCTGTAAACCCATGTTCACAGACATCTAAAACCCCTGCTCTCATCCAAGATGTTTATCTGTTTATGACAACTGACTCAAATCAACTAAACTCCAACCGAACTCCTTGTTCCATCTTGGGAAACAGTTCAAATGAATGCTTAAGAAATCCGCTGTTCTTTTTTTTAAATCCTCACCTGAGAACATGCTTATTGATTTTAGAGAAGGGGGAGGGGAAGAAAGAGAGAGACAAGGATCAATGAGAGAAAAAATATCCATCAGTTGCCTCCCGCATGTGCCCCAGCCAGGGATGCAACCTGCAACCTAGGTATGTGCCTGACCTGGAATCAAAGTTGCAACCTTTCAGTGTAGAGGATGATGCTTCAACCAACTGAGCCACAATGACTAGGACACTTAAAATGGTTTTTTTTCTATCCCTCTCCCTTCTGCTCTGTAAAAAATCAATAAAATATATTTTTAAAAAAAAATAGTTTTTATTATGAAAAGTCAAAAGTAAGTTGTGGCTTTTGGGGGGAAGGGGTGGAGAGGGGGGCTTTGATGTTTAATGCTAGGATAAGGTAAGAGGTACTAAGGCAGGTATCTTGACTTTGGAAGGAATGAGGCTTACTGTAAACTTGTTGCTAAATTTCATTAAATTTTAGTGTTTCTTCATTAAGAACTAACCTCTATTATAAGTTCCTGCTGTTAAAATTTTCTAGTCCTTGTCCTTGAGTTTCTACATGATACTTTAACTACTTATATAACCACCATATTTTTCCACCCAAAAGTCTTAAACATGCATATAGATTAATTTCACAAAACGAAAAATGATTGATTTGAAAATATTAACATGTTTCTAGCCCTGGCAGGTGTGGCTCAGCTGGTTGGAGCATCCTCCCATACAGCAAAAACTGGCAGATTCAATTCCGGTCAGGGTGTGTGTAGGAGGCGATATATATATATATATATATATATATATATATATATATATATATACACTCTCTCCCTCTCTCTAAAAGTCAATTTTTAAAAAGAATCAAGTGTTTCTAAAATTTCATATATGCATAAAATATACCTCAAATGTCAAACACTATTAGTATTTATCATTTGCAACTCAACATAAAGGTTAAAATGTGCACCATTTGAGAAGCGCATGGTCCATAATTCCAATTTTATTTATTACTCACACACTGGGAGGAGACACACATTCTTTTAGATTGTGTAAATTTTTGATTATGTTGAAGTCTGCCCGCCCTGTCATTATCCTGAAATGATAAGGAAAAAGCAACCAAAACCAAAAGTTCAATGACTGGTTTGCCAGAATGCTTTGCAATTGTAAAAGATGAGAATAGAAAGAGGATGGCTTGGCAAAGAAAAATCAGTACTCATGTTCAAAGCCTATTTTAAAGCCTCCAGAAAATCTGGAGTTGTAATGAAAAAACAACTTTCAAATACACATTTAACACTTAAAATGTTAGGAACTAAGGAGATAAAGGGAATAATGTACTGTCCTTGATCTCAGCTACTTTCAAGCCTAGGGAAGAATTAGATGTAGATGAACACAGTGAGTGCTTGAAGTCCAGAGGAGAAACCAATGTCACTTTCTCAACTCCATATTCCAAAAGAACCTATGAATTTATCTTAACACAATGTATTCTAACTATGAATTTATGGGGACATTCCCTCAGTTAAAATGGAAAGCTCACCAAAGTTAGGACCCCATCTTATGGATGTGTGTGTAAGCATATGCCACAGAGAAGACGCTGAATCAATGCTCATATGATAAACAAGTGAACAATTTCTCTGAAACCCAAATCCCCCCTTCTGGCATTAAGTGCCATTTACTACTTTATCTCTGGAGATAGATGTGAGGACACATACTTCACATGTATACCCTCACACAATCAACTCCATCAGACCAGAATACTGCATGACACTGGGGTAAATAATGCTTAACACCTCTAGTCACTGGTGAAGCTGTCATTTTCAAAAATGACTGACTGGACTACAGATATTATAGTCCACGTGTTATTAAAACTTCAAGTAATTCAAAATAGGCAGCCCTATAGGTGATAACTAGAAAGTCAAGAATCCCTACAGGAAATCTGAAGACAGAAGAATGTCTTCACAACAAAAATACCTCTCTCTTCAGTTTAACCTTTTTTGAAGGAAATTGCTATAAAACAAATGCTAGGAGAAACAAACTCTAAATTCTCCCAGGAACTGACTCATAGCAACTCTAAATCAGATGAGCCACCAGGTGAGACCCTTTGGAGCAATAAACACAAGTTGTGTTCCTTGTGAAGGCAAAGACCCCGGCCAGAAAAGTCCATAACGTGGAAAAAGGAGAGCTGAAAAAGGAGAGCTGGTATCCAGAAACTTATTTATCTGTCCAAAAAATAAAGAACAAGAAATGGAGAGAAACAAATACCAGATAAAACTTTAGTTATCCTATAGTTTGTCCCAGCAACAGACCTGACTCACTGTGACCCACAACCTTTCTCTGAAGCTTAGCTGACTCTTAGATATTCCAACTTTGCAATTAAAGAACATTTGAAAACATGGCTTTACATCTGCACTGCTGGCATTAAACAGAGCCTTTGGCAACCCAAAAGAGTTAATATTCCCCTCTCAGCACCTACCTAACACCAGAGGAGGACTGGGTGGGATAGAGATGTGTGTGGTGTAGCAAACTTCCTTTCTGTCTCACTCTCTTCCAATTGCTTGGTAGGAAGGGCATATTCTAAAATAGCATGAATTGACAGGTGGAAGTTCCCATGCTCAAGTTACAGATCCAAGTTTGGATACTATGAAGTTTGCTTTAAAAAAAAAAAAAAAAAACAACCAAACGGATTAAGATGGTGAGAAGCTCCTTTGAAAGACATGAAAAAAATAAAATAAAACCAGGTTTAAGTCAGAAAAAGGTAGAAATTACATCAAAGTAGCCACATTTTTACCTACAAGAATAAAGAATCTTAATCAGTACACATAAATACATTTATATCTAAGCCTCATTCGGCAGACTGCTAACCGTGTGCTATCTGGGAACCCAATTCCTAAGAAATAACCTTGCAGTATTGCCATAAAATCAAGCACCGTTTTGAGGCTTTAGAGAACAGTTAAATCCTCAAAATACAATTTTGAGCCTCCTTTATTTTCACGAAGGCAATATGTTAACACTAGTTTTTTTTTTCTAATTACTATTCCTTTGGCAACCAGCATGTTTAAAAATAAGAAAGATTTTTCATTTGTGTATCCTCCACTTGATAAATATCTCCTTTTAAAAAACTCAGTCAATATCAACATTTAAAGTTACATTTTAAACCTAATATTAATACCCTAAATAATGAAAGAGTGTACTAGAAAAGAATTTTTCTTCGCATGACTGAAACATTGTGTTCAAAAACACTGCCATCCTGTAACTGCATAATGGACAGAATGTATCAAAGAAGTGCTAAAAACTGGATTGGAATGATAAGTAGGCAGAAAAAAACATGTTGAAAATATGTCAAATTCTCAGCTTAAAATTTTCAATATAATTGTTTGGAGCAATGGTTTAAATACAGGACTTACAGTTTATGAGTCAAGTTGCTGTACATAAAATCAAAACCTTTAGTGTTCAGACATACGCAATACTTTCAACAATAAAGAATTTTTTAAAATTTCATGTTCAACTACCTTCCTGCCAACTTCCTCCCTCCAATACAGAACCTCTGGACTACTCTGCTGGGTTGCTTTTCACAACATGCAATTGCTATGTCTCTCCTAATGACCAGCAGCACCACCGAGACCATGCCAGGCTATGGGCACTCTCCAGTGCCTGTGCCTGACACAGGGATCGCCATGTGTGCTCTCAGGAGACCTATAGAGAACGTGTAGGCACAGCAAAGCGGGAGTCACACCACCTCCTTTCTGTGCGTTATGTTTGCTCCTGAGTTCAGTGTGAACATACAACATGGATTATAATAATGATGAGCTATTCATTAATACAGAAGGTAAATGTCATGACCTTAGTAAATATCTGGATATAAACATTTCAATAAACCACTAGGAAAAGTTTAGCTTCAAGTACCATTCATGCAGATGAAGTCACAAATTTATGTATTAGCCTTTTGGGAAGAAAAGTAGTAAAGATGGACTCTACCCATTAAAGTCAGAGATGTCAAAATTAAAAGTACCAACTGACTTTTGAATACATGAATCCCAAAGTAAATGCAATAATTCAAACATACTTGGAAAAATTCAAACTATATCTTGCAAGAAGTAAAATAATCCATTTAGAAAGTTAGATCCCATATTACTCTGCATATTTAAAGAAAATTATGTCATATATTAATATATATAATTAGAGAAAGTGAAAAATACTCATTTGATTTGACTGGTATAACGTTGTTATTGCACATTAAATTGTAAATCTCAAGTTGCTGGAAAGTTAGGGTTAGTGGTTAGGGTCTGGATTATCGACATTACTCACTAGCAAAGGATCTTGAAATTGATTGTTCCTGCTATTCATTCTCACCACACACAACTCTCCTAGGCTCCATATGCCATTATGTTTTCAACACTCCTGACCATTAACAAAAAAAAAACCCTCCCATGTGCCAATGGAAAGAGTATAGACTGCTCTTTCCTCTCAGTATGTCACGCAAATATGTATCTTAGATTGTACTTGCAGCAAGACCAACAGCAGGTCTATGAGCTGTTAATGCAGTCTTCGACATTGAGTTTTTATAGAGCATTTAAAAATAATCAAATATTTTGCCACATTTTTGCTAATTTTAATGTATACAGATGAGCAAACTAATGCCAAAGTACTCACATAACTGCACACAAATTATAGTAATCCTTCCCTTATAGATGGACAAACATACTAGTACAAAAATACATAAATTATTATATGTTGGTAAGTAAAAAGTTACATTTTAGGAAGACAGTCAATCAGTATCCTTCCTGCCCACATGGCTATCTTGCTGGCAGACTAGAAATAAGTAAGGAACTACAAGTCTAAGTCAGGGTTTCTCAACCTTAACGCCACTGATACTTGGGACCAGAAATTTTGTTATGTGGACTGCTCTGTTCACTAAAGAACATTTAGTAGCATTCCTGACGCACTGAATGCCAGGAGCAACACCCCCTCCTCAGCTACATCAGCCGTAAATATCTCCAGGTCTTGCCAAGTATCCCATGGGGGGACAAAGCTGCCCCGAGCTGAGAACCATCAGTCTAACCAACTCCAAGACCTTTAATCTATAATTAAGTATAGGGCAGGATTTGACCAACAGGAGACGCCACGTTACATACGAACAAGAAATGAATTACTATTTAGTAAGCAATCATTTGCTTTCCTTTAAACCTGCTTTCTTTTTATCAGAATGCTAGCTCTGGGCGTAAGATCTGTGGCCAATGTTGGTTAATGTCGGCCAGTGTCTCCTAGCCTCTGGATTCCATCTCCGCAGACCCAGGGTGGATCCTTGTGCCGCTCCAGTCCCAACAAGACTGGGTAGTCAAGGCAGTTAACTGTTCTCCCTCAGGGGATCTCGCCAGTACTCCTCAGGCACTCCTTAGTTTTATGGCCTTGTGGTTTCAACTGAAACAAGTTGTTCTGCATACTTCCTACTACAGCTGTAACTGTGACCTCTGGTTTCAGTTTGTCAGTAACTTCACTGATACCTGGACCCTGATATGATTTTTCCCAATCACTTTAGACCCAACATTCCACGAGGCACTAGGGCAAGATTTGCTCAAAGCACCCTTGGAACTAGAAGCCAACAAACATGTTTTGCCTAGTCCCCAGCCTACTCAAACACCAGCTATCCAGTTTCAAAACAGTATGATTTTAAGGGGGAAAGACATTTGACAGCGACAGCTTAAAAAGAATTTGCCAGTCAAAAATTTCTTTGCCCATCAGATAGGTCTTATGAGAGAATGGTGATTAGGAAAAAAAAAACAAGTTTTTCCAACGTTACTGTTCAAGGAAATTAAACATAACCCCACATACTGCAGAAGTAAAAACACCATTCTGAAACTTAGGATCAATCAACTATTTCAACGAGTCAGAATCAGAAATGCAGACCATCGCATCGCTGCCATGCACATACCATTGTTCTATAGCTTAGAAATGGGTATTCACCAGAACTCAAAGCATATCGGTTCAAATGGCTTGTTCATTTTAAAATATGTATTGTTAGGCTCTGGAGAGATTAATCCTATCTGGGATTTTAGGTTATACTACTAAAAGATATGTATACATAGGCTTATTTTTCTTTAGAAAAAAAATGTTATCCCCATTTAAGATTTTACAGTCAATTTTTTAATAATTATTGAAGGTAGTACAACAGGGATATTAACCATATAATCTACATCTTTGTTTGAAATCATAAGAACTAATTTTTTATTTCTATTATTTCTATAGATAAATTATTCTATTTTTCTTCCTTGGGGAAAAAATGTTTATTAGGTTTAAAAGCCATAATATAAAGAGGTAGCCATCATTACAAAATTAAGTCATTTTCCTGTCACATTTATCTGGTAACAGAAATTTATTCTGATTCACTGAAAGCAAATTAGATTTACAGGGAAAGAAATCTCACAGAAGCTCAAAACTAGATTTCCCCAAATCATATGAACACATAAACACCATTTTCCACAGAAAACCCAACAGCTTCACCTGCACTCGTTTTCATGGCCCCTCACTTTCACTTTCTCATCCAAATTATTGAAACAATTCATTTTTTAGAAACCAGCCACAATTAACAAGGTCATTAGCTTTGCTTGCTGGTCCTAGGTGCCTCTGCTTTATCACTGTCTCTCTCTCTCTCAGTTAGGTCTCAATCCCAAACATATAAAAACTATCTTTAAATAAGTATTTTTACTCCGCAAGTTCTTACATAACTTTTAAATTGGCTTTATAAGTATAACAAGTATCGTCACCATTAGCAACTGAACACCACCAGGATGGACAAGCATTCAAATATAAACTGCCATTTCGGTTAGCAGAGAGATTTAAAATAAGACCATGATTTGTTATCGATTATAAAGAGCTTCCCAGCCTCAGTCTCTACGCTATTTTTTTAAGTAGCCTATTCTGGAAAGAGAACAGAGGAAGACAGAGAGAAAAACGACCTTTCAGTAACCAGGAACTCTCGGGAATTCTTTTCACTTAAGCCACAAAGCCCTAAGTTTAAAAAATATATAAGCAGCCAGTGAAACTTACTTGACAGTGACTCGATTTGATAAGTCCTGTAGATCCCCAGGATGGAAAAGCTGGGCTTCTTTCAATCCAATCTGTTCACAAGCTTTCAAAAAAACGTTTATATTATCCTGTGGAAAAAAAAGTGGAAAGTGATTGCTTAGCCGAGAGCTCTGTCTCAGACAAAGATTACAAAATTTTTATGATAAAACTTCCAAGCTTCAAAGTCCAATTACAGCCAGCAAAAAAAAAGGCGACAGCAAGACCGATGAATATACATGCATTAAAAAAAAAAAAAAAAAATACACGGGCATGTGTAGCCTTTCAGTCCTCCAGAGCATAAACGGTGGTGCTATCTCATGCCCCGGCATACGCCGTTTCTGTGATCTTTGTGACTGGCACGTTAAACATTACCTGTTACAGGACAAGTGCCTAGCCACTGAGCAGTAATCTACACTTTGATGTCGGCTCTGCTCCGCAAACAAACGCCTTCTTCCCAGCTTTGCACGACAAGCCTCACCTCTCCTCTTTAAAAATAACTCCAGCTACTGACATTCACCCACCCAGAAACTGTTGGCAGGGAGGAAATAAGAGGAGGAACATTCTGTTTCTATGATTACAAATTACAGAAAGACTGTGGAATACCACACCTGGAATCTGGGTTTGGTTGCTCAGCCGGCTCTTGACAGACAGGGAAACCATACTATAGGACCCAGGAGAAGCCCAGCTTTCATTGGCTAAATCACATAGCTTAGGTGTGGCACATTACTCAACGCCCTGCAACCTGCCTCAGGAACTGCCTCCAAAAAAATAAAAATCTAGGCTGTCCTCATATCTAATTTCAAAGCCAAAACCATCCATTTATAAGCGAATGCTTTCCATTTACATGAACTGCTACACAGACACTGACTACAGGATATTCTAGGCTACAGTCAGCTGCATTTCAGAGACATGTATTTGGTGAGCAGAATTAGCAATGAGCTTTCTTCCACCTTTACTCTTCCTAAGGAAACCCTTTACAGGGTTGAACTTGTGATGATCCCACGTGAACTCTTGACCTTCGCTTTGTTAGGGTTCTCAGGCAAGAGAACAGCCTCCTGGCTTGCCAACACACGTCTGTCCACTTACATGTGCTGGCAACGCCATGTCTATGGTGTGAGCCTCAGAGCCTCCCTGAAACCTCCCCTCCTTCCCTATCAGCTGGCCAAGACAAGTAGGGACAGAAGACAAGCTAGTCTGGAAGAAAGGCCACTGCTCCTTTCCCAGGTTGAGAAGCTCATTCTCAGAGGGGGAAAAAAGGCAGGATGTTATGGCAAAGTAGGAGGGAATGATAAACAGAGAAAGATTTGGATTCGTCAAGAGTGAGGGGATTTAGTGAAAGGGCAAGAAAATATATAGCAAGAGAAGAGCAATACTGGTTGCTAGGAAACTCAGGCACATTTTTTTAAGTCTTTATTCTAGTGTACTATCAGTAAAAGGCAGTGTGAGCTACCTAGGTGAAAGCTCAAATCCATGATTCATTTTAAATAAGAGGTCAAAGATTAAAGGAATGTATATGTCTAATGTTAAACAGCTCAATGAAAAGTATTTTATATGACCCTATGTGGAAAAAAAGAGAAATAACATTTTGGCAAAATTGCAGGAGGGTGGGGGCAAAAGTGGCCATTTTGTTATAAGCTCACATAATTTCTAGAAACTATACTATCTGTAATTACCAAATGATTCAAATTCATGGTTCTATGACTGACCCTCAGACAAGCAGACAAGAGTAAGTGGTTTGGTATACCAGCACTCCAAATCCTAAAAGATGCAAATCTCATATCCAACAAGGAAAAATAACCCATAAGAAGCCTTCCCACAAATTCAATTTGGTTCTGAAAATTTTAAATGTTACAAAACATTAAAACAAAGTTAAATTAAAAGTGAACCACCTTAACCAGTTTGGCTCAGTGGATAGAGCGTCAGCCTGCGAACCCAAGGGTCCCAGGTTCAATTCCGATCAAGGGCATGTACCTTGGTTGTGGGCACATCCCCACTAGGGAGTGTGCAGGAAACAGATGATCAATGTCTTTCTCTCATACATGTTTCTAACTCTCTATCCCTCTCCCTTTTTCTCTGTAAAAAAAATCAACGAAATATATATATATTTTTTAAAGTAAACCTATTTAATTGACAGCCAAAATTATTCACCTATTTTATAGAAACATAATCACATTCATTCAGTTGACAAATATGTACAGGCTGGTAAGGATAAAGCTACACATGCCTCAAAATCCATCCAAAGTATTTAGAAAGAAACCACTTAAAATATAACTGACTACACTTCATTGGAGACAGAGAAAAAATACAATTAATAGGAATAAATTCTAATTTTTAAATAAAACCTTTACAGTAAAAAGCAAAATCTTTTAAACAATTTGATGATGCTCAAGTTTAAAATAGACAAACTTCATAAACAAAGTCCCCCATGTCCTAGACAGCAGGAACAGGTTGGACTAGAATCAGAATTGTATCTTAAATCATGCTTACTGGACTTGAGCCCATTGGTAATTTATTTTATGCGATTTCAGAGACTTGCCTAAGGGGAGATACAAAATTATAAA
The DNA here is from genome assembly GCA_027563665.1 of Antrozous pallidus. NCBI lineage: Eukaryota > Metazoa > Chordata > Mammalia > Chiroptera > Vespertilionidae > Antrozous > Antrozous pallidus. The sequence continues at coordinate 39,779,797 of CM050519.1, read as the reverse complement.
ATTTTCATGTCTGATTAAACATCAAGAAACCACACCCAGTTCAACATATTAAAAGGGAAGCATGTAGTCCTCATTTAATGGAATCATTTTCATTTGGAACTTGCAAAGACAAAAGTAAAAACAAAGGACAAACCTGAAACAAATCTTATCTCACTGGACAGGTAGCCAGGACTCCAAGTTAGCAATGTGGCTTTGGAAATATTAACTTTTCTGGCTCTGTTTTCTGCATCTGTGATTAGTTTGTGGGTTTATAAACCGTTACCAAGGGCACACACTTGTGTCTGCAAGGGCAGGAAAGCCCAGCCCTCCACACAAATATTTCATAGCCCAGCTTACATAAAATACTTCAAGTCAAAAGCTTGTCTAAACATCAGTAATTCTTACACCTTGAGGGCCAAATGTGGCCTCTTAAAAATAAGCCCCCCAAAAAGCTGATCCCTGAAGATCTGATATAGTTCCTTTTAGATTTAAGTTCTTCTATGACTATGAATAAAAACAAATACTATGTAAACAGAAATAGCAGGATGGCTGAAGATTTTCATATTCTCTCAAATCCCCTCTCCACCCTTGGCCTTGAATCAATTATGAGGGCAGTCATGAACAGGTGTGGGGTAGAAGGGAGAAGGGTAAATTAGAGATGAATGAGTCAGAACAGTACTTGCTATAACTGAGGCAAGAAGAAGCCACAGAAATGTACAAAGATTCCCCAGAATTATATTAGTCTGCTCTAGTATCTCTACAGATTATCTACTGCTGCATAGCAAATTGTCTGAAAACTCAACAGCTTAAAACAATAAACATTATGATTACACACAGTTTCTGAAGGTCAGGAATTTGGGAGTGGCCTAAACGATGGCTGTGGCTTGAGGGTCTCTTGGGTTGTAAACAGATGTCAGGTGAGGCTGTAGTCATCTGAGCGCTTACTGGAGGCTTGAAGAAGCTGCTCCCAAGGAGACTTCCTCTGACAGCTGGCGAATCAGGGCTGGCTGTTGGCAGCAAGCCTCAGTGCTTTGTGAAATGGGCATCTCCATAGGGCTGCTTGATAGAGTGAACTACCCCAGAGAAAACAAGATGGAAGTTGCAATGTCTCATAACCTAGCTTTCCAAGTCACACTCCAGCAGTGCCTCATGTCCTGATGGTTACACAGGTGAGCCTTATTCAATGTAGGGAGGACTAAGAATATAAATACCATGGGGTGAGAATTAGTGGGGACCTTACTGGGGACTGGAGAGACTCATTTTCTGGCTCCAGTGATTCATGGCCTCACTAACCCTTCCCAAGATGCGGAAAACTCTCATCCCTTTATAAGGTGAGCTCACAACCTGGAATTGCATCATCTAAATCAGATCCAGGTAAGCATGAGGTGCCTCAGGTACAGTTCCCTAAGTATAGCCCTTGAGCACAGGTCCTCTCAACTTAAATGCCAATGAACTAATAAAACAAGTTATCCACCCCCTGTCCCCAACAGGTATAGGGTAACTACTGGAGACACTCCAGTTCCAAGTGTGGAGAAATGAATGCCTGAAATTCTGAAATCCTAGAATAGATTAGTGGGGTGAGCCATTCATTAGGATTCCAGGCCAGGAAATACGTATTCCTGCGTTTTTGCTTTACCCTCTGAATGCCTGGTTCACCTTGAATATCATTTTTCCATTTCTTTGAAAAGCAGCCTCTGTTTGCAGCAGTGTTAGCTTTCTCAGTCGGCTGCCTCCCCATTAAAATTTGGGGAACTAAAAGTCTCCTAGTTTTGTAGTCCTCTTTCCCTTTCAGTTGAAGTTTGGGTGTTTCTGAAAATACAGTTCTCTCGAAAATATCCTGTCTTCTGTGAATGGTACTGGACTTCATTGGGCTACACCAAAAAAGCCACACCCACAAATCCCTTCACCAAGAACACCTCTATCTTGGTCTGCAGAGATGACCTCTAAGCTTCTTAGAAGTCCCATTGCTGATCTAAATAAATTTCTAAGACACAACTTTGAATCTTTCTAAGATCTTAAAAGAATTTTACAGCCACACCCTCAGCTTCATATTTTTTTAAATTTCAATCTTTATTGTTGAAAGTATTACATATGTTCCCTTGTTTCTCCCATGATCCCTTATTGCCCTCCCCCACACGCTACTCCAGGCCTCTACCACCTTATTGTCTGTGTCCATGGGCTATGCATATATGCATACAAGTTCTTTGGTTGATCTCCTCCTATTCATCCATCCCTGCCTTCCCTCTGAGATTCCACACCAGCTTCAGCTTTAGACCTTGTTTTCCTGACAGAGCTCTGAATTTGAACTTTGCCAGAAAGCCATGTGTCAATTCTAGGATCACCTGAGCAAGGAGGCTGATAATTCTCAAAACCAGCAATTCCTGTGCCTCTCATGTTTATAATCCTAACCTTCACTCTCCCACACTTTACTGTAATCAGCAAGAGGAGGCCAGACAGCACTTTGACATTTCACCTGGAAATCACCTAGTTTAGTGATCAGCAAACTCATTAGTCAACAGAGCCAAATATCAACAGTATGATTGAAATTTCTTTTGAGAGCCTAATTTTTTAAACTTAAACTTCTTCTAACACCACTTCTTCAAAATAGACTTGCCCAGGCAATGGTATTTTGTGGAAGAGCCACACTCAAGGGGCCAAAGAGCTGCATGTGGCTTGAGAGCTGCAGTTTGCCAACCACTGCCCTAAAGATTCAAAATGAGATGTTCGAACAAGTACAGGCATACCTTATTTCATTGCACTTTGCTTTATTGCACTTCACAGATGTTGTATTTTTTGCAAATTGAAGACAAGACCCTCCACTAACAAAAAGATCACAACTTACTTTTTTTGTGATGCTCTCCTTATTACAGAGGTCTCTAACTGAACCCATATCCTGAGCTATGCCTGTATTTGCATATCCACAATAATCAAAAGGTAGAGGTAACAGCTAAGATGTCCATTAACAGATAAATGGGTAAAGGGTGATATATCTATATAATGGGAGATTACTCAGCTATAGAAAAGAATGAAGTAATGATACACGCTACATCATGGATGACTCTTTAAAACATTATACTAAGCAAAAATAAAGGAAACACACAGAGGTGACATGGGATGTAAAGATGAAGCTGATGTCGAATCTCAGAAGGATATCCATAACAGGTAAATTCATAGTGATGGGATTCAGGTTGGTGGGAGTTGGGGAGGATAAAATGGGGAGAAACCACTTAATAGGTAAGAAGTTTTACTTGAGAGTGATGCAAATGTTTAGTGCTTGAACACTAAGAATATTCTAAATGCCACTGAATTATTCATCTTAAAATGGCTAAATTTATAAGTTTTACCTCCATACATTATTTTTTAAAAGGTGCCTTCTCTAATGTGCTTAAAATGTAAATGTCTTTTAAAGTGTCAATGTATGTAATCTAATTTACATAAATAGCATTACAGTTTACATTTTTCTCTTCCACATTAAATCATTTTGTTACACAAAAGACTAAATCCTCATTAAAGTGTATACTACATCACCTGAGGCTCTTACCCAACTCATTTCCTTTTTACTAAAAGGACCTTTTAAAAAAAGTGTATTTACTGATAAAATTTCCAGTGTGATGACTTCCAACAAACAAGGAACTCTCTACTTGTGAGATCAAACCAATTAGACCCACTTATGCAAAAGTTTCCTGCATGTACAGGTCAAGAGCTATCATAAACAAAAAATAGCTTCATTATGATCAAATCCTAACCAATTCTGAAAAACAGAAAGCTGTGCTCAGGGCTGTGACCTGATGTCCATGCAGGCAATATCTTAAACCAAAGCTGCCAGAGCATCACCAGGAAGTGCTCCCCGTCAACGAATCCCGCGTTCTTCCTGCACGCACTTTGGCCTGTTATTCCCAGTGAGGTTCTATGTTCTATGCCTACTTAAAGTCATGTTTTCAATTAAAAAAGAGAATGCATTGTGCTCAGTTCCTCTGAATCTGAGCACAGATCAATTTATCCTGAGGCCAAGAGACTTGCTGGCCTCAATTCCTTTTCTATTTATGATTAGAGGCCTGATGCATAAAGATTTGTGCAAGAATGGGCCTTCCTTGCCCTGACTGCCAGCACCGCCTTTGCTCTGGCCTAGAGCCGCCTTTCTGCTTTTGCTCTGCTCAGAGCTACCTTTCCGCCTTCCCATGCTGCCCAGAGGCTGGGAGCAGCTGGGGCAGTGCAGAACACCTGCATCCCTTCCTCGGCCGCTCAGCGCCTGTGTATGCCAATTAACCCACCATCATTTTGGGTTAATTTGTATACTCACTCCTGATTGGCTGGTAGGCGTCACAAAGTTATGGTCAATTTGCATCTTTCTCTTTTATTAGTGTAGCTAGGACACTAAAACCTCTACCTCATCTCCCCCTGGAATGGAAAATGACAAAAAGTTAGCAAGTTTGTGCCAGCAATGAAGTGGTTGTCACCATTGTTCAAGGCAGAGAAACTGAACCAAGTTCATGCTTAGAATAACGGTCTGGTCAGCCATACCAGAATCACCAGAGGGAGCATAGAGAGTCAGCACTCAGGTGATGCTAATGCAAAAAGTGGAGAACAGCTGCCCTCACCTCTTGCTATACAATGTGTGGTCCATGCACCATGAGCACTGGCATCAGGAGAGAGCTGTTAGACATGCAGACTCTCCAGATTCATTTCCTCCTTGGGTAGAGGTGGAAGCTGGGAGGAGGAGAGCCCTGGGAGAGGAGCACAAAAAACACAAAATGACTCTGAAGATCAGCCCCGATTAGCCCCAATGAATCAGTGCTGACTGTACAAGAATCTGAATCCGAAAAGCAGTTCAATGAGAACGAAGCCATCCAATGGATACAGGAAAACTGGAAGGAATCTTTCCTGTTTTCTGCTCTGGATGCTGCCTTTATCATGGTTGGCAACGAAAGAATAAAGGAGCCTTGTTTGAACTAAGGAAGCCATTAGTGCTCTGGTCTCTGACCCTCGCAGTCTTGGACACATTTAGTGCTCCTGACTGCTGTTTACACGGTGTACATTTGATGACCAAAGGCCTGAAGCAGTCAGTTTGTAACCAGACTTTACAGTGGACCCGATGGCTAATTCTGGGCTTGTGCATTTGTGCTAAGCAAAGCTCCCGAATTAGGAGATACAACAGTCATCATTTTGAGGAAGCAGGAGCTGATCTTCCTGCGCTGGTGGCCACATCACTGTGCCCTGTCTGCCTAAACTCCTGCAAGGACACAGCTGCCACCGTGGCTGTTGCATGACGCCGTGATAGTCTCTCACTAGGCCGTGCGAGCGATGGGTTTCTAAGTGCCCCGGAAGTTTTCCACGTTCCTCACCTTGTTCCAGATCACTCAGAGGCTAACAGGCCAAGTCACTAACTGTCTGGTCTACGGGGTGCAGCACGACTCGAGTCTCTCTCACTTTCAGACCGCCTTCTGGTCCGCACTCATACTCATGTGTCTCATGAGCTACCTGGTGCTCTTTCGCCAGTTCTTTGAGGCCCACGTGGGCAAGCTGGGGAAACCACAGAGAATGAATAGTGTGGGAACTGAGGAGGAAGCCATAGCTCAAGGTCAGCAAGAAAAATAACAGAAGAAAATGGCCCAAGGAAATCACACATAGGGTGCAGCTGCAACAAAACAAAACAAAACATGTGAGCAAACACAAAACCCAGAGAAGCTTAGGGATAATTGGGCTGATGTAACCCGGTAAGTCTATGACCTTTCTTGGGGTGAGGACTCACTGAGTGCACCTCTATCTCAAAGGAATGCTGCTAGAAGACACCATTCCCTCTCTACCTGTCAACTTTAGGGCAAATGAGAGCAAATGTGAGCCAGAGGCAGAGAGAGGGAGGGAGACAGAAAACAAAGGCTATTTACACTGAAGGAAAAGTATGTACTAAGTGTTATATTTCTCTAAGAATGAAAGAAGTTTACTTACGTTTACTTACTGTAAGCACAAGCATACACAATCCTTTCTAATCTTTCTGACACTCAGCTAGAGCCAACAGAATAAAAAAAATGAAAGAGACACAAGATATATATCTAGGACTGTGGTCAGCAAACTGTGGCTCGCGAGCCACATGAGGCTCTTTGGCCCCTTGAGTGTGGCTCTACCACAAAATACCACAGCCTGGGTGAGTCTATTTTGGAGAAACGGCGTTAGAAGAAGTTTAAGTTTAAAAAATGTGGCTCTCAAATGAAATTTCAATCATTTGGCTCTGTTGACTAATGAGTTTGCCGACCACTGATCCAGGGCATTAATGCTTTTGCAAAAATCAAAGCATTAATGTTGAAACCTTTGAAAGAAAGGTTAGTACTTGTAGCCCCTGTCAAAACAAGATGTCTTAATCACCTCTTATGAAAACAGATGTAAACAACTATATTTCACCCAAGAAAGGCTGGTGTTTTCCCCTTCACAGCACTCCTCAGCCTAGTGACTGTGCCAAAACCAAATGGGGCACGACACTTTTCCAAGGTGCTTGCTGGGAGGATGAAAACAACGCAGCTCAGTGCCAACAGGGGCAGCTCCATCACAGAGCATCTCTGACAGTTTCACTGTAATTTCTACTCTTACCTGCGATGAGATATCCTTGGATCAGGTGCCCCAGGCTTTTGAACAGAAGAGTAAATACAGAACAGAAAACGGAAAACTCAACCAAACGATTTGAAAATGGATTCTGTACTACATGTAGAAAGGTTCAGCCTAGTCCCATTCTTGAGCTAGGAAAGGGGAAAAGAAGTGAGTCGAAGATCAATACAATGTATACCCCTCCCTATTTAACTCTGTACATACTAATAACATTCTACACAAACCCCTGTGGTACAGTCCGATTATATAATTGATGAGAGGGGGGGGGGGCTAAAGGGAGAGGAGAGAAGGAAAGGGAGAGGGACAGGGAGAGGGGAGAGGGACAGGGAGAGGGAGAGAAAGAAGGGGAGGGGGGGAGGAGGAGGAAGGGGAAGGGGAGAGGGAGGGGAGGGGGAGAGGGAAAGGGAGAGGAAGAGAGACCAATTTATTGTTGCACTTATTTATGCATTCATTGGTTGCTTCTTGTACGTGCCCTGACCAGAGATCGAAACCACAACCTTGGCATATCAGGAAGACACTCTAACCACCTGAGTTACCTGGCTGAAGCCCATATTTTCAAAAAGAAATCTTCAGGGCTCTTTCCTGATCATTGGGTGAAAACTGTTACAGCAGCATCTGTGTTTGCTCCCTAAGTAATGTAAGGTGTGCAAAGTGCCCTCTGCTGGTTAAGTGGAGATACTTCAACAAACACTTCATGGGAGTTTGGTTGGAACAATTAAAGTGTTTCCTATAGACTTACTTTTCAAATTTTAAAAGATATAAAATACACATCATGCTTTTGGCCAAATCAGAAGACATTATTCCTGTTTCAAGCTGCTTCAGAAACGTTTTAAAAGGGACGTTTTCTCTGGGACTGAGAAAAATCAATTTATTAAGAGTCACATTCTTTAAAATAAAAAGCTTCTTAATATATTATTGGAATATTTCAGTCTTTTACAAGCCAAATAAATGTGTAAAATATTCCTACCATTTCAAAGAGTCAATTATGTAACTTGTTCAATGTGATAAATTAGCATCCTAATAGGTTAAGTGACTTAATGATTGTCTAGTTGAAACTATTGGGGGCTACTATACTGCACAGATTATATACATGTAACCACACAGGTATGCACACAGATGTGGAGGTACACTAAACTTCAAAGCCCAAATAAACAAAAACACTTTTTCTGGCTAGAGGGAAAAGAAACTGTTGTTTATCTTTCTTTTTTTTTTTAATATATCTTTATTGATTTCAGAGAGGGAGAGATAGAAACATCAATGACGAGAGAGAATCATTGATCGGCTGCATCCTGCTCGCTCCCCACTGGGGATCGAGCCCGCATGTGCCTTTGACCAGAATCAAACCCAGAACCCATCAGTCAGCAGACCAATGCTCTATCCGTAAGCCAAATCGGCTAGGGCTGTTTATCTTTCTTGCTTTATTTGAGAGTGGACCAAAAAAGAGACTTTCCCACATTTTTATTTTAGCTTTCTTTATGCTGTCATTCATGAGCCAGAGCTCTCTGCTTCTCTGTCAGAGAAGACAAAGGCTTTCTCAGCATATTGTTTATGTATAGAACTTTAAAGAATAAACTTTTATTCCATTCTGTGTGAATGGTTTGAACAATGAACAAAGAATCCTCACAGAAGCTCTTATATCTGTATTAAATTATTAAGAACATCTATGATGGTTTGATATTGGTTCATAGATAAGAAACAATTGATGGAGGGAGTATTATTATTATTATTATTATTATTATTATTATTGCAAAAGCTGGCATGAGCTGAAAAGATAGGTCCTGCTATTGCAACTAATAGGTCCTTAGGATGCAACTCAAATTATTTTGAGCTTTGAAAATACATGACACCGTGCAATAAGCTTTCTTTTCCTTATAATAGAAAATAAGCAGAATAATTAAAATGGGGGAAAGGTCACATAAAAAACAATGCAGACTATCCAGCTCTAACCCAAACCTGCTGAATTAGAACCCATAATTCTAAGAAGATCCTCCATGTGATGTGAATCTTTGTAGATATAAGTTTTCTGGTAAAGAACAATATAAGAAAAATATTTCCAAATATAACTTAAAGCAGTGCTTCTCCTTAGTGTAAAATCAATCACCTACATGTTAGAGAGTTCACATCAGGCCATTATCAGAAGTACGTGAATTTGGTTCTTAGGACACACTGAAGGTGATCACTCAAAATTAACAACTCCCAAGCAGCAGAGTAACTAGAACAACACATCCAAATTTGCATTTTAATTATACAGTTTCCCATTAAGAAAGCAAGGTAGTCACAATGTTGATCAGCTGACACTAGCTTTTTTACTCTTTTGGAGAATTCATCCTCTATTTTATGGCTCAGCTAATAAATGTAAGCTGTGAAGTAATACCTACATTTTATAACTGTGTTATGTAGGCCAACACTCAGAGATCTAACTTCAAGAGTTATTTGAGAGAAAAAGAAGCAGCTAGAACGTTTTTTGGCTTGGCTTGTTTGCTTGCTTTTGAAAGTTTTCCTTGGGTCCTTATTTCTCTACAAAGGCTCAGTGAGCCTAAGGAGGGCAGTAAGCTTTTGTCACATGTGAAAACAGGAATAGGAACCAGCCTGGAATGCTTAAGAGGAATTGCCAAGTGACACCCAGAAGATTACCCATGATAATTATGCCAGAAGCTTGGTGATTTGATTTTTCTCCAGCACTGCTTGGCAGACCAGGAGAAAAACCAGACCAAGAGAGACAGAATTAAGATTGGCAAGATAGGGCAGCAAAGGAATGAGGGCTGAGGTTCTGATTAAATGCTAGCTAGCTATTGAAATGCTTAATCAACTCAGGTGACAATTAACTACACAGAAGCAATAACAGGCTTTGTCAAATTGCAGCATGAAATATGGTACAGTCTTGCATATTATTTAAATTAAACTTTAATATCAAAATGAATTCTAAAACGTAACCACTCTTTAAAAAAAATGCTGAAATCAATGCTTAAAAAATTCTGACTGAGAACACATTGGTGGCTGCCAGAGATGGAGGGATGGGGAGGGGGGGGGAGAGAAAGGAATGGGAATAAAAGAGAAAAGAGTTCTGACCTCAAATTATTCATGTTTTATGTTCCAAAGTAAAGCAAATAAATAATTGCTTAAAGAAGCATGTCATAATGACACTAACAGGCATGATTTATGAAGCAGTAAAGCATGTCTAATGAAGAAAAACAACATAGTAAAAACTAGCTAGAATTCACGTTCCTTCATGCAGCTGCTCCCACCCCCCCGCTTCAGAGAATCGCTTTTACAGGTGATGTATCTGAATCATCAGATTAAGCTTTTCTAGCCTCAGGGACTCCCCACTTTATGAGGCTGATTCACTTTTAGTCCTTTCTATGTCAAGAAAGTCCCAAAATTCCCTCACTGTAATCATAAGACATTGACCCCAAATCAAGGTGATATGGTGGCTGAGAAGTCCCACAGTCTGCCATCTGCAAGCTAGACACCCAGGAGAGCTGATGGTCTAGTTCCTGTCCTCATCCAGAGCCTGAGAACCATGAGAGCCAATGTAATGGTGTAAGTTTCAGTTCAAAGGGCAGCAGGCTCAAGACTGAAGAAGAGCTGGTGTTTCAGTTCAAATCTGGAGGCAAGGAAAGACCACTACCCCAGCCCATCCCCTCAGGCACAGCAGTTTCCTCTTACTCAAGGAAAGTCAGCATTTTTGTTCTAGCCAGGCCTTCAACTAATAAGTTACGGCCCACCCACATGAGTGAGGGAAATCTGCGTTACTCAGTCCACCAGTTCAAATATTAACTCTCACTGACACACTCAAAGTAGTGTTTGACAAAATATCTGGACACCCCGTGGCCCAGTCCAGTTCACACACACAACAAAGCATCACAACTACTAACACTGTTCTTTAACTGGCTCTCCTCTTTCACTTCTTGATTTGGTTTAGTCCAGTGGTCGGCAAATTGCGGCTCTCGACCCACATGCAGCTCTTTGGCCCCTTGAGTATGGCTCTTCCACAAAATACCATGGCCTGGGTGAGTTTATTTTGAAGAAGTGGCATTAGAAGTTTAAGTTTTAAAAATTTGGCTCTCAAATTTCAATCGTTGTACTGTTGATATTTGGGCCTGTTGACTAATGAGTTTGCCGACCACTGGTGTTTAGTCTATTCTTCACACACCAACCAGTGACTTTTTTTTACATTCCTGTGTTGTTTTTTTTACATTTTGAAATGCAATCTACTCGCCAAAGTCCACGAAGCCTTACCAAACCTTGAGGACTACCTCTCCACCTCACTCTGTTTCAGACCCACAGTTCTCCTCGCTGGTCCCCTCTCTTCCTTCTGACTGCAAAACTCCCACCCATCCCCATATCTTCCCCCTCCCTCACTTAATTCTCACCCCTGATAAATATCCACTCCAGAAATAAGATGTCCCTGAGCAAATACTTATCATACATGCACTCAATCAATCTCTACCCATTGACTTATTTCTTCAGTATAATTATTGGTAACTGACAGGTATTGTATATTATTCATTGTAGTTATTGGCATCTGACAGGTGGTTATTGACTTATTGACTGTGCTCCATTAGAGAGGAACCTTCTCTGCCTTATTTGTGGGTGTGTCCCAAATTCCTAGAACAGTACCTGGCACTTGGTGGGTGTTCAATAAACACTTTCAGGAAGGGAGAGATAAGTCATGATCCTAAAAACCATCAAGTAACCAAGGTCCTCGGACCAGTCTTACACTAGGTTCTACTTCTTATTACCTCATTTGCTTTTTCCTTTCCAATTTCTACATAACAAAATGTGTCTAAAGAGAGATATTCCAAATGTTTCTGTATCTGCATAAAACTGTCATGTATGATATAATCCTATTCTGAATCATTTTCTTTAAAAAAAACTCCACAAGTTAATTATAGTGCTGCTTTAAGAATTCTAATTCATTAATGTTTAAAAACGAGATTGCCCTTAAGGCTGAAAGTTGGCTTATAAATGTTCATCTTAGATTTAAAAACAAGCAAGTTTTGGCACTCTAGGGAAGAGTTCTAAACTTGTGTCAATCCCATGACTAAGAGATTGTGGCTGGAAATAAAACAGGAGTTTCCTGATCTACTGTGCTGCATCATTATGTGGGCATTGGAAACAACTTCAAAGTTGGTATTAAGCTTTTAAATTTACACCCTTGATGATACTTATCTGTAATTGGGAGTTGGAGAGAAGTAGACAAGGAGACTCTGGAAGAAATCTCCTAAAAATGCTTTATAAATAACTTCACCATTATTGACTTATTTATATGTCAGTTATGTGGAGGTGTTAGGCATCTGGATATTTAACATCTAATATTGGTTACTTTGAAGACAGTCAATGCACACTCCCCATTCCATCTATTTTCTCAGACTTACTAGTAATTATTGGATAATACCAAACTATTACAAAATACGGATGGTAATCTACAGAAATTCCAGTACAATATACATTAGGAAAAAGAAGTATTAAAATACAACCATGGAAAATGTCATTTGCAGTGTGTAGAGTGGCCTTTATTTTTAGTAAATGCCTAATTTATAAATATTATAATTTCTTGCATAAGTGTAAATAATACATTAATAATAGTAATACTATAGGACTCTCCTATATCTTAATTAAAAAGTAAGAAAAGTTCTCCCTGCTTTTTGTTACCGGTGTTTTCTTTATAAAGAAAATAATGAAACTGACAAGCAAGTAATATAAGTCGTTTACATTTTAGTGTTTGAGGCATAATTACATAAGTTGTCACAATGGTTTAGCTTCCCTTTGAAATAAAAAGTTTTCTTTAGCATAGTTTTAATCATGAAACCACAACTGAGCTGTTGTAATCAAGTTTATTGGTATCATTTAACCTTTACTATCTCCATTAGGAAATAGAAGAAAAGGAAACAAAACATCTTTTAATTCAATAAAATACCAAGATCTGATCCAACATATAAATAGTCCCATCACAGTTATATGTGTGAAATGAACAAATGTTAAAGAGCATGGTAATTTATAGAAACAACTAGCTTTCATTATGTATCAACTGTGAGGAAATCAGGAACATGAAAACTAAGTCAGAGTTGAGGCAGAGTAATGTGATGAGAAGGAACCCCCAGGTTTGTTCCCCATCCATTTGGAGATGGAGATCATGGCAGCCAGAATCAGCTCTGAATGGATGCTGCTCTTGTGGGCTAAGCAATCAAACAGGCAAAGGATGAATGGATCAAAAAGAATTTGCTTGGTGAAAGTATCTCCCAAATTTGCTACGTGAAAGCTCTCCTCAAGCAAATGTATAAAATCAGCAATAAAATTCAAAAATAAAAAAACCTACTGATCTTACCCTTACATGGTTATTCTAAACTAGCTCTACAATACTATCTTCCCATGCTGTCACTTGTTATCAATATTTTCTATACATCAACATCCAAATACATTCACAAAAGTATTTTGCTTATTATCAACTATATCTCCTCTGATACACACACTGGGTTTGACCCAGCAGAAAATAACTCTCTATCATCACAGTTGCAAGCAAGGCATACATCGGCTGCACATCCAATTTTATATTCCATTCTTATTTCTTGAGTATTTTCTCCTTAACCATACAGAATCTATTTCTGCCTCCTACCCAGAAAAGTGCTATCCTTGAATGAAAATAGTAATTATATTTGTACTTCTTATATTATTTCAACTTGGAAGGGAAAGAAGAGGAAACAGAGGTGGGCTTTCTTTGCCCCCTAAAATCTCTCTGTCTTGAGGTCTCGCATTTTATTTTCTTATTTGTGTTTATTTGATTTTATTTATAGAAAGAGCTCACAAGCTCAGTGTCCCACAAACCTCTCCTGTTCCCACCCCTTTGCCTCCTCTAGCCCTGAAGGAATGAGACAAATAGAATCCCTGCCTGAAAATGTTTTTTTTTTTTTTTTAAAGCACAGGATAAGAAAGCGAAAGCGGCGGCGGGAGCCGGGAACTTTCCAGTGAAGGCCACACGTGTGCGAGTTGCCATGATGGAAGTCAAAGCAAAACAAAAATTCACAGGAAAAGGTACAAAGACATCACAAGAAAAAAACAAATGTTATAAGAACAATGATTCTGGTTCTTCAAAGACATTCCCAAGAAAAGTTGTTAAGGAAGGTGGACCTAAAATCACATCTAAGAACTTTCAGAAAAGTGCCACAAAACCAGGGAAAAAAGGTGTGAAACAGTTCAAGAATAAGCAACCAGGGGATAAAATACCAAAGAACAAATTCCAGCAGGCAAATAAATCCAACAAGAAGAGAAAATTCCAGCCGGACAGTAAACGTGACGAATCAGCAGCCAAGAAACCCAAATGGGATGATTTCAAAAAGAAGAAGAAAGAACTGAAGCAAAGCAGACAACTAAGGGATAGAACCAACTATGACATTGTTGTTTGGGCAAAGCAGATTTGGGAGATCGTGAGAAGAAAAGACTGTGACAAAGGAAAAAGAGTGAAGTTGATGAGTGATTTGCAGAAGTTGATTCAAGGAAAAATTAAAACTATTGCATTTGCACATGATTCAACTCGTGCGATCCAGTGTTACATTCAATTTGGCAATGAAGAACAGAGAAAACAGGCTTTTGAAGAACTACGAGATGATTTGGTTGAATTAAGTAAAGCTAAATATTCCAGAAATATTGTTAAGAAATTTCTCATGTATGGGGGTAAACCTCAGATTGCGGAAATAATCAGAAGTTTTAAAGGCCATGTGAGGAAGATGCTCCGACACTCAGGAGCCTCAGCCATCGTGGAGTTCGCATACAATGACAAAGCCATTTTAGAGCAGAGGAACATGTTGACAGAGGAGCTCTATGGGAATACATTTCAGCTTTACAAGTCAGCAGATCACCCAACTCTGGACAAAGTATTAGAGGTACAGCCTGAAAAACTAGAGCTTATCATGGATGAAATGAAACAGATTCTAACTCCAATGGCCCAAAAGGAATCTGTAATTAAGCACTCATTGGTGCATAAAGTGTTCTTGGACTTTTTTTACCTATGCACCCCCAAAGCTAAGATCAGAAATGACTGAAGCCATCCATGAAGCAGTGGTGTACCTGGCGCGCACACACAATGGTGCCAGAGTGGCCATGCACTGCTTGTGACATGGCATGCCCAAGGACAGGAAAGTGACTGTGAAAACAATGAAGACTTATGTTGAAAAGGTGGCTAATAGCCAATACTCCCATTTGGTTTTACTGGCGGCATTCGATTGCATTGATGATACTAAGCTTGTGAAGCAGATAGTCATATCTGAAATTATTAGTTCCTTGTCTAACATATTAAATGACAAATATGGAAAGAAGGTCCTGTTGTACCTACTAAGCGCCCGAGATCCTGCACATACAGTACGAGAAATCATTGAAGTTCTGCAGAAAGGAGATGGAAACGCACACAGTAAAAAAGATACAGAGATCCTATGCCAAGAGCTCTTAGAATCCATCTCCCCAGCTTCATTAAGCTATCTGCAAGGTCACGCCCATGAAATGGTGCTAGATAAGTCTGCCTGTGTGATGGTGCCTTGCATTCTGGGAGCTGCCATTGGAGACGCTCAACCTGCCATGAATGCCATCGCCAGCTTGGCAGCAGCAGAACTGCATCCTGGCGGCAAGGATGGAGAGCTTCACATTGCAGAACATCCTGCAGGACACCTTGTCCTGAAGTGGTTAATAGAGCAAGATAAAAAGATGACAGAAAACGGAAGAGAAGGTTGTTTTGCAAAAACACTTGTAGAGCTTGTCAGTATGAAGAACTTGAAGTCCTGGGCTGGTGTAAATCGAGGTGCCATTATTCTTTCTAGCCTTCTCCAGAGTTCTGATCAAGAAGTTGCAAGCAAACTCAAAGCTGGACTGAAAAGCCTGATCCCCACATTGCAGAAAAACAAAAGCACCAGCAAAGGAGTAGAAATGCTGCTTGAAAAACTGTGTAGATGGAAACAACTAACAATATGGAATCATTGTTTCTCGTCTGATCTCTTTTCCCAGAGTGGAGAGAAGGGCTAGGGGTCCACCACCCTGGTAAATTGTGTACTTGGTATATGTGCTTCTTATAAATAAGAATTTATTTATAAAATATTTTCTAAAATTGTCCTTTTAAAAATAATAATAAATAAATAAATAAATAAAAATAAAAAGCACAGGATAAAATCTTGATAAGAATATTTAAATTACATAGCTAATTCCTCAGGTGAATTTTCTATCACTGCTGCAAGGAAAACACGAGATGTTTAAAGAGTGACCTTGACATAGACTAGCTTGCACTACTCTGACACCCAGCACCTGTACAAGAACATTAACCATAATAACCTTGTGAGAAAGGGCAGTTAGAATGGATCCATAAACTTGCCTTATTTCTTGTAGTCACTAGGAAGCTGAGGTAAACTGACAATGCATTTCCTGCATTCCTGAATGATGAGACAATCTGCCCAGCCTCTATAGACACACCTTACGCATTCCACTCTCCACAGTAATCTGAAAGAGGAGCCCTTTAGGGCAAAGATGTTCAAATTCAGCCCATAGTTTTGATGCAAGTGTGGGTATACCTAAGATTTTTCTATTGAGCCCACTGATAAGACACAAACACAAATGAATGGCTCCAACCAAGTTTTCTGAAATACCAATGCTTTCAAAGGGAATGACAAGCATGAGTAGATCAATGAAATCTATAGTTATTCAGCAAACTAGTCCGTGTAAAGAGGCAGTGTTTACTTTCTTGATTCTTTAGCTCAGTGGTTCTCAACCAAGGATGAATTTACACTCATGGGTCATTGGCAATGTCAGAAGATATTTTCAGCTGTCACAAATGGGGGGAGAGGAGGGTTGGGTGCATGATGCTACTGTTATCTAATGAGTAGAGGCTCAGGATGCTGCTAAATATTATATAATGCACAAGGCAGACATCTACAACAAAGAATTATCTGGCCCAAAACATCAGAAGTCATTAGGACCAAGGCTTAGAAACACTGCTTTAGCTAAATACAAATAAGTCATTGCAGGTCCAAGATGACTATAAGTCTTAGGGCTAATAACATATGTGATGGTCTCTACACATATTGTATTTCATGCACAGTAACACATCAGAGGGCTAACATTATTCTGGTTCAACAGTTTTCACCATCAGAATATCTTGCTTGCACTAAATAATACTAATGTCAAGTGTAATTGAAAAAAACTTAAAAAAAATAAAAGAAATATCTTGCCTGCTTCTCATGGTTTTGTATTGATCTTGAATCTTTTTATTCCCAAATAAAATTATCATTTTGAGTTTCAATTATTTAAACATACCCACCATTAACACCAGCTACTTTTTTGGAATACTCAAACTCCTGAGTTAAAATTTATTTTTTTTCTAGTATGACTTAGTAAAAAATAAGAAGGACAGAAAAGATAAGGAAAAATCAATCTATATATATATAAACCAAAACAACCATTCGACCATTCACTGTGACGTGCACTAACCACCTGGGGACAGACGCTCAATGCACAGGCATGGAAACATAGAACAGACTAATGAATCTCAGAGGGAAAGGGGGGAGGGCAAAGGGTGGGAAGAGATGAACCAAAGATCTTATATGCATACTAGAGGCCTGGTGCTCGTATTTGCTGGGGCGGGTGGGGTTGGGCCAAAACTGGCAGTCTGACATCCCCCGAGGGGTCCTCATTGTGAGAGGGTGCAGGCCAGGCCGAGGTACCCCAGTGTATTTATAACATAAAACTCAGTCAAGTAAGAAGAACCATATCTCTTTGGTAACATGGTTACTGTCTTCTCAAATAAATAATAATAATAATCATGAATGCTTCAAGCAAATCAGTCAATATATTTCTAAATTATCTAAACATCTTTTCCTGTATTGTCATTGCTTATGTTTTTCACACAGGCCCATGTGCACAGGTAAATCCATTGCCATGGCTGCCAAAGCCAAATATACATGGTAACTGACATAAAATGGAAATATTATAGCTGCAGGAAAGAAAATAAGAAAGGAGAAATAGAAAAGGGGGATTGGAGTACTACAATCATTCAGGTTAACAAACTTACATAAAAATTGTATAATTCTTACTGTATTTGATGTGACTTGATGTATCTACCCCACACAAGTCCCATTCACAGAACCCATGTCAATCCACACAGATGAACTAAATGGGCCAAAGGGAACCCACACTCCTGACCACAGTCCATTTGGCTAAAACGACTTTCTTCTCAAGAAACTGGTCATGCACAGGCTGGCCATGATATTGGTAGCCTGGAAGGAAAAAGTAACCTGATCTATTCAGATTTCTCTCTTAAGAATCTCAACTAGGAGACACCGTTCCCAACAGGAAAAAAGTAATCATGTCAAATGCAATTGCCATGTTTGCAATGAGCACTGGAGTAACAGGAGAATTCTCCCAAAATCCTTACAATAAAACACTCCACATCTCACTCAGCTTGAAAGCATCACTAAAAAACATTAACTGCATGTAAAACTGGTGAATTTTGATTAATGCCTTTGGCTGAATCAATGTCAACTTCCTCTCTTTATTCCTCCAATGTTCTTACCTGTCTTTGTTCCTCCAATACATCCCTATAAACTAGAAAAATGCTTACCCCAATAGGCACTCCATTATGTATTAAAAGAATGAACGTGCTACCAAAATACATTCATTGAATGTCTGTGTGTCAGACCATCTATATATCACCCATTACCATCCCCTACTAGATAGATATGAGAGCTCTAATTCACACTTGAAATTAAGGCTTTGGGGTTTGCCACAACCATTATTCCACACAACTATCAGAAGTAGGAATCAAATGAGGCATGATAATAACTTCAAATCAATTGGGCTTAGCCCACTTCTGAGGCTATAGTCACATTTCTACTCCTACATTCAATTGAAAATGCTCATTGTCCTGTATTTGGGAAATCATCCAATTTAATATGCTGGAAATGCATTTCATTTTAGTTTCTAGAGATAAAATCCAAACTAGATAGAATTTCTGATGCTTAAAATAGAAGTATTTGGAGAGATCTTTGGATTTAAAATTACATTTGTGATTTCATCTCATCACAGAATCAGGAGATTGAATAAAACCTCTGGGGACCAACAACTAACCACCACAATTCAAGCATTTCAAATATGCAGGGTGTTTGAGATCAAAAGCTAATTTCACTTAAAATGCATGTAATTAATCTAAGAAATGACAATTTAAAGTCTAAGTGTTAAACTAAGAATAGCTCAAGCCATTGAATACAATTAGAGCTTTTAATTTTCACAGAATTTATTTTAATATAAAATCTATTTAGTTTATTGATCTGAATGTGTTTTTTTAAAAATATTTTTTATTGATTTTTTTACAGAGAGGAAGGGAGTTACAGAGTTAGAAACATCGATGAGAGACAAACATCGACCAGCTGCCTCCTGCACACCCCCTCCTGAGAATGTGCCTATAACCAAGGTACATGCCTCTGACCAGACTGGGACCCTTCAGTCTGCAGACCGATGCTCTAATCACTGAACCAAACCAATTAGGACTAAACTGGATATTCTTCTTAGAAAGACTTCAAAAACCAAATTTCTTTAATTTATTCCTTAATACCTTGCAATGCACTTTATTACTAGAAGTAATTCACATATATACTCATATATTATGATACATTCATATGTTGCTAGATAGATATTTTCTAATAACAATACTCTGCAAATAATTTATTTCTGTCAAAATCTTATGATAAGATTTTTTTAGCTATTTTTAATTAAATTTATTGGGGGTAAAAATGGTTAATAAAATTATACAGGTTTCAAGTATATATGTATGTGATCTGTATATTGCATTATGTGCCCACCACCCAAAGTCAAATCTTCTTCCAGCACCATATATTTGATCCCTTTTCCCCTTTACCACCTCCCATCCCCCTGATTCAATTTTTATGACAACTGCAAACCCAAATATTTTAATATTGGTACATTTAATTTTTCATGCCTTTAACATCTGCATACACATCAGATGTTAGCAGAAGGTTTCTGAGAATATTATAAGCACAACTGAACTATTCCAAAGAGAATATTTTTTTCCTTTACATTGTAATTGTTAGCTCTTAGTGATTTGTGAAATAAATTTTTAACAGAATTCTATCATCAACCTTGATTTTTAGGTATTGCTAACATTTTAAATACTATCCACCATTTGCATTTTAATTATAAATTAGTTACTTCCAAAGACATGGCCCCACCTTATTATGGGTCTCTTCAGTGTCTTGACCCACCAAAATATTTATATAATGACAGTGTGAAGTATTTTCGGTACGCAAAATTCTAAATTTAAAGCTAAAAATCTAGAGAATCATCCGTAGTCATTTTATGGATAATATTACTGAGGAAAAAAAAAAAAAAAGACATGTCCACATCACACAGGTGGTTGGTAGGAAAACAACATAAAGTAAACGGCCAGGAGGTCTTGAGCATTTTACAAATACACTCCAAGACCTGTGTGCTGGGTGAGGGTAATGCATAAGCAGGAAGTACCAGAAACAGAACAAAGGGTAAACACTGGACAGTTTCCCTAAACTGTGGTCAACTAGCAAACAATGTCTGCAGGCTGAGCTTCAAAGGAATGTGATCACAAACAAATGCAATTTGTAGAAGAAATAAACCAAGAAAGGGGATATATGAGGTTTGAGGGCACAAAAATCAAAACAAACAAAAAATAAATAAAATAAAATCTTCCAGCTTAAGGGAAACAGAGAGAGGTAATAAAGATGTAAGGAAGATATCACAAAATATGCTTTTTTTTTTTGAGCAAAAAAAATCCCAAACCTAATTTCTATAATAATTCCAAATAAGAGAACCTGTCTATGTCTATATTTTTACATTTCCAAAACAAAGAGATCTAGTTTTGAAGACAATTTATTACTTACCAAACCTGCTATTGGTGTGGACAGTCTATTGATCTTCTTTATCACACCAGGTTTAAGCTTGTTAATCAAACTGAAATTGAATAAAGAAATAAGACATGCAATTACAAGAGTGCCAATATCAATTTAATGTTCTTTTTAACATTCTCAAAAATTGTATAGTCACTATTCCATCCCCAATATGTTATTCAAAACTAAGAGCCCCACAGAAAGCAAACTGAGAAAACAATTCCAGAGTCAGAACAGTGCTGCAAACAGTGGTGGGTGGTCCTCTTAGGCCAGAGACATACTTCTCTTTCCAAAGCCAAGTCCTTAAAATAGTGAACTCCCCATCTATTAAAGAAAGGTAATATTTGATTGTTGCAACTGCCAGTTTAAGAATATCTTCATCATAATTTAATTCACTTGGTCCTTAGAATACTTTTTCTATTAATCATTTTCATTGATTCTTTTCTTACATTAACCCTTTTTTTTATTTTATGTGATTGACAGTACTATTTATTCCTATTTACCCTTATATATGATGAATAAAAATGAATTAATGCAGCTATTAATAATGTTCATAGGTTCTTCTTAGAGTTCAATATACAATACACACACACACACATATATGTATATATATATATTTATATAGACATTTGAATTCTGAATGTAAACAGATCCCTATTTTAAAAGTTAGTTTCAACGCTATATACTATGTTGCCATATTTAAAGAGTGCAGTTGAAACTCATCCTCATAGCCAACTAGTTCTTATGGGTTACTCATTCACGTCCATGATTGATTGTTTATTACCATAGCAAAATGACTGAATGAAAAATTAAACATACCAAAACTCCCCAAAAGAGCCTAAAAGTTATCTCAAAATCTAACATTGAACAAATTTATGTTGCTATGACAATCTACAAAGATATATGTCTCTACGCTCTAGAATACCAAAATAGAACACAGACTTGATAACTACAACTTGGAGTACACTTTTTGGTTCTAAATCTAGATTATTATGAATGCTATTTTTTTGTGGTTCACTAGTACAGTGCCAGGCCACAGAGAAATTTAATACTAAAATAATGCTTTTCTATTAGTTCTAGCGTGGTTAATTAATCATTAATTACTTCCATAAAGCAGTAACTTGAAACACTGACTTTCTACCCACAAAAAATAAAAATTATTTATTCTGTAACTGAACTCTACTAGGAAAGCAAAGAGAAGAGAAAGAATCAAGCATTATTAATTCACTGGTCTCCTCTCCACAATGGGCAACAGAAAAAAAATCTGACACTTGTGGAATGTCACTTGTTCAACATTCCAGAGATTTATATACACACTTGAGTGTGCTAAAAATTAAAAAGACAAAAGCCTCAATTTAATAACCTTCAGAATGTCGTTCAACTGGATTCAAAAGAGTGGATTATGAAGACTTAGTTTGGTGAACAAAAGATGTTTTTCTGTTTTCATAGTTTCTTGACACAAAGATCTTTAGAAGATTTAATAAAACCATCTCCTCAACTTAAAGCATTTTCTAGAAGTGTTAACACCTTCATTCCTAATTTCTTTTTTTTTAATATATTTTATTGATTTTTTACAGAGAGGAAGGGAAAGGGAGAGTTAGAAACATCGATGAGGAGAAACATTGATCAGCTGCCGCCTGCACACCTCCTATTGGAGATGTGCCAGCAACCAATGTACATGCCCTTGACTGGAATCAAACCTGGGACCTTTCAGTCCGCAGGCCAATGCTCTATCCACTGAGCCAAACCAGTTAGGGCCCTAATTTCTTATTTATTAACTAAAAGCAATGTGGGAAGGAAGGCTTTCTCTTTTCATGGCCACTTTAGTTTTCTTTAATGACTAGCTAAGAATCTAGACAAGAATTGAACAGGTTTATAAGAAATAAGAGTTCCAAATTAACTGTTCTAGCTGTTCCCTATTAACCAAGTATTTCTATATTCTATTAAATGTGGCATTTTTACAGTGCACAAAAGAAGTAATAACTGAAACATTACTTAATGGAAACATATTCTGGCACAATATAAGTCAAGACACCTGTGGCAGTTGACCACTGGCTTGGCAGTGACTTTCCAACAGTTAACCTGGATCTTAAAATATAACCTTTCATTGACATTAAATGTTGAAGATCAGTATGAGCTAGGGCAACGTATAGACGGAATGTCAGGGAAGTCTAACACCCATTGTCCTTGTTAGAGGAAGAGTGTCATACATCCCTCCTCCACCCATTTGAGTCACTGGGGACTTTGTCCAGATCATTCCATTTACCTGTTTACTTCACTGATTATTTCTGAATTGCAGTGTTAGTAATGTCAAGAGCGCTTTTTAAAATGACAGTTTCTGGGATGGATAATACTCTCAATTATGTCAGCCAGAGGAAGTAAGAGATGGAGGTAAAGCAAACAGCCAGATAAATGTTGTGTCCCTGTAATGAGGTGACTCCTCCCCCACCAAAAGGTTCCAGATATTACTTAGAAACAGCAAGCGCACAGTGGACGGGAGGCCCCTCTCCACTCCTGAGCCTCCTAGTACAGGGACAAACTCAGAAATAATCATAAAGACAAACCTACACTCTGGAAAATACACAGACTACCCTCTAAAAAGTATATCACCAGAGAAAAAGGCTATTTTATCTGTCAACTGTTAAAAGATATCAGTTCTGCCCTAAATGGTTTGGCTGAAAGGTGCCAGGTTCGATTCCGGTCAAGGGTACATACCTTGGTTGTGGGCACATCCCCAGTAGGGGGTGTGCAGGAGGCAGCTGATCGATGTTTCTCTCTCATCGATGTTTCTAACTCTCTATCCCTCTCCCTGCCTCTATAAAAAAAATCAATAAAATATATTTAAAAAATAAACACGGTATCAGTTCTAAACACTAGAATATGGAGACAGTGCAGTTTGGGAAAATACTATCATAAATAATTATTTTCATATACAATTAAAGGAAGACCTTCTAGGAATAAAAATAAATTTCAGAAAATTTAAATTTCTGTGACATTTAAGTATACCAAAAGGAATGAATGGGGCATAGTCTTATGTCAAATAAAATACAAGTATCATGCAAGAGAAATACTGTTCACTTTTGCAAATAAAACTTCTTTGTATAATAAGTGTTCTTCAATTATATGTTTCTAAAGGCAATACTGACTTCAGGTGACTGGCTCTTTCAAGAATGAGCTAACATGATAACCTCCCAGATTTCTCTGAGCACAAGGGACCATTTCCTCCTCTTGCATCCCCATATCCCATCCCTCTAACCCCATGTAACATTACACAGCCACCCCAGTTCAGGCCATGGCAGGAACCTGGTGATGTGCTCTTGACAGCCCTCAGAAGTCTGCTCTTTTAAAACCAGAAGGGAAAACGCTGAGTCATTTTGCACTCCACACAGGGGATCGCTCTCACAATCCGGCCTGCAAACCTCTCCTGCAGCTCATCTTTCCTGTTGTATTCTACTTCCTTTTCCTCTCTTCCCCAAAACACTCCTCCAAGGGAAGTCAGTTGCACAACAGATGCTTGTGTCCACATGGGGGCAGGATCTTTGACCACATGGGGGCAGCCATCTTGTATGTTGGAGTGATGGTCAATCTGCATATTACTCTTTCATTAGACAGGATAGAGGCCTGGTGTACAGGTGGGAGCCGTCTGGTTTGCCCTAAAGGGTTCCTGGATCAGGGTTGGGATTTCCTTGGGGCATGGGGCAGCCTGGGCGAGGAGCCTGTGGTGGTTTGCAGGCCAGCCACGCCCCCCGGAGACCCAAGCAGAGGCCCTGGGATCTGGGATTAATTTATGTTCTACAATTGAACTTTGTAGCATGGAGCAGGGCCAAGTCTCCTGCTCGTTCAGTGGCAGCAACCATTTCTGTTGAAATTTATTTACCTTCTATAATTGAAACTTTGTAGCCTTAAGGGGAGGCATGGGCCAGCCAGAGCAGGTAGAAAGCTTGGCTTCCTCCATCTCCACGTGTAACTCAAGCCTCTTGCTCTCTCAGCTCCATGGCTGCTGTCATTTTTATTTATCTTCTTTCATTGAAACTTTGTAGCATTGAGTAGAGTCTTGAGCCGGCAAGGGCAGGTGGAAAGCTTGGCTTCCTCTATTGCTGGGGAAACGCAAGCCTCCCTCTTGCTCTTTGTGGCCATAGCCATCTTGGTTGAGTTTATTTGCATATTTGCTCCTGATTGGCTAGTGGGTGTGGCTGGTGGGAGTGGCTGGTGGGTTTAGCAGAGGTATGGTCAATTTGCATGTTAGTCTTTTATTAGACTAAATTCTTAAGCTGTAATATTTTTTTAATATATTTTATTGATTTTAGAGAAAAGGAAGAGGGAGAGAGACATCAATAATGAGAATCATCATTCGGCTGCCAAGCCCACAACTCAGGCATGTGCCCCTGGCCAGAATCGAACCCTGGACCCTTCAGTCCACAGGCTGATACTCCATCCACAGAGCCAAACCGGCTAGAGCTTAAGCTGTAATATTTTTTAAATAATATTGTTGGGGGAGGCCCTGGCTGGTGTGACTCGGTTGGAGTATCATCCTATGCACCGAAAGGTGGCAGGCCCTGGTTAGAGCATTGGTTCTCTGACCAAAGGGTCATGGGTTCAATTCCCAGTCAAGGACACAGATCTCCCTCAATGTTTCTTTCTCTCTTTCTCTCTTTCTCTTTCTTTCTCTCTCTCTCTCTCTCTCTCTCTCTCTCTCTCTCTCTCTCTCTCTTCCCCTCTCTCTCTTTTCTTTTCTCCCTCCCTTCCTCCATCCTTTTATCTGGAATCAATAACAAAAATAACAACAACAACATTGTGGGTAGAGATGAAAGATCAATGGGAGGTGAATGGCGATGGGGAAAAGAAATAAAAGAACAACAGTAGTTAGTGATCACGTTTCCATGGATAAAATAACAAGCAGATTAATTTTAAATTTCAAAGTGTAAATTCATTCAGTATACATATTTATGATAATTTTTAAGACAATTAGTAAAATTAACATAAGTTCAATTTGTAGAATTCCTGTGGTAATAATTCTGGATACTGCTGGATTACTTACCACACAAATACATAGTTAACGCATGGGAAAACGGGCAGAACAGCAACAAGTCAGTATCAATAAAATTTATAATCATCACTTTATTATGACTGGACTTCCTTTTCTTGCCTCACTGTTATGCCTGAAGCATCCATCCTGCAGTGAATCCAACAAAACTTTAGGCGTCTGACAGCAGGTTTCCTATTTTGAGCAACCTCAATAGTTAAAGCATTAACAGATCTTGCTGAATAGCCAGAGATTTCCCAATACCATAACAATAAACAAAGGGCATCTAGCAGAGGGGATCAGATTCCTGTCCTGATTCTGTTTTTTTACTGTTAAGTAGCATCACATTGCTAAATTCCTCTCCATCCCTTCATGGAAATGAGAGTGACATGTCATTCCCTTATAGGTTCTCTCCAATTTTTGCCACTGTCAAAATGTGGGTTATTTTAAATATATATGTTTTTATTATTTCAGAGAGAAAGAGGAGAGAGAGAGAGAGAGAGAGAGAGAGAGAGAAACATCAATGACGAGAATCATTGATTGGCTGCCTCCTGCACACCCCAAATTGGGGATCAAAACTGCAACCTGGGCATGTGCCCTGACCAGGACTGGAACCGAGACCTCCTGGTTCATAGGATGACACTGAACCAGTGAGCCACGCTAGTCAGGCAAAAATGCTTTGATGTATGTTTGTATGTATATCTTTATTCATGCTCCTTACCATTTTTCTTTATTTTTATTTAAATATAGTTGGCATATGATATTATATTAATTATATTAGTTTTGGGTGTACAATTCAGTGACTTGACATTTTTAGACCTTAAATGTGATTACCCCAGTAATTCCAGTAATGAACTGTCACGGTACAGACTTATCACAATATTACTGACTACATTTACCATTTCTCATATTTTATTTCTAGAGATAAAAATCATCAGTGTTAAGTCCTTGATACTTTTAGGAAAGGGATTTGGCAACATTAATCAACTTGCTTTTGCACCCCAGGGCAGCATTCCTTCACCCACCTCCTGGCATGATATAGCAGCAACAGTTCACACTTTCAATAGCAGCAACACTGTTTCCCTCCACTGTCAGCCACCTACTTACTGCATGACCTTCCATGGTGCTGAAGCTTTTACAACCACCACTCTTAAGGGAGGTAAAAATCTTCACCAATTTTTACATATCACATTTTAGATATTTAGGTTGTTTTTAATATTTTCCCGTATGAAAATGCTTTTACATATCTTTTCCCCATTTTGCAGTCATTTCTTAGATTCCCAAAGGAACGATTATTGGAAAGTCTTGTCATTTTTATAATAAATAAATATAGGTTTATATTAATAAATAAATTAGTTATTTATTAACGTACCAGCTTATATTCAATTGGTCGTTTAAAATATAATATGTTGCCTTGATATAACCAATATTTTATAACAAATTTTAAATTATTTACTAGTTACAATTAAAAAATAGTATCTGCAGAGAACAGACGGACAGCTGTCAGAAGGGAGAGGAGTCAGGGAGCTGTATAAAAGAGAGAAGGGATTAAGCAGTCCCAATTGGTAGATGTAGAATAGCCACAGAGATGCAGATTGCAGTATGGAGAATATAGGCAATAATGTTGAGATAATGAGGTATGGGATCAGGTGGTATTTGGGGGCAGTGGAGGGATTAGAATGCATGGTTTTCTGGCCACTTTGCTATATATCTGAAACTGATGCCCAATGGTACTGAATGTAAACTGTGGTTAAAAAATAAAATAAATAAAAATAAATACTATCTGGTTCTAGCATAATCTATAATAATAAAAGCATAATATGCTAATTAGACCAGACAACCTTACGGATGAAGCCGGGCTGCAAGGGAAGTCCAGGACCTGGGTGTCTGCCGATGGCCAGAGGGAAGCCTGGGTACCAGGTGCCAGAGGGAAGCCAGTGCTGGCAGCCAGTGAAAGGAAGGCCTACTCTTGCATGAATTTTGTGCATCAGGCCTCTAATCTATACTAATAAAGGCCTGTCAGTGGTTGGCAAACTCATTAGTCAAGACAGCCAAATATCAACAGTACAATGATTGAAATTTCCTTTGAGAGCCAAATTTTTTAAACTTGATACCAGGCTGTGTTATGATTTGGAAGAACCACACTCAAGGTTTGCCAACCTCTAGCCTATGTGGTCACGACACTCTCACACCAGGAGGCAGCGATTTTCAACTTCAGTGTGCCGCAGTAATTTTTAAAACATACAATACCTGACGTTTTAGACAGGGGCACTGACCTCTTTTCACTTAGACTGTCAAATTTAAAAAATGACAAAAGCCAACACAACAATAGCCATACAGTGTGAATGAATCAAAATTATACTTATTTTTTGGTCAGGTTGGCAAAAAAAAATTTGGGGGGTTGTGCTGCAGAATTTTAGTAATTAGTTTATGTGTGCCATAAAATGAAAAAGGTTGAAAATCACTAGTCTACACTCATAGCAAAGTAGTTTTCAGAGCACATGCATCTTTCTAACAATCATTTTTGTCCTTTCATGCTTTGAACACAATAGAACACATTTAAATCATATAGTTTTCAAATCCAAATAATTTCCTATCTGTGACCAATTGGTCTGACCACATCACCTACTAAAATTAGTTTAACACTATTTGGCAACAATAATTCAGAACGTGGCATCAGAAGAGGTTCAGATGCATCCCTGAAACCTTCCTGTGGCCCGTCTTCATATGCCGGTCCAACAATATATTATCTGGAACCACATGAAATTGACATTCCTGTAGGTCACAGATAACTGAATAGCAAGAATTTGGTGTGGTTAGACTTAATAATACTGCTCTAAAGAAGTTTAAACACCCATCAACAGAGCTGATAAAATGAGATTATTATCTACATGTCCACCAACCTATGTATTTCTATAGTTTGATAGTTTAACCTCGAAAGTCACATGCGGCTCTTTGGCCTCTTGAGTATGACTCTTCTAAAAATACCACGGCCTGAGCAAGTCTATTTTGAAGGGCATTATAAGAAGTTTAAGTTTAAAAAATTTGGCTCTCAGTGGAAAACGGTTTGGCTCCGTGGATAGAGCATCAGCCTGCGGACTGAAAAGTCCCAGGTACGATTCCTGTCAAGGGCATATACCTTGTTTGTGGGGCACATTCCCAGTAGGGGGTGTGCATGAGGCAGCTGATGGACATTTCTTTCTCATTGATGTTTCTGACTATCCCTCCCCCTTTCTCTCTGTAAAACATCAATAAAATATATTTTAAAAAATTAAAAATTAGGCTCTCAAAAGAAATTTCAATCGTTGTACTGTTGATATTGGTCTCTGTTGACTAATGAGTTTGCTGACCACTGTTTTAACCTATTAAGTTCCATATATCTTATGGAACTTTGCAACCCTGTAAAGTAGGCAGATTAGATATCCTGACCTCCACTTTACAGGTGAGAAATAAGGCTCAGATGTTAAGTTACTTGATCAAATGTCCAAAAGTAACGGAGCAAGGAATCAAACCTACACCCTCTGACTCCTTCTGCTTGCTGCAAACAACCTTCCTTTAGAAGAAGAATCAAAATCATATAAGTGAAAACACATATACTCCCAATGCTTATTTGTGCACAGATTCCATCAATACCTCTGAAGTAAATGTCTAGATTGGAATACTTAAGTGCTTTCAAAAATGCGAGTACACACTCAAGTACATTCTTTATAATTTATTGGCTCAATTCTGCAACCTGTATCCTCACACATTCATCCTTACCTCCCATGGGCCTGCCTGCCCTTTACCCACAAAGGTCACATACCCAACTAACTATACTACATATCCACTGAGGAACAAAACATTACACTAAATATACAATGTAGGCCTCATACCATCAATCATGGCACAAGACTATTTTACTTAAAGATAACCAAATCCTGGGATGTAATTATCAATATATGTTAATTAAATAAATGGCCCATGACTCAAATTGATTGTGGTAATGTAATGACTCCACTTACAACTTAGAATAAACATTTGCTACTGCCTAAATTTGTTCTACAATCATCACTATTTATTGATAAAAGAAATGTTTTACACAAACTTCTAATACAGGCAATTCCGTACATTAAAATAATCTGGGTAGTCAAACTGGTTTGGCTCAGTGGATAGAGCATCGGCCTCTGGACTGAAGGGTCCCAGGTTCGATTCCGGTCAAGGGCATGTACCTTGGTTGCGGACACATCCCCAGTGGGGGGTGTGCAGGAGGCAGCTGATCGATGTTTCTCTCTCATCGATGTTTCTGACTTTCTGTCCCTCTCCCTTCCTCTCTGTGAAAAATCAATAAAATATATTTTTTAAATTAATTAATTAATTAATCTGAGTAAGTGACAGATGGTACAATGTAATAAGGTTTTCTTCTCAACCACCGACCCCTACTGGCCCATCAAGCAATAAAAGAATCTTTCTTGTTTGCTATCTTTAGATACAGAAGCTGATAACCCCTTACTACTGCCTGGAACTATAGGGTGTCAATTTGCAGGGATCAAATCTCACTTGTTACCAAGAAAACATATCTGTGACTATTGTAGCCATGGAGAAGGGAGTGAAAGTGGACATACTTCATAACATGTACATACACACACACACTCTCTCAAACACACACCTTTGCTTTTAAATTGTTTGTAAATGCTTTAAATACTTACTCACACAACAGAACACCATTCTCTAGAGAGGCTCGAAAATCCTTTGTTTCAAAATTCTTCTCTGTTACTGCCTGAAAGATATATTCAGTATTAATTTTCTTTTAACCAGGAATAAAACACAAGTCAAATTCAGATTAATTGAGATGCATCTAATATTATCACTGAAGGATGTACATATATCAAAAGCTGTTCCACAAAAGAAATTACATGAGGTTCTATGTTACAAAGAGAGAGGTTAACCATTTTAGTATGAAAAAATAAAAACAGAAAAAAAACACAATGAGTATTTTCCGTAATGTTATCATTTTATGGATAATAAAAGTTGAAAGCTAAATTCTGAATATATTTTGTACTTAAAAATCTATGGGTGTCTATTTTACTAAAAGTAAATAAAAACAGTAAATAAACTTGAAATACCAACTATAAATGTATTCATGAAATGGTTTATATAATGAGCTATTTACTGAAACTTCCAAGGAAGAAGATTGTTAAATCCTAACACAGAGAAAAAAAGACAAAGAGAGGGTAGACAGTAAGAATTTCAAACAGATAATTCCCCATTTAAGACTCATATATGAGCAGGCCACCTAAGGTTACCACCATCAATGTTCTTAGTGAAACTGCTGGGAAAATCTCTACAGATTCCATCTCTTGAGGATAGGGGAGATGGGAGGGAAGGGAGTCCCGTAGGGAAAATAGTAGCAGAGAAAATGGGGGGGGGGGGGCCTGTTCCAAGAACAACTCTTGGGACTGGATCCCCATCTAAGGGTGTGGGCAAGAGAACCACCACCTGCTAGCAGGAGTCCTTGTTCCACCTGCCACTTCAGGAAAAAATACAATCTTGGAAACCTAATTGGGGAAGTAATTCATCTTAACTCCTAGGTAAGCCAAAGTGCCTCCCTACTCTTATTTGCCACTGCTAGCTTTACTGTCCACCTGGAATCCCTATATGTCTTCTGCATCTTTTCCACAATGCCCGGCATAGCTCTAGCTAGACACACTACCTATTGACAAAACAATGGGTAATTTTAGAATTAAGGTTAGCTTCTCATGAGATGGTTCTACAAATGTGGACAGGAGCTGAGGCTAGAGGTGACACACAGAATGGCAGGGGCATCCTGGACACGGCATTCATCTACAGGAGGACGACACTGCAGTGGGAATCAAACACCTGCTCAGTAACTCTGGTGCAGATGCTTAAACTGTATACTGAATGAAGATCTAAAACAAAGTGGGGGGCGGGGGATTTTCCCCTCAAGAAGTTCACAGCCACATAAGTAAAAGACAAAGTAAACACAAACAGAATGGTACATTCTGGGGGAGATAACCTTGAGTGGCCCATAGATTGTCTCAGGTAATCTGTCTAGCACAAACTCTTATTGCCCCAAATAGATCTAATACAAACCCAAAATGAGTATTGATCCCCACTAGTGAAAATATAGTAATATCTAATTTTTCTGGGAACTCCTACTGAAAGCCAAAAAAGCATAAAAGAACATCAAAGCACATATCAAAGTCCATTTTCTCTAGTCATAGGGAAAGCCACTGGAGCCACCAATACTTAGTTGTCCTACTGTGAAACGATCTAGCAATTATGTTTCCAAATCAATGTAGCAGTGGTTTAGAAGATAAAAAGAACTATGCCCCACAAACACATGGAGAGCAGTAAAGAGTAACATTCAATAACACTGGGTGGTCCAATCAAGAGGGCAGAGCGCAGCAAGTGATGAAATGGAAAGAGAAAAAGCTCAACTCAGGCAAAAGTATATTCAAATCCCAATTTCATTACCTAACAGCTGTGTGATCTTAAGCAAGTTACATAACCTCTCTGAACTCCAGTCTGCTGATCTGAAACAAGGAAAATATCACCTACTTATTAGCTTGTCAAGATTAAGATACTGTGCAATCAAATAGCTGAGGGTAGTTAACTGTAGTATATGTTTAACCTCATTACATGTATTGTCCTTCAAGGTAACACTCTGACAACACACTCCAATAATTAACCCTCGAAGGAATACCTCTGTACCATATAATCAGAATATTAATTAATAAAATAGAAATAATGGAATTTACAGAGCTATTCAGAAAACCCAATTATCCAGAAAGTTTCATTTCCCCCCAAAAAACTATAGAAAGTCAAAGCCATAGTAGATTTAGATCACCCTCCTCCAGATATCAAAATATTAATGTACTCTTGTACATATATACTTACAAAAATCTAAATAATTGTGATATACTACCAGACCAATTTATACTGTTTATAAAGAAGACTTTAAAAAGTAAACAAAAAATTTTAAATAACAAACTACATTGTAAGGTCATGGGAATCTCGCATGTTCTGTACAATAACCAAGGTTATATAAAATGATACCTAGAAGGCGATTTGTGATGTGTATTTTAAGTATTGAATATGCTTCTTTCAGATATACTATGTCCAGATCTGGGTATGTACACTATGACGACAAGAGAACAATATATAAGAACTGCTTCACAGCACTGTGAATAAGAGCAACAATTACACACAGCCTGAATGCCCAACGAAAAGAGGCTGATTACATTATAACTGTAAAACTGAAAACTGCATGAAATTTAAGCTCATGTCATGAAAGTAGATTTACTTATAAACACTCCTTAGTGTATGTTATAAAGCCATTCATTAAATAATACATAAGTAGGATCCCAATTACTATAACTCTATAAGTATGCACTATATAAATATTAAATAATTATTTCTAAGTAGTAGAATTATAGCTAATATCAATATTTATTTTTATTATTAATATTCTGTAACAACCACAGGTGTTTCCTGTGTCATAGATATACAAATTAATACTTTTTAAAAACACCATGCAAAGAGAGGTCAGAATCTATCAGATTTAGGTCAGTTTTATGTAACTCTTATCCCTAAAGAATAAAAACCCACTAGCCTACCTTCTGTATCCTGGAAACTGTAAAAATTAAAGAGATCTATAAAGGAACTCAAAATGTAGTAAAGCCAGTTTGTTCCAAAAAAATTAAATCATGCTTTAAAAATATGAACCCATCTTTATTTTAAGAAGAATTCAATGTACTGAATGAAATTTAAGAATTTTCAAAGAACAAGTGTTTGTCTAGGAGTTCTAACTTAACAATTACTCAGTGCATTTTCAATAATTCTGAACCTTACTCATTAGAATGTTATTTGAGGTGTGACGCATTTTATGTAATGAGGTGAGTCACAGGAACTCAAGACCACGTGTTTCCCACTTGGGTTATCAAAAGTCAACACAAACAGGAGTAATCACTACGTAGTCAAGAGCCACACCTTGCCTTCTATAAAAACTTGGCTATTTTCCTCTTCCTTATCCCTTTCCGTAGTTTTTAATACAATTAAGTAAAATCATTACCACCTGAGTCATACATCAGACGAGACCTGCAATTCAATCCTGGACCCATCTTAATCTACAGACTTTTTTTTTTCCTCCAGAGAGAAAGGGAGAGGGCAGATAGAAATGTCAATGATGAGACAGAATCATTGTTCGGCTGCCTCTTCCACACCCCACATTGGGGATGACGCCCCCAACCCGAGCATGTGCCATGACAAGGAATCAAACCATGACCTCCTGGTTCATAGATCGATGCTCAACCACTGAGCCACGCCATTTGGGCTACGAACTTCTGATAAGTCACTGTTCCGTACCCTATTTTTAAAGGGAAAGAAATATTTTCCCAGCCTACTTCACAGTACACAATGATACATGAAAACATTGGACCCTTTCAAAAAAAGAAGATGAAGAAAACTACACAGTATAGTCAGGAATACTGCTTCCTCTAGCCCTGCAGCCCTGGGTGTTGACAAGTGGTCCTGTTAGAAAGAAAGCTAAGAAACTTACAGGGCCAAGGACTCTTCCTGGGAAGCTGTAATTACTCTCCCAAGCATATTAAGGGCGGAGCAGCGTGCAGAAAACACACCTTACACAAATACGGCTGCCAAACCTGTCCTACCACCTGTAGCCTCTGGAGAAGCCCTTGATACGAAGCTTTAAAGGGCATATATTGTGAAAGAAAAAAATCTATAAGTGCCAAGACCACAAATTTCAAAATAGCCATTTCTTCTCCTATGAGGGTATTAATTTAGTAAACAAATGGGAATTATCATCACACCCTTTTTTGTTTATGGTTTCATTTTATTCCTCTTGCTGGATGAGATTTCCCACCAACAAGCAGCAAGTTTCTCTAAAGCTGCATCTCTCAGTTCCAATTCTGACCACATAATCAACATGATTTAAATCCCAGACATTCTGGGGACATCTCGAAGACCACTTCATACCAGACCGGTTATCAGCAAAACACCCACTAATGCAAGTCAGCAGGCACTCATCTTGTTTAAATTTTTCAATTCCTGTTAAGCAGTCATTTTAAAGACATCTAGAATCCCGAAAGCACTCTCTACCATATTTTGTGCGAATCACAGTGCAAAACCAGTGCCCATTCGAACTGTTTCAAGAGAAGTTTGCCGACAAAAACTAGGCGATGAGCGTCCATGGGTCTCAAAGTTGGTTCCAAATTAAGTTACTTATTGATCAGCAAACTGGACCATGATATTTTAGACACATGCATACCATCATCATCTTGCCTATCCCTTATTTCAACGTAAGGAATGCAACATAAAGCAAACACAAAGAACATTTACCATCAGAAGCCATGATGGAACACAGGTACCCCTTCATGAAACAATTCACCCAAACTGGATCTGCCTTAATTTTCCGTTCAAGGTGTCAACACTGAAATGAAAGAGGTACTGTTTCTGTAGCGAGGAGCCCGGGGCCACACACCTCAAGATGCAGGGTCTTTTTAGGCAGTCTCCAAAACTGGCAATTAATTGAAAACACCCCTTTCTCCTTTCTTCCATTAAACCTCACGTTTGAAGCAACCATTATATGATCACTATGACTGCACAAAACAGGACCAGTTTTCACAATGAATTCCATGAAACGTCTCTATCACTATTTATGCTGCAGTATCTCTGACAGATCTCCTTGGGCACTCGTGCCAAAAACTTACAAATGCAAGGATTATGGCACACAGTCAAAAACACCAGGTAAAAACTAAACACAATTTAAATAGAACAAATGTCTACCTCCTAGCTCTTTCCTTTCCCAGAGTGAAATTACTGAAAATGTCATTCATGATGGCAGAGAAGCCAGTTCCTCCCACAGGAATAGGCAAAAAATTAAAAAAAGAAACTTGGCCTGTCCAGGATGGCATGGTGGTTGAGCATCAACCTTAGAATCAGGAGATGAAGGTTTAATTCCCAGTCAAGACATATGACTGGATGGCGGGGTCGCCCTCCAGTGTGGGGCATGCAGGAGGCAGCTAATCAATGATTCTCGCTCATCATTTATGTTTCTGTGTCTCCCTCTCTTCCTTCTTCTCAGAAATCAATAACAATATATTTGTTTTTTTAAAAGGAACTCGGAGTCAGAGAAGCTAAAACAAAAGTATCAGACTCCTATCTTGTGTAACAGACACAAAGTCTCCCAACTTCTCCAGGCCTCTGTTTCCTCAACTATAAAACAGGAATTCAGATTATGACAACCAATACTTACTTTTTACTTGTGCAGAATCTGTCTTAATCTTCACAGCAACCCCATGTGGTAGGAGCTCTTATACATTTATACAGGAGGAAATTGAATTGCAATACAGTTGCTTGAGCTGAGACCATGTCAGTAACTAGCTCCCTATATACAATTATTGAACATCAAATGAAAGTCTGTGAACAGCACAGAGTGAACTCTACAATGAAATTAGCAACCTACCTCCCTCTGCTCTGGGCATCTGAGTCTACAATGTTTACTCTGGGGGAGCAGCCGTTTTACTCAATTTCTCTGGGCTGAAATGTGGTTTACACATACTAATCACTTATGTTAAATCTAATTACTCTTCCTATGAACATTTACACTACAAATATCTAACCAAGGGAACACAAAACAAAAATAAAGACAAAAATGATGGTTAAATTTCAGGGGTAAGGGGGAGAGAGGATTGATTGTGTTCTGATGTAAGAACCTAACTCAGTTCCTGAAATCACTTTATTAAAGTAGCCTTCTACTGCAAGAAATAAACTCATCCTAGCTTTGTCCATAGCTCAACAACAAAGACAAACAAGAGTCTGTGGAAACATGTTACTCTAATTAAACACCTTTTTGAAAGGGAATATTCTTAGACAAAAATCTTTAAAGTTAAGAGCTTATCACTACTATTGATTGCTACATGCAAGTCTTTCCAGGCTAAGGAATATGCTAAAATTCAACTTTCCTTTTAAATGATCTGTCCTACTTTTATAGAAAATATTAAGGAAGTATTCACTTATTCATTCATTCCAAAATAATGTAATGAAAACTGTTATGCATGTTCCTGGTATGGTATTTGGCAACATGAATATAAAAAAATTTAACAATTCTTAAAAATTCCTCTTTAAAAGTCTAACCCTGTTTTGAAATGTGGGGTCAAAACGGCATTTTAAGCCTAAGCATTTCTAAAAAGTATGGTTAACTCTCTGAATTATAGCATGTTCTTGGTTACCTTATAATCAGCAAATCAGTGTATAATCAGCAAAAAATATTGCTTTAAGTGGCAGAATTCTCAAGTCACTGGCCTCTCTTAAAATTTTGCATTGTACTACATAATACCCCGGGGTAAACCAGGACTATATTTGCCAATACTAATATCACTTGATAGCTAAACCAAAGCCAACTCACAGATTCCAAGATATTGGTAATCAGAATAGCACAGATCGCTGAATTCTAAATGGAATCCCGAAAGTCTCACAGGGGTCAAAAATATAAACATTATTCCTGCACCACCACACCCCATCCAGCACCACTGAGTGTAAATTACAGCTCCCACTTCACCTTCTCTTGGGAAGGGCATGCAAGTCCTTACACAGCCAGAAAGAAGAAATGAAGAGCAAAATGCAAAGCTCTCAATTGTATACCTGGATAATTAAAAGCCAACTGTCTTTATAAACATTCAAAATTCTCACTCAATCATCATTAGCTCAAATGTCAACCACCCTCAGATCTAAGGGAGAGGACACACACACACACACACACACACACACACCACCACAGAGTTCAAACATAACTTGTGGTCCAGAAGTGGCCACTTCTTTATACCATTACCAACTTTTAGCTTCCAATCTCAAATTATCTTTGCTAAGCCACAATTATTAATAAGTGAGGAATGAAAAACAACTGGAAAGAACTAAAAGAAACCCAGGGAAGAAAGGAAGATTTGCTCCAGGGTTATAATGTACGTGCCAGGTTTCATCTAGACATGAAATCAAAGACAACCTGAGCCCTCCTGGACGCTAGTTAAGTTCCCTGAAAACATCACACTCAAAAATGTGCTTAAAGCTACACTGTATTCAACTAACAATCACAAAAACTACTTAGACAGGGTGAAATATAATGCGCATTTATAGACAGTAAATATGGGTTTATACTCCAGTGTATGCTGTTGCAGACAACAAGGGAAATATTCCAAGGGAAAACAGTGTAACAAAGGCCTAATTTAGGCATAAGTTATTTTTTTCTAGATCAAGTTTTTAAATAACTAGCACACATGGCACACATAGACGTGAACATCCATTATCAGGATATTTTAAATATAGTTCAAATGCTTAACATAATCATGGGTTCTCAAGAGTCAAGAGGCGTCATTGTTTTTTGCAGAAATGTCTCACACAGATTAGCAAGTCTCAACAATTACCTGCTTATCTCTGTGAATTACTGTGAGAGTCATCACTATGGGAAACATTCATTTTGGGAAACAGTATATCTATATTACAAGTGAGAGCCACTACTTATTTTATATGACCTTCAAATTGATAGTTACAACCCCGATACTCAGATATGCTTAACCCTCCAATGTAAGTTTGGTATGAAGGCATGAACTTGAGGGAACCTGTGACACAGGGGTGCCCAAAATGACCCTTGATGGATTTCTACTGCAAGAGGACAATGCAGTCCTGTTGTTAACCACTCATCAGCCTCCCTTCCATTCAACAATGAATTTCTAGGTACAAAGAAGAGTTACAATTCTAATCTTAGTTATATACTCAAGAGAAATAACAACATACATCCGCACAAAAATGTATACATGAATGTTCATAGCAGCATTACTCATATTAATCAAAAATAAAAACAAGCCAAAGTTCATCCACTGATAAACAAAATATGGTATAACTATACAATGGAATACCATTCAGACATAAAATGGAATGAAGTAATAACACATGCTACAACATGGAATACCATTCAGACATAAAATGGAATGAAGTAATAACACATGCTACAACATGGAATACCATTCAGACATAAAATGGAATGAAGTAATAACACATGCTACAACATGGAATACCATTCAGACATAAAATGGAAT
Organism: Antrozous pallidus; assembly: GCA_027563665.1. Classification (NCBI taxonomy): domain Eukaryota; kingdom Metazoa; phylum Chordata; class Mammalia; order Chiroptera; family Vespertilionidae; genus Antrozous; species Antrozous pallidus. The sequence goes on along the minus strand of CM050519.1, from coordinate 39,741,182 downwards.
GAAGTAATAACACATGCTACAACATGGATGAACCTCGGAAACATGAGTCTAAGTGAAAGAAGCCTGACGCAGAAGAACACACATTATGTAATTCTATTTACGAGAAATGCCCAGAATAGGCAAATCCGTAGAAACAGGAAGCAGATTTCTGCTTTCCAGGAGTTAGGGAAAGGCAAGAATCAGGAATGACCGCTAATGGCTACAGTTTCTTTTGAGGTGATGAAAATGTTTTGAAATTAGACAGTGGTGATGGTTGTACAACTCTGTGAATACACTAAAACCAACGAATTGTACACTTTAAAAGAGTGAATGAAATGGTAGGTGAATCATATCTCAATAAACATGTTCTAAAAACCTCAATGAATTGTAAATTTAGAATTGTGTGTATTTTATTCAAATTCAATACAGATGCCTTTTAAAGGCCACAAAAGGCCTGCAAAATAGCATCTCAAACCCCATACAGAAAAGAAGTTCAATGTAAGTTATGCTATTAAAGTAATTTCTCTACTCGATGTGCCTACCTCTCTAAAACGTTAGACATCATTTTAAAGGGACTGGCCTAAATTTGGCAAGTGGTATTTCCAGCCCCTCTACCTCACACACAGAAATGTCTTACTATTACATTATAGGCAGTCTGAGGGTTATGTCAGAGACCCGTTCCTAGATACGACATAACACGGTTTTCAAGTAAGTCAGAACCCACCTACATAAGCACCTACATCACTCACATGGAGCACATACACAGCAGTAATGAAGTGAAATAGTAAAAAAAAAAAAAAAAAAATAAAAGAAAGATAATAATTCCTGACCTTTACTTGTGGGAAATAATAAAAAATATAAAGCACATATGTACATACATCGAAATGACAGAACTTTTTTTTATAAATAAATGGGAGATGATGATGTACCCACGAAACATAAGTCAAGTCGAATGTAACCCGAGGACTATCTGGATAGTATTTCCTTTTATATATTTGCATCAATTTTTGTTTTTCACATGCCATCTTTGAATCATATCTAAATAATTCTACAACACTAAGCTTTCTCAAGTGTATTTATGGCCTTTTTTCAAAATCACTTTACATAAATGGTTTCAAAGCAGAAAACATACTTCAAGTATAACAAAGCGGGTCCTGGGAGACAGGCTTACGCCTCCACATTAACTCCTGCTGTAAATTACCTACAGTCCCTACAGCTGAATGGTTAAGAAATCGGGTCCTAAAACAACTTAGAGTAACAAACTTTCTCATTTTGAGACATAAAAACACAGATTTGCGTGTTCTCGGGATAACAGAGGAAGGACTCTGCCCATTAAATTAATGAGTTTATTTTCCACCAAATAAATATTGGTGACCTTCAGAAAGTCCACCTGACCTCGCTCAAGCAGTGTTGATGGCTCCCTCTGCCCCCGGCACCTTCTACCCTTGACTACCCATGATGTTCCATCACTATATGGCAAACGTGTATTCTCATTCCTGGCTGCCCTACTGGCCTACATTCCCAAAGGAGAGATCAGTTTAAAGGCTGACTCCAACCTGTAGGCCTGTCTTGTTTGGTCCAGACAGTATGCTGAAGTTGAGAAACAGAAAACAAAGATCTCGATTGCTAGCTTCTCTTTAAAAAAGAAATGCCCTGGCAATGCTAGGTATGCATTACCTCACAGCACAGCTGCGTGCCCTTGGGTAGATGACTGGCCGCTCTGCAGTAACAGCCTCTCCATAGAGTGACGAACCCATCGGCTGACACCCATCTGACTGACCCAGTAGGCACGCCAGTTTGAAACGACGGGAGTCTTTTCCTTGTGTCCTCAAGGCCCAGCAACAACTCCTGCCCTCAGGAAGGACTCTCACTTGTTGACTCAGAATTCAGAGTGTAGAAGAATCACCTGCAATGCTTGTAAACAACAAAGGTCCCAGGCCTTCCTCTGAGACTAAGAGATCCTGATTCATATGCTAGATTGGCACCTGGAAGTCCACGTTTTCCAGAAACACCCCTGCTAAGCCTTGCTAAGGATGGTCTCAGGTAAACCCTGTTCTAGTGTTAAGCACCTAGGAATCCTATGAGTCATGATTTCCTTACAAGAAAAAGAATTTAGACTAAATAATCACTCATCTCCTCACAGCTCTAAATATTTAGTCCTTTTTTATTGTTGTTGTTGACACTGTTACAGATGTCCCCATCTCCCCCTTGCCCACCTGCACCCAGCCTGCTGGCATGTTCTTTTTTTATTATTTATTGTATTTTATTTTTCATCACCATTTATCCCCCTTCCACCTCCACCCACCTTCCTCCTCCAAATCACCATGCTGTTCACCACGCCATGAGTTCTTTCTCCTTTTTTTGCCTTTTTGCTAAATCTCTCAACCCACCCAACACCCCCTACCACCACCAGAGCTATCTATCTGCCTCCTCTCTATGAGTCTGTCTCAATTTTTCTTGTTAATTCAGTTTGTTCATTAAATTCCACATGTGAGTGAAACCGTGTGGTGCTTGTCTTTCTCTGACTGGCTTATTTCACTTAGCAAAATCTGGAAGCAGCTCAGTGTCCATCAGTAGATGAGTGGGTAAAGCAGCTATGATACATTTACACAATGAAATATATTCGGCCATAAAGAGGAAGAAAATATTTCCTTTTGAGACAGAATAAATGGACCTGTTGGCATGTTCTTGATATTGCAGATGGATAAACTACAACCCTGGGAGTACCGCATTCTATTTTTCAATTTTTAGAACCAAATACATCAGTAACATAACAGAAAAGCTTAAAAGTACATCAAGCTACATTTGGCAAGAAGGAAAATTTTTTTTACCATTTTACTTGCCATCTCTGCCTCAACAAAGCTGAATTTTTTTAAAGTAATATAATACCACCAGACTGTCACTTTATTAATGCCAAAAGAGTTTCTGCTATGTTCCTACAACACTGGTTTTCCTAAATACATCACACAAATAGATCTTGAGAGACTCTCTATGGAACAGTCTACACATTAAAATGCACAGTTTGTTTAATTGTAGATTTGGAACTCACTGCATGAAACAACTTTCTATCAAAATAAAAAGTTCCAAAATGAAATATTCTGCATTTTTGGAGAAAGAAAACTCCTGGTATAGAACATGGTCAGGAGCCAAACATATGTAATCTACCTTGACTGGGTGAGATTTCTATGATTCCTTTCAATACTCCGGATCATTTCTCTCTCACCCAGTAGGGCGAGCACCGGGGACTCAAGAGTCTGGGTTCTATGAGGCTCCTGAGTTTGGGTTATACATGGGTTCTGCTCTCCAGACCTAGAACTGTAGTTCAGAGGGAGAGAGCATGGGCAGGCAGCCAATCATAACACACTGAAAATCTTTGTTTAGGCAAACCCGGAGAAGAGATGGGTGTGACAGAGTGAGTGGGAGGCAGGAAAAAATGGGTTAATCTGGAAGGCTTCCCAAGGATCATGACTTCACCCTCCTCGAAACTGTGAAGCTCGACCTGCCAACCACTCCCTTCTTCAAACTCTCCCTCAGCTCACCTCTCTGGTGCTCTTCCTCCACCTTCTAAGCTTTGTCCTTTTAAGTACAAACTCCAAGCAGGTAGCCCTACACTTAAAACTTGCTGGTCCTTCCCCCAAGCATCCCTCCAGCCTCACATTTACAGCTGGCTGCTGAGCATTTCCTCTTGAGCACCCTCACATCACCACAAAGCCGCATGTAAAACAGACCTCACCCTCTCACCCACGGCTGAACTGCCACACCTCACTCCTCTATCGAAATCCTGATACTAACATTCTCCCCGCTGTCCAGACTCAAAGTATCAGAGTGAACTTTCCTTGTCCCTGCAAATCTATAGTATGCTCTCTACCCCAGGTCTAGAATTCTCTTCTAGCAGATGTAACATTTCAATAACCTCCTAATTGCTCCACCTTAATCTACTCTGCATTTCAATGCCTATCATTTCTTAAACATCAAAAAAGGCTTGCACGGTGCGAGCACACACACACACACACACACACACACACACACACTCACACACACACTACTCAAAATTTTCCAAATTACTCACAAATACTTTTTGTTGTATATGTTACACAGCAGGGGAGGGCAGGGGAAGATGTGTAAACCTTTGATGGAGGTCCCCAAGGTCCATTTGGGCTGTAGAGTAGGCCTTCCACCATACATACCATCAGGCCTTTCAGCCCTGATTCTCACACAGGAGTCCTTGATTCTCCTAAACACAAGAACTCAATATCCTCCAACACTCTCATCTCTCCGTCTTAGCAACTTAAACTATGTGTCTCCACTGTGTTCCCCAAAACACTACTGCCCCCAAAACCTTCCTTCTCCCTCCACATCTTCTCTGACGTTAATTTTCTGAGCCACTAATTCAGCAGTCACACCACTCTGCTGAAGGTCATCATTATAATTTGTTCATCTTCTGTCCTGTCCTAGATTGAATCTTTATCAAGTCAGGAACCTCCATCAAGGGTTTACACATCTTCCCCTGCCCTCCCCTGCTGTGTGACATATACAATGAAAAGTATTTGTAATTTAAAAAACCTTATTTCATTTCTCTGAAAGGCAAAGTGGTTAAAAAAAAAAAGAGGAACTGTGGCTTGAGGTATTCAGAGAGGTTTTAATTCAGATTCAGAGACTCAAAGTACACAGCTCAGAAAAAAGATTTTGACCTGGAAAACACACACACACACACACACACGCACGCGCGCACGCACGCACACACGTAGATGTGATGCAGTGGCACCAGAATAGGAAGCTGCCTGACATCCACAAGAGGCCTCCTGCCTCTCCAGCCTCGAGTCAGAAACAGGAGCCCCAGATTAGAGAGATGGCGCCTATGCTGCGGAAAACACTCTGAGAGACCTGACCAATGTCTTCAAGGGGAAGGGAAAACCCGGAAACTATTGTTAATGAATATTCCCCCCCACCTAACAGAATAAGGTCAGGTATTGTACATCCTGTCTCAGAGAATAGAGTCAGAAGACAGAAAAGCTGGAGGAAAGGAATAGCAGAGTCAGGACCTGGGAGTGCACATGAAATAATTATCACCCAGCCTGAGGCAGAGCCAGATGGCAGCCACGGACTATGGGCCCCACGCAGATATGAAATTTTGATGAGTCCTTTAGTGGCCACACAATGAAAGCCCATATCCCAGAAACGGGCTAATAATAGAACAAAGGTTACTGTCACACAAAAATACTTAAAATTGCCTTCTTCATTTGCTCATTGTACATTTTTCAAAATGCGTTTATTTAACAAGAGCTTTCACTGATGAAAACAATCATAGTTCATGTCCTAAATAGTAATGTTATTTTTTGACCTCCAAACTGATGTTCCAGGCACTGTGCTAATTACCACAAAAGGCCTGGTAATACAGCCACCCACACACTTGACCCAAAATGACAGCGACAGTCATGGATTAGGGAGAATCGGACATGCCGCTTCCCAGCATCTCAACTTCAGAAATCAAGCAGAGTAACAGCTTCTATACCAACAAATGATTTTATTTTAATTAAAGCACATTGTTAGTCTTTAATTAAATTTATTAGGATGACATTTGTTAATAAAACTTTATAGGTTTCAGGTGTAAAGTTCTGTAAGACATCATTTATATTATGTGTTCACCACCCTGAGTCAAGTCTCCTTCAATCACCCTTTATCCCCGCCTTTCCCGCTTGTACCTCCCCCAACACCTCTTTCCCTCTGGTAATTAATATTCTGCTGTCTATGTCTATGAGTTTGTTTTTGGGGTTTTTTGCTTTATCAGCTCTCCAACCCCACCCTCCTCTGACAGCAGTTAGTCTGTTCTCTGCATTTATGAGTCTGTTTCTATTTTCTTTATTAGTTTATTTTGTTCATTAGATACCACATGTACGTGAAATCATATAGTATCTGTCTTTCTCTGACTTATTTCACTTAGCATGTTACTCTCCAGGAAACTTTTTACAGATGAGCAGTATTCCATTGTATAAATGTACTATTGCTTAAAAAATATATATGTTTTTTATTGATTTCAGAGAGAGGGAGAAGAAAAGAGAGATAGAAACATGAATGATGAGAAAGAATTATCAATCTGCTGCCTCCTGCTAGCAGTTCCATTTTTAATTTTGGGGGGAAATTCCATACTGCTTTCCACAGTAACTGCACTAATCTGCATTCCCACCAGCAGTGCATGAGGGTTGCCTTTTCACCACAACCTCAACAACACTTGCTGCTTGTTGATTTATTGATAAGAGCCACTCTGACAAGTGTGAGGTGATAGTTCATTGTGGTTTTCATTTGCATTTCTCTGATGTTAGTTGAGTATCTAATCGTGTCTATTGTCTCTCTGTATGTCCTCCTTGAAGAATTATCTATTCAGATCCTTTGCACATTTTTTAATTGGATTTTTATTTTTGGTGTTGAGTTTTATAAGTTCTTTACAAATTTTGGATATTAACCCCTTATCAGATGTATCATTGGCAAATACGTTTTCCCATTCCGTGGATTATCTTTACATTTTGTTTATGGTTTCCTTTGCTATGCAAAAACTTTTTAGTTTTATATAGTTCCATTTGTTTAGTTTTCTTTTGTTTCCCTTGACCAAAGAGATATATCAGAAAAAAATATTGCTATGAGAAATGTCTGAGATTTTACTACCTATGTTTTCTTCTAGGATTTTTATGATTTCAAATCTAACATTTAAGTATTTAATCCATTTTTAATTTATTCTGTGTATGGTGAAAGAAGTTGGTCTAGTTTCACTTTTGTGCACGTCTGTCCATTTTTCCCAACATCACTTACTGAACGGACTATCTTTACCCCACTGTATGCTCTTGCATTCTTTGTCAGTATTAATTTACCATAAAGGAATGGATTCATTTCTGTGCTCTCTATTCTTTTCCATTGATCTATGCCTGTTCTTGTGTCGATATCATGCTGTGTTGATTACTATGGCCTTGTAATATAGTTTAATATCAGGTAGCATAATTCTTCCAACTTTGTTCTTCTTTCCCAAAATTGCTGTAGCTAATCAGAGTTGTTTGTGGTTCTGTATAAATTTTTGGAATATTTTTTCTAGTTCTGTGAAATATACCATTAGTATCTTGATTGGAACTGCATTGGATCTATAGATTACTTTGAGTAATATGGACATTTAAATTATCTATGAACATGGTATACACTACCACTAATTTGTATCTTCTTCAACTTACTTCTTGAGTATCTTATAATTTTCTGAGTACAGGCCTTTAGCATCCATGGTTACATTTATTCCAATTTATTTTTTATGCAATTGTAAATGGGATGGTTCTTAGTTTCCATTTCTGATAGTTCATGATTGGTGTACAAAATTGCTACAGATTTCTGGTTATTTTGCACGCTGCAACTTTACTGAGTTATTTATCAGTTCTAGTAGTTTTTTGATGGTATCTTTAGGGTTCTCTATCTACAGTATCATGTCATCTGCAAATAATGACAATTTTACTTTCTCCTTTCGAACTCCTGGTCGAGGGGACAATTTGCATATTAGCCTTTTATTCTATAGGATAGCCTGTCTAGGAGGCCCCGAGAATCCTGAGAAATGCCAAAACTCACTGTGAATAACTCATCCTCGAACAGCCCCCCTGAAACATCAAATTGGGAGCCATCTGCGAAAGCCAGTCATTGTTTTGATGGTACAGAGAGCTGAGGACAGGGAATCCGGAGGGCTGGTCGACCTTGACTGCTCTGAGGGGTCGGAGCTGTTACTGGGATGTTGGTGGTTGAAGCAGCCCCACCTGTTAGTCCTAAGAAGATTCACTGATTGGCTTTTACTGGTGTTTCTGGCTGGGGGTGAGGGGGGACAGGTGTATCTTATTATCTTAATCTTAACAAAAGGGAGGGTAAAGCCAGAGCGAGTGGGAGTTCTCCCACTAGAGTTGGACGACCAACTGGCCCCCGTTTCCCAAATTAATGTTTTTCTGAGCCTCTTTATTCATTTGTGTGCGGCCTCCTCCAAAACCGGGGACCCTAAATCACGTGGGACGTGAGAGGGGTTCCCACACACCATCGATCTGAGGAGGAGGTGGCGGTGCACGGCCAGCCCGCGGTTGGTGTGGCTGTGGTTGAGGAGGACTCTGCTGTTCGCCGGCACCGGCAGGCCCTCCCACTCCAGGCGCAGCCGGGGGTCGGGGAAGGCGGCCTGCCAGCAGTTGAGGTGGGAGGCCTGGTCGGTCAGGTACACCTCCTGCAGCCAGGACACCTTGGAGGACCGCAGGAGGGTCCGGTGGTCGCTGGACAGGAACAGCGTCGGGGCCTCATCGCCCAGCGCCACCCCCAGGCGGAAGTTCTGCCCGAACCTCAGCACCTGGCCCTCGGCCTCTCTGTCCACCCTCAGCACGGTGAAGGCGTTCCTGCCGGTGGGGGCGCCGGTGGGCGCGGCGCTCAGGCCGCAGGGCAGCTCCAGCCGGTCGCTCAGGTGGGCCCGGACCTCGTCCGGCGTGAGGCACAGGCTCAGGTCCAATTTAGATGCCTTTTATTTTTCTTCAAGCTTGGATTGGTGACTATATTGACTAAGAATGGTGAAAGTGGACATTTCTATATTGTTCCTGATCTTAAAAGAAATACTTTTCGTTTCTGTCCATTGAGAATGATGTTGGCTGTGGGTTTGCCATATTTGCCATATATTTATTATATTGAGGCCTGTTCCCTCTATCCCCCTTTGCTGAGAGGTTTTATCATAAATGGAAGATGAATTTTATCAAATGTGTTTTCTGCATCTATTGATATGATCATGTGATTTTTATCCTTCATTTTGTTTATGTGGTGTATCGCATTTATTGATTTGCAGATATTATACCAACCTTGTATCTCCAGAGTAAATCCCACTTGATCATATTGAGTGATCTTTTTAATGTATTACTGATTCCAGTTTGCCAATATTTTGTTGCGGATTTTAGCATCTATGTTCATCAGGGATATTTGCCTACGATTTTCACTCTCTGTGTTTTTTCCTGGTTTTGAAGTGAGGATAATGATGGCCTGCTAAAAACAACTTGGGAATCTTCCCTCTTCTTGAATTGTTCAGAATAATTTGAAAATTATAAGCATTAGTTCTTCTCTGAATGTTTGGTAAAATTTACCTATGAAGCCATCGAGTCCAGGACATTTGTTTGTTGGGAGTTTCTTTTTATCACTGCTTCATTGTCATTAATTGTAATCTGCCTACTCAGATTTTCTGATTCTTCCTGACTCAGTTTCAGAAGATTGTATGTTTCTAGGAATTCATCCATTTCATCTAAATTGTCCAATTTGTTAGCATATACTTGTTCTATAACAACAAATTCTTAATTCTCAAAATGAGCAGACTGATTTATACAAGAGTATGCACAGTGCCTTATTAACTCCAGCTTATCTAGGCTAGGCAAGATGCTTCGGAATTGTTCCACATTTGCCAAAAAGCTCATCTTTAGCTCCCCAATTACAGTTTAAAGTCAAAATAAAACTAAAAATCATTGGTGTTATGTGCCTTCTATAAGAGCCTAGACAAAATAAGTTAAATCTCCTAGAGAGACAGTATCCTGCAGAAAGACATTGTTTGAGAAAGCACAACCAGATGACTGGTCGAAAGAGCTAAAACTTGACTAGATAACCTGGAAGGAGCATGAGTAGCTGTAATCATTTGTGCAGGATCACAGGAAGGGAATGTATGGAAATTCAGCACACCTACAATGTTAGGGAGATAACCTCCTAAATAACAGACACTGAGAGGACTACATAACCCTAAAACCAGCTGGTCTGGTGACGGTGACCCACTCCACAGAACTAGAGTCTGGGCGATCTGGAGCTAATGCAGATCAAGACTTGAGCAGACTGTCAACAGCTAGGTTCTCCCAGATAGCTGTGTAAGAACAACAGAGCAAGTTTGAGGATATTGTCAAGAAGGTGGCTTTGCATTAGACTGTGCACATGGCACTACACAAGGAAGGAAGCAATGACAGGAGGCTGGTAAGAAGGAAGAAAGTAAAGATATTTTGATTACACAGGTTTAGTTGAAGCTGCAAAGTGAGATGTTGGCAAGCTGCAGCGTGAGGTGTTGGAATTTCATAATGCAAAAGTGAAACCCTCTGAGGAAATAAACATATCCTGGGTTAGGATGTTAAAGAAACTGGTTAGAGTAGAAATGGAACTCAAGGAATGGAAGGGAAGAGAAGCTGATGGGCCCTCCTGGTCTCCACTGTATTCTCCCAGCAAGATGGCAGGGTGTGTGTGAAGGGGGTGTGAGGGATGTGGGGGGAGGGGAGATAGCACTGAGGCAGGTGCTCAACTCTGCACTGAATAAAGCAGAGAAATGAAAGGCTGCAATAATAATTGAGGAGAACCTGGCTGGTGTGGCTCAGTGGTTGAACATCGAGCTATGAACCAGGAGCTCAAGGTTAGATTCCAGGTCAGGGCACATGCCCTGGTTGCGGGCTCAATCCCCAGTAGGGGGGATGCAGGAGGAAGCCAATCAATGGTTTTTCTCTCATCACTGATGTTTCTCTTTTTCCCTCTCCCCTCCTTAAAGTCAATAAAAATATTTTAAAAAACAATAATAATGATAATAGAGAGGAGAGATCTTGGATGGTTTAACCAAGTGGTATAAGGTACAGATATTTCTATATGAATGCCTCAGGTTAATTGTCTAGAAATGGACACTCCATCCAGCCCTGAGGCATAAGGGTATGGGTAAGACAGGAAATGCCACCGGGGAAAACTTCAGGAGAAAAAAGAGGACTTGGTTTTTCTAACAGCAAAGTGGCAAAGAGGTTTATGAAAGGGGTGAACATTGGGGCGTTCACCACAGAAGTGCTCCAGAAGGCAGTGGACAGCTCTGGGAGAAGCCTGGGCACTGGCCAGAAAGCCAAGTGTGAGCACCATGACCGAAACTCCTCCCTCGAGGGCAGTGACGTAGGCCCAGGAAGAACATAAGAGGTGAGAGGGCTCCGAGGATGACTTAGAAATGATAGTAAACACTTCCTCATTCCAATTAAGTCCGTGACACTAAGTCAGCGATGACCATACAAATCCTGCGCTTTTTTCCTATTATAAATACCTTTCTGCGTTGTGAAACTACACAAACATCTTCTACTCAACACACGCCCAGAAGATTGATGGAATGAATAATACTTCAAATATTAGATCACTGGTCTATAAACATTGAGATATTTTGGCTATATTCACATTACCTGAAGCAAAACTAATTTCTTTAAAGCATTTTTTAAAAAACACTCTTCTTAGCCATAATTTGGCTTAGAAAAACCTGCCAGTTTTGCTTGAAGAGAACACTTCAAATGGTCTTATCAAAACTTTTCATTTACTAAAATCAAACCTCCAATTTTAACTATAAAGTAAATATTTACACATACAACCTACATGATCCCTTGTGTGGCCTCTGAAAACTTCCTTGAAGCATTACCAGAAAAAGTAGTTGTAATTATCATTCAGCCTTTGGAAACAACAACTCATCCATCCATTCTACATAAATGCATGTATTTTATGCATTTGCTTAGTGCAATGTTAAAGCAATATGGTAGACAAAATAACTTATAAACGTGATTTTAAGTTAAAAACTATACCGGACATAGGCCAACTAGGGCCTAGGAAACAAACGCAGGCCTGGCACCTGTTTTTATAAAGTTTCCCTGGAACACAGACTCTATAATGGATTGCAATGAGGCTCTTATTACAATGGTCAGAGAGAGGTAAGTAGTCCTAACAGACTCCCTGGTCCAGAAAGCCTCAAGAATCTATTAGCTGGCTCTTTACAGAAAAAGTTTGCCAACGGTTGTCACTGAAAAATTATCAAGTGCTTTCATATATTCATTCAAATACATTAGTGCCAAGTGCTGGGTTAGATTCAAACAAACACAAAACACCTTGCCCTGGAGAATCTCAAAAATACAGGACAAAGCACAAAATAAATATGGGCTTGGGCTCTTGTCTGGAGGGCCTGTCAGGGGGCCCAGCAAAGTGAATCGGGTCAGAGAAGACCCAGCCAGGCCCATACTTTGCTCAAGAGGGACAGCTCAGCATCGTCACAGTGTTTTGGTGAAAAGAGGTTTCTCTGTCCCACACCAACCAAAGTGAGAGAGGCAAGGGTGCTCCTCCCTGAAAAAATGGACTGTGTTTGCAATCACTGTGGCCTGGAAAACACCTACAGTGCATGGAAATGTCAATAGGCCAGAATCCTACCTGGTTCCTATGCACACAGTTCATTTGCCATGGGACTGGGGTGAAACTCTGCCTGCCCCAGACTTATGGGTGTGCAGGCAGGCAGGAGAAGGGGTGCCTTTCTAGAGCTACCCTCCTGAACTTTAAGAAAAGATATGGAGTGGACTGCTTGCTCCTGGCCTAAGTGCTATTGCTTTGAACTCAGAAGATGAAACCTAAATTCACAGGAAGAGAAAAACTGGATAATTACAAACACAAATCTCAGATTTCTCTACAGATCGACCAAAAACTAAAACAAATGCAAATATAAATATATATGAAGCCTGTCCTTCTGGAATTTCCTTAAATATGTGGGGGGGAAATGCAAGGATTACATGAAAAACATTCCAAACATAAAACCCTAACCTCAAGATGGGATGGGGGTTGGGGGGTGGAGAAAAAAATTCTCCAGTAAAAGATACACTGAAGAATGAATGGGCATCTCATAGGAAATAATCTTCAAATAAGGCCCAGGGGAAGGAATGTATTCAATATTTGAAGCAGTGAGAGGTTTAAACAAAAGGGAAAAAATGAATAAATCAGGTTTCGAGAGCACAGACCAGGACAACAGAAATAGGAAGAACGAGGAGAAAAGTGGCAACCAGCTGCCTACCAGGGAGCTTGGTGTAAAATGTGCCAAAGCTCTTGCCAGATGCAACTCTAAAAGCAGAAATGATGCTGAAAATCCACAGGTTGTTTGAGAAAAGAATAAATATGTGTGGGGTTGAAGCAAAAAAAAAAAAAAGAAAAAAAGAAAAGGTGAGAAACCAAAACAATTTGGAATGTATGTAATTTGGCTGGTACGGTATATATTTATGAGCTCCACATGCTTGATTTATGGAAAAGATTTTCATTTTAGTGTTAAATGTGTCAGGAAATTGACAGAAGTAGAAGAAATAAGCATAATATTTGGGAGATACTAATCAGATCTTTTCTATCTTTTTCTAAGGAGTTTATCCTAGTAATATAAATTAAGATTTATGTTCCCTGTACAAGACATCTAAGCATACCTAGAGACAATATATTAGTGCTATATAGAAATTGGTACCAAATGCTATGAAATAACTCTGCCTGGAGAGAAAGAAAAAGTTTGAGAGAAAATATTATATTTATTGGAGGTAGCCAGGTACAAGTACAGGAAAGTGGGGGTGGGAGGAGCATAAAATCAACACAAGTTGAGGAGAACCAAGATGGCGGCATAGGTAAACACCTATCTTGCTGCCATACACAGCAATTTCAAAACTACAACTTAACGAAAGAACAAACACCATCCCGAATCACCGGAAAGCTGGCTAAGTGAAAATGCCACAAATAAAAGTGAAGATAAGACACTGTGACTCGGAGGAGTGGCAGCAGACAGCGTTGAAGATACGCGCGGAGTCAGAGGTTTGGAGCACGTGCCAGCGGATAGGGCGGGTGGCTGAAAACTGGCCAGTTTTCTTGAACGAGGGAGACAAAGACGTCCCACTGGACTGATTCTCCAGCTCTGGACAAAGTCCAGGGAACCCACTATCATACGGGGTAAAAACTGAACAGTGGGGAGTTACGCTGAAGCTGGGGTGCTGCAGGGATCGGCGGGCTTGTGGAGAAGGCGAGCTTGTGCGGAGTGCGCGTGAACTTGGGAACAGTGCAGCTGCCTGACCGTGCAAAGAGCGCTCGTGACTTGCTCTTTCATTCGGAAAACCATCAGACTGCATTGTTTTGCGACCTTGGGTGAGACAATGGGTGTGCAGATTCATTTGGGGAGAGGCTGAATTCTCCAGCAGCCAGTGGAGGTCGGCAGTGGCTTTCTCTCAGAGACCCTGGGGCCGCATAGGGTGGAGCTGATACTGTCTGCTTGGACCGGAGACACCGCCCATCCAACCTGAGCACAACTGAACATCACAGACAATTGGCCTGGAGATCAACCCCTCCAAGTGCTAACAACGATTAACCTGAGCTTAACTTCAGCAAGACTGTGCAACCCATATCCACCTCAGGTAACTGGGGAGGCTGAGCCACTGTCCCTTGTAGGACGTCTACGACACAAAGCTAATTGACCAACTCAGGGAAGCAGCCACCACGCAGAGACATGGAAAGAAATCAGATGTGAAAGAAATGGAGGGGAAAAAAAAAACAACTGGACATGGAATTCAAAACCATGGTTATAGGGCTTTCCAAGAGGCTCCTAGCAAAGGTTGAGACCTATAAGGAAATAAGCAAGACCTACAAGGAAATGAACGAGACCCTCAAGGATATGAACGAGACCTGCAAGGAAATGAACAAGACCAACGTGGAAATGAATGAGTCCTACAAGGAAATGAACAAGACCTACAAGGATGTAAACGAGACTCTCAAGGATATGAAGCAGGACCAACCAGAAATTAAGCATACACTGACTGAAATAAAAAATATTATACAAAGACCTAAAAGTGCTCTGGAGCACCCCAAGAACCAAGTTAAAGATTTGAAATACAAAGAGGTAAAATCCACTCAGCTGAAAAAGCAAGAAACCAAAAGAATCCAAAAAAATTGAAGATAGTGTAAGGGGCCTCTGGGACAACCTCAAGCATACCAACATCTGAATTATAGGGGTGCCAGAAAAAGAGAGAGAGCAAGACTATGAAAACCTATGTGAAAAAACAGTGACCGAAAACTTCCCACACCTGATGAAAGAAATTGACTTAGGAGTCCAAGAAGTGCACCAAACCCCAATATATAGGAACCCTAAGAGGACCACACCAAGGCACATCATAATTAAAATGCCAAGAGCAAAAGACAAAGAAAGAATATTAAAAGCAGCAAGAGAAAAAGTTAGTTACCTACAAGGGAACACCCATATGATTGTCAGCGGATTTCTCAACAGAAACGATGCAGGCTGCCAGACGGGAGTGGCAAGAAATATTCAAAGTGATGAATAGCAAGAATCTACAACTAAGATTACTCTATCCAGCAAAGCTATCATTCAGAATTGAAGGTCAGATAAAGTGCTTCACAGATAAGAAAAAGCTAAAGGTGTTCATCACCACCAAACCAATACTATATGAAATGCTGAAAGATATTCTTTAAGAAGAGGAAGAAGAAAAAGATGAAAGTGTAAATTTGGAACAACAAATACACATCTATCAACAAATGAATCAAAAAATCAAGTGAATTAATAAGCTGATGAACAGGATAAACTGGTGAATGTAACAGAATCACGGACATAGAGAGGGAATGGACTGACAATTCTTGGGGAGAAAAGGGGTGTGGGAAATGCAGCAAGAGACTGGACAAAAATCATGCAACTATGGGAGAGGACAGTGGAGGGGGGTGAGGGCGGAGGGTGGGATGGGTACCAGGTGGAGGGGTACTATAGGGTGAAAAAAAGGGAACAATGTAATTAATAAACTGAACAATAAAGATTTTTAAAAAAAGAAAAAAATCAACACAAGTTGTCTTCACTCTGCAGGCTGCTTTCCTTTCCCACAGTTCTCA
Source organism: Antrozous pallidus (assembly GCA_027563665.1). Classification (NCBI taxonomy): domain Eukaryota; kingdom Metazoa; phylum Chordata; class Mammalia; order Chiroptera; family Vespertilionidae; genus Antrozous; species Antrozous pallidus. The sequence continues at coordinate 39,725,516 of CM050519.1, read as the reverse complement.
GTGATACCGAGTTCAATAAATACTTGTTGAATACTGCCCTCTGGTGGCTCAAAAGTGCCATTGTCCCATCTCCCACATTATAGCTCAGTTATTATAGGTGCAGTTCCACACCACTACAAGAAAGCAAATATTTGACAAAGAAAGTCACCCAAATTTTTTGGTTTCATAGTGCATATGAAAGTAATGTTTACACTATGCTGTAGCCTATTAAGTTTTCAAAAACATTACGTCTAAAAAAAAACGATGTACACACCTTAATTGGAAAATACTTTTTTGCTAAAAAATGCTAACTACCATCTAAGCCTTCAGTGAGTTGTAACCATTTTGCTGGTGGAGGATCTTACCTTCAGTTTGTGAAAAGCACAATATCTGTGAAATCTGAAATGCAATAAAATAAGATATGCCTGTACCCAAATTATATTTGTGTTCTAGAACTTTCCCAAGTCCTTATTCTTCAACATGGGCCCATCCTCTATTCTGGTCACTTAAAGACTCTGATCTTACCAAAACCAGTTTGGCTCAGTAAATGGAGCGTCAGCCTGCGGACTGAAGGGTCCCAGGTTCGATTCTGGTCAAGGGCATGTACCTTGGTTGTGGGTACATCCCCAGTAGGAGGTGTGCAGGAGGCAGCTGATCAATGTTTCTCTCTCATCGATGTTGCTAACTATCTCTTCCCTTCCTCTCTGTAATAAAATATATTTTTTAAAAGACTCTGATCTTACATGACAGCCAAATATTTCTGACCAAACAGCCCCTTGGTAATTGGTAGCCACCTTGTAGAAACAGCCTGGAAACACTACCAATACATCCAGGCAGGAACAACGCCTTCAGCAGGCTCAGCCTGTATGTGTCCCCACGCCCCACATTGACTGACTGCACATGTGCCTGCCTTCTCCCGCAGGTTCCCCCAGATCTTTCACTCTAAGGATTCGTGTTCAGACACTGCTCCCACAAATTCTGCCTAGTACCCCTGTCACACCTAAAACCCCCACCCACAAAGCCAATTGCAATATATTTTATCCATTATAGGGATTACAAAGAGGTAAGAGGGAAAATCCTGACTTGATGGGACCTCATTTCCCAGTACACTGATATAACAGAGTAGCCATTTCTCCCTATTTGTCACCCCTTATTTCATATACATAATGATAGATGACAGTTAATTTGTATATTGGGAACCACAATATACACCCCAGTAGCCCAAGTCTACATAAGTCAGCCTGCACTTTCAGGAAACTCCTCCCTGTCGCAATCCTCGAAGACCACTTTAGCTAGCTCACTGACTGGCCTTACGGGGAACTACCCAGCCTCCTGTCAATCATGCCCTATTCACACAATGCCTCCTCTAATGCTCCACCCGCTCTCCCCCCAAGTCCCTCAGGAACCACTGCCTGTGAGGTGCTGTTTGTCCCACCCCGCGGATCATTTTCCCTTGAATAAAGGATATCAAACTCATTACTAAATTGTTTCTGGGGTGTGTGTGTTTTCCTCCGGACCCAGTCCACACGTATTTCCTCTATATTCAAGCTACTAAAAGCTTCCTCCATCTTTTCTCATTCAGAAATGTCTGGATCAGTCAACACCATCACAGGCCTCTGAGGCTATGTGTTCATGGTGAGGCTGAAAGCCCAGGTTTCATTTCAACGTGTTCTTCATGAGCCATTTGGTACAAACTATGAACAGCTGAGCACTGAGTCAGTTTCCACAGGACAAATCCCAGTAAATATTCCACAGACTCCTCCGCTTCCTCTCTGACAGGGCCTGCAGGCCATGCAGGATGAGCAGATGTGAAGATGAAAACACACTGCCACACTTTCATCTGTTAATTGGTTTCTTTCCTCGGCATTCTTTTGAGGGAAGCAATGTAGTGTGGGATGAAACTTTCCTTTCCTTCCACTTCACACAAACGGGAGTCAACTCTGAGAGGGGGAGAGGGAGGTGGGGATGGAGGAGTAAGACACTCCCACATGCAGCTTCATTCCCAGTGACCAGCAGGATCCAGGGAGACTATGAACCCAGGTTCCTCTCTGGTCATGACTGCCTTTTTCAGGATGTTTACTAAGTCTGTGCAAAATGAAATGGCAAATTCCATGGCATCTTAACCAAAGGACACTCAGAGGCAAAACCTTTTCTCCTCATTTAGCAAATTCTGAGGAAATTACCTGTACAAATAAGGAATGGAACACATGCTTAAAATGTCTCATATCACTGCATTTACGTAATAATTTACAAATAGCTGAAGATAAGAGGGATTTACCAGAGTTCAGCCAATAAATCAAAACATCAGAGAAAACCAAGCCTTGAAAGTTACCTAATAGCTGATACCTGAAGCTCTCTGTAAACTGCAAATCATTATATATAAGACTAGAGGCCGATGCACAAAATTTATGCAAGAGTAGGCCTTCCTTCTCCTGGCTGCTGGCCCTGGCTTCCCTCTGGTAGCTGGGACCTGGGTTTCCCTCTGGCCACCAGTAAGTACCTGAGACCCGGACTTCCCTCACAGCCCTGGCTTCATCCTGAAGGTCACCTGGAAGGATGCCAGGTCTAATTAGCATATTACCCTTTTATTATTATAGATGAGGAAACTAGAGCTCTCGGAGAGAGACAGAGAAGAGTAAAATGGTTCGTGAAGAATGGACAGGATATACCGGAAAAGAACAAGCACAGGCTTTGGGTCAGACACACCTGCTGTCCATTCCGGCTCTGCACTCTCTAGCTATGCTACAGATTTCTAAGTCTCTATTTTCAATTTTAGTGAACCAAATTTTAATAAGCTTGGACAACTCCTATGTCCTTTCCACTAGACTTTCTGCCTTCAAAAAAAAACTAAGGTATTTCAAAGTGTCATGGTTTGGATACATGGGAAATATTCTTTCCCACTACTCCATACTTTTAACAGATGTATTTAACATACTGCCCATGGGTTTAGAAGTCCTGGAGAAGAATGGCATAGTTCAACAGGACTCTGTTAACAAAACAGAAGTATATGATTGCGAGAATAATTAGTGCTGGGATACATCTACTCTTTGAAAAACACTGTTAAGCAAGTTTTTTAAAAAATCAGACCACTGGGAGAGAGTTTTGCAAAACATTCTTTTATATTTTTTTGCAAAAATAACTGGCAAAGGACTTGTATCTAGAACTCTAGAAAACAAATGACCCAAATTAAAAGATGTGCAAATAATCTGAACAAACATTTCATCCATGAAGATATATGGATGGCAAACAAGTACACAAAAAGGTGATCAACATTATGCATGCATTAAGAGAAAGATTCAAGTTTTGGTGTTAGCACTCTGACAGCTTTCAGGCTCCCAGCCCTCCCCTTCCTCTTTGCCCCACATCTGGTCAACCAGATAAGAAAGCCCTTATGCAGCATCTGTCCCTTGGCACCAATGGAAATTACAAACCGTACAAGCCTGGCTGACAAAAAGGCCCATCCAGGCTCCATCCATAAACCACAATAAAAATCCCAAATCACTGACCCCTTCCTTACTATGCTTCACTCCAGACAACACTTAAGCCCTGCTTCTTTTCTTTTTTTTAAATATATTTTATTGACCTTTTACAGAGAGGAAAGGAGAGGAATAGAGAGTTAGAAGTTTCAATAAGAGAGAAACATTGATCAGCTGCCTCCTGCACACCTTCTACTGGGGATGTGCCCGCAACCAAAGAACATGCCCTTGACTGGAATCGAACCTGGGACCTTTCAGTCCACAGGCCCACACTCTATCCACTGAGCCAAATCAGTTAGGGCTTAAGTCCCACTTCTTGATGAATCGTTTTGCTACTTACTATGTGAGCAATAAACTTTATTTCACAACCATTAGTTCCTGTGTGTCATTTCTCCTGACCTGCATACTTTTCTTAGGGAGGGAAGGGCTACCACCTAGTGTCCAGCAGAGGATGCTAAGAACTCAAATAAACAAGTAATTAGGAAAATGCCAGTTAAAATCAGTAAGGGGTCCTACTGTTATTGTTGTAATTAGCTCATTATTAATATATATAACTAGGGACCCGGTGCATGAAATTGCTGCACTAGGAATGGGTGGTCCCTCAGTCTAACCTGCCCCCACTCACATACTAGGAGCCCTCAGAGAATGTCCTACTGACGGCTTACCCCCGGCCTGCCCAAGGCCTAAAGCCTCTGGCCAAGGCTTTCCGGCCTTGGGCACCCAGCGATCGCCCTGTGATTGGCCTGATTGCTGGCTCCTGGCTCCATCCAAGCCCCAACCTTGGGCACCCAGTGATCGCCCAACAATTGAGCCAATTGCTGGCTGGCTGGTTCCACCCCAGCCCTGGCCTGCCCAAGGCCAGAAAAAGCCTCTGGCAGAGGCTTTTTCTGGCCTTTGACAGCAACCATCTTGGTTGGGTATTAATTTGCATATTTCTCCTGATTGGCTGGTGGGCGTGGCTGGTGGGCATAGCAAAGGTGTGGTCAATTTGCATATTACTCTTTTATTAGATAGGGTAATAAAAGCATAACATGCTAATGAGACCACACTACCTTTTAGACAAAGCTGTGGTGGGGGCTGTGGCGGGGGCTGAGGCGGGGGCTGAGGCAGAGGCCATAGGTGGCAGCAGCAGCAGTGTGGGCCAAGCCCCTTGCACAAATTTCATGCATTGGGCCTCTAGTTAATAATAGAAAGAGAGCAAAGGGGACGCCAGACATTATTAGCATGGTCATCTGGGCAGCTTCACCAGGAAGCTGCAACTTTACACGCAGGTCCATTCCCTGCAAATCATGGGGGAAAGGGATCAAACAAAGGGGGTTCGGGTGCCTGTGCCACGAAAGTCCCTGCCTGTCAGTGTAACCTGGGAACAAAGATAATTAGCTAGGAAGATGTAGTCACTGCAAGCGTGTGAAATCCTGAAGGGTTAAGCTCCTGGTTATAATGCCAAAGGGTTCTCTCACTCTTGCCTCTTCCTTTGCTCCTGCTCCCTTGCACTCTCCTGCCCCCTGACCTATATTCATCCATGCCCTAGCGTGCCATGTGACCTTAGCAGCAGTATGACCCATGGCCATGTGGACCCCACCTACAATGGAATGCACCTGGGAACACAAGCTAAGCTAGCCAGGTGCTGGACTGGACTTTAATATGGATCAGAAACTTTGGGCAGTGGCCTTAATTCGTGCACTGCTGAAGACAAGACTGGACTTTTCCCATGGTGAGGCAGAGGGAGACGGGACCTTGAAAGGGAACCCCCATAATTTTATATCATCAATAAAGCTCTCCATAATACTTCATCCTCCTGTGGGAGCCTCGGGGAATTATTTTCCCTGTGGTACCCCAAGAACTCCACTCTCACCAGTAACAGGTGGGGACACAGAAGGCACCCCACTGATAACACTACTGCACCTACAAACATCCCACAGCTACATTTTAGAATGGCTAAAATTTTAAGAACTCACTATAAAAAGTGTTGCCAAGTATGCAAAAGAGCCTGAACAGTCCTACATTGCCAATAGGAATGCATAATGGTGTGGCCAATGTGGAAAGCAGTTTGTCAATTTCTGATTAATTGAAACATATACTGACCATAAGACCCATCAATTGCACTGCTCAGCCTTTACTCAGGTGAAATAAAAAACCTGTTCATAGTGGCTTCATAATTGCCAGAAACTATAAACAACACAAATACCCTTCAAATGAGTATCAAATGAACCATGCTGTGTCCATTCCAGGAATACTACCCAGCTATAAAAAGAAATGAAGTACTGACACTAACAACAATGAGTATTATGCTCAGTAAAAGAAGCCAGAGTCTAAAGTCTACTCATAGTACAATTCTAATAAAAACATGAGAGAACTTGAAACAGAACAGACAGGTTGCCATTAAATGAACAGATATTAAAGGAGGTTTAAAATAGATTCTTTTCTTTTTATTTTTTATTGTTTAAAGTATTACATATGTCTCCTTTTTCCCTCGATTGACCCTCCCCCACACACACACCTGCAACTCCCTCCTCCCAGGACAAGCCCAATCACCCCAGTGTCCATGTCCACTGGTTATGCTAACATGCATGCATAAAAGTCCTTTGCTTGATCTCTTACCATGCCCCCCTCCACCTTCCTCTTTGAGGCTGAATGGTCTGTTCAGTGTTTCTTAGTCTCTGGATCTATTTTCGTCAGTTTATGTTGTGCATTATATCCCATATATTGTTGTGGAGCATACGTGAGTGAACGACTACTGGAATCCAAATTAAAAAATTTAGGGAGGCTTTACCAGCCGGCTGGCGACTGTTCTGCCATTCTCCATGCAGGGAGTCTAAAGAGCAGCCCTGACCCTTGGTGCAGGACCACTTTTAAGCACAATAACCACATCCTGTTTTTTCAGAGCAAGCAACCTAAGGCAAAACAGTATTTCCCAAGCAACATCAGGGTCACGCCATTGACAACCATGTTATATACAGGGTCATCCTGTTCTTCAGAAAGCTGACGGTGATCTATGGAAGAAAGCCTACACGCTGGGAAGGGGACATGAGACCAAATCTCAAGGCCTGTCCTGATGTCAGCACTGACAACTCTATATAGGGCATAGTCCACAGCCTCTCTGGAATGGCAGTAGTAAGCATGCTGAAAAATTCCCACTCTCTGACAATATGAGTGAGATTATGTGATATTTATCTTTCTCTAACTGGCTTATTTGCTTAGCATAATGCTCTCCAGGTTCATCCATGCTGTTGCAAATGGTAAGAGTTCCTTCTTTTTTATAGCAGCATAGTATTCTGTTGTGTAGATGTACCACAGTTTTTTAATCTACTCATCTGCTGATGAGCACTTAGGCTGTTTCCAAATCTTAGCTCTGGAAAATTGTACTGCTATGTACATAGGGGTTCATATATCCTTTCTGATTAGTGTTTTGTTTCTTGGGATACTGCCAGAAGCCAATTCCAGCAGGTCATCAGGGCTGAATCATCTGGAGATGGCTGAGGGCATTTCCCCAGACCTGAAAAGAATGCATAAATAGATTGCTTGCTTCCAGATAGCTAAGGGCATCTTAAGCTACATGTTATTGCATCATACTGGCCAAACACCTGAACAGCTATAGGCAATTCACCAATCTGACAATGGATTGTGTGTATACAAAACCCTACCTTTTGATATGTATATCTACCTCACCTTATGACAAATTGTGTTAACAAAAAGCAAGGGGTCCTATGTGGGTTCCTGCAACAGTGAGGAACTGATGGGTCTGTTCCAGTCACGAGGATGGTCCAGAGATGGGGGACACTGACGACACCTTGCCAAGCTAGCAGTCAGCAGCTGTGCATGTCTGCAGGCAGCCCAGGACCAAACCAGAGAGGATGGATCTTACATTACCACAATGTGTCCACCATCTGGATACCATTGCTGACATGTACACATATAGAACTATTGGACATTGAAACTGGGAATCAGAACAGTTGGACATTGAAACTGAGACTCAATCATTTTTTGTTCTTATACATTTATTTCTAGTATGCAGAAGCAAGATATTTTTGAAGAAAAGAAACAGGGGAGAGTGATTGATATAGAGGCAGGGAGGCATTGAACAGGCTGTCAAGCTACAGGGGGAAGGCTGGGTGGATGGGAGGCGGATGCTGGGGGAGATCAACTGAAGGACTTGTATGCATGCATATGAGCATAATCAATGAATGAAAGACACTGGGGCGGGAGCAGGGGCAGGTGGGGACATGTGCTGGGGGGTAAGGGAGGCTGGGGGGGGGATAATAGGGGGAAAAAGGAAACATATGTACTACTATTAAATATAAGTTATACTGCAAAAATAAAATAAAATAAAATTTTTTAAAAAATTAAAAATAAAAAAAAAATTTTTAAAGCAAGGGGTCCTGAGACTAGGAGAACTTAGTTCCTTTAGCTAAGTCTTCTCTGACTCCCCATAATGCCTTCCAAAATTATGTTTCATCTTGAACTCTTATTTAATTTATGCACAGCACCTTCTCCAGGTTCCTGAACCCTTCTAGATGCTGGATCAAGACAACCAGCATTAGGATATATGCCCAGAAGTGAGGTTACTGGATTGAATGGGAATTCCATTGTTAATTTTTTGAGGAAACTACATACTGTTTTCCATAGTGACTACATCATTCTGCATTCCCACCAGCAGTGCAAGAAGGTTCCTTTTTCTCTGCATCCTCTCCAGCACTTGTCGTTTGTTGACTTGTTGATGATAGCCATCCTGACAGGTGTGAGATGGTACCTCATTGTTGTTTTGATTTGCATCTCTCAGATGATTAGTGACTTTCAGAATGTTTTCATATGTCTCTCGGTCTTCTGTATGTCTTCTTTCAAAAGTGTCTAAAATAGTGATTCTTAAACTGGACTGAGAATTAGGGATCAACAGGACCAACCACTAATATTTCAGATTTCCCCTCCTCCTCCATTCATGGGTCCATGGTGCAGTCCATGGGAGTTGGGAATCTTCAGCTGTAACAACCACCCTAGGTTATTTTGATGCAGGTGGTCCAAAAACTACACTTTGAAGGTGTTTTGCCGCATTATTATGGCACAAGTGCCCCTCATCTAGGTAAGTCTTGCTCCTTTCCAAGGCTCAGCACCTCTAGCTGCTATGTTACAAAAACAGAAATAGCTGTGAGTAGAGAGAGCAGGGCCTAATGAAGGAGTGGGCAGGCATCATAAACATGATCAAATACCAGCTGGTGCGTAAGGACTTTTCCCAGCCTTCAATTCTAGGAGAGCTATGGATTTCTGATAATCATCTGTTTAGTGTCCTGAACCCTTTTATCAAGCTGGCAGGGCAAGAAAGAAATTAAACTCATAGATGAGCACAGATTAATATGACAGCAGAGGTTAATCACAGAACATCTAAGCCACCAGGGTTAAGGCAAATTTCAAAGAGAAAAATAATTATCCATTTTCTAATACTCATCCACTCCTTTATAACCCAGAATAGTACATTTATTTTTAAAGAAACACCATGCTGAATTCCCATGTGTAAACTGAAGAGAGCAGAGCTGGTCTAATAAAAAGGATTTGGATGGGGAATAAGGTAGCATTAATTTCTGAAGATCACTGAAAAGCCAGATAGCCTGTAAATCCCATCCCCAACCCACTTCCTGCAGGTCAGGGTGGAGAGCTCTGCCCTGAGGGGCCCCACATTCCACACACACAAAAAGTGGTTGCAGGGATAAATGCATTGCCTTCTGTTAGGACTCACCAAGAAGTCTAGCTCATTTCCGCTATACAATTTTCAGCAAATTCAGTACATTTGGCTGAATTATGTAATAACATGAACACAGTAGCTATTCTGTATCCCAAATACCTAAAAATAGTCACTGACCCATGGTCAGGACTCAAATATATATTGAATGAATGATAGTTAAACATAAAGTGGCTGCCCGACTGGCATAGATAGCTCAGTGGTGGAATATCAACTTATGAACTACGACAAGCATGTCAAACTCATGGCCTGCAGGATGCATGCAGCTCCAAACTGCTCACCTGCCTGCCTCCCTGATTGCCCCTAACTGCTTCTGCCTGCCAGCCTGATCACCCCCTAACCACTACCCTGCCAGCCTAATTGATGTCTAACTGCTCCCCTGCCAGCCTGTTTGCTCCCAACTTCCCTCCTCTTCCAGCCTGATCACCCCTTACTGCCCTTCCATGCAGGCTTGATCGTCCCCAACTGCCCTCCCTTGTAGGCCTGGTCCCTCCTAACTGCCCTCCTGGCTGGTCTGATTGCCTACAACTGCTCTCTCTTGCAGGCCTGGAACCTCCCAACAGTCCTCCCCTGCTGGCCATCTCTTGGTGGTCATCTTGTGTCCACATCGGGGCAGGATCTTTAACCACATGGGGTCAGCCCTCTTGTGTGTTAGAGTGATGGTCAATCTGCTTATTACTCTTTTATTAAATAGGATAGAGGCCTGATGCATGGTGGGAACCTGCTGGTTTGCCCTGAAGGGTGTCCAGATCAGGGCGGGGGTTCCCTTGGGATGAGGGGCAGCCTGGGCAAGGGGCCTGTGGAGGTTTGCAGGCCAGCCACACCCCTCAGCGACCAAAGCAGAGGCCCTGGAATCTGGGATTAATTTATGTTCTACAATTGAAACTCTGTAGCCTGGAGTAGAGCCAAGCATTCTGCTCACTCCAGGGCGACAGCCATTTCTGTTGGAAACTTTGTATCCTAGAGTGGATGCCTAGGCCAGGGCTGCAGAAGTTTGGCTTCCTCCATCACCCCAGCAACTCTAGCCTCTTCTCCCTCAAGCTCCGTGGCTGCCACCATTTCTGTTGGGATTTATGTATCTTCTATAATTGAAACTTTGTAGCATTGAGTGGAGGCCTAGGCCAGCAAGGGCAGGTGGAAAGCTTGGCTTCCTCTGTTGCTGGGGAAACCCAAGCCTCCCTCTTGCTCTCAGTGGTGGCAGCCATCTTGGTTGGGGTTTATTTGCATAATTTGCTCCTGATTGGCTGATGAACATGGCTGTGGGTGTGGCTGGACCAGAGGTACAGTCAATTTGCATATTCCTCTTTTATTAGATAGGATGAGCTACAATGTTCACTAATGACTGATTACTATAATCATTTTGCATTCATTTCTTTTACACACCAGCGCACTATTTCTCTCCACTAATACTAGCAACAAATATTTTAGCATCCAATTGCCACATCATTACTCTTGGACTGATTTGTTTGGTGTGCACAACAGAAATATTTCACTTTAGGAAAACAAGAAAAATAGGTTTGCATTGCGCTTATTAATTTGTGCAGTTTTTATTCAGTGTCTGAAAAGTTAATGTTCAGAAAATATTAATTTTTATTAAAATGTTCTATTATTTTATGTTAATGATTATTCATTTATTTCAGCCCTTTGTATTCAGCATGTCTTCATTGAAATAAACCTACGTTTCTATGAAAATTGAAGCTTTTGTTTTTTTGTAGCCCACATAAACTTAAACCTTGTTTACTTGGCCTATGCTAGCCTTTGAGTTGGACATGCTTGAACTAGAAGGTCATAGTTCAATTCCTGATGAGGGCACATGCCTGGGTTGCAGGCTCGATCCCCAGTAGGAAGTATGCAGGAGGCAACCAATCAGTGATTCCCTCTCATCACTGATGATCCTATCTCTCTCCCCTCTCCTTCCCTCTCTGAAATCAATAAAAATATATTTGCCCTAGCTGGTTTGGCTCAGCGAATAGAGCATCAGCCTGCGGACTGAAGGGTCTGGGGTTTGATTCCTGCCAACGGCACATGTCCAGGTTGCAGGCTTGATCCCCAGTAGGAAGTGTGCAGGAGGCAACCAATCAGTGATTCCCTCTCATCATTGATACTTCTACCTCTCTCTTGCTCTCTGAAATCAATAAAGATATATTTAAATAGATACATATTTAATAAATAAATACATACATACCTATAAAGTAGCTTATAAGCATCAATACAAAACATACCCCAGTGTATTCAAAATATAATTACAGACACTGGTAAGAACTGAATGACAATGGTTAATTCTCCCAAAGGAAAAAGGCAATTTTTAAAAACCTTAATCACATAAACCTCTAATTAGTCAAAAGTATTACAGTAGGTTTCTGTAGAGGACTTTCCATGGTCTATATCCACCAGCAGCCATGCCACCACTCCAATGCGCCAATCCTTACTGGTGTTGAATGATACTATTGGCTATGTAGCTTCTCAGTTAAAGTCAGAAAAACAAATTCAGGACAAAAGTATTCTTGGACTCCTTCTATACCCTTGGTAAGGTTTTAAAGGTATTTTATTTAAAAGGGTAAGGTGCTTTTATCTCGGGCACAAAAATAAAAGCTCTACTACCAAGGATTTAAGTCAAAGGAAAAGCCTCACAGCTTTCATATCAAAAACTTCGACTTAAAATTGTAAGTCCAAGTCATAGTTTCAAACAGTTAATAAGTAAAAAGCCTTTTAAGAAAACTTTATGTGCCATCATCAAAGGATAGTCACCTTGTTATGAGGAGCACCCCCAAGAGTTGTTTTTGTTTTAGAAACAATGGGGAGGGTTGTCCTCCACTTATTTACCTACCAGCACCCACCCCTCTTAGCAGCCAAAAGCTTTAATAATGCAATGCCTCTCGTCTTTGTTAGCTGGTGAAACAGGCTTGAGTTTCACATTCAATTGGTAGCTGCTGTGGAATGCATTAAATAAGGAATGTTTTATCCACAGCAGAGCAAACCTAATCTTCAGGTGTGGATTGATACAAAGAGAGGGACATTCACAGAATTCAAGAGAATCAACACCTCACAAATTCGAGCTCCCCCGCCCTGGTGTTACCTTACCTGCTCCATTGCTTTCAACTATGAAATGTGGCCCTGCAGTCAGAGACACTGGGGAAGTAGGCATTCACAGTAATGTAAAGAAGCCAGCTGGTGATGCTTGATTTCTTTGTACATAATTGAGACACAAGACAAGCTCTGAAGAAATCTCTTTTTGTTATTAACTGTAATTGCATTAACAATCATAGAGATTAATGAGTAGAAACAAGTCAGTCAAATATTCAGGCTGGAGAAGCTCACATATTTAAAAATTAATACGCTGTACTTGACAGCATAATTTTATTGACCCATTCTACCAATATTTACTGTCTACTATGCTCCAGGCAGCAGAATGCTAAGGATACTTTTAACAGGAATGTGACGGCTCCTAACAGTGCATATATATTTATTAGTCACTTGATTTTGTATTGGCAGTCTTTCACAAACGTGTGCAACTTTAGGGAAAACTTTGCACATTTCTGTGTGTGTGTGTGTGTGTGTGTGTGTGTGTGTGTGTGTGTGTGTGTTTCATCAGGAGGAGAAATTTATGAACAGGGAGACCAATTTAAAAATATAATCTTCAATTTTACATTACAAGTATCATGTCTCATTGACCACCTTCTTCAACTAAGTTAATAACCCATTCTTTGTTTGTTTAGACAATAGCATTCCAGCAATGAATGGCTGGGTAACATTTAGACACAGAGCTAGCTCTCAAGAGAGCTCACCCACAACCTCAGTTTGCCTCTAGCAACAAAGTTGTTCTGGGATTTGCCTTGTTGGGTCGGACTTCTATCAACACAATAAGGAGAGAATATCTGCCCAAAGAGCCTGTTTATTTATGGAGCTAAAAAAAAAACAAACAAACAAAAAAAACCAACTACTAAGATTAGAATGGGGAAAAAGGTGTATCAATCTGAAAAGAGATAAAGCCTAATTTCCTAAACAAGTTTATTTAAATATTGTTTTATGAAAATATGTGTTTTATAACCAAAGAATCTATCTTAAATTTGGTGTATAAGACTTTAACAACTAACAGAATATAGGTACAAATACATTTGAACTTTCTTCTGTTATAATTTAACCTGGAGATAAAATTATAAATAATAGGAATAGGAAGCTGAAATTGATGCTGAAATCATATACTCACTACAACTATTTGCTGTGCCTGGTAGACTTAATTCAGTAATTTCAGTAATTTAGCTGTACTTTCTTTACAGTTAAATCTCTATTTAAAAAAAAAAGATTGCCTACTACTTATTCCATTACTCTAATCAGAATATTATCCATACACTGAAACCAAATGGATCGTTTGCTTTAGTAAGGTTTTTTCTGCCTTTCAAAAACACATCTAAAACACAACGAGAGGGTAAAAAAATATATATTGGTTTGAGATGCCATCATATTCCAGTGTAGTTTTGTGTATATCCCAACTCTCAAGTCCAAATTGGAGAATGAAAACTAAGAACTGAGTCTTTCCATTCAGTTGGATGCTTCATTGTATTTCCCTCTGCTTGGAGTTCGCCAACATACACATGCACAGAAGCACTCTGACCTCTGCTGCCAGACCCTGGAACTTTTTCCACAGGTGTCTGTATTTTTGTTATATTTTTCACAATTACCTATGCGATTTTCACAGCATCCATAGAAATTTTTCTTAAAGTGTAATCCACAGTCATTCCCACAATAACCCACAAATGCTTGACATCTGCACCTATATCCTCATTCAAACAGGAAAAGAGGGTCAGGATAAGACCAAAGGGTTAGCCATCAGTCAGTCCCTTTCTGCCTGCAAGGCACCAGCTCTCCTGGAAGCTCCATATCCTAGTCCTAGGTGACTCATGGCCACCTCAGAAGTGTCTGAGAAGACAAAACTTTTTATCTGGATTTACGAACATTCAAATAAATGTCAGGGTGGTGAAGAGAGAAGAATTGATATCAAGTGAGCAACCTGTAAAGTCTGCCAAAGGTAGGTCATGTTAAACAACAACAAAAAGGGAATCACCTGGGTAGCTATCTGAGGAAAAACAAAACTATATCCAATGTTCATGCCTTAGATGAAATTAATTCCAGGTTGATCAATGACTTTAAAGCATACAAGGTGACTCTACAGAATAAATAACCCTAGAGAAACTGGGAGAACATTTATTCTCTGGGAATGAGAAAGGTCTCTATATACAAAACCCAGACCCCATAAAAGAAAAGAATAATAAACTCAACTACATACCAATAAAAAGGATTTCTTCCCAGAAACACAAAATACAAACCAATACACACACAAAATTTGTACCTCATATATGCTAGGCAAAGAGCCAAATTCCTTAATTAATAACGAGCTCTTACAAAGCAGGGGTGAGGGTGGGAGAGGAGATGAAGAATTAACACAAATTGTTCTTAAATATTTAAGAGATTATCAATCTCACTCACTAGACAGTTACAAAATCAAAACTATTAAATACTGTTGTTATCTTTCTGATTGACCAAGAATAAAAACAGAGGTAACAGACCCTCTGCTAACTGGCTGGTGGGAACATAACCCTCTAGAGAGGAAAACCAACAAGTTGGCAGCTGGAAACCACCCTACAATTATAATTGCACACATGCAAAATAATATATGCCCAATCTTATTCACTGAAACATCTATACTAATAAAAGGGTAATGCTAATTAGACCTAACATTTCTTCTGGACATCCATCCAGATGTCCTTTCATACAAAGCCACGGTGGCAAGGACTGAGGTACAAGTGATTAGAGTTGACCAGGCCAGCAGGGGAGGGCAGTTAGGGGCAATCAGGCTGGCAGGCAGGTGAGCAGTTAGGAACCAGCGGTCCCGGATTGTGAGAGGGTTGTCCAACTGCCCCTTTGTGATTGGGCCTAAATCAGCTGTCAAACATCCCCCTTGGGGGTTCCAGATTGGAGAGGGTGCAGGCCGGGCTAAGGATACCCCCTCCCATGCATGAATTTTGTGCACTGGGCCTCTCGTTGTTTATAATTACAAAGATCAGAACAAACTTAAATATCTATCAAAAGAGGACAGGTTAGATAAGTTCTAGTTCAACTACTAAATGAAATACCATAATTACAAATATCAGATTTTGCAACTGTAAAAGAAAAATTTTAAAGCCTTTTATGTGCCAACATATGCAGGAAGTCCAGCTATACTGTTAAGTACCAAAACCAAGGAACAAAATAGTATATATACTAAGTTTCTGGTTTTACTATTAAAAGTTAAGCAATGAGTGAAGTAAGCAGACTACCCAAAGCATTCAGATTTCTCAAAAGCCATTTGAAGATTTGTCACTGACGAGGCATAGTTAGCCTGCACTTTCCCACTGAGCAGGGCCGATACGGAGCCCTCACAGGGGACAGCAAGGCAGCAGGCTGGCTACAGAGCTGCGCTCGCCAGCCGTGAGCTTGGCTTCTGGCTGAGTGGTGCTCCCCCTGAAGCTGGGCTCAGTGCTCCTTAGCGCTGCCACGAAGGTGGGAGAGGTTCCTACCACTGCTGAGCGCACTGACCACCAGGGGGCAGTTCCTTCATTGAACGTCTGCCCCTGGTGGTCAGTGCGCATCATAGCAACCAGTCATTCTATCAGTCATTCTGCCCTTTGGTTGATTAGCATATTAGGGTTTATTATATAGGACTAGGGGCCTGGTGCACGAAATTCATGCACTGAGGTGGGGGTCCCTCAGCCCAACCTGCCCCCTCTCACATACTGGGAGCCCTCAGGGGATGTCTTACTGAGGCAACCGGGCTGATCAGGGGAAGGCACCAGCCCCATCATCCCCCTGCTGCAGCCACTGCCAGTCACTGCAGACACTGTTTTCATTAACACAGACTCCAGGCCCTTCACCACGAAAAAAATGACAATTTTCTTTAAGCATTTTCAAGATGTGTCTTTCATAGGATATGACATTTCTTTTTTTTCTTTTTTATCCTCACCTGAGGATATGTTTGCACTGATTTTTAGCGAATGTGGAAGAGAAAGGGAAAGATAGAAACATTAAAATTAGAAGAACACTTTGTTTGGCTTCCTCCTGCATAAGCCCTGACCTGGGCCTCAGACAGGGAGAAGCCTGCAATCTAGGTTCATGCCCTTGATCAGAATCGAACCGGACCCTGTGGTAGGCAAGCCTAGGCTCTATCCACTGAGCCAAACTGCCTAGAGCAGTATATGACATTACTTAGCCCTCCAGCAGCGGACCTTCCTTTTTTCTCCAGGAGTGTGGTGGAAAAACTCCGGATCACACTTTTTGGATTCTTACACCCAAGTTACTAAGAATATTACCAGTGGCATACAGGAAGCTTAGCCAATGAGCGGTAAGAAAAGGTGTTTCCTCTATAGTTCACACCTATTATCTCTGATCTCTGGTTCCACCACTGTCAAGTCCTAAAGCCTCGAGGCCTGGACAGGGGACCCCCAGTTTCCTCTGATCGCCCAGCTCCGCCCCTGCCCAGGAGCCCCCTGGCTCAGGCCCTTCCCAGGGGCCTACCTCAGAGTGACCTGGGTGCTGAAAAAGTTCCCAGGACCCAGGCTGCTAGGCATCTACATATGCAAATTAACCCAATTTGCATAATCACTCTGATTGACTGTGGGTGTAGCAGAAGTATGGTAAATTTACATGTTTGTCTATTATTAGGTATGATGATGATTAAAAGCACTTGACAGCTGTTAGGCTAGACGTGGGCAAACTCATTAGTGAACAGAGCCAAATCTCAACAGTACAATGATTGAAATTTCTTTTGAGAGCCAAATTTTCTAAACTTAAACTTCTTCTAACACCACTTCTTCAAAATAGACTCGCCCAGGTCATGGTATTTTGTGGAGGAGCCACACTCAAGGGGCCAAAGAGCCACATGTGGCTCGCGAGCCGCCGTCTGCCGACCACAGGGCTAGGAGGACAAGAAGAATTGTGCTAAACTTGCTGGCTTGCGTGAGGAGGGCCTACTGGGAAGCAGGAAAATGTCTACTTATCGGTGGTAGAAAACAAAAGAAGCAGGAATGAGCCACAACAGCTAATTTGCAACTTTAATTTAAGAACAGGCTGAGTCGGGTAAGATACCGAACCTCAATCTCCCCTACTTCAGGTTACCTTTCTGATTCCCATACTATTTCAGCCAAGAATCTTCCCATCTAATCACTCTTCTCTCCTGTGAAGAAAGGAGAACCAGAAGAGGGGTGGGGATTGTTGGGATGTACTACCCTACCCCGGCCTCTCCCATTTGGACCTGTTTTCTGAAATACACTGTTATAAGTTTTTTCCATACCTTGAAGCAAACGACCTGCACATGCAGAAGGTAAGAACACTCCCAGCTGGCTCAGGCACTCCCCTCTGATTGAGTTGTGCACTCACCAGACATCCTATCTTCCAAGGACGTCCTGCTGTTCAGGCAGCTACCCCAACTGGCTGGTGCAACCCTGACCCAGTCCCTATTTAAGAGAACATAAACACTCCCTCGGGGGTGACACAACACACTGGTCTCAGCCCACTGTGAGAGAAGATAATAAACATTTCTTAAACTCTCCCAGTGTCTCTTGGCCTGGCTCCTGTTAGCACGGGCCTAACAGGGATTATACATTGTATATTTTCTACATCTCCTGCACAAAGTTCAGGCCTATAAAGGATACACCTTGGGAAGTCCAGCCTATGGTCTATACAACAGCAATCCCTCCAGGGACCTGGGACTATCCAGGCATAGCTGTAAGGGAAACCTTGCACCAGAGATGTTCCCTACACCCTTGGCACTGGGATGCCTGTTTCCACCAGATCGTGGACCTATCCCATATCCTGAAACCTTTGCCAGGGAGTCCCATGAAGTCCTTACTTCATGCAGATACAATAAAAGGTGCTATAGGAAAAGAATACCCTAATAAAGAGAAAAGTCCTGTTGTCATGGAGCTCATACCACTTTAGGATCAAAAGCTATGAACGCATACATGCCAGCCCACCAACAGACCCTAGAGTTTTACCACAGAACAGCTTTCACCAACTGAAAAACTCCGAGTAGAAGCACAAAGGAGATAGTATGGCAAGTGGCCTGGACAGACGAGGCCGGGCGGGCAGTGCAATGCTTTTCTTAATCTTATTCCTCTCTATCAGGCAATCTCCCCCTTATCATCCAGACTTCCTGAAGAGAATTCTATACCCCCTATCCGCCTCTGCATCTCCAATTTACTTCTCAGTGACTCCAACTTGTCTTCCCCCTTCACTCTGAAATGCTCTAACCAATAGGGAGCTCTAAATTTGCAGATTAGAGATTTTTCAGTCACCTTTTGAAACTTCGATCTGATACTGCTCATTTCAAGGTTTAACTATTTGTAGGTCACACAACGTTTTTGGAAATTTAATGAATGGTATGAATCCTCACGCCAGAAAAATCATACACACACACACACACACACACACACACACACACACACACACGATAGAGGGTTCAGAAACGCCATGAAATTTTTCTAATTTATTTTTATTGTTGAGTGTGTTACAGACGTCCTCCATTCTCCCCCTTTTCCTCTTCCACCCATTCCTGCTCACCTCAGGCCTTCACCTCACTACCATCTGTGTCTGTGGGTTATATAAATATACATATAAGTTCTCCTACTCCAATAGATCAGTAGATCCCAGGTTAAGAACCGCTGACCACTATTATATTAATGTCTAACCTCTATGCTGCACATGTGAAACTAATATTAAATAACTAGATGCCTGGTGCATGAAATTCATGCGCGGGGGGGGCCGGGGGGGGGCGCGTGTGTGTGTTCCTCAGCCCAGCCTGCACCCTCTCCAATCTGGGATTCCTACTGGGATCAGGCCTAAACAGGCAGTCGGACATCTCTCTCACAATCCAGGACTGCTGGTTCTCAACCACTCGCCTGCCTGCCAGCCCAATCACCCTCTAACCACTCTGCTGCCAGGCTGATCAATGCCTAACTGCTCCCTTGCTAACCCAATTGCCCTCCCTTGCCAGCCTGGTCACCCCTAACTGTCCTCCACTGTAGGCCTGATCACTCCCAACTGTCCTCCCCTGCAGGCCCAGTCCCCCTGCAAATGCCCTCCCTGCAGGCCTGGTCCCCCCCCCCCAACTGCCCTCCTCTGCCAGTCCGGTCATCCTTAACTGCCCTCCCCTGCAGGCCATCCTGTGGTGGCCATCTTGTGTCCACATGGAGGCAGCCATAATTGACCACATGGCAGCAGCCATCTTGTGTGTTGGAGTGATGGTCAACTGGCATATTACTCTTTTATTAGATAGGATATTGAATGTCAACTGTAATTTAAAAAAGAACAAAACAAAACAAACTATTGCTGACCACTAGCTTGGTTTCTATAACAACTTTCTCTTATAAATTACTCCACTTAGATTTTGAATTTCCTCATTGGTTTCCACTTCCTGGGCCTACCTCTTAAAAACATGGCTGTTCTCCTGGGCTGTGAATTCAGGTCAATGCTTTCATTCAAAACACCCCTCCACCTCTTCTCACTATCTCAGTCATTAGCAGCATGCTCAGAATTCCTAAATCTGTATCTAGAGCCCAAACCACACCTCTAAAGTTCACACATCATAATTACTACCAGTTGGATAACTCCACATGGGCTATGTGCATACTCAACATGACCAAAATTAAATTCATCCTCCTCCTCACTTCCCCACCCTTCCTCTTAATTAAGTTGTCTTTATAATCTTCTTTCTCAGTTACTAATGCCAACAAAATATCATGATTCCACTTCTAGGATGACCAAGTATTTCCTATCAAACTCTCCCACAGATAAAAACTATAAACTCAGGAGCTTAGAGATATTTTTGTTTTTGTTTATTTTTAATTGATTTTAGAGACAGGGGAATGGAGTGAGAGAGAAGCATTGACTTGTCGTTACATTTATTTATGCATTCATTGGTTCATGCTTATTTGTGCCCTAACTAGTGATCGAACCCAAAACCTTGGCATATCGGGACAATGTTCCAACCAATTGAACTACCAGGCCAGAGCCCTATAATTTTTTATTATTTTTTTTAATTTTTGAAAGCATTGAGAGCAAATGAAAGCAGGCCATCACTGAGTTAACATGCGGAAGAAGGAAATGCACTAGAGGAGTTTCCAGTTTTTTAAGGTTTATAGCCTGAGGACAAGCCCCAGCCTGTGCCATGCAAATGGCTCAAACTGGTTAAAACACACACACATACACACACACACACACACACACACACACACACCACACACACACACACCACACACACACACACACACACACACACACACACACACACACACACACACACCCCAGTCTCATTGGGCTCAGAACTAGAGGACAGAGTCCAGGACAACTGCAGTCACTGGAAAATGAGAGGAAAATTCCAGTAAGAGAGGTAGAGAGGGGAATATAAACTCCTCCCAATTCTCTAGATGGACAGCCAGTCTACAAGCATTCAGCTGAGGCGAAAGAGCTGCACTGAGACAGAGGCAGCCACCACTACAGCAAAAACAGGATTTGCAGTTTAAGCCCAAATTAAGTGCCTGCTTTAACCAAATAAACAAGCAAAAATACAATTTTTTGGCAAAATGTGACAAAATTGAGAGTTCCCACATCATGCCCCTTATAATTTCCAGAATCCAATCCAAATTACTTCAGATAAAACCAGAAAACGGGCTCATTCCTAAAGAAGATGATCATCAAGACACCAAGGTGCCCAGGTGTTCTAATGAGCAGGCAAAGATGTCAAAGCAGCTGTCCTCCAATACTCAGGTGCACAAAGGAAAAATACTCATCATTATAATGAAAGGAAACCTCACACAGAAGTGTAAACTACAACACTGAACAATGACAGCAAAGTACCTGATGAAAACTCACTGGAACACTGAAAAATAAAAGATCTGGAATAAAACCTTCCTGGGGTGGGATTAACCACAGCAGGAAGCTGACGGGAGTCAGTGAACTCTTAGAAGACAGGTCAGTATAAACTATTCAATCTGAAAAACAGAAAGATGAGAGATTGACAAAATGAATCTCAGGGGCCTGAGGAACAACATTAAAACATCTAGCATTGCCCTGGCCGATGGCAAAAATATCCTCAAAGACTAGGGAACGCATTTAGCAATTCAAGATTAACAGATACAAAACAAAAACCAGTAAGATAAACAAATAAATATAAAGAAATGCTATCATACTGCAGAGAACTACGTCTAACCAGAAAATCTTGAAAGCAACCAGAGAAAAATGACACAATGCACCCTGGAGTGCACTGATTGGAACGAAAGCTCTTCTCATCAGGGACAGGTAAGCCAGGATCTGCAGCAACCTTCAAAGCGCCAGCGAAGAGAGCTGTTCACTGGGCTATGACAGCACTGGCTGCCAGCATTCCGCGTCAAAACCTGGGAGCCAGCCACCTTCCTCCTCATACAAAACTTCCAGGACTACTGATTCTACTTCAGGTCTATTTGTATCACCGCATCTATCCCAACAAAAAGCAGCTTGAGCCCTCAGCTGTCTCCTGAGTGACAGCAGTAGCTGTGTAACAACTAGTGTCTCCGCCCCAGGCTGGCCCCCAAGGGCGGCCTGTCTCCCTTCACCAGGAAGGCTCAATAAAAACACTGATCACCTCATCCCCTTGCAAAAGTCACTCAAAATCCAAACTCTAAGAACTGCATTCTTAGTCTCTTGGTTTCAGGACCCCTTTAGGCTCTTAAAAAGTATTGAAGGCCCCAAAGAGCTTTTGCTTATGGAGGCTTATCTATAGTGATATTTACTGGTTTTAGAAATTTAAAGTGAGAATGTTTCCAAACAAAAGAATCCACAAGTCCTTATCCCATTAACCATGAGAGCAATGATGTCATCACACATAGCCTCTGGAAAATTCTCAGCATGCTCTTGAGAAAATTATGGTGAAAAAGGCAATTAAAATCGTAATATTGTTTTGAACTTCTAGACCTCTTCCCCACCCCTTCCGCGCCATCCCCCCCCCCCCTCCCCCCGGGGTTGAGATGATTCTCTGTGCCCAGCCAGCCACTCCTCTAAGCTCCAGCTGAAGTTCAGGGAGTTCCCGGTGAACACGCTCCCTCCTCACATTCTGCAACAACCTGCTCCCTCTCAGATGAAAAGCCTTTCGGTTCCACATGTCCCAGCTGACACCCACTCATTCCCAAGACTTGGATTGAGTGCTGCCTCTTCAAAAAGCATTCCTCATCATGGTATAAGCTGAGGGAAAGGGAAGGTCACTTTATTCCACTAACAGGTGCTATACATGTGCCAAATCCTAATTACAAGCACCGTGTGCCTACTGTGTGTAAGGCCCTTTGCTAGGCCTTTGGAATACCAGAAGGAATGAGGCTTTGAAGGATGGGGAAGCATCAGGATGGAGGTTGGCTGCACCATGTCTGTGTCTTTATGTCCATTTAAAGTAGTCAGCACAGAGGAGGAGGAGGAGGAGGAGGAGGGGGAGGGGAAGGGGGGAGGGGGGGAGGGGGAGGGGGAGGGAGAGGAGAGGGAGGAGGGGGAGGAGGGGGAGGGGGAGGAGGGGGAGGAGGAGGAGGAGGAGGAGGAGGAGGAGGAGGAGGAGGAGGAGGAGGAGGAGGAGCTTGTAATTAGGATTTGGCACATGTATAGCACCTGTTAGTGGAATAAAGTGACCTTCCCTTTCCCTCAGCTTATACCCTGATGAGGAATGCTTTTTGAAGAGGCAGCACTCAATCCAAGTCTTGGGAATGAGTGGGTGTCAGCTGGGACATGTGGAACCGAAAGGCTTTTCATCTGAGAGGGAGCAGGTTGTTGCAGAACGTGAGGAGGGAGCGTGTTCACCGGGAACTCCCTGAACTTCAGCTGGAGCTTCCCCAACCTTCTGATTCTGATGCCCTGAGGGCCGACGCGCTAACAACTGAACAGAATCAAGGCAACTTTTTTTTTAGATTATTTTATTGATATTTAGAGAGAGGGTAAGAAAGAGGGAGAAAGAGAGGGAAACATCGACCAGCTGCCTCCTGCATGCTTCCCCACCGGAGATCAGGCCCACAACCCGGGTGTGTGCCTTGACTAGGCATCGAATCGGCAACCTTTAGGTATACATGACAAGACTCAACTCACTGAGCCACACTAGCCAGGGCTCAAGGCAATGTTTTAGATTTAAAAAAACAATATTTAAGAATTCAGCCGAGACCGGTTTGGCTCAGTGGATAGAGCGTCGGACTGTGGACTGAAGGGTCCCAGGTTCGATTCAGGCAAGGGCATGTACCTTGGCTGCGGGCACATCCCCAGTAGGGGGTGTGCAAGAGGCAGCTGGTCGATGTCTCTCTCTCATCGATGTTTCTGACTTTCTATCCCTCTCCCTTCCGCTCTGTAAAAAATCAATAAAATATATTTTAAAAAAAAAGAATTCATCAACAGGCTTCTTTATATTCACCTTTCTTTATCTCAAAACCCCATTTAAAGAATATTAAAATGTTTTAAAAATCGAAGAGCAAAGAGAAAATATCATAGAACACACCACTGGAAAAAACAAATTTTGGCACAGGGTAGAGCATTAAGGGAATTTCTAGAAAAAAAAACCTACCTAAAAACAAAAAGTCCAGAAAGGAGTTTACCCTAAACAATAGATAAACATTTTCAAAACTAGAGGCCCAGTGCATGAAATTCATGCATGGGGGGGGGGGGGCGTCTCTCAGCCCAGCCTACCCCCTCACAGACTGGGAGCCCTCAGGGGATGTCCTACTGATGGCTTAAGCCCCTCCCCTTGGGGAGTCAGCCTAAGCCACAATCTAGCCTCCCTCTGGGGGAGGTGACTGGACTGAGCCCCATCACCCTGCTGCCGCAGCCACTGCCACAGCCACCAAGGTGTTTTCATCAGCACGGACTCCAGTCCCTTCACCACGAAAAAATCACAACTTTCTTTAGGCATTTACAAGATGTGTCTTTCATAGGACATGACATTTCTTTTTTTTTTTTTTTTTACCCTCACCTGAGGACATTGCTTCCACTGACTTTTAGAGAATATGGAAGAGAAAGGGAAAGACAGAGAGAAACATCAATGTGAGAGGAACACTTCAAAAGGTTGCCTCCTGCATGAGCCCTGACCTAGGCCCCAGCCAGGAAGAAGCCTGCAACCTAGATACATGCCCTTGATTAGAATCAAATCTGGGCCCTGCGGTCGGCAGGCCGAGGCTTTATCTACTGAGCCAAACTGGCTAGGGCAGGATATGACATTTCTTAGCCCCTCCAGCAGTGGACTTACAGTTTTTCCTACAGGGGTATGGTTGAAAAACCCTACATCACCTTCCTGGATTTTTATTACCCAAGTTACCAAGAACGCTGCAAGTGGTGTACTGGCAGCTTAGCCAATGAGCGGTCAGAAAAGGTGTTTCCTCTGCAGCTCATGTGCAGAGGACCCCCTGCATTGTGTCCACTGGGCTGGGGGAGTTCTGTCCACTGGGCTTCTGTCTGCTGGGCTGGGGGCGTGCCCCGAGCTGTGCAGTGGTGGTTCAGAGCACACCCCCAGCCCAGCAGCCCCACCCCCACCCCGCAATGTGTCCGCAGTCCTCCCTCCCTCTGCGGCCTGGGCACTATGGGTACCATCTTTGTCACAGAGTGATGGTTAATTGGCATATTACCCTTTTATTAGATAGGATAAACATGTTTTACTTTATCAGTGTGTTTAATTCAGTAAGAATTAAAGGTCAGAAATTATTTTTACATTTTCATAGTGTAAAAGGATTTCTATCTAAAATGGAACCAGAGGATATGAAATGGAGGATCTCTTGCATCCACTGTCAAAATGGAACTTAAGAACCCAAAGACTGATTTCCCAGAAGTGCCTGATTTACAGACCTTGATCTATCTCTTGGCTAAGGAACATCAGCCAGCAATCCCACTCCATCCTCAAGCCAAAACACTGTTTGCATTCCAGCTGGACTTCCCCCTTTGCACTTGACCATAAATACAGGCCACCCCTAACCCTCAACAGACTTTCCTGTAGCTTGCTACCACATGCATTTCCCAAACTACAATTCCTCTCTATCGCTAAATAAATTCAATTTCTGGTCATTTGCGTTTGCCTCAGTTTACCTCTTCTTTAGGTTGATAATAGTAATCAAACAAAAATGAGACACATTATAAATATTTCTCTCTTTTCCACATCCAGCAGAGCTAAGAGAGCATCCGGTTCCTGAGTAGGGGCAGCTGGGGATTGAGAAATTGCAAGAAGGAAACAGACACAGTTATAGAAGGAAAAAGCTGGGGCCAGATGGGACAGCTGTCCTCTGATGGAGAGACAGTAACCCAGAGCTGATACAGCATGTTTATTTTAGTTCACTTTTTAAAATATATTTATTGATTTTTTACAGAGAGGAAGGGAGAGGGATAAAAAAGTCAGAAACATCAATGAGAGAGAAACATTGATCAGCCGCCTCCTGCACACCTCCTACTGGGGATGTGCCCGCAACCAAGTTACATGTCCTTGACCAGAATCAAACCTGGGATCCCTTGGTCCGCAGGCCGACACTCTTATCCACTGAGCCAAACCAGTTTCAGCCAGCATGTTTATTTTATACAGCACACTTATTTTATACATCAAAATACCAGGAAGGTTTACTAAAGCCCAGGACAAAGGAGATTATGTGCATTCTTGTGGCTTCTTTGTAACAATCACTTTTGGGTGAGCCTGGATAATCGTGTTTGTTCCTGGTGCTTGGCTAGATTTAGATAATGAAACCCACCCCCTGGCGCCTGAGCTGAAGGTCAGGCTGACAACACACCTGCCTCTGGCAAGGTATGTTTCCAGGGCATGGCTCTGCCAGGCACCACTGGATTCAGATGACAATCAGCTCAGGGGCCTTTCCCAGGCGCTCTCTACAACACATAAATCATTTTTCTAATTGAAAGCTATACTTTTCAGCTATCGACCTCAACCATGAAAAACATTTTCCCCAAGAAATTATGAGCGAGAACACACATATATAGTTGCCTTACAGAGCTATTTATAAAGATTCTTTCAAGGACCAGAAGTTATCTAAATTAAAATCAACCTTGTTATTGGGTTCCAATAACAAGGAAAATCAATGTTTTATTTGACAAATGTTACAGACACGAACGCAGGGGGACAAAGATATTAATTGTTCCCTAGTCATTAATGTTACTTGATTTCTATTATATAAACAAATCATATTCATGTAAATATTTCAAATATTTCTGTATCACTCAAAAGTGATACAGAGTGTTTTGTGTCTTAAACATTTGACATAAAGACCAGAAATAACCCCAAAACTAAAATATACTAGTATTCACCATTAGTGCTAATGCTGCACAAGATTTTAAGACCATGAAGATTTTTGATTTAAACATTTGGAAGTCCTATTTTGATGCTTAAAAACAGAACAAGTAAAATAATTAAATTTATAGTACAGTGAATTTTATGTCACATTTTTTATCACACCTCAGAATTTTGTTGTTGCACTTAGTTTTGTTGTTGTTTTTACCTTTCAGCAGTATGCAATGTCCTTATCCTGTGTCCCTCAGCATAACAATTGGTAAATGATTAGCTTAAAGACAATTAAAGGTAAGTCTAAACCCATTTTATCTTAAAATTTACTTTATCCTCATCATGCTAAGACTGGTAGGACTAGCTCCACCAAACCATTACCATAGGGAAGTAAATAAAACAGCACTTTATTTTAGTAACTTCAGTATTATTATGTACACTATTTTACATTCATATTTCTTAAGCTAATATTTTAAAACATTAAAACTCTGAAATTTTAACTCAGAACTGTCCCTCAAATTATGTCAAATTAAAGAAGAATGTAACAGAAACAGGAATTTATCCCTAAACTTTGAAAAAAATGTACAATTAGATTTTTTAACTTGAACTTAAAATAGATATCTCAGAAAATTCTTTGATATCTAAGTATTATACTTAGCAATTAAAACAAATGTATTATATCTACTACTAGTGGCCCGGTACATGAAATTCATGCATGGGGCTGGGGGGAAGAGGGGGGAAGGGTGTCCCTCAGCTAAGCCTGCACCTTCTCCAATCTGGGACCCTCAAGTGATAACTGGCATGTGGATGCCCCTCTCAAAATCAAGAACTGCTGGCCCCTAACCGCTCTCCTGCCTGCCAGAGTGCCCCTAACTTCTGCCTGCCAGCCTGATTGTCCCTAACTGCTCCCCTGCTGGCTTGATTGCCCCTAACCACCTCTTCCTCGGCCCTGCATCTGGAACCCAGGATTCCCTCCTCCAGTCAACCACAGGCACCCGGGATCCGGGCTTCCCTCCCTCTGGTCAGCCATAGGCGCCCAGGCCAGCTACAGTCACAGGTTATGGTGGGCAGGTGGTTTCACCTGGGATGCAGCCTCAAGTGCTGGACCATGGGGTGGGCAGTTTCTCCATCTATCAGGCTGTATTGTAGCCTGCTGCAGTTGCTAGCACCTGGACCTCAGGTAGGCAGCTTCTCCATCTTCCCTGGGATGCAGTGTGATAGACTTCTCCGGCTGGCTATGGCCTGGGAACATGGGGCAGGTAGCTTCTTCATCTCCCAGGCCACACCCAGCCTCAGGCGCTGGGGCCTTGTTTCTCCATCTCCCCAGGATGTAAAACAGGTAGACATAAGGCTTCTGCTGCTGTCTGTGGCCTGGGATCATGGGGCAGGCATCTTCTTTGTCTCCCAGACTGCAGCCAGCCTCAGGCACTGGCACTCGACTTCTCCAACCCCCACAGGCCCAGAGTGGTGTGTGTGTGTGTGTGTGTGTGTGTGTGTGTGTGTGTGTGTGTGTATGGGGGGAGGTGGGGCTGCCACCATGGTTTCAGGTTAATTTGCATACTCACTCTGATTGGCTGGTAGCATAGCGGAGTGGTGGTAATTTGCATGTTTCTCTTTTATTAGTGTAGATGATCAAATACACTATATACACAGTTATGAAGGACATTTCAAAAGCCCATTAGTAATCTTCAATTAGTAATGTCCCCCATATAACAATTCATCTCAGTTACTGACAGCATCAAAAGCACATGTAAAACTAGATGCATTGGTCCTTTTAAAGACATTATTTCGCTAGTGGATGCTACATGTGCTCCTTTAAACTCTCAGCATTAAAGTCAGAAAACTTCCAAAAGGGAAAAACTGGGTGGCGAGGTAATTAGAGAATTAATAAGAGGTTCACCTCTGTGAACAGGGTCAGGGCTTGGTTTATTCCACAAGGCTGGATACTTTCCTCACAAGGACAAGTTCTTCTTTCTCCAAGGCAAATACCAGAAAATACAGAAATACTCACTGGGTTAAAACTGAATATTAAGAAACTACATCTACTTTTAATTAACAAGTAAAATAACCCATAGGAAAATACACTCAACCTATAAATGGTATTAGGGTTCAAATCAGAGCCCTTAGCTCCACCATTTGGAGGTGTATATAAATTCCTTAAGTAGGCTTCACTTTCCTCATCTGTAAAACGGGAATGTTATCTGCTACTCTTAAAGGAGAACCTTCCAGAAGGATTAGATGAGAACAAGGAGGTACTTAAAAGCCCAAAAGCACGACCATCAATATGAGAGGTGCGAACCTGGGACACTTAAATCACATAGTCACTTAAGTCTTTGCTCACGTAGTCCTCTTCAAGAGGTTAATATCTCCTCATTGGTCCTCAGAGGGTAATTATGAAAATGGCCTAACACTTCAAGAATGTAAAGGTAAACAAGAAAATAAAAAGACAGCTGAAAATTATAGCCCTTGTTAAATGATCAGTTTCTAAAAATTCCATGAGTGCCACACAGAAGAACCTTTGGAACATGAAGAAATTTAGTTTAACACATGATTACGGGTGAGTCACAGTCAGGCATGAGTAGCCATTCAATTTAACTGTGTCACTTTTCACGTACTATTAAAATACCAAGTGAAAAAGAATTCTGATAACAGAAGAAGAAAATTAAAAATAGCAGGTAAAAAAAAAAAATTTACAATCTCTAGGAGCAGAAAGGCACATATTTATTTTTTTTATATTTTAAAGTGTAACAAATAGTAATACATATGTCTCCTTTTCCCCCCATTGAGCTTGCCCCCGCCTCCCCTATCCCCCAACACATGCCTTCCCCGCCCCCCATGTCTTCGTTCCATTAGTTATGCTTATATGAAGGCACACACATTTAAAGAAAGATTACTCAACTGTAAAAGTAACCCTACATCATTATGACAAGGATGCTTGAGAATCTTTATTAAAGCACAAGACTTCTTTGGGAGCACAGCCAGTGTTGCTCAATGGCTGAGTGTTGACCTATAAACCAGGAGGTCACAGTTCAATTCCCTTAGGGGCACGTGCCCAGGTTTCGGACCTGATCCTCACTAGGGGCTGTTCAGGAGGCAGCCAATCAATGATTCTCTTACATCACTGATGTTTCTATCTCTTTCTTCCTCTCCCTTCCTTTGTGAAATCAATAAAAATATTTTTAAATACTTTTATGGGAGGTAAAATGTACTTCAATAAAGTTGTTAAAATATAAATAAGATAAAAATAAAGTGTAGAAGGAGAAAGGAAATGCCTGCTTCCAGTGGAGACATACTCTGGATGTGACAGTACCAGCACAAGGACATTTCTCAGGCCATCTGTATTCCGCCAGCATGATGAGGGGGAGAAACTAGAAACAGGTGGCAGTGGTTGGAAGGATATCTGATTACCAGTCACTATTCTTCCTTTGTGCACTCTCCAGGGTCTTAGTTACCTTCCTGGAACTTGGCGCTGTTCCTCACTTCTGGTGGCCACAACTCTTTACTTGCCTGTCTCATCCCCCAAGCCCCATGAAGCAGGTTCTACTACCATTTATAATAATAAAAGGGTAATATGCTAGTTAGACTGGACATCTTCCGGACATCCTTCCTGACCAAGCCAGACAAGGGAAGCCAGCCCAGGTTCCGGATGCCTGCAAGCAGCCAGAGGGAAGCAGCCCGGGTCCCAGATGCCTGCAGGTGGCCGTAGGAAGGAAACCTGGGTCCTGGGTGCTAGAGGGAAGCCAGTGCCAGTGACCCAGTAAAGGAAGGCCTATTCCCGTACAAATTTTCGTGCATTGGGCCTCTAGTTTTGCAGTAAGAAAACCAAAGCACAGAGAAGTTCAGTAACTTGCTCGTGGTCACATTATCAAAGCACTTTCACACATGTGAATTTTATTCTTGGCTGTCCAATGTTAAGAAGCTACCATTCCTTTCTAACATTAGTATAACAATAGTTCAATACATTTCAACCATTTTGGCATCTTTTAT
Organism: Antrozous pallidus; assembly: GCA_027563665.1. Lineage (NCBI taxonomy): Eukaryota > Metazoa > Chordata > Mammalia > Chiroptera > Vespertilionidae > Antrozous > Antrozous pallidus. Next base: position 39,695,050 of record CM050519.1, on the reverse strand, counting down.
ATATACAAATTACTATTGGAAACACAAAGATGAAAAACAGGGAAAATGAAGACAAAGCTAAGCAAAAGTCATCGTTTTAAAAGAGATGGCTATCTATAGACTACAGGTAAAATCCTATCTAATAAAATAGTAATATGCAAATTTGATCATACCTTCACCACGCCCACCAGCCAATCAGGAGCAGATTATGCAAATAAACCCTAACCAAGATGGCTGCCACCACTGAGAGCAGGAGAAAGGCTTGGGTTTCCCCAGCAACAGAGGAAGCCAAGCTTTCTGCCTGCAGTTGCCTGCCTAGGCCTCCACTCAATGCTACAAAGTTTCAATTATAAAAGATACAGAAATGGTGGCAGCTGCTGCCCCTGAGTGAGCAGAAGGCTTGGCACTGCTCCAGGCTACAAAGTTTCAATTGTAGACATAGATTAATCCCAGATACCAGGGCCTCCGCTTGGGTCGCTGGGGGACATGGCCGGCCTGCAAACCTTCACAGGCCCCTCACCCAGGCCACCCTTCACCCCAAGGGAACCCCCACTCTGATCCAAGACACTCTTCAGGGCAAACCAGCTAGCTCCCACCCATGCACCAGGCCTCTATCCTATCTAATAAAAGAGTAATACGCAGATTGACCATCACTCCGACACACAAGAGGGCTGTCCCCATGTGGTCAAAGATCCTGCCCCCATGTGGACACAAGATGGCCAGCAGGGGAGGGTCGTTGGGAGGTTCCAGGCCCTGCAAGGGAGGGCAGTTGTAGGTGATCAGACCAGCAGGGGAGGGCAGTTGGGAGGAACCAGGCCTGTAAGAGAGGGCAGTTGAGGGCGATCAAGCCTTCAGGGGAGCGCAGTTAGGGGGGGACCAGGCCGGCAGAGGAGAGAAGTTGGGGGCAAACAGGCTGGCAGGGGAGCAGTTAGGCATCAATCAGGCTGGCAGGGTAGTGGTTAGGGAGTGATCAGGATGGCAGGCAGAAGCAGTTAGGGGCAATCAGGGAGGCAGGCAGGTGAGCAGTTTGGAGCCAGCAGTCCTGGATTGTGAGAAGAATGTCCGACTGCCCATTTAGGCCCGATCCTGGTAGGATCCCAGACTGGAGAGGGTGCAGGCTGGGCTAAGGGACATCCCCCGCTCCCCATGCACAAATTTCATGCACCGGGCCTCTAGTTAAAATATAAGATAATATATAGAAGGGAAAATTATTACTGGAGAGAATAACCAAAACTTCTTAGAATACGTGATTTTACAGGAACAGTGAGAAAACTAAATGTAAAAATTTAATTTTGCAAAAATGTCTGTGGCCTTGTATTAACATCACTCAAGGGGACTCCATACTCCCTACTAACATTCTTAAATGCCATTAACAAAGTACCTTTCATCCAACCCTTCCCCACACCTGAAACTTCTGACAAGTGATAAGGCATCTCCTCTACTATTCAGAAATAAAATCTCACAAAACTCCAGAGGATGGGTTTCTATGGGTAGAGACCAAGAGTTATTAAAGAATAAAAATGCCTTCTACTCATGGTGCAGCATACGCCTACTCTACAGCCTCCTAAGACCAAGGTGCCTCTCTACCCTTGGGGAACAGAGGGACCTCAAGAAAGCAAAAGTAGTAAAGACCCTGAGAGAAGAGAAGGGGGAGGACACAGTGAGTCACTTGGCGCAGTTACTGAAAGCAACACACCCCAGTGTGAGATCTGTAAGAGGCAGCCATTCAATGATTCTCTCTCATCACTGATGTTTCTATCTCCCTCCTTCCTCCTTCCTCTCTGAAATCAATAAAAATATAATTTTTTAAAACAAATAAACTTCAGCATATCTTTTTCTAGGAGACACAATTCAACCCTTAGCAATAAAGACAAGAGGTAAGAAGAGAGAAACTTACCCAGTTCGAGATGGAGTATAGCTGTGGGTACCTCCAGAAGGGCAATCTGGCCAATATTTAATGGTTAAATTAAATGTGTGCATAGCCTATGACTCAGTAATCTCATTCCTGAGTATGCACCATTGTGGTAAAAGCAAATTAAATAACCAACACAGAATACACTTATCCCTCTCTTCCTTCTCCTGCAGCCTAACTTTAGGTCTAGATTGAGAATTTTCCTTGCAGGATTTTGACATTAAGAGTCCTTATTTAGCCCCGAATGGTGTGACTCAGTTGATTGCCATCCCATATACCAAAAGGTCGCCTGTTATATTCAGGGCACATGAGGAGCGCGGATTGCTGGCTTGCTCCCCAGTAGGGGTGTGTGCAGGAGGCAGCTGATCAATGTTTCTCTCTCACTTTGATGTTTCTCTCTCTCCCCCTCCCCACCTTTCCTTTCTCTCTAAAATCAATAAAAACTTTTTTAAAAAGAGTCCTTATTTAGTATTACATATCTCAATATCATTACTCTTGGTGTATTATTATTTCTTCTTCATTTTCTACCTCATATCCTCTGTTACATGCTTAATTATATGTGTTTCTCATATTCTCCTTAGATCTCACTTTGGATAAAATACTATTGGAATCTTTGAAATCTGAAAATAACTTCCTATTACCTGCTTGGTGAATGATTGCTTGTCTGGCTACAGAAGTTTTAGATTGCAGACTTTGTCCCTCAGAAGTCTGTAGAGTTGTTCCTCAGTATTCTCACTTCCAATCTTATAGATGAGAAGTCTTATCTGGAACTATTTCTTCATCAGAATATATCAGATTTTATCTGACTCATTGAAATTTTATTTTAATTGTTTAATTATCACTCACATCTTTTTGTAACATTTTGTTTCTATTTAGGTCTCCTATAGTCCTCCCTCCACCCCCCCCCCCCAAAGTCTTCTCATGATTTCTATCTCTGTAGTTTTGCCCTGTGGTTGGTATTTGAGGCCACTGATTTTGGTAGTGCTGAAGCTTAAACTCACCTGCTAATTATTTTTATTTCATGTGTTATATACTTTTGGTTACAAAAATAATTATTTTATTAATTTGAATTTCCTGAAGTGTTTGTTTTTGCTCAAGTTGTCACGAGTGTTCTATTAGCTCCATATCATTGAAGACATTTTATTTTTTTAATTTAATAAATCTTTATTGTTCAGATTATTACAATGTTGCTCTTTCTCCCCCCATACCTCTCCACCCGCCAGTACCCCTCCCACCATCTGCCCTTACCTCCCCCGCATTGTCCTCATCCATTGGTGTACGCTTTTTATCCAGTCTCTTCTGCACCTCCCACACGCCTTTCCCCCCAAGAATTGTCAGTCCATTCCCTCTCTATGCCCCTGATTCTATTATATTCACCAGTTTATTCTGATCATCAGGTTTTTAATTCACTTGATTTTTATATTCATTTGTTGATAGATGTGTATTTGTTATTCATAACTTTTATCTTTACCTTTTTCTTCTTCTTCCTCTTCTAAAAGAATACCTTTCATCATTTCATGTAATACTGGTTTGGTGGTGATGAACTCCTTTAGCTTCTTCATATCTGTGAAGCTCTTTATCTGACCTTCAATTCTGAATAATAGCTTTGCTGGGTAGAGTAATCTTGGTTGTATGTTCTTGCTATTCACCACTTTGAATATTTCTTGCCACTCCCATCTGGCCTGCATAGTTTCTGTTGAGAAATCCGCTGACAATCGTATGGGTGCTCCCTTGTAGGTAACTGTTTTTCTCTTGTTGCTTTTCATAATTTCTTTTTATCTTTTGCTCTTGACATTTTAATTATGATGTGTCTTGGGGTGGTCCTCTTTGGATTCCTTTTGTTTGGGGTTCAGTGTGCTTCCTGGACTTTTAAGTCAATTTTGTTCACCAGGTGTGGGAAGTTTTCGGTCACTATTTCTTCAAGTAGGTTTTCAGTATCTTGCTCTCTCTCTCTTTCTGGCACCCCCATAATTCGGAAGTTGATATGCTTGAGGTTGTCCCAAAGGCTCCTTACACTATCTTCAATTTTTTGGATTCTTTTTGCTTCTTGCTTTTCTGGCTGAGTGATTTTTGCTTCTTTGTATTTCAAATTTTTGACTTGATTCTTGCAGTCCTCTAGTCTGCTTTTAGGTCTCTGTATATTTTTTATTTCAGTGTATGCTTAATTTCTAGTTGGTCCTTTTTCATATCCTCGAGGGTCTCATTAAATTTATGGACCTTTCCTAGGAACCTCTTGAAAAACCTTATAACCATGGTTTTGAACACTATGTCATTTTTTTTCCCTCCATTTATTTCAAATGTGATTTGTTACCTTGTCTTTGCATTTTGGCTGCTTCCCTGTATTGGTCAAGTAGCTTTGTGTAATAAGTGTTCTCTAGGGAACAGTGGCTCAGAACTCCCCAGTTACTTGAGGTGGATACTCTTGGTGTACCCCTTTATGGGCTGCACAGTCTTGTTGTTAAGCCTACATTGTTGTTGGTAACACTGGAAGGGATTGACCTCCAGGCCAATTGTCTGTCAAAATCAGCTGTGTTTACACTGTGAGCACCTCTGTGCTCAGCTTGGATGGGGCGGAGTCTCTGGGCTAAGCAGGCAGACTTGGTTTCTGGTCAGCCCCACCCTTAATGGCTCCCAGGTCTCCATACCCCACGGCAATGGCTGCAAGCACCTCTGAGAGAAAGCTGCCTAGAGCTCTGCCTGCTGCTGGACAGTCTAGTTTCTGCCCAAATGAGTCTGGACACCCAAAGACTCACCCGGAACAGAAAAACAAAGCAGTCCAGCGGTTTGTTTCTTTTTTTTTTCTTCCCTCCCGAACAACAGAGGCAGCCAGGAGCCCTCTCGGAAAGGTCGTGCGCCTCTACAGTGCCTGAGTTTCAGCGCGCTTCCTTACTGTCCAGTTTCACCCTGTGAAAGTCTGGGTTCCCCGAGACTCTCCCAGAATTGGGGCTCAGGGCAGTGGGACACCTTTGTCTCCCTCCCTGCTTGAGAAAAACAGCTGGGTATTCAGCCACCCGCCTTATCTGCTCGTGTGCATGCAGCTCCACACCTCTGACTCGGCGCATATCCGCAACTGTGTCCTCTGCAGCTCTGTCTCAGTGTCCTTCTATCTTTCCTTCTATTTGTGGAATGTCCACTCAGCCAGCCCTCAGCTGGTTCTGAATGATGTCCGTTTTGTCTTTTAGTTGTAGTTTTGAAATTGTTTACGGGGCAGCAGTATAGGTGATTACCTATGCCGCCATCTTGCTTCCTCCTCACTGAAGACATTTTAAATTGCCTTTTAGAGAGGAAGAGAGAAAAAAAAAAAAACATTGATGTGAGAAACATCGATTGGTTGCCTTCCCATATGCACCCCAACTGAGGATGGAACCCACAACTTGGAATTGAACCTGCAACCTGTTTGGTGCATGGGACAATGCTCCAACCAACTGAACCTCCAGGCCAGGGCTGGAGTGGGGAAGATTTTATGGATTGTTTTCTTTCGCTGCTGGACCTTTACGGATTGTGGTTGTTTTTCCTTGTCTCTTTGTAACTCAGGTCCAGGTTCTAGGCTGCCCAATGTAGTTGAAGCTCAGTGGTTTCTGTCCAGGTGGTGGGCAAGAAATCTGCTGGGCACATCCTTGTTCCATCTTGAGAAACCAGTAGGAAACTTCTCTGCTCCTCGGTGTATTTATACGCTTCTACCCTTGTGTGAAGGAGGCACATCCCTACCTGCTCTCATCCTGAAATCTATGAAAACTGGTGGTGGTAAAACTTCAACATATCTTAAATATTACACTACTCTGTGTGAATTTTGGACCAAAATGATAGTCTTATTCTTCCGGAGCATTGGTTCTCTGCTAGATGTAATTTTGCTCCCTAGATGATATTTGGGAATGTCTGGAGACATTTTTTATTGTTACAGCTGGGATGGGAGTGCTATGGACTTATACTGGGTAAAAGTAAGGAATACTGTCAACCATCCTGAAATGCACAGGTAATATCTCATAGCAAAAGTTTATCTGGCCCCCAATGCCAAGAGGGGGGAAGTTGTGAAATCTTGTTCTTGAGTCTAGACTTTTCCCAAAAATATTTTTGGCATTATTTGTTATTTTAAAGTATTTAATTATACTTAGCACTTGAAAAGTTATATTTAGCTATTATTTTGCTTTTTTCTTTTCCTGCAGAGAACCATGTGTTTGGAAATTACAGACATAATAGCACATACTGTTTAGTGGGAACAGCATAATGTTTTGGATGCTGTTGGGAGAACATACTGAGGAGGGTATAGCCTCCTCCAAGAGACTGATTTATAAAATGATGCAATACAGTGAATCTGAATGATAAAATAGAGTTTTAAGTAGTAACGTTATGTAGAAGTAGTCCCCAAGAGACAATGTAAAGAGTGACACTGGGCCACATTGGAATCCTGCTTCATTTCTTAGCAATATCCTCTGTATAAACCCAGCTCACCATTGATTACCCAGTTGCTCTCTTGAGCATGTTAATGTGGACTATAAAGGAAGGGAAACTCATGAGCTGAGGATATGTCTATACACCAAAGAAATATGTGAGAGAGATGTAATGTTTCAAATAACTCCTCTGTCCCCTTCATTAGAGAAAAACAAACCTACTGGCACTTGTACCCAAATGATTTCAAATAGTATTAGAAGGCAGGTATAATTTTTTAAATGTAAAAATGATATCAACTCACAGAAGTTCATGGTTGCTTGGGGACTGAAGTTATTATTATTTTTTATTTAGCCTTCTAGAGCTTTATATAAATACTAGTAACTCCAGATTTATATTCAAAACCTGGATTTCTTCCCAGAACTATAGACTCATAATTCTAAATACCTGCTAAATAATAACAATAAATCAAAGGATCTATTAATAGAAGAGTTAATCTATATTAATAAAAGCTTAGGTACATGATGGCTAACCTATGACACGCAAGCCAGCACTGACACGCATAGGCATTTTCGATGACACGCGGCCACAAGTGGTCACATAAAGAGAAGTATGGGGCCGCATGCCAAGGACGTTTCATCCTCGGCTGCTGCACGGCCAGGTGCAGTAGCCAAGGATGAAACATTTGCTGTAGTGTAGTGTAGACACTCAGTGCCGGAGGTCTGTAGGTCAAACAACAGAACTCCAGCACAGACGATCTAGTTCTGGGACTTCTGGTTAGGGCATCAGGGGATCTTTGATCTCACTTCCAGTTGATGCAGCAGGAGCAGAGGAATGCCGCAGGGGCGCATCTCTGAGGGCCCTGTGATCGCCATTACCAGCAACCACATAACCACAGCAACCATCATCCAATCTACTGTTCTGAGGTGTCATGGATTTCTAATTGACCATCATTACTGAGATAAGTGAGGGGGAGGCTGGGAGAGGTGAGGGCCTGTGCTATGGATGCCATTTCCCGCCATTAGAAATAGTGGCAGCCATCTTAATTTATATAACGAACATCATTTTGCAGCATAGTGCAGACTCCATTTCACCCCTATTACTATTGTGCATACTTATTAACCCCTATTTTGGCTTATTAACCCTGCCCTCTTTTTTCCCTATAGTGGAGAAAAAAGTGGGATTTGTCAAATTGTTTACAGAAACTATTGGACATCTGATTGTGCCTTTTCATTGTATTATCCATCAGAAGGTTTTATGTGCCAAGGCAGGATTCACTGACTTAAATGACTTAATGTCAGTTGTTTACATGTGCCATCTTGTGGTCAGTTAAGTTAGTTAACCCCTAATTGCCTGCAGGGCCAACAGGCTATCTATAATTCTATCTTCTGTCACTGCCCCTTGATGGAGAACCCAAAAAATAAAAAAACAAGGTTAAGTAAAGGAAGTGGTAGTAGCAGTAGCCGACCCTTTCAAGAGACATGGACTGAGATGTATGGCATTAAAGAAAAAAATGGCAGATCATTTTGCGTTTAAGTACCGAAATGGTAGTAAGCAGAACGTGAAATATAAATAGACATTTTGAAACTAATCATTCCCAACTCATGAAGAAAAGTGAGAATGAAAGGAATGAATACATTTCCAGGCAGCTACACCTTAATAAAAGCCAATCTAATTCCATCCTTAAATTTATAAAAGGCTCTACAAATTTAACATCTGCAAGTTTGAGCATTGCTCACTCCATAGCTCAGCATGGAAAAGCACTCAGTGAGGGATAATTAAAGAAACTCTCCTAAGGTGTGCACCAGTTCTATTTCACGATATGCAGAATAAAGATGCAATTATTACGAGAATACCTGAGTTATCACTCAGTAGAAATATCATAGAAGACTGAATAATGAGACTGAACACAAACATACAACATCAATTAAAGAGAGACACAAGTAATTGCAAATATTTTTCGACCTCTCTTGAAGAAACTACTGATGTCACATCACATGCTCAGTTGGCCATTATTGGTCGGTATTCTGATGGTCTCACAATGAGAGAAGAGTTGATAAAGTTAGTATCAGTGCCAACAAGTACATCAGGAAGTGAAATATGTAAGGTTGTTATAAACATTCCGTGACCTAAGCATTGATATCTCTAAAGTTGTGTCAGTGACGACAGATGGGGCACCAAACATGGTGGGGGGAAAGTTGGATTTGTCAAATTGTTTATGGAACTATTGGACACCCAATTGTGCCTTTTCATTGTATTATCCAGTAGGAGGTTTTATGTGCCAAGTCAGGATTCACTGATTTAAACGACTTAATGTCAGTTGTTACAAAAATAGTTAATTTAATAGCTGCTCGCCCCCTTCATAAGCGAGAATTTTCTGCACTTTTACTGGAGGTTGATTCCACCTACAGTGGATTGCTGATGTACAATAATGTAAGATGCCTGAGCAAGGCAAAGTTCTTGAGAGCTTTGTGGAGTGCTTTGAAGAAATTAAGGTATTTCTTGAGGATAAAGATCTCAGAAACTTTTCTCAGCTCAATGATGATAAGTGGGTCAGCACCCTGATATTTTTTTACAGATCTCTCTATTCATATTAATGAACAGAACTAAAAGTTTCAAGGTTTCGGCAAAAGTATTGACATTATGTTTGGATACATGAAAGCTTTTGAAAGTACACTTAAAATTTTCAAGCAAGATGTAGAAACTAAAACTTATAAATATTTTCCTTGGGTAACAAAGTATTTTGAGAAGGCCAGTGCATCTATACAAAATGAAATGGAACCCTTGCATATAAAGTACCAGCATATTTTAGACTCATTACTTGACCAGTTCAGTGATAGATTTAATCAATTTAGAAGCCTAGAACAGACCATAAAAATAATTAAGTATCCTGATGTAGTAGTCTACAGTAGTTTGGAATTAAATGGTTTCCAATGGATGCAAATTGATGATTTGGAGATGCATTTTGCAGAATTTCGAGACAGCATCTGGGCTCAGGTGTTTGTCGACTTGAGGTCAAAGCTTGAGAATCTGGAAAGGTGCCGTTTGGAGAATCAAGAGGAGTGCCACTACGAACAGGAAATTTGGGAGTGCCTGGAACCAATTACCAGACACTTATAGCACCCTGAAAAATATAGCAATGGCTTTACTCACAATTTTCCCCTCTATGTACTTTTGTGAGACCTTATTCTCAGTGGTCTTAATTATATTCTCAGTGTTAAATAATTATAAAACCAACAAAAGAAACAGATTGACAGATGATGTTAGTAGTGCTTGCTTGGGGTTGAAGTGTACAAAATACCAACCTTCAATTGAAGGATTAGCCAATGAAATTCAGCAACAAAAAATTAGTTAGTTAAAGAATTCCCCTCCCCCTCACTTATCTTAGTTCACGGCACCCCATACAAGTTAAGTAATATCAAGACCAACAAAAGAAACCGACTGACAGGTGAACAAAGAAGTCACTAAGCAGGTAAGTTAAATAATTAGTTTTTGATTTATTAAGTACAGTTCTATATTACAATTATACATTTTTGTTATTTAAACTATAAATATCATGAAATTGTGTGTGTGTTTTTTCTCAAAGTGACACACCACCCGAGTTATGCTCAGTTTTTTCGCGAATTCTGACACACAAAGCTCAAAAGGTTGCCCATCACTGGCCTAGGTGGCCCTCCCTCATGACACCGCCACAAAATGGCCACCACAAGATGGCCGCACACACAGTAGAGGCGGGGCCTGGCAGCCGCTCAGCACAATGAGACCTGGGGGTCCCACAGTTCTGAATGATGTGGAGGCGGGCCCCAGCGGAGGCGGGTGGCGGTAGGGGAGGGCAGTTGTGGGCGATCGGGCTGGCAGGGGAGTGGTTAGGAGGCAATAAGGTTGGCAGGCAGAAGCAGATAGGGTAAATCAGGCAGGCAGGAGGGTGAGCAGTTAGGAACCAGCGTTCTTGGATTGTGAGAGGAATGTCCTGGATTGTGAGAGGGATGTCCGACTGCCGGTTTAGGCCCAATCCCTCGGCCTAAACCAGCAGTCAGACATCCCCTGAGGGGTCCCAGATTTGAAAGGGTGCAGTCCAGGCTAAACGACACACATCCCTGCCCTGACCAGTTTGGCTCAGTGGATAGAGTGTCAGCCTGCGGACTAAAGGGTCCCAGGTTCGGTTCCAGTCAAGGGCATGTACCCTGATTGTGGACACATCCCCAATGGGGAGTGTGCAAGAGGCAGCTGATCTATGTTTCTCTGTCATCGATGTTTCTAACTTTTTATCCCTCTCCCTTCCTCTCTGTAAAAAAATCAATAATATATATATATATTTTTAAAAGGACACACACCCCCCTCATGCACAAATTTTGTGCACCAGGCCTCTAGTAGGTTTCCACAGAAGATCAGCATTTGTACTGAATTTTGAAAAATGAATACAAGGTGAAGTTGAAGTTGCGCTGGGAGAAGGGGACTTTCAAGGGAAAAGAAACAAAATTCAGCAAAAGCTTTGAGCCAGAAAGGAGCCTAATATAATTGAGGAATTGAAAAAAGAATGTGGCCATATGTGAGCACACTACAGGAAAGTTATGTAAATAAGGCCCAATAGGTGTGCAAATAAGGGTCCTCAATAGCCCTTTCTTCAAAACCTTGTTAAAGATTTTGATTTTCATCTCAATAACAATGAGACGTGATTAAAGAATATTAAGCAGGATTACTAAATGATCAGATTTTAATTTGGAAATGATGCTATTTCTTTCTATTCAATTTATTGGGGTGATATTGGTTAATAAGGTCATATAGGTTTCAAGTGTACATTTCTATGATACATAATTGGTATATTGCATTGTGTGCCCATCACCCACAGTTAAATTGTCTTCCATCACCATATATTTAGGCTTCTTTTCCCTTTACTACTCTGTACCCATACTGTTATTTGTGTCTATGAGTTTCCATTTTACATCACACAGATCTGACAGACTAATTTCACTCAGTATTATATTCTCAAGATCTATCCACATTGTCACAACTGGCAGTATTCCATCTTTTCTTATGGTTGAGTAGTATTCCATCATATATATGGACCCACATCTTCTTTATCCAATCCTCTATTGAAGGACACTTTGGTTGTCTCCATGTCCTGGCCATTGGGAATAATGCTGCTATGAACATAGGGGTGCATATGTCTTTGTGAATAAATGTTTTCAAGTTTTTCAGGTAGATACCCAGAAGAGGAATTGCTGGGTCATATGGTAACTCTAGTCTTAATTTTTTGACAAACCACCATACTGTTTTCCATAGTGCCTCTACCAGTTTAAAATTATTATCAAAGTTTTTTCAGGCATAAGTAGCTTTGGCTATGGCTCAGTTGAAATTTCTTGGGGGTTGAGGGTGGGGAATTGAACAAATTCCATGCTTGCATGTAATACTGGTACTATTAATTCTTATGGAGCCAAAATTGGTTTGGCTCAGTGGATAGAGCATCGGCCTGTAGACTGAAGGGTCCCAGGTTCGATTCCAGTCAAAAGCATGTACTTTCGTTGTGGGCACATCCCCAGTGGGGGGTGTGCAGGAGATAGCTAATCGATGTTTCTCTCTCATTGATGTTTCTAATTATCTATCCTTCTACTTCCCTCTCTGTAAAAAATCAAGAAAATATATTTTAAAAAATTCTTATGGAAAGAGAACTGAGACTCAGTGGCTTAGTCATGTAGCTTCGGGAAGAAAGAAATGCTGAGTAAGAGAAGGAAAGCCATCAGTCCAACTGAAAGCAGTCTGCCGTGGCCTCTGGTATTTTGTGGTTAAGGGGGTATTCTCTAGGTCTCTGAGGGAACCCAATAAATAGTTTTGTGTTATTCTAGTGAATTTAGACCTGAAATTCTGCTAATCAACAGATAATTCACAACTTGACATTAGGAATATTGGCCATATTTATATACTACTCAAACATAAACTTAGGTCAGGTTGCACTTATCACTTAATGTATTGTGACCACAAATTATTAAAATTCATTGTGTACCTTTCTTTCTGTGCAGCCATAGTGCACCTCTCCATGGCGAATATTGAAGTCATAAGACAACACTGAATCTAGTTTTTCATATTAAAAATGCACTTTCCTCATTTTCATCAATACACTATCCTCTGCCCCGAGAAAAGAAATTTGGACTATAAATCAGGATTCTAGCAGGAAATCAATCACACTTCACAGGATTTAAGAGAGACTAAAGAAGAAAAGGTCTTACAAATGTATAGCAAGAAGAAAAGTAACAAACAAAGGATGTCAAGACACAGAAGTTATCAAGAGTGGGAAGGCATTTTCCTAAGTGGCTGAGAAGGTCAGAGAAAGAAAAACCAGAAAAGAAATCTGGCCGTTGAGCACAGGCAGATGGGAGTGTTAGTTGTGAAGGTTCTTGAGAGGCAGTGGTAGGGAATGGGGAAGAAACCTCTGATCCTTCTGTTTTTCTTTCTTACCTCCATCTGACACATCCTACTGGTCAAATCCAATGGGCAGGCTAATTGGCTAAATAGCCAAGATGATGCAGACCTCAGGGTTGCCTCCAGTGACAGGTGGCATGGGAAGGGAGTATGATCAGATCTAGGAAAAGCTAAAAAATACATTGGAGTGGGTTGTGAAATTGCCCTGGATAATAATTGAAATCCTCATTCAATCTACATTTTTTCTATTCTTCTATGTTATGATGCACATCTAAGATATACACAAATATACTAGACTAGAGGCCCAGTGCACGCATTCATGCACTGAGGGGAGGGTCCCTCAGCCCAGCTGTGCCCTCTCATAGTCTGGGACCCCTTGGGGGATCAGGCTTACGTCAGCAGTCAGATCTCCCTCTCGCATTCTGGGCTCTCACAGTGAAGGACCCCTTGCTCCTTACCACCCACCTGCAATGGAGGCGGGAGAGCCTCCCACCACCGCCACTGCATTTGCCAGCCATGAGCATGGCTTCTGGCTGAGCAGCACTCCCGCTGTGGGAGCTCACTGACCACCAGGGGTCAGCTCCTGCATTGAGCGTCTGCCCCTGGTGGTCAAAGTGCATCATAGCGACTGGCTGTTCCACATTTCGGTCAATTTGCATATTAGGGTTTTATTATATAAGATTTTGGGTTAAACACAATGAACTGGCTATACATCTCTCTTCATTGCCTCCTAAAACCCCACCAAAATGACAGCATACAAGTTTAAGGCCTTTACCACAAGAACAAAGAGAATAAAAAAAGAGACAATAGAAGAAAACTTAACCAAACTTTTGGAAAAAGAAAGAAAATTTCAACCTCAGAACATGCAAAGGTTTACTTTAGAGGCAAAGCAGGTGTTCCAGTAGAAAAGCTCTAGAGTCTAGAGCCACTAGGTCCTTCAGGTAGGAGAGGGGTCATAAGGAAGATGTCTGGATATACAGGAAATCTAGAGACCAATAGGACAGGGATCATCAGAGGCTCAAAAGAAACTTTCAGCTTAAAAGAGACCAAAGCCAAAAGAGAACAAAAAAAGAAGCTTGGAAGAAAACAGACAATTCAGGGAACAAAAAAAATTGATAATAATATACTGTCCTCAGAGAGCGAAGACACTAGATTGCAATCATAACAAAGCAAAATACTATGAGAAAGGAACAATTGGAAAATAATTGCAGAAACTTCATTGTCAACATTGTCAACATCTTCCTCCCTAGTCAAAGAACCCCAATACTGTTGGAAGCAGTGATGTGTCCAGCTAAAGACATTTTCTAGATCCCCTTGCAGATAAGGGTGACCAAGGAAAAATAAGTGGAAATATATAGGTGGGCTTATAAGAAAGTTCCTGTTTACAGCACTAGCAGAATTCAAAATGATCTCCTTCCAGCCTGCACCAGCCACAGCTAGTCCAGAAATGACTGATACTTCCGAGTCCCACATTATACCAAATACTGAGAAGCGGTGGCCACATCATAAGCTTGTACCCCAAAATGACCCACCCAAAATGCAATTCTCCCTCAAAGTGTTTTGGTTTTGCAAAGGATTTTAATATCACATTGGTCATTACCAGCACAGAGCGAGTTGCTGTAACTAAAATGAATGATGAAACCTGAATTTTAAATGACTTGGTAATATTCAAGGAGTCGGGAACTCATCTGGAATTTATTAAGCAAAGTAGATTCATTTCCTTACACAAAAAAGGATTACTGTAAACTGCAGTGTAGCTGTCAACCACATTCTTTTACCAGAACTAAAGCCACATTTCAAAAATATCAGCAATTTGGCAAGTTATACCTTTAAAGACTTACAAGCATTTTCCAAGTCTAAAAACGTTGGCAAATTGGCTTAAAAATAGCCAATTGTATAAACTATCCTTTGGACAAAATATTTTTACATGCATTTCTTTTTTCATGGAAACCATAAAAGCTTCTCTAAAATAGATCATTAGGCTAATTTTTAGTATGACATCATAAAAATGTTCTTGGAAAGATCTTACAAGTGCCTCTTCCAAATTGAATACAGCAGAAGAGCTAAAATAAAAGAATGACTCAAAGACACACAAAACATAAAAAGTAATTTAAAGGATAGAAAAGATGCATAATGAACAAAAATTTGTGATAATTTATTCATCTATTTATTTATGTAATAAAAAAGAAGAAACATAACACATTGATCTACACATCCCCTACTCTCTAATGTGAAACTTCTAACAGATACTAGCTAAACAGAAGAGAGGAGTACAGAAACATATGACAGCATTTTCAACAGTGTGATAAACATGGAATTCTTTTCCTTCAATCTAAAAGGTCTCAGGTAAGTCAGCTAACCTTAGATTTATAAGTCCATTGACAGAAAATTGTTGATTAACAAAAAAGTGCTAAAATCACCATGAGGATCCCTAGAGAGATGACAGAAGTGCCATCAAGAAATAGAACCCGCCCTGGCGGGTTTGGCTCAGTGGGTAGATTGTCGGCCTGCAGACTGAAAGGTCCCAGGTTCGATTCTAGTCAAAAAGGCATGTGCCCTGGTTGCGGGCATGTTCCTGGTGGGGGCGGTGTAGGAGGCAGCTGATCAATGTTTCTGAGTCTATCCCTCTCCCTTGCTCTCTGTGAAAAATCAATAAAATATATTTTTTAAAAGAAAAGAAATGCTCTTAAAGTATTTGTTCATTCCGATCTCAATTTCTCACAGATTAAAATATTTTTATTACAGTTTAAGAACAATATAGAAAGAACTTAAAAACCCACAATCACAAATTAGAGGTTAGGATAAATGACAAGTTATCTAAGTGCACTGAGGGATTTACACACACACATATACACCTGACATTAAAAATCAGCAATTCTAGGAAAGACAAAAAAAACAACAACAACAAAAAAAACTCACCACTAGCCAAGACCAACTTGGCTCAGTGGATAGAGCATCGGCCTGTGAACTCAAGGGTTCCGGGTTCGATTCTGGTCAGGAGATGTACCTTGAATGTGGGCACATCCCAGTAGGGGGTGTGCAGAAGGCAGCTGATCAATGTTTCTCTCTCACTGATATTTCTAGCTTTCTGTCCCTCTCCCTTCCTCTTTGTAAAAAATCAATAAAATATATTTTTAAAAAACCAGCGTACCACTTAATAGTACATTTTTTTAATTATATCCAGATTTGATTAGACTGGTAAGAATCTAGATAATGATGGCACTTAGTATTTGTTGAGTACTTACATGCATTCCAGATTTTTTTTTCTACAAGTTATCGCCACTTTGCAATCCTCACTGCATAGCTGTACAAATTTAGGATATTACATGCTTAGGATGTTACATGCCTTGTCCATGGTCACACACTTTACTCTGGGATCTGCCATATATAAACTGTGGCTGTGCACTATGACCCCAACCCTGCCACTCTTGCCACTACACCAGTGGTCAGCAAACCATTAGTCAACAGAGCCAAATATCAACATTACAACAATTGAAAAATGTTTAAACTTAAACTTCTTCTAACACCACTTTTTCAAAATAGACTCGCCCAGGCCATGCTATTTTGTGGAAGAGCCACCCTCAAGGGGCCAAAGAGCCGCATGTGGCTCGCGAGCCGCAATCTGTCGACCATGTCACTACACCATGCTAGAACACAGAAGAGAAACAAAGACATAACATGCCAAAAATGTACACTTTCAGGGCAACTCTCTGTACCTCTATTTAAAAGTTAGAAATGTTTTATTTCCTTTCTTATTAGCATCTGTTTCCAGATTAATCGGACTGTAAGCTTCATAGAGTCACTAAATCAAGCTAAGATACATGTATTCTAAACATTAAAAAAAAATAATCTCTCCACCAAATTATCATCAGGTAAAAACCCTGGGGACAGAAGAAACTTTTTTCCTGTTTAGCAAAGAGGAAATAAATTCAAAAGATTCAAGTAACTTCCAGATGTCAAGGTCACAAATTTCTAAAATATAGTAAAGTGCTTCAACTTTAGTACTTTATATAGCAGGCCACAATGATTCTTTCAGACCTCTTGTCCTAAAGTATACTTCCTTGAATATGATGGCTTTGTACTTTTAACATACCTCATCATGCAGGCTGGGGGTAGGGAATGGTTTTGTTAACCCAAATAAAGAGACTATTGATTTCTTGGTAACTCTTCTTACCTGTTCTCTCATGGGGCACCTGCCCCTATACTAAAGCTTTCCAGATGAATTTCCTATGTTTCTTAACTAAGCCCTAATTGTGAAATAAGAAAAGTGAGGGGAGAGGGGAGATGTGAAAAGACAGAGGCAATATGTAGCATAGCTAACAGTACAACAGTGTGTATGTCCCAAAACAGCAGGTACAACCATAAACAGGGAGGGAAAGAGGAAACTAAACCAAGTGGTTTAGAGCTTGAGTTTTTGTGTTAGAAAAACCCAACCTCAAATACTGGTCTCTCAGTATCAGTTGTGAGGGGTTGGGAAAGAAAACTTCTCCAAGTCACTCTTTTCTCATCTATATAAAATACATCTATTTATGAGAAGAACATTATCACTTAATTCCCTTAGTTCTGAACAAAGCTCTTTGGCAGCCTCCACCCCTCAGCTGCATGTGCCATTTCAGTGCATTTCCTGACAAAATGGAATAAAGAGAAGCACTTTGGAAGCATGAGGTAGGCCTCTGATGTTCGAGTTGGGGCAGATGGAAGAAATGTTCCTGTTCTCAAATTTTAACTGATTTTCTTCTATTTTTAAACAGTGTAAAGGTATTTCTTGCTTCTCTATCTCCAATTAGCACCTAGCCATACTCCATGCTCAAGCTACAGTGTATTGTCCCTAATGCAGAATATTCAGCTGAGACTCATCTTTAAATTTTCTGAGATGTTTATTATCCTATCTAATAAAAGAGTAACATGCATGTGACCATACCTTGGCTCCTGATTGGCTATGCTACCGGCCAATCAGGAGCAGGAGGCAGGGCCGAGGGGCGGGGCTGAGCGGTGCGAGGGCTGGGCCCCAGGGGTGGAGACGAAGCAGTAGCAGTGGCGAGGGGGCGGGGCAAGCAGCAGGGGTGCAGGAGTGGAGGTGAGAGCCCAGCCCCTGGGGCCGGGTGGTCACAGGCAGCTGGAGCTGAGGTGAGCAGGGAGATGGCTGAGTGCCCAAGGCTTAAAGCCTCGCCAGAGGCTTTAGGCTTTGGGCAGGCTGGGGGTGAGCCACCAGTTGGACATCCCCTAAGGGCTCCCAGTATGTGGGAGGGGGCAGGTTGGGCTGAGGGCCCCCCCCCCCGTGCATGAATTTCGTGCACCGGGCCGCTAGTCCTATATAATAAAAGCCTAATATGCTAAGTGTCAGGTCAGCCAGTCAGCTATTCAACCAATCAAAGCATAATATGCTAATGACATGCTAAGGTCGCTCAACCGCTCGCTATGACATGCACTGACCACCAGGAGGCAGACAGTCGACCAATCAACCAGTCGCTATGATGTGCACTGGCCACCGAGGTTAGACTGCACAGACGCTCCAAGCGGTAGGTTAGCTTGTGAGAGGGCACAGGCCGGGCTGAGGGACCCCTTTCCTCCCCAGTTCATGAATTTCATGCACCAGGCCTCTAGTCTTATGATACTTATTTACCTTGGGAATCTTTACAATTGGATGAACAAAGCCCATTTCTCATGATTTAAACTCCCTTTGTTAAAACAACATGCTTTAAGTGATCTAGAACGGAACTTGAAGAATAAAATCCCTAATAAATCAAAACCAACTTCTCTTGTTGAATGAAACACAGTCAGTAAGACAGTCATATCACAGGGATAAAAAGGAAGAAAAATCCAGAGGACAACTGAAGGACGTGTTTCCAGAAGGGGATGTCAACTGGGTCTGATGCTGGACAATATTGTTTGGACAAAAGTTCCAAACTGACTACACATCACTCAAAAAGTAAAGGTTAAATGTTTGCTTATTTTTTTTTTCCTTCCTCTGATAGAATGAAAGGCACTAAAGTCCAATGAGAAAGATCAAAGTTAAAATCATTAAAATCAAAGTTTATAATGAGGTTGGCATGACTCCCCTTCCTTTGGATATTATAAATTGGTTGTGTAAAAAAATAATTCAGTTATTTTCTTCCCAGCTCAGACATCTAGATAAAATATCAATCCAGTTAAGAAGATAAAATCTTTGATTATGATCTTTACTTCAGTACTTATATGACTAAAACACTAACTAGAAAGTATCCTCATCAAAATATGACATATATTTTGAAAACACTGTGCAGTGAAAGTATGTAAAACTTTTGCTAAGCCATGGACTTACTGCATCATATAAAAGAAGAAATATACTTTTACAAATGGTAATAATATAGAAGAAACTAGTTACATAAAATGTATCTCCTATTCCAGCTCAAAATATAACTCCATGTCACCATATAAAAACACTTGTCTTTTATAACACTTTAAATGGTTTATTGAGCACTAATCCATTCACTTAGACCAGTGGTCGGCAAACTCATTAGTCAACAGAGCCAAATATCAACAGTATGACTGAAATTTCTTTTGAGAGCCAAATTTTTTCGACTTAAACTTCTTCTAATGCCACTTCTTCAAAATAAACTGGCCCAGGCCATGGTATTTTGTGGAAGAGCCACACTCAAGGGGCCAAAGAGCCGCATGTGCAGACCACTGACTTAGACACATAACACATACATCTAAAGCCTGCAATTGCTCAGAGTGTCTATCAGCAGTTCTGCAGCTTATATAATACTGTAATTGCTCATCATGCGCACTCCAAACACTAACAGCACAAGACAGAACCTGTTGTGTGCAGACTAGTCAAAAATGGAAAATAGCTGGTCTTACCATTTTTGGTGGAATGAAGACCAGGAGCCCGTTCTCTTCTTTACTTAGACATCCTTTACCAGGATTTACTGATCAGTGTCACTCGCCCAGGCAGTAAGAGTGTAGGGATTAAGAAGTGAGGGATATGGAGTCAAACTGTCTGGGTTCAAATCCCCAATGACCACTTACTGGTTCTAGTGTTTCCTTGAACAACTTATTTTACCTTTCACTCTTCTTTTGCCTCATCTGAAAAACATGCCCTGAGGTAATAATGGCACTTGGTTATAAGGGTATGCATGTGTAATGCACTGGCCACACAACCTATCCTGCACATGGCAAGAGATACAAAAGCAACACTAGTTGCTCCAATTGTCAGCTACTCACCTTCTCTTATAAAACCTTCACTAGTAGGTATCTCACTATTCAAGTCAGCCCATGCTGGTGTGGGGCAGCTCTTTATTAGCAGAAGGGTCTTGAAAATACTTGAGCCAGCCGAGACCGGTTTGGCTCAGTGGATAGAGTGTCGGACTGTGGACTGAAGGGTCCTGGGTTCGATTCCGGCAGGGCATGTACCTTGGCTGTGGGCACATCCCCAGTAGGGGGCGTGCAAGAGGCAGCTGATCGATGTTTCTCTCTCATCGATGTTTCTGACTTTCTATCCCTCTCCCTTCCGCTCTGTAAAAAATCAATAAAATATATATTTTTAAAAAAAGAAAAGAAAATACTTGAGCCAAATAAAAAGTCTCGCTGTAAGCAGTCAGTTATGACCAGTTCTGCCCTACGAACCCATACAAAATTTTTCTAACTTCTCTCCTTAAGAAAATCCCACTGTACAGGCATAATGTCTGGTGCTATGCAACATCATCTAAATTCACTCACGCACCAAACTGAGCATACTGTACCCAGAAATTAGAACCAGTCTTCAGGCACTCCATCAGGGAAGCTGTTACAATCTGGAAAGGCTGTCTATGGGGCTGTGTTCAGATTCATTTATAGAATTTGCTAATGTCCATCTCCTTAGAGCAGAGGGGCAGACTGAGAGCATCAAATCTCTGTTCTCAACATTGTGCACATGTTGACAGCTCTTACCCTGATTAAGAGCTTTGGGTACATCAAAGGCGCTTTTGAAGAAACACACCCAATAATTACCTTCAGAAACTAAAGAGTAAGCACAGGTACGCCTCATTTATTGTTCCTTGGACACAAATACATTTGTGACAGACACTTAACAGGCTTAAGATGATCTGCAAACATCAGTTAAATAAGCCAAGCTTTTCGACTGGACAGAAAACATTCATTCCTTCAACAAGCACTTGAGAACTTTCTGTAGGACAGGGGAACGACACAAACAGCTCCACCTGCAGACGGTAATAATAGATGAAGCAGTCACTTCACCCTCCCAAGTCTAGTTTCTCTTCAAATTAGAAGTCTGGCAAATTTGTTGAAGTTGTGTATTTCTTAACATTATCGAAACAAGCGCTTTTCTAGAACTCAAAATGCTGTTATGCTGAGAAGGAGTTTAGAAAGGAAGGGGGAGATCAAAGGAACCAGTTAGTCTCAAAGCAGTTCCTGTTGAGCCGAAGCACCCTGGCATCCAGAGAGAGACAGCACTCAAACACTGCATGGAAGGGCAGGAACTAAATGGGCTGAATAAGTCAGCACACTCCCTGCCACACATCAGGGCATTACTCCTCTCAGCCTGGGTAAAGCTTTCCAAATTTCTAGGCCTTACAAACGGATGAAGAAACATCGAGGTACTCTGCTTCCTCAAAACAGTCAACTGTTCCATTCTTCATCTCATCATTTTCCAAAGGTCCATCTCTAAACAACCCAATCGAAAAGCAAGACAACTCAGGGACACTTCCTTAATGACCCTACCATATCCATGACCTTGGAGACTTGGATACTAGGACAGAGACTCTCTTTTATGATCTCCTATAGAGGGGCCAGAACAAACCTTGCATCAACTTCATCCTTCCTCACTGGGAGAATACCCAGTAAGTCATCTGTTTGATAAATGCTTAACATCATTAGTGATCTGAAAAAAAGTAGAACATTATGTATCTTTCATTTATTTATTTAAAGGAAAAATGCAAATGACAGTTTTTCAATTTTGACCAGAATATGGAGAAGTTGGGACCCTCAATTCCTGTTCATGATTGAAAATTAGCACAGAGCTTTCAGGGCATAACTTGGTGATATGCATCAAGAACCAGAAAATCATTAATTCCCTCTGGCCCAGTTAGCCCACCTTTCTAATGGATTGAGGGACACTCTGTTTCATTAAAGATACCTTTCCTTTATAGGTACACTTTCAGATCTCAGAGTGACTGACACTGTACTGGAATCCTCCCAGTTCCTCAGGAAATACACTGACTTATCTGTTTATACTTCCTGGAGTCAGACTATTTTAAAGGCATCCCTACCCTGGTTCCTATTTGTGTGAATCAGTTCCTTCTCCAGAGGATTTTGTGAACGCCCTCTTCGGCCACCCCTCCTGTCCTAGGATCCTTTATTTTGTATTTGCCAACCAAAGATGTATTTAAGTAAAAGTAAAATACTGATAAAAAAAAAAAAGGGACAAACTGGTATCAGGCCATGTTATGCCCTTTCAAAACTACCCTGAGATACCCTAGCCAGTTTGGCTCAGAGGGTAGAGTATCAGCCTGTGGACTGAAGGATCCCAGGTTCAATTCCGGTCAAAGGTAGGTACCTCGGTTGCAGATTCCCCAGCCCTGACTGGGGTGAGTGCAAAAGGCGACCAAATGATGTGTCATTGTCATATCGATATTTTTCTCTGTCTCTCTCTCCTTTTCACTCTCTCTAAAAATCAATGGAAAAATATCCTGGGGGGAGGATTAACCGGAAAAATAAATATTTTTTAAAACCACCCTAAGAAAGCTGTGACGCTAGAAATCAGGAGAGTGGTTGTCTGTATGAGAGGTGGAGACTGACTTCCTCTGGGAGGGAATTTCTTGAGGGATAAGACTTTTTTTACAGATTTGAGAGAGAAAGAGAAAGGGAGAGAGAAAAAAAAACATGGCTCTATTTTTCCACTTGTTAATGCACTCAGTGATTGGTCTCTTATGTGCCCTGATCAAGGACAGAACCTGCAACCTTAGTGTATTAGGACGATGCTCTAACAAACAGAGCTACCTAGCCAGGGCCAAAATGTTTTATGTTCTGATTGGGGTGCTAGGTACATGAGTATATACATTTGACAAAACTCCTGCAAAAGCACACTTAAAATATATGCAGTCCACTGCATGGAAACATTGTCTAAGTAAAAATAAAGTAACCTGAGCAATTCCTAAGAGCTGTGCTGAATGCAACTTCAAGATATTGCAACTAATTATAAAGCCAGGATGCCCTAAGCCCAGTGGGCACATGTGTCAGCCCCACTCCAGCCTCATCTCAACGCTGCCTCTTCTGTGAGCCTGCCTGATTCACCAGGCGGGCTCCTAAAAGCCATCACTGTGCAAACTTCAGTACACTAATTGTCCTTAAAGCCCCATTTTTAAATATTGTTAAACCTGCAGTCTTTTTATCAGACACATGACAAAGCCTTCAGCGAAAGATAAGATACTGTTCCTGCCGTCAGTTAGTTTATAATCTAAAATGGAAAGATGGATAGAATTATACCACAGTATGCAAAAAGGCAGGTTTACACAAGCAACAAAGAAGAGAAACAGTGGGTGGGGTGAAGATCTGGTGGTTCAGAAAAGACCTCACATAAAGGTTGATTTCAACCCAAGTTTGGAGGAACGGGAGCGAGTAATGGATATTAGGTAAACAAGGAATCCGGAGGAGTGGAGTCACAGCAGGCTGGAGGGGGGTGGGAGGGAGGGCATCCTGGGTGTGAGGAACCCACCAAGGACTGGGGAGCACGAACTGCCTTATACTCAGCATCTCATTTCACGGCACGACCACCAGGGGAGGCCCACAGGAGAAACGGCAGAGGCAGGACTTGCACAATTCTGATTTGATTCCACAACTGTGCCTCCTCCCTGCTTTTTTGTTTTCAGTTATTCAGATCATTGACATACAGCTCTAAGTCTAAGGTGTTCAGCATAATGACTTGACTTGGAGAACTTGAATACCATAGTAAGTTAACACCCATCTCCTCATGTAGATACACACACAAAAAACATTTTTTTCCTTGTGATGCAAACGTTTAGGATCTACTCCCTTAGCATCTTTCAAAATACATACAGCAGTGCTAACTGTGGTCATCATAAATTGGCTGAAGGCAGTCAAAAGATACAAACTTCCAGTTAAAAGGCAAATTATTACAGGGGCCTGGGCTGGGTGGCTCAGTTGGTTGAAGAATGGTCCCATATACCAAAAAGTTGTGGGTTTGATTCCCGGTCAGGGCGCATACCTGGGTTGCGGGGTTCAGTCCCTGGTCCGAGCTCGTATGGGAAGGAACTGATGGATTTTCTCTCTCTCTCTCTGTCTCTCTCTCTCTCTCTCTCTCTCTCCCTCTCATCCTCTCTCACTACAAACCAATAAAAACATATTGATCTATTGTATTATTAAAAAAAAAAAAAAGGGAAAACCATCAACAAACAACAAGAAAGCCCACTGCATGGGAGAACATATTTGCCAATGTTATCACCAATAAGGGTTTCATCTCAAAAATTTACAGGGAACTCATACAATTTAACAAAAGGAAGATAAACAATCCAAACAAAAAATGGGCAAAGGACCTAAATACACTTTTTGAAAGAGGACATATAGAAGGCTAAGAGACACATAAAAACATGCTCAATCACTAATCATCTGAGAGATGCAAATCAGAACAACAATGAGGTATCATCTCACACCTGTTAGAAAGACTATCATCAACAAATCAACAAATGGCAAGTGCTGGTGAGGATTCTGAGAAAAAGGAACCCTCTTGCACTGCTGGTGGGAATGCAGACTAGTGCAGCCACTGTAGAGAACAGTACAGAGTTTCCTCAAAAAACTAAAAATGGAACTCCCATTTGACCCAGTGATCCCACTTCTAGGAGTATATCCCAAGAAATCAGAAAGAACATATTCATCCCTATGTTCATAGCAGCACAATTTACTGGTACAACAGCTAAGATTTGGAAACAGCCTAAGTGCCTATCAGCAGAGGAGTGGATTAGAAAACCGTGGTACATCTATATAATAGAATATTACACTGCTATAAAAAAGAAGAAACTTTTGCCGAAACCGGTTTGGCTCAGTGGATAGAGCACCAGCCTGTGGATTGTAAGGTCCCAGGTTTGACTCCGGTCAAGGGCATATATCTTGGTTGCAGGCACATCTCCAGTAAAGGGTGTGCAAGAGGCAGCTGATCAATGTTTCTCTCTCATCGCTGTTTCTGACTTTCTATCCCTCTCCCTTCCTCTCTGTAAAAAAATCAATAAAGTACTCTTTTTTTTTTTTTTTTAAGAAGAAGGAACTTTTACCATTTGCAACAGCATGGATGGACCTGCAGAGCATTACGCTAAGCGAAATGAGCCAGTCAGAGAAAGATAAATAGCACATGATCTCACTAATTTGTGTAATATAATAAACAACATAAACTAATTAACAAAAATAGATCCAGAGACAGAGAAACACTGAACGGAAAGTCAAACCTCAGAGGGAAGGTGGGAAGGGCGGGGGCAGCATGGGTTTAAGAGATCAACCAAAGGACTTATATGCATGCATATTAGCATAACCAATGGACACAGACACTGGGACAGTGGGGGCTTGTCCTAGGGGGTGGGAGTGGCCGAGGAAGGGTCAATGGGGGAGAAATAAGATATATGTAATACTTTTTTTTTTTGAAGTGAACTTATCAAGATTTTATTATCATATAATAAAACAAAATATGACACTCTAGAACTGAATCACTTGACCCTTTCTCTTCTTATCTCCTCCCAGTTCAAAATGCTTGCATCTGCCAAGACCGGTTTGGCTCAGTGGATAGAGCATTGGACTGCAGACTGAAGGGTCCCGGGTTCGATTCCGGCAAGGGCATGTACCTTGGCTGCGGGCACATCCCCAGTAGAGGGCGTGCAAGAGGCAGCTGATTGATGTCTCTCATCGATGTTTCTGACTTTGTATCCCTCTCCCTTCCGCTCTGTAAAAAATAAATAAAATATATATATTTTTAAATGCTTGCATCTCTTAATAGACAGCATTCTCTTAGATCGGCAGTTAGGCTCAACGCATTCAAGCCTCAACACAATCTTCTTTGTAGTTTTAGCCTTTTTTCGGAAAATAGGCTTAGTCTGCCCACCATAGCCACTTTGCTTCCATAACGCTGCTTTCCCTGCGCATACAGAGAATCCTTCCCCTTCTTGTCCTGTGTTACTTTGTGTGGTTGATGCTTGCCACATTTCTTACAGAAAGTTCGGCGGGTTTAAGGAACGTTCACCATGTTTGCGAGCGCAATCAGCAGTGAAAAGCTATATGTAATACTTTAAACAATAAAAATAAAATAAAAAACTGTCCAAAAAAAGAGGTTAGTACTAAGATGTAATATACAAAACTGTTTTCTTAATCTCTATGCTATCTTGCAACTACACAGAGAGTTAGGGAGAAACTGGCTCCAAAATAAAGCTAGATATATGGGCAGAGACCAGATTATAAAGGGTTGTGAATGCTACACTTTATGGCATGATGTAAGGACTAGCGGCCCGGTGTACAAATTCGTGCGCAGGTGCGGTCCCTCGGCATGGCCAGCGATTGGGGCCGACTGGGGGCCAGCCTGCCCTGGGGATGGACCACAGGAGATTGGCTGTGGGAGGGCACTGACCACTAGGAGGCAATTCCTGCATTGAGCATCTGCCCCCTTGTGGTCAGTGTGCATCAACTGTCACTTGGTCACTTAGGCTTTTATATATATAGACTGCTGTCTTAATGAATTATATATTCTCCTGACTCCCCTGAAAACAAGGATAACAAAATCAGGTTTTTATTCTGAAAACGTAACTTTGACAGCAACAGCTAGTATAAGAATAGCTTTTTTTTTTTTTTTTTTTTTTTTTTTTGGTTCATCCTCTCCCCAAGAATATTTTTCCATTGATTTTATTGAGAGAATGGAGGGGGAGATACAGAGCGAGACAGAGACAGAGAGAGAGACAGAGAGACACCAATGTGAGAAAGACACATGGATTGGTGGCCTCCCACATGGGGATTGAGCCTGCAACTGAAGTACGTGCCCTTGGCCATGACCAAACCCAGGACCCTTCAGTCCATGTACCAATGCTCTATCCACTGAGCCAAACTGTCTAGGGCAAGAATTGCTTTCTAAAATTTAAAATGTTTAACAAATATTTACCATCACAAGATTTTCCATTTTAATTTCTGTTAGTTGAAATTCTATTGTAATTACCCCCAAAAAAAGTTCTATGAACTTAGTAACATTTTCCAATGAATCTTTATGTCACTCTACATAACATCTGGAAAGCAACAGTACAAAACCCTGAGAGCTGAGTCTACAGACAACACTGGCATACACACGGATTCAGGCAAACCCTTTCAGACCAGACCACTAGGAGAAAGGATGCAGTTTACAGGAAAGAGGAAAACCACTCAAGGATTTTGCCTAGGTCAATGGGGTACTTGCAGACTGCAATTCTTTCAAAATGCACCACCAAAGATAAACATAGGTGGTGACTAAAACATCCCTGAAGGATAAAAATGGGGGCTGGTAGAGAAACAGACCAGTCGGAAGCAACTAGGGAAGGATTCGTATTCTGTTGCCAGGCATGGCAATGAGCTCTGCTGGCATCCCTTCTGTCCTTCTGCAGGGTGACACTGATACTAACGAATCAAACCCAGAGATAGCAGGAAGAGCAGGTGAACAGGGAGGTGGTGAAGTAAGTTAGCCTCTTCTGCTCTAGTCATAAATATTATTACTATCTTTAAACTTCACCCTAGACAGGTACGTTAACTCACACACTGGAAACGGGTGACCATATACTGGAAACAGTGCAATGAGCCATCTACCCAGTGTCCAATCTCACTGGTATTTTGACTGATTACTACAAGGCATTTGAATGCCCCAAAACAGAGAGACAGAGGAAACTATTAGGCACAGAAAATTAAAAGGTGCTGCAGAGAGGGACTAAAATTAGAGGGTCTGTTCTGCATTTTCTACTACTCCATCACCCACTTCATGACCTCCCTGGAATCAAGCTTCCCCTCGGCCTTTGCCTTCAAACCATTACATATTTGGTTTTAAACTAGTGTTTAATCATAAACCAGCTCTGCTACATTATTAATATTCCAAACAGCATTTCCAACCAGATAATATCCAACAGCATTATGTTGAATTACCTCAGAGCGCAGCATTCCTACATTTGTTTAGAATTGAAAACTAAACTAACCAGAGGTAAAATATAAATGTACTATAAAGTATCTATGAACAATTTGAAATAAGTAAAAACAAGAGTCATAAAATGATAGTAATTGGCAGAATAACAACGACTAGCCCTCACCTCACTCCTTCTCCTTCCCTCCCAAGATAAAATCAATAAAACTTTAACTCTGATGTGGCAATAACACATTAGCTATGTAAAATCACAGATGGAGAGTGGAAATGCCAAGGGCATACTGACATGGACTCTAGTCACCATTCAAAGTTTTACAAGGTTGTTGGAGTTTCCTGACCTTGGGTTTTTCAAAGCTGCAGCTAAGAATAATGGTAGGAGATTGTATTACAGATAATGTACGAATTATACAATATACTATTATAATGCATAGATGTCTACACACACACACACACACACACACATGAATGACCCACTTATGGTTCAATATCTGTAAAGTATAGCAGAAAGGAAAAATGGAGCAAGAATATTAGCAAGCAAGATAAAAATTTACACTATAATCTTCCTCATTTTCCAAAATACTTTATAAAATAGGCTTTGGAACCAATATTTTATCTTCAAATTAGGGGTTCTCAGAGTTAAAGAGGTTGTGGCAATGTGAGAGTCGTTCATTCGGCTTCTTTTGGCAAAAACAATACTTTAAATTATGTGTTTTGGTTGTAAAGGCAAAGCTGAGGAGACAAGTAAATCTGGACACTGAAAATAAATAAACCTAAAAGTGAACACACTGCTGTCACTTCAAGTGCCCACAGTATGGCAAAGAGTTTGTAAATACATGAATCCATTTACTCACATGTCTGCAATAAACACACTACCTTGTTTCCTGTGACACTAGAAAAAAATCACTTATTTTAGTTTGATTAAATATATTAAAATCATTTATCCAAACCTTTGAAAAGATTTGGCTCTCTGCTAATGATGAACAAAACACTCAAGCTGCCACATCATTGCTGCAAAAACACTTACAGATGGGGTGGGGTGGGAGTGGGAAGATGAGCACATTTACCATGTACTGTATCTTTTATCACAAAACACTTCCCCAACTTTTTTAAACATAAATTTCTCTCAGAAATCCTACACAATTATGAGCAAGCTACAATAAACCAGGGATTTCCAGATTTTGAAAGTATGCATACTAAAAGGAAAATGTGTGAAATCACGCATAGCCACAGATTTCCTGAAGCAAATACACAACATGCAAATACAAACTCCACACGGGAGCCATGTGTGACCAAAAAATGTCCCCATATGTCTTCCCTTCTTCCTCCCTCCATCCCCAACACTTAAATACAAAAAGGGACATTTAATTTATCTTCCAAAAGCATACAGAACAAACACTACTAACAGGAAATTACCTTTGGTAGCCCTGACTTTTCAAAGTTGATGAATGAAGGAAGTTACTTCTCTTAACTACATTGCTGGAATTTTTCCACTCTCATTTCAATTCAAAATACCGTGTTTATTCTTCTCCCAACTTCCCCACACCCCCCTTCACATCTAAGTCACCTTCAGACTAGCTCAAAGTTTCAGTCCAAAAAAGACACCAAACATGAATTTCTTAGACTTCCCCTACTGTCTAATGGACAATGCTACTCACATTTCAGGTTCCTTTATTTAAAGTAAAGATTCTACGTTGAACGTTTATTCTCTTTATTTTATCACCATAAATATGTTTATTTCTCTAAGGACAAATGAATTATTTTAAGCACTTTGCTTTGGAATTCTTGAATATGCTTTTCGTAGGAAAATCTTTAAACCTAATTTTCCTTTTTAAATACTTTGAGACACATTTCAATATAAATGAACTGAATATGAATTATTAAATTTTAACTAAATATGAATAAGCTAACACCTGGCATCAATAGGTCCCAAATGACTTCAAGGCAGGTGCAGGCAACGATTTTCTTCCCACATCTGCTGGGAAGACTTCTTTAGCATCATTTAAAAAGTCCTCTTTTTTATCCAGTAGAATAACAGGCTAGAAGCCTGGAGTTAACCTTCAGTACGTCAGCCCTAAGATGTTGATCAAGAAGCCTTTAGAAGACCGTCTTCTTTTTTTTAATGGGAAAGAAGGGGATGGAGGATCTTGTCTCTGAGGCACAGCCGGGAAAGTAACAACCCTTCAGTGAGTGACCCCAGGATAGCTCATCTCATCCTTGCAGACTTTGAATAACTACAAGCCCTGACTTCCACCCTCCCCATCTCATCCCCTCCCTCATCCCCCACCCTCCACCCTCCAACCCCACTCCCTGGGCTCCGGATTCCTGGGAGAACGCGTTGCTCCAGAAGAGCCACAGGTGTCTGCACTTCCCCCACCAGCCCTCCCACCCACACAACACGCGCGCCCGTGCAGGCGTGTGCCGGCGTCTCCCCATCTTCCAAAGAAAAGCACCCAAGGACCTCGGGCCGGCTCGGTCTCTCAGGGAGCCATCCCGGGGGGGGGGGGGGGGCGGTGCCTTCGTGGGCAGGTCCACAGGGATGCGCAGTCCCGGATCCCGGGCGGGTCAGCGCTGGACCCTGCCCTGGCAGAGGAGCTCCGGGCACCGCGGCGAGGCCGTCGCGGGGAGGGCAGAGTGAAGCTTAGCTGGACTTCCACCCTCCCCATCCCACCCCCTCCCTAACCCCCACCCTCCACCCTCCACCCCCACCCCCACCCGCTGGGCTCCAGATTCGATTAAAACATCGAAGAAGCAGAACTTCCCAAGTTCCCCAACTGCACGGCACACCAGCCGGCTGCCCGGCGCCCGAGAAGGTCCTGGGCTGGGGCCGCGGTGCCCCCACCTCGCGACGCCCGCAAACCCGTGCACTCGGGACGGGAGGAAGGCACTCACCTCTACCCATCTCTGGGCTTCGGCGAACGCCACGGCGCAGCCGGCCTCGCCCTCCTGCATCGCTGCGGGCACCGGGGCGAGAGGGGGAGAGGGACGCGTGGGCGCGGGGAGGGGCGGGGGTCGCTCGCGGGCTGGGCCGCCGCCCCAGCCTCGGCTCGGGCTGCGAGGCGCTGGGCTTCGCCCTCCCTTAGTGGCGCTCCGCAGACCCGTGCGATCGCACACCGCCGAGAACGGGGAGACGTGGCTTCCTCCAAACTCCAGAAAACAGCCCCGTCCCGCCGGGGCTCGAGCAGCGGGGAGGGCGACCAGTGGCGGCGCGCGGCTCCCACAACTGTTCCGACTTCAAAAGTCGCTGGAAGTCGCCGGGCGCCGCCGCCCTCCCCGCACGGCCCCGCCCCAGCCCACCCCGGGCCGCCCCGTCTCCGCTTCCGCCCGCCCCCCTGCGGCTCCCCCGGCTCCCGGGCCGCCGATCCTTTGTGGTCAGCCTGTCTGGGCCAAGGGGGTGCCACGGGCGGCCAGGGGCCCGGCCCGGGGCCAAGCTCCTGCTGGCGCTGCCCGCCTAACCCGCGGCCCCACCCCGAGGGGATGCGCCCCCGCGCCCGCATCCCTCCCGCCTCCGCCCGCCGGGCCGCCGTCCCTCTCCCGGGGCCGCTGGAAACGGCGCCCCCGCGGCTCGTGGCCGCTGGAATACCAGGAATAGCTGCTCACAATTGCACCTTCCCCGGCCAAGAAACGTCCCCCGCGGGCAGCGCGACCCCGCCCAGCCCGCCCGCACCTGGGCCCCGCCCCGCGGCGCACGGCTCCCGCTCCAGCCGACCCCCTGGCCACGGCTACTGCCCCGCGGCCAAGTGCGCGGTGGTCCCCGCGCCGAGCTTCCCAGGCCCTCCTGGCGGCAGGTGAGGGCAGTGGCCGACGCACCGGCCGCCCGTTTCCCCCAGCCTAGCCCGCTCCGCCCTGCCTCCAGGTGGGGAGGGGGTACCTGCCCGCGTGCAGCGGGTTGGAGTGGAGGGGGTCCTGCTTTTCTCCCGCCCCCTGCCCACTCCGCCCAGCTCAGATCCTAGGACCGCCCTCGCCCTGAGCGTCCATCCCTCTTCCCGTGGAGGTTTGGGTACACTCAAGGGCCACGAGGTGACGTGTCCCCAGCGTCCCTGGTAGATGCACAGTGCCGGGGGGCTTGGCTCACTTGGGTTCTTTTCACACACAGATCAGCTGCTAAAAGGAACCTGCTCGCCTGTCTGGACTCCCGTGGGACCGCACCCAGATGCTACTGAGACCCAGTAATGGCAGCAACCACAGGTTAATGGCAGTGGCCTTGGAGGAAATGGATCGTAGAATGGATCCTTCCTCCTTTAAATCCTTCTTCTTTCTCCTGGTTGATGGTTTACTCTTTATGATGAAAAACGACATCAAATATTTAACGATTGTTTACACTTCCCTTACTCATCACCCTTTCTGCTGAAGTTTTAAAGATATTGTGATATTTCACTCCTCAGTATTACAATATACATCTCAATTGTAAAAGAACAGTTTCTACATAACCGTATTACCATTTCACAGTTAACTAAAGCTAAAAAATAATTACCCGGTATCAATTGTTATGGAACAGAAAGTCTCCACCTGCACCAGCTGAGCCAAACACTAGGCACTAAGAACTTAAGTGGAGAAAGGTTAGCTTTTTAAAAAAACTATGTTACTGATTTTTCAAGGGAGAAGAAGGAAGAGAGTTATAGAAACCTGGATCAGCTGCTTCCTGCCAGCCCCCTAGTGGGGATGGAGCCCAAAACTTGGGCATGTACCCTGACTGAAGTCAAACCCTCAACCTCTTGGTTCATGGATCTATGCTCAACCACTTATCCACATCAATCAGGCACTGTTGGCTATTTTATTATGAATGGCGCTTTTGAGAGAAAGGGAAGCTAATGCTCAAAAGCCCTATGGAATGTAGGTTACAGATTATATAGGGCAAAACCACAACACACCATGGGTTAGGAGGGGGTCCATCGAGTTGGGAGCTGATTGGTGTGAAGTGAGATAAGGGGAATGAATTATTTCTTCAGGTCTGGAGGACAGCTCTGAGGTCTGTTTCCAGTGCCCCTGTCAAGTCTCATGGGAAAGGAGACAGGGTTAGGAAGTGAAACCTAAAGATGTTATCTTTAGCCTGCCAGAGGTCCAGACCTTTGGACCTTCAGTCCGGTCCCAGCTGATGTTTCCTGCTGCCTAGAGGGTCGCTGATTATCTGGGGGAAGGCTAGGTCTCTGAGGAAGGGTAAGGAATGGAAAGAGAAAAGGAGACAGAGAGAGATGATTTTTAGAGTTAGGACGTGAAGTTAATCAAACTCATAACTCTATTTATAGCCAATTTTACCATTTATAGCCAATCCAGACTCAAATTTCCCCTGCTGATCCCCATATGTCTTTCACAGCTGACTAAGTCAGACCAGGCTCCAAACAATGACCACACATTGCATTTGGTTACATCTGTTTTTAACCCAGACTAACCTCCCCCTTCTACCTACCTTCCATTTTTAGAATGATGCTGTCTTATAAAAGAAATAGGGGCAGCCTTCTAGATTTATTTTATGGTGTCTTTGTGGTGTCTTTAACATCATTCCATTTTCTCTGTATTTCCTGTTACCTGGAAGTTAGCTCTAAAGTCTGGATACAGCTCACTTACTCTTCTGAATAAAGACTTCACCCACATTGTTCCTGTTTGGGAGGACTTCTTGAGAATGATTTTTATTTGTATATTTACTAGTATTTTGGGGATGACTTCCTGACGATTTTTATTTGTAGGTTTATTTTTGTTCAAATTGGCATTTTTTCATTGGCACTCTGTAATCAATGGATTTTTTTTTTAATCCATTGCTGAAGTGGGCTATCTCTTTGCCTCCTGGCTATACTATGATCAGACCAAACCAAAAATGAAGATGAAAGGATAAAAGAATATATTTTTCTCTTTCTGGCTATTCAAGATCTATTCTGTTAAATATTTAGTGACTATATATGTAAAGGGCTAGATGTCATAAGTGATAAAAAAAAATTTAATTTGGACGATGAACCTCATGTACTTCCAGTCTAATAGAAAGACAGACCTTCCTCAATCTTCATGAGCGTTGTTGTGACAGCAACTGGCCAGATATATTATCCTGTTTAAAGCTGCTGCTCTGTGACTTGATTTATAGCTTTGGGGACAGCAATCCAGAACCATAGGAAGTACACAGGCTTGGGAGTCTGAGTGACTAAGGTTACCAAGTTACCAAACTCTCTGAACTTTAGTTTCCTCATCTGAAAAATGTGAGAAATAGTAACTACTTAAAGGGTTCTTATGAGAATTAAATATCACAGTTTATGTAAAAACTCCAGGAATTGCTGGCATGGAATAGACACTCAAGAAATGATGGTTATTTCCCATTCATATCTATCTCTCCTCTGTCTCTCTCTCTCTCTCTCTCTCTCTCTCTCTCTCTCTCTCTCTCTCTCTCTCATAGTAATGTGGTTTTTCCTAATAAGTGAGAATTTCTTTGCTCAGATATTCACATGGGAAGAGCTGCCAGTTACTACAGATTCTGTTTCAGGTCAGCTCAGACATGAATCATTTCTCCCTTTGGTTTGAAAGCTTGCAACTGCAAAGATCCAAATCCAATTATTTGCCTCCTAACATTAGTCATTAGAGTGTTTTATCCTTCTGGAAACATGTATATAGAGACCTTATTTTAAACTTCCAAGGTAACCTGCCTTGAAAGTTTAAAATAAAATTAACAATAATAAAACATGAAGAATATCATTTATTTTCCAAAGAAATTTGAGGTATTTTTCAACATTTAAAAACAGTACAGTTGTGTAGGGAGAGGTTATAGGGTTAAGTCTCAGAGTGACCTGTTGGCAAAGCCAAAAAAAGTCCCAGCTTAGAGGGCACAGGCCTTTTCGCATAATTAAGCTTGATCTTTCCTGGGTAGCTAAAGGGCTGTGGGAGGGGCAGCAAGTGCTGCCAAAGCAAGAGAAACTTACAAGAACATTGTAAATTACCTCCTTTACCTCTGACTATGAAATAAAGGCTCAGCTTGCAGTCTGGATCTTTTCTGTGGTCTCAGCCAGACACAGACGGTCCACCTAGACCCAGCTTATTCTCTTAGTCTTTTCTTCATCCTTCCCCGCCTGCCCCCCTCAGGCTTGCCGAACCCTTGACTGTTCTGGCCCAGCATGCAGTTGTCATGTTCTTACCCAACAGTGATGAAATGAGCTGTTGATGGGAGAAAGTGGTACAATCTTTAAACATACATATACTAGAGGCCCAGTGCACTGGTGGGGGGCATGGCCTGCGGGGATCGGCTGGCTATGGCAGTGATGAGAAAATTAGTCTGAGCTATTTCAGGGTAATGTCTTGGGTAAAGGCGTGTTCTGTGTCCTGGAGGAACCTGGCAGAGAGCTTTGCACAACAAAGCTACTCGGTGAATGCCCTTGATGTGTGATGCCAGGTCAGTGACACCATCGGGGATGTTCAGAGAAGCTGTGCTCCAAGATCCTCAGTCATCAGGACAGCCTCCTCAGAGGTCCACAGTCATGCCCCCTCTTGCCATCTGCCTATGCCAACTCCCCAGCTCTTTCTAGAACACGCCTTAGAGGACCTACATCAGTTGGTGGGGTAAGGCCAGAATCTGGATTGTCTCGGGTATTTGATAGGTACAGAGACTTGGTCTCACCCTGGGCCTGTTAGCAGCCATATTATTATGCTTTCAGAGATCATAATAATCTGGCCACTCGGTGTGTATATGTTTCAGAGAGAAGAAAGGAGAGGGAAGGAGATAGAAACATCAATGATGAGACAGAATCATTCGTCAGCTGCCTCCTGCGCAGCCCCTACTAGGAGTTGAGCCAGCACCCGGGCATGTGCCCTGACTGGGCATGGAACTGTGACCTCCGGGGTTCATGGGTCAACACTCAACCACTGAGCCACACCGGCTGGGCAGCCCAATCTCTCTAAGGTAATTTGGCAATACATATTAAAAGTTTTTAAATCGCCCATGGGGGTCATGCAGGAGGCAGCCGATCAATGATTCTCTCTAATCATTGATGCTTCTATCTCTCTCTCTTTTCCTCTCTGAAATCAATAAAAACATATTTAAGAGGGGAAAAAAGGTTTTAAAAGCCCTTGCTCTATCACAGCAAATTCACTTAGGAATTTATCCTAAGGCTATGAGCCAAGATATGTGCACAAAATGAATATCTGTAGTTTGGATATTGAGATGCAATCACTAAACCTCCCTTTACAGGAGGAGCATGGTCGGCAGACAGCCTCCATCTGTCAGCACCTTTAAGATCTGCCTCAGCTGCAGACGCAGCCTCACAGCCCCAGAGCAGCCTTTGTGTGGTGCTTGAGTGACCTGAGTGACATAAAAGACATTTCCACCCAAAGCAGGACAACTGTGATGGGTCCTTTCCATAGAGATGGCTTCTGTTAAGGCTATAGATCTGTGTCATTTTCCTGCTCCATTCCTGCTTCC
Source organism: Antrozous pallidus (assembly GCA_027563665.1). Classification (NCBI taxonomy): domain Eukaryota; kingdom Metazoa; phylum Chordata; class Mammalia; order Chiroptera; family Vespertilionidae; genus Antrozous; species Antrozous pallidus. Next base: position 39,658,846 of record CM050519.1, on the reverse strand, counting down.
TCCCCCTCCAGCCCACTGGGGTTGATCCTTAATAAATACCTAACACTTCAATCACCATATGTCTGCCTCTGGAGGACTCATCAGTGATGGCATCAAGCAGGATTTATTATAAATAAGAATCCCAAAGCAATCTAAACCTCCAACAATAGGGCTGGTGGAGTAAGTTATGGTTTTTCCATAAAGTAAAAAAGCTGTGCAGTCATTAAAAATATAAAATAATAGCCCTGGATAGTATTGCTCAGTGGTAAGAGCACTGAAGGATCACTGTTTCCATTCCCATTCAAGAGTAGGTACCTGGGTTGCAGATTCAATCCCAACCCCTTTCCCTCCCTTCTACTCCCTCTAAAAATCAGTGGGAAAAAGTGTCGTCTGGTGAGGATTAAAAAATAATAATTTATAAATAAATAATAAAACAATATTCAGTGACACCAGGGGATGTTTCAAATATACTGGGAAAAAAAGTGTATAAAGCACCCTAATTTATTATTGAATTTTTAAAATGCTTAATTTTCTACATAGAACAAATTGGGGGAAAAACTTCACCCAAATTTTATACTGGCTATTTCCAAATGAAGATTTTGTACTTCTCTCTTTAACAAGTTTTTTGTTTTTTGGTTTTTTTTTGCAGGGGGGGGGGGGTTGTTTTGCTTTGTTTGCAAAAGACAAGTATATTGCTTTTATAAGTGAAACCATTTGGCATGACAGCAAGATATGTCCAAATTTGATTTCTGTCTTGTCCTACCAACTTCAGCCTCTTCTCTGATTTAGTAAATGAAATTGGGGAGTCATGATGAACTTCATCTCATTCCCATATCCACTCTGTTTCTAGTTCTGTCCATTTTTATCTCCTAAATATCTCTCCCCATGCCTATTTCCACTGCCTTAGTTAAGGCCCTCATTAGCTCTCAGCTTGATTTCAGAAATCATACTACCTTTCTAAAATGTAAATCTTATCATGCTACCAACACATTCCCCCAGAATTTACTCCTCATTCACGGGCTCACAGTGCCTGTAAGGACTAGCAGCTGATGGTTGCCAGCAGTCCACTCCTCTGTGTACCTTCACACAGGTTTTTCCCTTTGTAGGAAATGTGCTTCTCTGCCTTTCTTTATCTGGCTTTCTCCTATGTACTCTTCCATGCTCAACTCAGGCCTCTTCTCAGAATGCTTAAAAAAAATCTTACAGACCATTGTAAGCTAGATTAGGTATCTCTTCTTTACACAGCTACAACTCCTTTCACAAGGAATAAGATGGTCTGTTTTCCTCCTTGAACCATAAGCAACTTGGGAGTGCCTGATTCAGTGCCTGGCACATATCTGGTGTTCAACAATTGTTTATTGACAAAACTTATAATTCAATGCAGAGAAGTAAGAAAACATTGATAGTAACAAAGTAAAAAATATCATTGTCTACTGTAGCTAATACAAGAATTTCTTTTTAGCAGGGTTTCTTAAGAGAAGCTGATAAACTATTGTCAATTTGGGCCAGATAATTCTTTGTTATGAAAGATTGTCTTGTACATTGAGGGATGGTTAGCATAATCCCAGGCCTCCACGTACTAGATGCTGGTAGCACTTTTATAACTGTGACAAACAAATATGTGCTCACACATGTGGAGATGGAGGGCAAAAATCACTCCCAGTTTAAGAACCACTGCTCTACAGGGAGAGACTGGTTTTGTTAGTTGATGCTTTGGTATAGAGAAGTGTAATTTAGACTGGAGTTTCTTGAAGCAGGTGTGTAAAGTACAATGGAGAGGAGTAACATGAACTAAGGGGTGGAGAGGGCTATTCTGTATTATGAAGGAGGAAGGGGCAGAAGAGAAATGGACTGTATGATGACTGAGGCAGATTATAAGAAAGAAGGGACCTGGTAGCTGAAAAGAGTTGGAAGAAGACAAGTATACTGGGAATCCTATATAATAAAAAGGCTAATATGCAAATCGACCAAACAGAGGAATAACCAGTCACTGTGATGAATACTGACCACCAGGGGGCAAATGCTCAAAGCAGGTGCTGTTCCCTGGTCATCAGTGTGCTCCCACAGGGGGAGTACTGCTCAGCCAGAAGCAGGGCTCAGAGCTGGTAAGTGCAGTGGCGGTGGCAAGATCCTCTCTCTCCTCCGAGGCAGCGCTAAGGATGTACTGCCTAAACCGTCAGTCAGATATCCCCCGAGGGCTCCCAGACTGCAAGAGGGCACAGGCCAGGCTGAAGGACCCCTTCACCCCCTTCCAGTGCACGAATCTCATGCACAGGGCCTCTAGTTCTTTTAGTAAAAGAACTAAAATTTTCACTGTGGTTGGTAATGGTTCATAGAAGTGTCAGCCTTGCCAAAACCGGTTTGGCTCAGTGGATAGAGCATTGGCCTGCGGACTAAGGGGTCCTGGGTTTGATTCGGGTCAAGGGCATGTACCTTGGTTGTGGGCACATGCCCATTGTGGGTGTGCAGGAGGCAGCTGATCGATGTTTTTCTCTCATTGATGTTTCTGGCTCTCTATCTCTCTCCCTTCCTCTCTGTAAAAAATCAATAAAAAAATTTTTTTAAAGTGTCAGCCTTTATGAGTTCAACAATATCTGGATTGCATCTATACTTCTCATGCTTATATAATAAATGTATTAATAGGAAAAATAACTCCAAAAGATAGAGGAAAAGTATTAAATATAATGAAAATTGTCTTGGTTTTCAGATGATGTGATCTTATGTAGAGAAAATTCTAAAGACCTCACAAAAAAACTTAGAACTAAACAAGAATTTAGCAAAATTGCAGGATACAAAGTCAACATACAAACATCAGTTACATTACTATACACTAACAATTATCTTAAAATAAAATATTTTAAAATTCCCTTTTATAATAGCATTAACAAAATAAAATAAGTATGAACAAATTTAACCAAGGAGGTGAAAAACCTGTACAATGAAAACTCTACCACATTGATGAAAGAAATCGAAGAAGACACTAATAAATAAATAAAATATTCCATGTTCTTGGGCTGGAAAGATTAATATTGTTAAAATGTCCATATTACCCAAAGAGATCTACAGATTCAGTACAATCCCTGCTAAATGTCATTTTTTACAGAAACAAAGCAAACAATCCTAGAGTTCATATGGAACTACAAAAGCCAAAACAATCTTAAGAAAGAACAAAGGTGGAGCCACACACTTCCTGATTACAAACTGTAGAACAAAGCTACAGTAATCAAAAGGGCACAGGAATAAAAACAGATACATAGGTCAATGGGACAGAATCCAAAGCCCAGAAATAAACCCAAATATATGTGGTCAACTAATATTTGAAAAGGGAGCCAAGAATAGTCATTGGGAAAGGATAGGTTATTAATAAATAGTGTTGGGGAAACTGGATATTTACATGCAAAGGAATGACATTGAACCCCTATTTTACACCACTCACAAAATTTAACCTGAAATGGATTAATTGTAATACCTGAAACAGAAAAACTGCTAGAAGATAACACAGGGAAAAGCTCCTTGACATCAATCTTGGCAATAATTTTTTAGATATGACTCCTGAAGCACAGGCAACAAAAGCAAAAATAAACAAGTAGGATTACAACAAACTAAAAAGCTTCTATACAGTCAATGAATCTACAAAACAAAAAAAACCTACAGGATGGGAGAAAATATTTCTAAACCATCTACCTGATAAGGGATTAAAATATAAAATTATATACACATAGATATATACCAATAATAAAACAACTACCTGATTTTAAAATGGGCAAAGGACATGAATAGACACTTTTCCAAAGAAGACATTCGAATGGCCAAAGTACATGGAAAAGTGTTTAACATCACCCATCACCAAGGAAATGCAAATCAAATCCACAATGGGATTTCACCTTACACCTGTTAGAATGGCTATTATCAAAAAGACAGGAGATTACAGCTGCTGGTGAGGATGTGGAGAAAAGTGAACCTTCATGCACTGTTGGTGGGAGTGTAAGTTGGTACAGCCAATATTGAAAATACTATGAAGGGTCCTCAAAATTTTTAAAGTGTAACTACCATATGATCCAGCAATTCCCCCTTGGGTACGTACCCAACGGAAATGAAGTTACGGTCTTGAAAAGATACCTGCAATCTCATGTTTATTGTAGCATTGTTTACAGTAGCTGAGACATGGAAACAATCTGAACATACAACAACAGAGGAATTTATTTTTTAAGTCACACACACACACACACACACTGGAGTATTAGCCATTACAAAAAAAAAAGGCAAATAATGTATATTCAAATTTATATGTGGAATAAAAAAAAGCCAAACTTGTAGAAATAGAAATGGAATGGTGGTTGCCAGGCTCTAGAGGTGGAGGAAATGAAGAGACATTGGTCAAAGGGTACAAACTTCAGGTATAAGTTAAATTCTGGGGATCTAATGTAGAGAATGGTAAATGTAGTTAATGATACTGTATGATATACTTGAAAGTTACTAAAACAGTAGATGTTCAGCGTTATCACTGCCCCCCAAAAAGAAAAACTGTTAATTAGGTGAAGTGATGGAAGTGTTAACTAACCTTATTGTAGAACGAGAGGCCTAGTGCACAAAATTTGTGCATGAGGGGAGGTCCTTTAGCCTGGCCTGCACCCTCTCCAATCCAGGGCCCCTTGGGGGATGTCCAACTGCCGGATGTCCAACCTGATCCCAGCAGTCAGACATCCCTCTCCCAATCTGGCAGCACTGGCTCCTAACTGCTCACCTGCCTACCTGCTGATTGCCCTTAACCACTTCTGCTTACCAGCCTGATCATGCCTAACCACCCCCCTGCCAACATGATCACCCTCAACTTCCCTCCCCTGCCTGCCTGATCACCCACAACTGCCCTCCCCTCCTGCTGCCTCCTCTGCCCCACCTCCACCGTGCACAAGGCAATCTTGTGATGGTCATCTTGTAACGACATTAGAGCATGATGTGTGAGGGCATGACAACCACCTAGGCTATTATTAGTATAGATCATTATACACCTTAAACTTACACAATGTTATATGTCAATTATATCTCACTAAAGCTGGAAAAAAATAAAGTTCATATAAACAAAAAAGAACGCACATATCCTATATAATAAAAGTCTAATATTCAAATTGTCTCCTCAACCGGAGTTCCAGTGGGAGTTCGACCACTTGACCATTTGCTATGACACACACTGACCACCAGGGGCAGACGCTCAAACTGATAGGTTAGCTTGCTGCAGGTATTGGCTGAACGAGAAACTGAGGTATGAGGTGAGAGCCCTCAGGAAGCTCCCAGGGTTTGGCCCAAACCCCGGGCAGAGGTGGGAGTCGGGGAGAGCAAGGAGGTTCCTGGTAGTGCAGGAGGCTGCTACACATGATCCAAGAGCCATGTGGCACTCTCAGTGCACAATTTATAATCTTCAGAGCTGCTTATTTTTATTTGTTAAGTTTCACTAACTATTCCAGGAGAGTGGATAGCACCATTACGGAGGAGGGAAGTGGGATGGGCCAGGTGCACCTGCTGAGGCCAAGGGGCATCCTTGGGCTCCTGAGGATGCAACAGAGAGGAAGGCGGGCTGAGTCAGCGAAACTGAGTCCAAAACTTGAAATGGCAGGCAACAAGGGGCAGAGGCTGACAGCTGTGTAGGGGCCTAGGAAAGCTGCTGGGTGTGGGCAGCCCAGGAACCCAGTGCCTCTCCCATGGCACAGGCTCCATGTCTCTCCTTCCTCCTCCCCAAGACCCGGGAACCTCAGCTCTCCTCCGAGGCCTTGCCTGGGCTCATGCAGGACAGCTCCTCACCGCTGCATGGCCTTCATAGCCCCGCCCACATCGATAGCACAACTTTGCCTGCCCCCAAGCACCACCCTGCCCCTCACAGTCCTGCCCCACACAGTCCTGCCCAGCATAGCGCCATTACAGGAGGACGGGGTAGAGTGGGGCCCACCAAGTTAAATGGAAGAGAGGGAGGAAGAGACCCCAGAAATCCTGACTCCATTTTACAGACCCCAGCAGAATGTGTGAGGAGGAGGTGGGGGGAGACAAAAGAGAATGTGAGGGGACTGGATGAATGGAGAGCAGAGATATTTGCTTCATGGCCTAATTAATTTTATTTTTGTAAATATATTTGTATTGACTTCAGAGAGGAAGGCAGAGGGAGAGAGAGATACAAGCATCAATGATGAGAGAGAATCGATCTGCTGCCTCCTACATGCTCCCTACTGGGGATTGAGCCTATAACCCATGAATATGCCCTTAACTGGAATCAAACCCAGGTCCCTTCAGTCCGCAGGCCTACTCACTAAGCCAAACTATCTAGGGTAACCCATGGCCTATTAAAACTGTTGCAGTAGGCTGAGCAGAGGTCTTACCATATGGTGTTACCTGATAATTAGGGTGTCTCCCCTTGTGTTGGGATAATCAAAACTGCAGTGAAGTAAAGACACACTCATGGAGCCTGCAAAAGATTTCCTCACACATAATCTAATTTACTTCATGTGGCAGCTGAAGAGGGTGAGCAGAGCCTCGGAAGGACATGAGGTCTCTAAGACCAGGGGCTGGAGGAAAAGTACATGCTGAGCATTCTGTACCATGAGTTACAATCTATATATGTAAAAGCCTAATATGCTAAGTGTCCAAATGAGCTGTTGACTGACCAGTCACTATGAAGTGCACTAACCACCGGGGGGGGTAGATGCTCTGACTGGTAGGTTAGCTTGCTGCTGGGGTCTGGCCAATAGGGACTTGGCAAGATGGCCCTGATTGGCTCCGATTATCAGCCAGGCAGAGGGACCCCCCCTGTGCATGAATTTCATGCACCGGGCCTCTAGTATAATAATAAAGTCCTAATTATTCTATCTCTATTTGCAAAGGTAGATCCTTCAGTGTTAGTAATTAGAGAATTATGCCATTCTCAGTACTTACATAATGATATTCAACCAGGAAGATTCAATTCTATATTTGGAAGTGAAAGCCAGAGAGAGAAAAAAAGCCAAAAATGTTACAGGTAATGATTTTAAAAAGTGAAGCTAGGAGTGGGGAACGCAGATGTTCCAGGAAGCAGAAGGGGAATGAAAACAAGGTGAATCCATGTTTTACCACTCCTCCAAGAGGCAGACAAATGTTGAGGACAGTTTCAGTACAGCCTTGGGATGCTGAGTGCATTACTCAGTGGATGAATCTGGATGGTTAAGAAGGGATAGACAAGAAGCCCTTGGTTCTTATCGCCCATCCCTCTGTGTGCTCAGACATCTCATTATGAAATCATCTGAGATGGTAACTTTCAAAACATGGAACGAACCCCATAATTTGAAAGGCGGCTGGTTATTTTCTTCCTACTGCAAAAATCTTAAAGGTTTTGGTTGGGTTTTTTTGTTTGTTTGTTTGTTTGTTTTGTTTTGTTTTTTAACATGTATAAGAGTTTCCTATCATTGAACTCATTTAACATAAAACCTAAAACCTTTATTTATTTATTTATTTTGGTAAACTCCTGCATTCTAGCCAGAATTGCCAAACTACACTATAATTCTTTAAGTGATAGCAATGAGACCAAAGAGACTCACCCTAGAATTAACTTTAAAATAAACTATTGGGGCTTCTGGGAAAGAAGGAGAGAATGTGTATTTACTAACCTTCTCTTCCTGAAGCCCAGTGAAATGAGTAAAATAAACTGTATTTTCCCTCAAAGGATATCTTGAGTAATGATAACCAAAGATAATAATAGTCAAGTTCGGATTTCTTTAAAACTTTTAATTCTTTTCTTTGGGCTTTTCTGTGTTAGGACAAAAGTTCTACCTGACCTCTCATTAAGTTTACTTGATAGAAGCAACACCTTACTATCTGTTCAAATTGCTCTGCTAAAAATAGCAGGAAGATTTTTAAACACAGTGTTGTTTACTGTCTTCTTAAGACTTTAACAACTGGAATAGCCATTTTTGTTTACATTTTGAATTTGGGCCCAGAGAAGAAAAAGCCCATCCATTTCTAAAAGTTAAGAGTACATGGTTTTCTAAGTAATCCTTCAATATTACTATTCTATGGATATTGGATGGTACTGATAATACAGGGATAGGTAAAAGTAGGTTTACAGTTCTGAGTAAACAAAACACAGCATTTATTCTTGTATTATTATTTATTTATTACTGTATTATTTATTATCATCATTAGACTACTTTTGCCCAGCCCTGTATATTAGCTTCAACAAGGAAAGGATTCTCCTGGTTGGCATGGCTCAGTGGTTGAGCATCAACCTATGAACCAGGAGGAGGCACAGTTAGATCGCGGTCTGGGCACATGCCCACGCTGGGGACTCAAACTCCAGTGTGGGGCATCCAGGAGACAGCCAATCAATGATTCTCTCTCATCATTGATGTTTCTATCTTTCTCTCCTTCTCCCTTCCTCTCTGAAATCAAGAAAAATATATTTAAAAAAATAAAGAAAAGGATTCAAAAGCTACAAAATGGACTGGAAACAAGGGACCCCAGCTGTGCGCCTCGATTTACTGCTGGCTTTCCCTCTCACAAGGCTCACTTTCACCTTCATGCAGAATGACGAAACCTTACCGGCAGCCGTGAAATGAAGCCTGGGCTGTTCTCCAGGGCCCAGCATGGCCACACTATCTCTATCGTCAGAGAAGGGTCTGGTGCTCCCCTCAGGCTTGGAAATAATCCCGAGAGGGGCCAGCCTTGGACCCAGTCCAGTCAAAAGTTCTGTATGAAACGAGGGAATGGCATTCCCTTGAACGCGGGCATCAGTTTAGAATGCTCACAAGGATATGAACAAAACCAGATGTTCTCTGAGGTAAACCATCAAAGTCTCCCAGGGGTTCTTGGACTAAGAATGCCCCATCCATGACTCCACTCTGAATTTATTTAATCCTTGTGGACAGAAATAGACCAGTCGGGCCAAACCATTTCAATCCAATGTAACTTAATTTTCTCTTTTTCATCCATGACATTGGGATAATCTCAGGACAGAGAGAAGACATCTATCTACAACTGTTCCATTTTGCTTCAACAAGGATCAAGACTACTCCCTCCCTCTCTCTCTCTCTCTCTCTCTCTCTCTCTCTCTCTCACACACACACACACACACACACACACACACACACACACACACACCCCACACACAAATCTCTTCTTTTGTTGAATCTTTGAATAAAGGTAGTGATTAGGGCTACCTGGCTGTGTTATTTGAAGAAGTATTATAATAAGCTCCATTTTATTTTTGCAGAGAAAGACTTCAGGGCCAAGCCTAGATAATGAGAAGAATGTTGGGGGAAGAGAGGGGAAAGACCTAAAACTTTCCTGTGTAAAATATAAAAGGCCATTCATTGTGAACAGGAAACATTATTTTCAAGATATTCTGGCTTTAAAGACTTGTTGCCTTCCCTTAATGTGGACTTAAGTCTGTCCAATCCCTGAGAATAATTGTTTGACCTTAAGAGTTCTTCTGTGAATGTGTGTTTATCTAAAGGCACTCAGAAGAGATCCTCAGACATCAAGAAAAATAAGAAAAGTCATAATTACTTCCTGTATTATTCTGCCATACTTATGTGACCCCATCCCCATCACTTCTCCCATAACTCAGACTGGGAAAATGTACTACTGTGTGCATTCTTGTGCCTAAGGGTGTCTACTAAGTTTCTAAAGTGAAACCAACTCTTGTAGGCAGTGAGTGCAATATTCTTACAGTAGGGCACAGATTGGCCCTGTGAACAATGTATAAAAGGTGCTCTCTCCAAAATGAGAGCAGGGCAGATGGAAGGCAGACAGACAAGCCAGCTGGATATACCTGCAAAGGGCTTAACTTTTTTGCTCAGATTCCAGAAGTAGTTATATTCAAAGCATTGGTTTATGATAGTAGTCGACATTCTAACAGGTGTGAGGTGATATCTCATTGTTTTGTGTGTGTGTGTTTGTTTTAATATGTTTTTATTGATTTTTGATAGAAGAAAGGAAAGGGAGAGAGAGAAACATTGATGTTAGAAATATTGATCAATTGCCTTCTGTACATGCCCCAACCAGGGATGGAACCCGCAACCCAGGTATGTGTGCTGACCAGAATCAAAGCGACAACCTTTTGATGGACAGGATGATGCTCCACCAACTGAGCCACTCTAGTTTTAATTAGCATCTCTTTGATGATTGGAGACATTGAACATGTTTTCATGTCTATTGGCCTGAAATATGTCCTCTTTGAAGAAGTGTTTATTCAGGTCCTTTGCCCATTTTTAAAAATTGGGATGTATATCTTTTGAAGTTGACTTGTAACCTTATGCTCTCTTAACATCTTCCATCACCCAGGCATATTCTATCAGTGCAAGAGATCATTAATCCTAATGATTACAAAATGGTTAAGAGAAGGCTAAATATTTTTCATGTTGTGGCTACTGAGAATATAAGTTCAAGTTAAATATGCCTGAGGATACTCTGCAGAATGGACTTAATTTCTTCTCCACTGGAGTTAAATATGCCTGGGAATACTCTGCAAAGTGGATTTCAATTATGTCTTAATTTACTTCTTAACCTGCTACCTACCTTCTTTTTTATATGAATATGTTCTCAAAGAAAGCCAAATGGAGAGATTATGCATTATTGCTTCCAAAGCAACAATATAGTAGTCAAAGAACTATTACCTTTTGTGCTGCTGGCTCCCTCCCAGCCCACATGTGCCCAGACATGAGCACTGATCATTTGCCTCCACTTTCCAGAACTCAATATAGGAAATCCAACTGAAAAAAGTAGGTATTCTGTGCCCTGGCCTGTTTTTCTCAGTTGGTTGAACATCATTCCATGAATGGAGAGGGCACTGATTCTATTCCAGACAGGGCACATGCCCAGGTTGTAGGCTCAATCCCCAGTAGGAGGTGTGCAGCAGGTAGCCAATGTTTTTCTCTTCCCCTCTCTCTCCCTTTCTCTCTCTCAAATCAATAAAAACATATTTTTTTAAAAAGTAGAAATATTGCCCAGCCAGCATGGCTCAGTGGTTGAACATCGACCTATGAACTGAGGGGTCATGATTCGATTCCTGGTCAGGGCACATGCACGGTTTGCGGGCTCAATACCCAGTGTGAGGCGTGCAGGAGGCAGCCGATCAATGATTCTCTCTCATCACTGATGTTTCTTTCACTCCCTCTCCATTCTTCACAGAAATAAATTTAAAAAATATAGTTTTAAAAGTATAAGTATTGTATGTCCTAACTTCTTCATAGAAGTTGTAATAAAAATTAAAATAGCCTGAACTTGTTTTGCCACTCTAGCACCATATTGAAATTCATCAAAATTCAAGTAGTTGTAAATGAAGCGTGAATAGAAATAATAACTTAATATGCTGAAATAATCTCTCAGTTATTTAGATTGTATAAACATAGCAATAAAAGAAACAACAGCAATCTTGTCCCCCAAGAGTAGATGATTCAGATAAAAACGTTTTTTTTTAATAAGTAGTATGCTTTGCTATGGTATTATTAAAGGAAACATGAAAATTCCAATCATCCTTGCTAAATTGCATGTCTGCTAACTTCAGCTATTTTAAGATTTTTTAAAAGTTAAACCATTTCTGAGTTACAGAAAAAGTATGCACAGTTCCCTTGTGCATGGAACTAAAATGGAATCTATTCATTCCATCTTGTTACTAAAATTCCTTAGAAAATTAGGTGAATCTGATGATTCATGAAACAAACCTTGAAATTATGTTCGGTTCAGCTTATTGCACTCTTGGGGTGATTTTGATAATTTGCATTAGCATTTTTGCATGCTGGTTTTTATGTACTACATTTATAATTCTCATTAAAAAAAAAACCAGAAGAGAGTACTTTTACTTAAGTTGCTAATAGTAGTCCCAAGATCACTCAGAATCAGAGCAAAAATCAAGCCATGTCTAAAACCAAAGTCTGAGCTCTGTTCATGAAGCAATGATATTTAGATAATTCTTAGAGATCCAAATAATGTCTTGTTTTTGTAGAACCACTATAATCTCAGTATCAGGCTATCAATCTAGGTTGTAAGAACATTGACATTCTAAATTACCAAGGCCAGATCTTTTCTAGTAAAGCAATTTATAATGTTTTTTTTAAATATTTTTATTGATTTTACAGAGAGGAAGGGAGAGGTTTAGAGAGTTAGAAACATCAATGAGAAAACATCTCATTGATCAGCTGCCTCCTGCAGCCTAGTAGGGGATCAAGCCCAGGATCAAGCCTGTAACCAAGGAACATGCCCTTGACTGGAATCAAACCTGGGACCCTTCATTCACTCTGCGGGCCGACTCTCTATCCATTGAGTCACACTGATTAAGGTTTTTAATATGTTTTTTATTGATTTTAGAGAGAGAGAAACATTGATGTGAGGTAGAAGCATCAATCGTTTGCCTACCATACACACTGCAGCTGGGGATCAAACCCTGCCACCCAGATATGTGCCCTGACTGAGAAATGAACTGCTGACTTTTTAGTGCATGGGACGGTGCTCAACCAACCAAACCACACCAGCCAGGGTGCTAGTGAAGCAATTTTCATAAAATATCCACCTAGTAGAAAAAAATGCTGATTGACAGTAGAAAAAAAAATCTCTCTTAAGATCTATCAGCCAGGATCTCCAAATTCAAAGGAAAAGGTGTCTATTCCTCCTGCCCCAAGGTTCACTTCTTCAACTGGGTTCTAGAATCGTCCTATTTAAAGTGGGGTCCTCCAACAAACAGTCTGAATGCATCAGAAATGCACAATCTCTGACCCCATACCTAATGGCTAAATCAGAATCTGCATAGTAATAAGATCTGGGGTCTAATTTGATCATTAAAGTTTGAAATACTCTGCTAGATGATGCACACCTTTCCCCTGCCTTGGGCCCCTCAATTATCCCATTTCTTTCCTGTGTAAATTTTTCCACAGGTTTTTCTTTATTTCTCACATCGGAACACTCTTTTAAAAGCCTCTGCTGAGGCGACCCCTACCCAACTATGATCTTATTTCTCTCATTTTCTCAATCCAATACCTTGAAGGGGATGTCTGTACTTCCTGAATCCATATCTGCAATGCCTGTTCACATCTCGACCCACTGCAGGACAATTACCTGCAGAATATTGGTGCTGTTGTAGTTTAACCCAGTTACTAATAACTAGAAAGGAGCAAAGGGAAGGCCAGATATTATGGGCATGTCATTTGTATAGCTTTGCCAGGAAGCTACAGATTAACTCTCCCCGGGGTACCACTGACCCATACCCTGAAGATAGAAGAGGGAATGGAGTGGACAGGAGAAGAATGGACACATGCCCACTAAAGTCTGGGTGACATAGGAAAGGTGCTTGTCTGTCAGACACCTGGGAAAGGGTCACTGGCCAGAGTAGGCGTGGCCACTGCAAGTATGGGAGGATTTGAGATATTTAATCTTCTAAACAAAGGAGCTCACTCTCTCTCTCTTGGTTTGCTCTCTTGCCTCTCACTTGCTCCAGCTTTACTCCTGGCTTGCAATGCTCTCATGTTCCTGCATTCGCCCACATGGCCTGCAGCCACGTGGACCCCACACATAATGCGCTGCAACTAGCTTAATGCTAAACTGCACCCGGCTGCAATATGGAATGGGTGCTGGCTTTGCTTCCAGCTCTGTTGAGTCCCCAGCTACGTATCTTCCAGGACTGAATTAAGGGAAATGGAACTTTGCAAAAAAGATCACTCATTCTCCTGTGTGAGTCGCAGAAAATTATATTTCTTGAGATATCCTAAGAACCCACCCCCAGCACTCAGTGGGGAAAGAGATCTCCCACTTTCTCTGATAACAATATCATCTGGTCCCTACTGTATGCCAAGTATTACCTCAGACTAATAGGATAAAATGATATGCAGGAGACATGGACCTAGTCTTCAAATGACTAACTCCAAAATTGTTTTGACATAGATCACCACTGACTCTGTAATTTGCCAATTTCAGTAAGCACTTTTCATTGATTATGAGATGGAAGGATCCAGCTACCTTCCATAAGATATTAAGGAAATTTTGCAAAAATGTAAAATAATTCTATTCTTCCTGCTTTTTAAAGAAAATCGTTTTTATAAAAATAATATTTATGTGATTTATTTTTACATGACTCAATAAATATTTTCAAAACTTGCTTTATTCTCTAATACAGACCAACAGATATAACCCCTATAAAAGTTTCTGATCTCCTCAGTAATTTTTGAGAATGTTTAGTTTATTATGCTATCAAACTAGATCGTAAGAACATTGACCAAAAAGGTTAAGAATAACTGGATCCCATTTTAAAATTGGGCTAGTTGCTCAACAAATCCCTAACATCTATATAGTTATCAATTACAGAATTAATATCAGAGGGATGTGAATAAATTTGCCTAAGCATTTTTCTCCTGAGAATGAAAAAGGGACTCTGCATACTAAACCTGACAGTCTCAGGGGAGGCCTACATGGTGGCTTTAAAAAACTCAGAGACCAAAAGTAACTACATAGGATGGTCTGAAAATTAAAATTAAAATTTTATAACTAGAGGCAGGTTATGGCAGATAGTCATATCCTGGACCAGTATCTTCCCTGACAAAGGTCAATGTTTACCTTAACTGATCCTGTCTATAATTTTTTTGCATCTATCATAACCTTTGGAATTTCAGGGTAATTTCCTTTTTTTTTCCAGACCCCTCTGGGCACAACCCCACACCAGAGCAGAGGCCACAAATCCCCTCACTGTTATTGTTATCATGTTAATTGTTGACTGGTAACTATCCTAAAATCACAATTGTAAAATAAATATGTGTCTATCCATTTTACTTTTTATCCAGTCCCAAAGATTCCACCCCCCTACCCTCTGGTTTCTTCTGCCTCCCTAATCTTTTTTTAAAATAAATCTTTATTGGTCAGATTATTACATTTGTTCCTCCTTTTTTATCCCATAGCTCCCCTCAACCCGGTTCCCACCCCACTCTCTGCCCTTAAACCACCCCCCACTGTCCTCATTCATAGGTGTACAATTTTTGTCCAGTCTCTTCCCGAATCCCCCATACCCCTATAACCCCCTCCCTCTGAGAATTGTCAGTACACTCTGTTTCTATGCGCCTGATTCTATTATATTCACCAGTTAATTTGTGGATCAGGTTTTTAATTCACTTATTTTTAGATTCACTTGTTGCTAGATATGTATTTGTTGTTCGTAATTTTTATCTCTACCTTTTTTCTTCTTCTTCCTCTTCTAAAAGAATACCTTTCAGCATTTCATATAATGCTGGTTTGGTGTGGATGAACTCCTTTAGCTTTTTGTTGTCTGTAAAGCTCTTTATCTGACCTTCCATTCTGAATGGTAGCTTTGCTGGGTAGAGTAATCTTGATTGTAGGTTTTTGCTATTCATCACTTTGAATATTTCTTGCTACTCTTGTCTGGCCTGCATAGTTTCTGATGAGAAATCAGCTGACAATTGTATGGTGCTCCCTTGTAGGTAACTGTTTTTCTCTTGCTACTTTTAATATTCTCTTTGTCTTTTGCTCTTGGCATTTTAATTATGATGTGTCTTGGTGTGGTCCTCTTTGGATTCATCTTGTTTAGGGTTCTCTGTGCTTCCTGGACTCCTAAGTCAATTTCTTTCACCAGGTGGGGGAAGTTTTCAGTCATTATTTCTTCAAATAGGTTTTCATTATCTTGCTCTCTCTCTTCTTCTCGCATCCCATAATTCAGATGTTGGTATGCTTGAGGTTGTCCCAGAGGCTCCTTACACTATCTTCAAATTTTGGGATTCTTTTTTCTTTTTCGGTTGGGTGTTTTTTGCTTGTTTGTATTTCAAATCTTTGACTTGATTCTTGCAATCCTCTTGGCTGCTTTTATGTCTCTGTATAATATTTTTTATTTCAGTCAGTGTATGCTTAATTTCTAGTTGATCTTTTTCATATCCTTGAGGGTTTGCTAAATTTACCAGCCTTTTCTAGAAAATTCTTAAAAAACCTTATAACCATGGTTTTGTACTCTATATCCAATCATTTGCTTTCCTCCATTTCTTTTATTTGTGACCTCTTTCTTAGTCTTCACATTTTGGCTGCTTCCCTGAGTTAATAGAGTGGCTTTGTGTGCTAGGTGTCCTATAGTGCCCAGTGGCTCAGCCTCCCCAGTTACCTGAGGTGGACACTCTTGGTGCACCCCTTTGTGGGCTGTGTGCACAGTCTTGTTGTAGTTAAGCCTTGATTGTTGTTGATATCACTGGGAGGAATTGATCTCCAGGCCAATTGGCTGTGAGGACCAGCTGTGTCTGCAATGGAAGGACTTCTGTGGTGGAGACACTCTAATGAGACATGACTTGCTTCAGTGGGGCTTTGGTGCTCACTGAGTCTGCCTCTTGAGTATGTCCCTTATTGATCTGAGGATTTGTAATCTGGATGGTCCCACTCTGACCCCTGGATACACTGGCTCATGAATCTCCAAGGGGGTGCTAATTTAGCCTCTGCCTGAGGCCACCAAGCAGATTCCTCTTCTTTTTTGGGTTTTGGAGGTGCCCAGATGAGGCCCAGCTGTGAAGCAATGTAAGCTGCTGTGAGGCTTTGGGGCCTTCTTTTGGATGTTCTGGGTCTCACTGATTCAGCTGCAGTTTATTACATAAGTTTAGAATTCAAAGGACCAGGCCTTTCATATGCAGAAGCCTTTCTGCTCAGCTTGGATGGGACGGAGTCTCAGGACAGAGAAAACAGCAATGAATCCCTGTCAGCCCTTCCCTAAGAGGCCCCTGGGTCTCAGTGTCCTGCAGTAATAACTGCAAGGCCTCTGAGAGAAAGGTGCTCTTGAGTTTCGCCTGCTGCCAGACAGTCCAGTTTCTCCCCGAAAGAGTTTGGGTTCCCAGAGTCTCGCCCGGAACTGGAGTTCAGAGCAGTCGGGAGCTTTTGTCTCCCTCCTGATTGAGAAAGCTAGCCACGTACTCAGTTGCCAGCCCTCTCCACATGTGCGCACCTCCATACCTCTGCCTTCCGAAGCTCCTGTGAGTCTCAGTGTGCTTTTTTTTTTTAATCTTTATTGTTCAGTTTATTAATTACATTGTTTCCCCTTTTTATCCCCCTATAGCTTCCCTCCACCCTGTACCTATCCCACGCTCCACCCTCACCTCCCCCTCCCCACTGTCCTCTCCCATTGTTGCTAGATTTTTGTCCAGTCTCTTGCTGCACTTCCCACACCCTTTTCTCCCCAAGAATTGTCAGTCCATTCCCTCTCTATGTCCATGTCTCTGTTATATTCACCAGTCTATCCTGTTCAACAGCTTATCAATTCACTTGATTTTTATGTTCATTTGTTGATAGATGTGTATTTGTTGTTCATAATTTTCATCTTTACCTTTTTCTTCTTCCTCTTCTTAAAGAATATCTTTCAGCATTTCATATAATGTTGGTTTGGTGGTGATGAACTCCTTTAGCTTTTTCTTATCTGCGAAGCACTTCATCTGACCTTCAATTCTGAATGATAGCTTTGCTGGATAGAGTAATCTTGGTTGTAGATTCTTGCTGTTCATCACTTTGAATATTTCTTGCCACTCCCGTCTGGCCTGCATCGTTTCTGTTGAGAAATCCGCTGACAGTCGTATGGGTGCTCCCTTATAGGTAACCAACTGTTTCTCTCTTGCTGCTTTTAATATTCTCTCTTTGTCTTTTGCTCTTGGCATTTTAATTATGATGTGCCTCGGCGTGGTCCTCTTAGGGTTCCTATATATTGGGGTTCGGTGCACTTCTTGGAATCCTAAGTCAATTTCTTTCACCAGGTGTGGGAAGTTTTCAGTCACTATTTCTTCAAATAGGTTTTCATTGTCTTGGCCTCTCACTTTTTCTGGCACCCCTATAATTCGGATGTTGGTATGCTTGAGGTTGTCCCAGAGGCCCCTTACACTATCTTCAACTTTTTGGATTCTTTTGATTTCTTGCTTTTTCAGCTGAGTGGATTTTACCTCTTTGTATTTCAAATCTTTAACTTGGTTCTTGGGGTGCTCCAGGGCACTTTCAGGTCTTTGTATAATATTTTTTGTTTCAGTCAGTGTATGCTTAATTTCTGGTTGGTCCTTTTTCATATCCTTGAGAGTCTGCTTTATATCCTTGAGGGTTTCATTCATTTCCACGTTGGTCTTAATAATTTCTTTGAAGCTCTCGTTTATATCCTGGAGGGTGTTGTTCATTTTCTTGTAGGACTCACTCATTTCCTTTGTGGTCTTGCTTATTTCCTTATAGGCCTCGATCTTTTGTTGGAACCTCTTAAAAAACCCTATAACCGTGGTTCTGAATTCCATGTCCAGTCGTTTTTTTTTCCTCCATTTCTTTCACATCTGATTTCTTTCCATGTTGCTGCATGGTGGCTGCTTCCCTGAGTTGGTCAATTAGCTTTGTGTGGTAGACGTGCTACAAGGGACAGTGGCTCAGCCTCCCCAGTTACCTGAGGTGGATATGGGCTGCACAGTCTTGCTGAAGTTAAGCTCAGTTAATCGTTGTTAGCACTTGGAGGGTTGACCTCCAGGCCAATTGTCTGTGAAGCTCAGCTATGCTCAGGTTGGGTGGGCGGAGTCTCCGGGCCAAGCAGACAGTGTCAGCCCCGCCCTATGCGGCCCCAGGGACTCTGTGCCGGGGGCAATGGCCGCCAGCACCTCTGAGAGAGAGCCGCTGCGGAGCTCCACAGGCTGCCGGTTGCCGGAGAATTCAGACTTTCCCAAAATGAGTCTGCACGCCCAATGTCTCACCCAGGGTCGTAAAACAAAGCAGTCTGACGGTTTTCCGAATGAGAGACAAGTCGCGGTGTGTTCTCTGCGCCGTCACGCAGCCGAGCTGTTCGCGCGAGCTGCCTTTCTAGTTGTAGAATTTCCACTCAGCCAGCCTTCCTGTGGTTCTGGCTGATGTCTGTTTTGTCTTTTAGTTGCAGTATGAAATTGTTGTGTGAGGCAGCAGTGTAGGTGTTTACCTATGCTGCCATCTTGGTTTTTTCTTCCTGCCTCCCTAATCTGTCACCATTGAATTTTTTATAACCCCCTTAAATCTTCCCCTTTGATTATGATGTATAAAATAAGTGGTAAAACTGCCATTTTTCAGAGCATTTCCTTGATCTATTGAGATTTTGCTTCCCAACAATTTTCATCAATTTGGCTCAAATAAACTTATAAAAATTCTTTACAGGTTTGAACATTTCTTACATTGACATATGTTTTATTAATTTAAGTTACAGATATCACTTTCTCTAGGCATTCCACACACAGTAAGGAAATTATAGATGGCCATTAGCCCAGAAAAAATAAAAGATCTTGGGGTGGAGTGGGAGCCAGATGGAGAGGGGTTATGGAGGAAAATGGGGGGACATTTGTAATAATCTCAACACTAAAGATAAATTTAATTGGAATACTCGTAGAAATTGAGGTATACTATTAACCTCTTATCTGCTGAACTGAAAAGAGCAAGGTAAAACAGGTGAACAGTTGGCTATAAACATTCTTCCTTTTTTTATTTTGCCCCTAAGCCATATTTTCTACAGTTCTTAAAATAAAATCAGTACTTGTCCTGAATACTTTATATGTAC
The DNA here is from genome assembly GCA_027563665.1 of Antrozous pallidus. Classification (NCBI taxonomy): domain Eukaryota; kingdom Metazoa; phylum Chordata; class Mammalia; order Chiroptera; family Vespertilionidae; genus Antrozous; species Antrozous pallidus. The sequence continues at coordinate 39,639,354 of CM050519.1, read as the reverse complement.
CTGATTATTAAGCTACTAGAGGCCCAGTGCATGAAATCCGTGCACAGGTAGGGTCCCTAAGCCTGGCCAGTGATCATGGCTGATCAGGTTCCCCACCTTCCCACTTATCCCCCTCCTTCCCTCACCACTGATCAGGGCCTTCTAGCAGGGAGGTGGGAGGCGGGTTAGGCTATTTGCAGTTTTCTTATAAAACAAATCAATTTATCAAAAGAATGCATTTTTAAATGATGTGCAGACTAGGAAATATGCTTTGGTCTCAATGGCAAAAAATATGAATAATGTAATAGCATTAACTCTACACTGTTATCAAATGTGCATACTTCTATGCTGGTGGTGGTAAGGAGGAACTTCTAGATTCAAATATTTAGTATTCAGGGCAGAATAAAGAAAAATAACTGACACTTAGCCCTAAAGGGAAATTAAAATGTAGTCTTTTGTCATAGTGTACCACTGGTAGTTAAATTCTCAGTAGGCAACTTTCCATCAGACAGGTTTTACAACATTCTTTAAGAATAGCCTAATTTACAACATCTGCATGCATATACTTTGTCTTTCATGTTTAGGATACAAATAAAGCCTCAAGCAATTTATTTTCATTTTATCCTCACAGAACATGGATAGGACACAGAGATCTTATCCTTTAAGCTCTTAAAGGAAACACTACTGAACATAACTTGAATACCAATTTTGTTTATCTGTACAGTAGGTCCTCAGGTTATGTCAGAGATCCATTTCTATGGTGTGACGGTACATGATTTTTGCCGTAAGTCGGAACCTACCTACATAAGCACCTACGTCCCTCACATGGAGCATATACACAGTAGTAATGAAGTGAAACAGTAAAAACAACTTAAAAATAAAAATTCTCGACCTTTCCTTGTGGTAAATACAGTAAATAATAAGAAACATAAAGCACATATGTACATATGTTGAAATGATGGAACTTTTTTAATATAAATAAATGGGAGATGGTGACATAAGCACGAAATGCCATATGTCAAGACCGATGCAACACAAGGACTGCCTGTATATATTAAAGCCTAACCGACCATTCAAACCACCAGTCAGCTGGTCACTATGATGCACACTGACTGTCAGACGTTCAATACAGGAGCTGCTCCCTGGTGATCAGCGCACTCTCACAGCCAACCTCCCATAGCCGGCCAACCTCTTGTGGTCCCTCCCACAAGCCTGCAGGCCCAATCATCCCCGATTGGTGACCAGGCTGAGGAACCCCACCTATGTACAAATTCATGCACCGAGCCTCTAGTATACTGACAAAGGGCACAGACAATTAAATTTCTCATCTAAATTATTTGGGATTCATTCTTGATCACGTGGATTTTTATTTTAAGTTATTCAACTTATACGCATATCTTCTTATAAATTAAAATTGTTTATATTTCTAAGCATTTTAAATTATTTTACATAATTCATTTTGCAAAACAGCTTTCAGTAGAGGTTATGTAAATGTAATGCCTCTAAGCCAACGATTACTGACCACACTACAATTAGAGCATAAGATAATGCTCATAATATATATAGCTGTTATTGTCTACATAACCTCCCACAGAATATCTAAGTGTAGAGTGTGGAAATGTCAAACTTAGGACTCTCCCTTATCAATTAGGTGGAAGCAATAAACAGGTTCAGGATCACCATCCTAAACAAAGAAGTCAAGAGAAAGATTTAGAATAACTTTAATTAAAAACAAAACAAGTAAAAACATAACCGGCAACTATGGCATGGAGTATTTGTCTGATCCACTGATATCATTGACACCAAAAAAATAAATACCCTTCATAAACAATAGTTTATGCACTTAAGAGGTCAAAAATTTGAAATCAAAAGAAGCAAACTAAATGATAAAACTTAATTGTTGTGATCTGAAAATTCAGCATATGCTTACACTTGGTTTTTAAGTTGCACTATAATTTTGTTGAGAGCACAAGGGACTTCAAGATCTTACATCAGACTTTTATAAGCAAAAAACATTCACTATTGTGCTGCCTAATTTTAGTAATTAGCTTATGTGTGCCAGATGAAAAAGGTTGAAAATCGTTGTTCTAGATACTGGACCCTTATTACACATATTATTTTTAAGTGTTTTATCTCATTCAGAAGATCTTTCATCTTCTTGATATATTGTCTTCTATGCATAAAGTTTTAAAGTAAAAAAAATTAACTATTAAGCTTTATGTATGTGCGTACAAAGCCTTCTAAGTTAGCTCTAAAAATCAGTTAAAATGATGACACAGTTTTCAAAGGGCATGGAACAGACTGTTGGATTACAGTGGGAAGACAGGGGAGGTTGTGTGTGGGGGTGCTACAAGAGATCAACCGAAGGACTTGTATGCATGCATAAAAGCATAACCATAGGACACAAGACACTGGGGGGCAGGCAGATGAAGGCATGTGCTGGGGGTTGGGAAAGCCAAAGGGGGGGGGAGTTAAGGGGGAGGAAAACAAACATATGTACTACTATTTGTAATAATTTAAACAATAAAACTTTTTAAAAAGTGATTTTACTTTAACTTCAGTCAGGGATTTATTTATTTTTTAATTCACCATTTTTAAAACTATATACTTTATTGATTTTTTACAGAGAAGAAGGGAGAGAAATAGAGAATTAGAAACATTGTTAAAGAAAAACATCGATCAGCTGCCTCCTGCACACCTTCTACTGGGGATGTGCCAGCAATCAAGGTACATGCCCTTGACCAGAATCAAACGTGGGACCCTTCAGTCCCCAGGCTGACGTTCTATCCACTGAACCAAACTGGTTAGGGCAATGTCACCAATTTTTAATCAGTTTGTCCTTTACAAATACACCAGAGAATCATGGAATGCTGCCAGCATTGAATGCAATCATGGGCCACAAATCTGCACACTCCTTTGCAACTGGTCCTATGATAGCAGAACCTTTCATTTCTCCTTTATTTTTTACTATGAGCCCCTCATCCTATATAATAAAAGAGAAACATGCAAATTTGACCGTACCTTCGCTCTGATTGGCTCTGCTACCAGCCAGTCAGGAGCAGGGGCGGGGCCAAGTGGCATGAGCGCCGGGGCCCCCAGAGTGGAGATGAAAGAAGGTGGCGGCAAATGCCCAGCCCCCAGGGCCAGGTGGTCGCAGGCAGCCTGGGCTGAGCTGAGCAGGGCGATGGCTTGGGCAGGCTCAGGGTGAGTCATCAGTTGGACATCCCCTGAGGGCTCCCAGTATATGAGAGGGGGCAGGTTGGGTTGAGGCACCACTTTCCGCGCCCCCCCCCCCCAGTTCACAAATTTCATGCACTGGGCTCCTAGTTATCTAATAAAAGGGTAATAGGCAAATTGGTCACAATGCCCTCACAGTAACAACCAAACAGCAGGCTGCATGGGACGACCAGGCCAGCAGCGGGGTTAGCAAGGGATGACCAAACAACTGACCAGCAGGCTGTATGGGGAGACCAGGCTGGCAGGATAGCAGGGGCAGTGAGGGGTGATCAGGCTGGCAGAGGGGGGCAGTGAGGGGCAACCAGGTCAGCAGAGGGGGGCCGTTAGGGACAACCAAGCCAGGAGGGGAGCAGTTAGGGGCAATCAGGCAGGCAGGCAGGTGAGCAGTTAGGAGCCAGCGGTCCCAGATTGTGAGAGGGATTTTTGGAAACCAGCAGTCGGACATCCCCAAGGGGTCCCAGATTGGAGAGGGTGCAGGCTGGGCCGAGGGGACCCCTTCCCTCATGCATGAATTTCATGCACCGGGCCTCTAGTCTTCAAAATAAAGAAACACACCATCTTTTCTCCGGTATGACTTTCATTGTTGAATTACCACCGCTAGATATACCTCCTTTCTCAGCTCGGGTTTGCCTTGTTTGACTGTGGCCATCACCACGTCACTCACACCGGCAGCAGGAAATCTGTTCAGTCGTCCCTTGATCCCCTTCACAGAAATAATATACAGATTTTTGGCTCCTGTGTTGTCAGCACAGTTGATCAAAGTTCCTATCGGAAGACCCAGGGAAAACCAGAATTTCACCCTGGAAAACCCACCACGTGCCCCAGCTGCCCATGGCTGCTGTTCCCCGCGAGGCCAGCAGCCACCATGCAGCAGATGGAGAAGGATCACCCAGAACTAAAATCTCACATCCTCAGTCAGGGATTTAAATAATATACAGAAACTTGGGACCAAAGTTATTTGCCTATTCAAAGTATTAAAGTATGTGAGCATGAGTGTACATTATACATACTCATACTAGTATGTATACATGCACATATTATTTCCCAGGTAATGTGTGTGTGTGTCTGTGTGTGTGTGTGTGTGTGTGTGTGTGTGTGTGTGTGCGTGTGTGTGTAAAGCTTTCTCTAAAAGAAATATATTTCTATAAATAGAAACGTTTAGACCCTGGCCGGGTAGCTCAGTTGGTTAGAGCTTTGTCCCCATAAACCAAGGTTGTGGGTTTGATCTCCAGTCAGAGCACATACAAGAAACAACCAAATGTGTAAATAAGTGGAACAACAAATCAATGTTTCTCTCTCTTCCTGATTTCATTTATAAAATCAATAGATTTTTTTTAAATGTAAAAAATGATGAAACTGTGTCCCCACCTATTGGTGGTGGAAGTGACCTTCTTGCTATGTCATGAGAAAAGGAATTTTCTGAGATTTGCATGAGAGAATGAGTGATATTAATATGTATGGAATTAAATCCCGGAGTTTCCAAGATCCCATCTCTCTCTGTCCTGCTAAGGAAAAAGTCCCATTTCATCTTTAGCAGAGCTAGGATTAAAGGTAACATGGTGGTACATGGGCAGAAGATGACTTAAGAAAAGTTGAATTTAAGGAATAGGGAATGGGGGATAGGATGTCCGAAGGGAAGGGCTGAACAACAGCACAGAGCCAAGGGAACACTGGGTTGACGACAGGAGCTGGAGTTTCATCCTTACATGCAGTCAATGGCAGGCACTGAGTTGGTGAGCTTGTTGCGACAGAAACTTGGTACCAAAGTTATTTGCCTATTTAATGTATGAATGCATGTGAGTATGAGTGTACATATATACATACACATACACATGGGCCATACATCCTCAATGCTATGGAGGGTACATAGATGAGAGCAAGGAAATAGGAGCAAAGCCAGATGAACAAGAGAAAATTCCTTTGTCTAGGGATTATGTATTCCCAAATTTTCATGGGCCAATGACCTTTGTTCCCAGGTTAGACTGCCAGATGCATATTTTTCCTAAGTCAGTCCAACTTTACTTGGTATGCACCCATCTTCCCCTTTGTCCAGTCCCTTCCCCTATCCATTTGCAGGGAATGGACCCGTGGTTCTCTGGGGAGAGTGAAATTGCAGCTTCCTGGTGAAGATGCCCAGATGACCATGCTTATAATGTCTGGCCTCCTTTTGCTTCCTATTATTAATAACTAATTATAAGGGTGACAAAACTATCCCCCTTTACAATTTTCTTGCAAGTACCAGTGTAAGGATTTTTTTAAAAAAATATGTTGATTTTAGAGAAATAGGAAGAGAGGAGAAACATAGATGTGAGAGAGAAATATCAATCGGTTGTCTTCCACATGTGCCCCAACCAGGGATCCAACCCATAACCTGGTATGTGCCCTAACCAGGAATCAAACCCACTATCCTTTGATGGGCCTGAAGATACTCCAATTAACTGAACCACACCAGCAGGGCAAAAATCTTAAGCTTACTGATGCTTTATTTTGAAAGCTATATTATTAGACAAATATTAATGACTGAAAATCTCTCTTAAACTGTTTTAAATAAGCAATGATAAAGCTTACTTAATAAGTACTATACACAAATAAATCAGATTTCTTTAAATAATTTTCATACATTAATGATGGTTTCCATTTAAGATATATTAGTTTGGTTGACCTTTGGTTTTGATCACAAATGAACATGGAAAATATTAGGGGTTAAATATTGTGGAGTTCATAAATGCTCCTCTGTTTCAATAATTTAAAGCAAACCATTACATCTGGTGAAAAGGGATGTTTAGTCAATTTCCAAAAGTCCACCAAGTGAAAACATTTAAAGTTTCAGTTGTCATTTAAGTTTCATTGCCCCAAATGTATTACGGTCATTAAGAGCAATATACAGAAATGACCCACAACTTGGTCACTCTGTAAGTTGTGTCTCTTTATAAGTTTCCATACAAATGTAATCTCTTCTATAAGTGCTAAGAAAGTGAGTTATCTACAGTAAATATTGATGGAAGCAGAGTTGGAGAAGGACTAAAATTCTAGATATCACCTAAGAAGGGAGAAGCAAAAGAAAATTTTCAAGATTTATATTCCACAAGGGACTGTTATCCTAAAGTGTGTGCAAAAGAATGCTAGTTCTAAATGTTGCTCCATAAAATATTTTTAAAATATTCCTAAAACACAGATTAAAAAAAAAACTGAGTTCTGCAATTGCCCCCACCTAATATATCTACATTTTAAAAAGTAACTTTAACCGAATGTTTTTAAAAAGTACTTAATCTCAACCCCTTCTTGGCCATTAACAGTGGGCCAAGTCAGTATTTTCATATTAAATACTGAGAAACTATGTAAATTCATAGTGAAATGCCATTAAGGACTTATTAAGAAATCATATAGTAAGAGAAATCTTTCAGGGTAATAGGTACACAACTGCTCAGAAATATTTAAAATATTTAAGGTAATATGCAAGACAGATATGAATACAAAATGCAAACAATGTAACAAAAGAACAGAATACTAGGTGGTTGTTAACTGGCATGACAAAATCATTAGCTACATAATTTATCGAGTTACTTCAGATTATTTCTCCATTCCTATTGCTAACACTTCATTCAAGTCTTCTTCACCATAGAATGGTGGTAAACCTTCCTCATTATAGTCCCAAATTTAATATGTATATGACTCACTTAGGAATCTTACCTAAAATGCAGTAAGATCTTACTGATTTAGTATGTCTAAGGCAGGGTCTGGAATTCTTCATTTCTAACAAGTTCCCAGGTAATTGATACAACCATACTTTGAAAAACAAAGATCTAATCCATTCTGCAAGCCACGGCCCTGTTACTTTTCCTAAAATACAATTCACCTCATGATACTGTCTCAGGAATCTACACTAACTTAGTGAAACCTATATAAACATTTACAATTTTATCAGAGCTTCATTCTGGACCAATTTGGTCTTTCTCCTAAAAGTTATACTGATTCCAACCAACCCAATTCAGCTCTGCCTTTTTTTTTTTTTTAAGGTAAAATGAATAAAGTACAGATTTTAAATGAACAATCCACTGAGTTTTCATAAATGTATTCATCTGTGTAACCAATACTCTCTCCCAAAAAGCTATAAGGACATTGCCATCACACAACTCTGTTTTGACCCAGCTCTGTAAATAACCCTGCCTCCTTCCTACTGCCTCCTACCTATCCTTTCAGACTCAACTGAAGCCCTTCCTTCAAAACACCCCCCAAATCCACTCATAGACCTCTATCTAAATTACTACTATAACATTTCCCCCTCATCCATGGGGCATATGTTCCAAGACCCTTGTGGATACCTGAAACTGTGGATGATAGCAAATCCTATAGAGTGGTCAGATTATTATGCTCTCTGAACGCATAATAACCTGGCCACTCAGTGTAGATCCTATATAATAAAAGGCTAATATGCAAGTTGTCCCCTTGACCAGGAATTCGACCAGCAGGCAGGCCGGCCAACCGCCCATGTCCCCTCCCCCTTGGCCAGGCTGGCGGGACCCCAGCCATGCACAAGTTCATGCCCCGGGCCACACACACACACACACACACACACACACATACACACACATACACACACACAGTGGCCAGATTATTGTGCGTTCAGAGATCATAATAATCTGGCCACTCAGTGCATATATTTTTTATCTACATACACTTTTTCACTTATAAGAAGCACCTTCTGGGTTCTCTTTGGCATATCTCAACTACCAGCATCACTACTCCTGCCCTTCGAATACAAGCACTGAGATACCATCACGGTGGAACTGCTGAGAAGACTAAGTGACTAGTAGGCAGAGTGCAAACAGCATGGATACACAAAAAGGAATGATTCACCACCCAGGGAGGACAGAGAAGGGCAGTGTGAAGTTTCATCATGCTACTCATAATGGTGCACAATTTAAAACTTATGAATTATTTCTGGAATTTTCCATTTAATATTTTCAGACGATTTGACCTCGGCTAACTGAAACCATGGAAAGCCAAACCCAGATAAGGGGAACTGCTGTACTTTCACGACTTGGCCATCATCTCTAACTGAACAAATGTAGTGGGCTCCTCACAGGTCTCCCTACTTCTGTTCTTACCCCACCCCGAAATATTATCCGCAGAGCATTCAGTGACCTCCTAAAATTATAAGTCAAATCTTGTCACTATCTTGCTTAAAACCCTCCAAGGGTTTACCATCACAGCTGTAATAAATCCAATGCCTTTTCCTGTACTTCTGTATCACTAAGCCCCTCCTTTTTCTCCAATACTTCCTATATCATATGAATGTTCTTTCTAATCTTACAACACAGTGACATATTCCCACTTTATGGAACTGCATTAATGATTACCTCTTCTTTCCCCACCACCTTTCTATTAGTGGCTACTTGTGCTATTCGGAGCTCTTCTTCAAAGTTACCTCCTCACAGAAGCCCTTCTCTGCCCACAAAATCTAGACTCTCAGACTAACACAAATCAGACTTTAATTTTCTGCATAGCATCTATTGTTGGCATGTATCTCATTAACGTGTTTTATTCTCACAAAAAAACATAAGCCCCATGACGATGGAACTTGTCAACAGTGCTCACGGCTGTAACTCCAGCACCTAGAACGCTGTCCAGCTCATTGCTCAACAAATGTTTGCTAAATTAATGTTCTCACATGATATACAGAGGGTGTCCCCAAAAGGTGTATACACACTTTTAACGATTATAAAGTGTTTATTAACTTACAATTCATTTTCAAAATTTAAAACAATGTACAGAAATGAATAATATTTTTTGTCAGTGCCTGTTTTCAAACTGATGACCGTTCTGGACCAGGCACTGTTGATAATGTGAAATCACAAACATCAAGAATCATTTCATTCGGTATTTGTGTACCCTCCATTCATTGACTGTTCCCAGTTTTGTAGTAAACTTCACCTTTTATGTATCCCCATTAAAAAATCTACTGGGTAAATTTCCTTTGTTCAAAGCTTCATTATTTCAATCAGTTAAACCTGGTAAAGGAGTGAATATGAAGTGAGTTATTAGCTGTTAAAGTGTATTCATTTTTGGAGACACAAGATGTATACAAAATGTATAGACACTTTGAATAATTATAAAGGCAGTGTTTGTACTTCAATCACATTTTCAAACTTCCAATAGCATTTAGGATGAATTTCCTTTGTTCAAAGCTTAGTCTGGCTGAAAAGAAAGAAACATCAACTGACCTATCAGCTGTTAAAGTGTGCATACATGTTTTTGGACACCCTGAATATACATACTTTGCAGATGGAAACTGTGTTTGTGTCCCATTACAAAACTTACCATAAAATTTTAAAGAGAATAAGAAGGTTATTGCTAGTTATCAAACAAGCTAAATCCTTCACAGGAAAGAAAGGGAAGAAAAGAAATGCAGCTTCAATTCAGGACAAAGCAATATAAACACAGATTAAGTCAAAGTTTAATTCACATAAAGTTTAATCAGTCAAGTTAATGAAAATAAAATTTTTGAGTTAGTGTATGGCAGCAGAAATTAAGTTTTTGTTGCAAATAATACAGTACTCGGTGTTTCCATTACTAACAAACTATGCTGCAGAAAGAGCAATTGCATTGAATCTCAATTCATCAGGGTCACGTTCCATAAACTTCTTGCAAACTTCTATGGCATCCTATAGGAAAAAAATATACAAATTTTAAGTTTATAAACATGTGTTTTACTTGCAAATCATAAGTGCTTCATACTTTTCTAGTTCATACTAATGTTACACTGCACACTTCTTTTTCCAAATAAAGAATAACTTAAAGCACACCAGAAGAACAAACATTTCGTAGCCTAATTAGCTTAGTCCAAAAGTATAAGATACAGTAAGTACTCTTTCTTAAAATGCACTTAAGAAACTTTTAACTTGAAAATTAAATTTCATTCATTCTAAGCCACACGATTTGTTCATAAATTTAAAAATCTCTAAAATCAGGATCAAGACACAAATGATGTGTCTTGGATTTAATGATATATGGGATACAATGTGCAACTCTTTCAAAACTATTCTTGCCTTTTCCTTTTTTTAAAATCCTCATCCAAGAATATGTTTTTATTGATTTTTAGAGAGAGGGAGAGAGAGAGAAACATCAATTGGTTGCCTCACAAATTAGGATACAACCAACCTAAGTATGTGCCCTGAATGATTCAAACCTGCAACCTTTTGTGCATGAAATGAAACTCCAACTAAATAAGCTACTCAACCAGAGCAAAACTGTTCTTTCCTTTTTCAAATTTGATACTTGTTCACACAAAGAGCTCTGAAGACTTCTTTATATGCTATAGGTTAACACTAGTTCAAATTTCTCTTTTTGAATTTTTTTCAAGAGAGCAAGGACAAGGAAGTATCTAAGTGTAGATAAAATGTTATACAAGTGATTTTTAGAGATGTTTTAAAGATAACAAGAACATTAATAACATTTAAAGTGGGCCAACAAGTTTTACTCTTTTTAAAAAAATATATATTTTTTTATTTTTCACAGACAGGAAGGAAGAGGGATAAAGAGTTAGACACATCGATAAGAGAGAAACATCAATCAGCTGCCTCCTGCACACCAAATATTGGAAATGTGCTGACAACCAAAGTACATGCCCTTGACTGGAATTGAACCTGGGATCTTTCAGTCCAGAGGCTGACACTCTATGCACTGAGCCAAACCAGTTAGGGCAACAAGTTTTACTCTTACCTCTAATAACGTTTCATCACTAGTTTCACCATGGTTAATTGGAAATGGTTTCCGTCCATCTATAAAAAATAGACAGTTGAATGTTTAGTTGTTTGTATAAGATAATGTACTTCAACTTCCACTTTCCTCCTCTCACACTGAGGCAAAAGCTAAATGACCCATTCTAATAAAGATGGAATATGCAAATTGACCATAACTCTATGACAAAGATGGCAGCGCCCACAGCCAATAAAGAGGGAATATGCAAATTGATATGACAAGGTGAGAGGCAGAAGGTGGCTCCAACTGGAGCGAAGGCAGAAGGCGGCAGCCAGAGCCTAGGCCCAGGTCCCAGGTGTTGGAGGGAAGCCAGTAAAGGAAGGCCTATTAGTGTATGAATCTTCATGCATCGGGCCTCTAGTATTAAAATAATATGTCCCAAACAAATATTTTAAATGTGCTACCTATGAATATTCTTTAACATTAAGTTATTAGGTTAAAAATAATGTTATTAAAACCTTGCTTTCATAGTTGAAAACCTAAATTATCTTCATAAACAGAATTTATTATAAATACATATTGGCTTGATTTAATTCCCTAAAAAGATAATGCAAAATTAATAAGTCAGTTTTTTTAAAGTTAGTATCTCTATTACCCTCAGAAACATAAAAAACAATTATTTCTTCACTTTAAAAGTTAAATCAGAAGACTTCTAAGTAAAACTGACATGTTTACATCAACAAAAGGGAGACATCCCAAGCTTTATGTATTATTACTAATTGTGTACCCTCTAGCTAGTAATATAGAATAATCATCTAAATAAACTAAGATTACTTTATTGACCAGAAAAAATAACTTCAACTATAGTCACTTGAATAAACTAGTAATTTTTCAATACTATGAAAAAGTCTAGAATTATATAAACTCATGCTATCCAAAGGTAACTGATAACTCTACAGAAAGTAGGTTTATAAATGTTCACACGGAAAATATTACAATAATTAATAAATAATAACACAGGAATAAACTCTGTGTTTTGAATAATTACAACTGTAAATTTACTTTTGCTCCATCCTGTGGATCAAAATTTATCATCTCAGATATCTTATAAGTGGCACTTCAAGTAATTTTCATAAAGCATAATCCCTTCTATAACTCTATGGCTTCTAAATATAATAAATTTTTAATCAATATGTATCTATAGTACTAGACTTGGACTAAGAGATACTACATTAAAAAAAAAAAAAGCAGGGAGAACCAAGATGGCGGCATAGGTAAAACACCTATTTTGCCGTCATGCTCAGAAATTTTAATTCTACAACTACCTTCCAGAATCACCAGAAAGCTGGCCGAGTGAAAATTCCACAAATAAAAGTGAAGATAAGACACTGTGACTCGGAGGAGCGGCGGCGGACAGCATTGAAAGATTCGCGAGGAGAGAGGTTTGCAGCGCGCGCCAGCGGAGAGGGCAGGCAGCTGAAAACCGGCCAGTTTTCTCGAACGGGGAGACAAAGACATCCCACTGGACTGATTCTCCAGCTTGGGGCCAAGTCCAGGGAACCCACTATCATACAGGGTAAAAACTGGACAGTGGGAGGGCACGCCGAAACTTGGGCGCTACAAGGGTCTGCGGGCTTGTGGAGAAGGCAGCTTGCGCGAACAGCTCAGCTGCGTGACCGCACAGAGAGCACTCTGCGACTTGGTATATCATTCGGGAAACCGTCAGACTGCTTTGTTTTATGACCCTGGGTGAGACATTGGGTGTGCAGACTCATTTGGGGAGAGTCTGAATTCCCCGGCAGCCGGTGGAGCTTGGCAGCGGCTCTCTCTCAGAGGTGCTGGCAGTCAATGCCCCCAGCACAGAGTCCCTGGGGCCGCATAGGGCGAAGCTAACGCTGTCTGCTTGGCCGGGAGACTGCGCCCATCCAACCTGAGCACAGCTGAACTTCACAGACAATTGGCCTGGAGGTCAACCCCTCCAAGTGCTAACAATGATTAACCTGAGCTTAACTTCAGCAAGACTGTGTAACCCATATCCACTTCAGGTAACTGGGGAGGCTGAGCCACTGTCCCTAGTAGGAAGTCTACCACACAAAGCTAATTGACAAACTCAGGGAAGCAGCCACCATGCAGAGACATGGAAAGAAATCAGATGTAAAAGAAATGGAGGAAAAAAAACGACTGGACATGGAATTCAAAACCACAGTTATAGGGCTTCTCAAGAGGCTCCAACAAAAGGTCGAAGCCTATAAGGAAATAGGCGAGACCGCAAAGGAAATGATCAAGACCAACGTGGAAATGAATGAGTCCTACAAGGAAATGAAGGAGACCCTCACGGATATAAAGGAGACTCTCAAGGATATGAAAAAGGACCAACCAGAAATTAAGCATACTCTAACTGAAATAATAAATACTATACAAAGACCTAAAAGTGCTCTGGAGCACCCCAAGAACCAAGTTAAAGATTTGAAATACAAAGAGGGAAAATCCACTCAGCTGAAAAAGCAAGAAACCAAAGGAATCCAAAAAATTGAAGATAGTGTAAGGGGCCTCTGGGACAACCTCAAGCATACCAACATCCGAATTATAGGGGTGCCAGAAAAAGAGAGAGAGCAAGACTATGAAAACCTATTTGAAGGTTTTGACTGAAAACTTCCCACACCTGGTGAAAGAAATTGACTTAGGAGTCCAAGAAGCACAGAGAACCCTAAACAAGATGAATCCAAAGAGGACCACACCAAGACACATCATAATTAAAATGCCAAAAGCAAAAGACAAAGAGAGAATATTAAAAGCAGCAAGAGAAAAACAGTTGGTTACCTATAAGGGAGCACCCATACAATTGTCAGCGGATTTCTCAACAGAAACTATGCAGGCCAGATGGGAGTGGCAAGAAATATTCAAAGTGATGAACAGCAAGAATCTACAACCAAGATTACTCTATCCAGCAAAGCTATCATTCAGAATTGAAGGCCAGATAAAGTGCTTCGCAGATAAGAAAAAGCTAAAGGAGTTCATCACCACCAAACCAATACTATATGAAATGCTGAAAGATATTCTTTGAGAAAGAAGAAAAAGATAAAAGTGTAAATTAGGAACAACAAATACACATCTATCAACAAATGAATCTAAAAATCAAGTGAATTAATAAGCTGATGAACAGGATATACTGGTGAATGTAACAGAATCATGGACATAGAGAGGGAATGGACTGACAACTCTTCGGGAGAAAGGGGGTGTGGGAAGTGCAGCAAGAGACTGGACAAAAATCATGCAACTATGGGAGAGGACAGTGGAGGGGGGTGAGGGCGGAGGGTGGGATGGGTGCCAGGTGGAGGGGAACTATAGAGGGGAAAAAAGGGGGAACAATCTAATTAATAAACTGAACAATAAAGATTAAAAAAAAAAAAGCAAAAACTAACCAAGCTGAAAAATATGGATTAAAAATTATTTTTTTCTTAAAAACCATATGTGTTCTCTTAGTTACCATTTTCTTTTTGATCCCTTTAATCTTTTTGAAAAAATATTTTTTCATTTACAGTTGACATTCAATATTGTATTTATTTCAGGAGCTTTGCACAGTAGTTAGACAATCATATACTTTACAAAAGTAATTCCCCTGATATTTCCAGTACCCAGTTGGCACCATACACAGTAATTATAATATTACTAAAGGCCGGTAAACAAAATTCATGCACGGGGGGCAAGGGATGTCCCTCAGCCCAGCCTGCACCCTCTCCAATCTGGGACCCCTTGAGGGATGTTCGACTGCCCGTTTAGGCCCCATCCTACTGGGATTGAACCTAAACGGGCAGTCGGACATCCTTCTCACAATCCAGGACTGCTGGCTCCAAACTGCTCACCTGCCTGCCTGATTGCCCCTAACTGTTTCTGCCTGCCAGCCTGATCACCCACTAACCACTACCCTGCCAGCCTAATTGATGTCTAACTGCTCCCCTACCAGCCTGTTTCCCCCCAACTTCCTTCCTCTGCCAGCCTGGTCACCCCTAAGTGCCCTCCCCTGCAGGCTTGATTGCCCCCAACTGCCCTCCCTTGCAGGCCTGAAACTTCCCAAACAGCCCGCGGTCCCACTGGCCATCTTATGTCCACATGGGGGCAGGATCTTTAACCACATGGGGGCAGACCTCTTGTGTGTTGGAGTGATGGTCAATCTGCTTATTACTCTTTTATTAGATAGGAGGCATGATGCATGGGTGGGGGCCAGCTGGTTTTCCCTGAAGTGTATCTGGATCAGAGTGGGGGTTCCCTTGGGGTGTGGGGCAGCCTGGGTGAGGGGCCTATGGTGGTTTGCAGGCTGGCCACACCCCCCAGCAACCGAAGCGGAGGCCCTGGGATCTGGGATTAATTTATGTCTACAATTGAAACTTTGTAGCCTGGAGCAGAGCCAAGCCTTCTGCTCGCTCTGTGGCAGCAGCCATTTCTGTTGGAACATTTACTTTCTATAATTGAAACATTGTAGCCTAGAGTGGAGGCCTAGGTACTAGGGCTGCAGAAGTTTGGCTTCCTCCATCGCCTGGGCAACCCTAGCCTCTGCTCTCTCCAACTCTGTGGCTGCCGCCATTTCTGTTGGGATATATCTTGTATAATTGAAACTCTGTAGCATTGAGTGGAGGCCTAGGTCGGCAAGGGCAGGCGGAAAGCTTGGCCTCCTCCATTGCCGGGGGAAACCCACGCCTCCCTCCTGCTCTCAGTGGCCGCTGCATCTTGGTTGGGGTTTATTTGCATAATTTGCTCCTGATTGGCTGATGGGCATTGCTTAATAGGAGATATGGTCAATTTGCATATTATTCTTTTATTAGATATGATTGGTTATATTTCCTACTACAGGCCCCGTGCACAAAATTTGTGCAATTGGAAGGAGTGTCCCCTCAGTCCAGCCTGCACCCTTTCACAATCTGGGACCCCTTGCTCCTACTGCCCACCTGCTCGCTGCTCCTTACCGCTCAGCTCACTGCTCCTTAGCGCTGCCGCGCATGCACGCGACACTTTTGCCACTGCTGCTGCCCTCGCCTGTATTCTGGCTGAGCAGCTCTCCCCCTGTGGGAGCACACTGACCTCCAGAGGGTAGCTCCTGCATTGAACGTCTGGCCCTGGTGGTGAGTGCGCATCATAGCAACCAGTTGTTCTGGCTGTTGAATCATAATGGTCGCTTAGGCTTTTATTATATAGACTAGAGGACCGGTGCACAAAATTCATGCACAGGGAGGGGGCGTGTCCCTCAGCCTGGCCTGCACCCTCTCTAATCCAGGACCCCTTGGGGGATTTAGGAATCGGGCCTAAACTGGCAGTTGGACATCCCTTGCACAGTCTGGGACTGCTGGCTCCTAACTGCTCACCTACCTGCCTGCCTGCCTGCCATCTGGCCTGACCGCCAGTAATTGACCCCCTGCCAACCAGATAACCCCTAATCGCCTCTGCCTGCCGGCCTGATCAGCCCTAACCGCCCCACTCTGCTGACCTGGTCACCACTGCATGCCTCCCTCTACCGCCTAGTCACCTCTAACTGCCCCTGGCACCAGCCTGGACGCCCCTTACTGCTGCCCCTGCCAACCTGGTTGCTCCTTATTGGCCCCTGGCCAACTGGGTTGCCCCAAATGTCCCCCATGTCAACCTGGTCGCCCCATAACTACCCCCTTGCTGGCCTGGTCACCTCCTTACTGCTCCCCTGCCAACCTGCCTCATTGTTCCTGATTGCCTGATAGTAGGTCTGGTGGCCCCTAACTGTTTGGAAGGAAGTCAGACATCCAGAAGATGTCCAAATGACCCAGTATAATTAGCATATTACTTTTTTATTAGTATAGATGCTTTATTTTATATTCCTGTTACTTTTTTGTAACTGCCAACTGGCACTTCTTAACTCATTCACTTTTTTCACCCAGCCCCTAAATGTCCTTCCTATCCGGCAACTATCAGTTTGTTCTCTACAAGTACAAAGCTGTTTCTGATTTGTTGTTCCATTTATTGTTTTTTTTTTTTTAAGATTCCATATGCAAGTGAAATCACAAGGTATTTGTCTGTCTGTCTGACTTATTAAACTTAGCATGATACACTCTAGTTCAATCTATGTTAGTGCAAATGGTAAGATTTCATTCTTTTTTTATGGTCAAGTCATATTTCATTGTATATATGTACCACATCTTCTTTAATCGTCTGCTCATTGACACTGAGGTTGCTTCCATATCTTGGCTATTATAAATAACTAGAGGCCCATTGCAGGAAGACTCCTGCAATAGGGCTTCCTGCAGTGGTCTCCTCCGCCCCGCCTGCTTCCCTCCCTTCTCCGCTGCCCCTTGCTTGCTTCTCTGCAGCTTCGCTCCCTTCTTCAGGCTTGACTTTTGTACACTGTATTCAGTCTTCACTCTGCACCTGGATATGCAAATTAACCACCATCTTGGGTTAATTTGCATATTCACTCCTAGTTGGCTGTGTGTGTCGCTTATGGGCCGTAGCAGAGGCATGGTCAATTCGCGGTTTCTCTTTTATTAGATAAAATGCTGCAACAAACACAAGCATATATCTTTTCATATTAGTATTTTGGATTTAATAGGATAAATACCCAGAAGTGAAATTGTGGGGTCATACTGTAGTTCTATTTTTAATTTTTTGAGGAAGCTTCATACTGTAATCTATAGTATTCCACCAACAGTACAAGAGTGTTCTCTTTTCTCCACATTCTCACTAATACTTGTTGAATTATTGATAGCTATTCTGATAGGTATGAGGTGATAATTTATTGTGGTTTTAATTTACAATTCTCTCAAGATTAGTGATTTTGAGCATCTTTTCATATGTCTATTGACCATCTGTATGTCCTCTTTGAAGAAGTGTCTGTTCAGGTCCTCTGCCCATTTTTTAATTGGAGTGTTTATGGGTTTTTTTGTGTTGAGTTGTATGAGTTCTTCATATCTTTTGGATATTAACCCCTTATTGGATGTACTACTGGCGAATATCTTCCATTCAGTAGACTGTCTTTTCATTTTGTTCATGGTTTCCTTTTCTGTGCAAAAGCTTTTTAGTTTGATGTTGTCCATTTGTTTGTTTTTTTCTTTTGTTTCCATTGCCTGATGAGATATACCCAAAAAAATAACACTAAAAGCAATGTCAAAGAGTTTACTGTCTCTCTTTTCTTCTGGGAGTTTTATGGTTTTGAGTTATACATTTAAGTCTTTAATCCATTTTGAGTTTATTCTTGTGTATGGTGTTAAGAAAGTGATATAGTTTCGGGATTTTTTTTTTTGCATGTATCTGTCCAGTTTTCCCAAAATCATTAGTTGAAAAGACTATCTTTACCCCATGTATATTTTTGCCTCCTTTGTCATAGATCAATTGACAGAGGTGTGAGTTTATTCTGGACTCTCTATTCTGTCCTATTGATGTATGCATCTGTTTTCATGCCAGTTCTTGAAAAATGTCATTGGCATTTTGATAAGGATTGCACTGAGTCTATAGATTGTTTTTGGTAGTATGAACATTTTAAGAATGTTAGTTCTTTCTATCTATGAGTGCAATATATGCTTCCATTTATTAGTATGTTCTTCAATTTCTTTCTTCAATCCTATCTAATAAAAGGGTAATATGCAAATTAACCATCACTCTGTCACAAAGATGGCAGCATCCATAGCCACAAGATGGCAGCACCCAATCCTCTCAGCCTTGCTGGAGTCCTCCAGTCCAAGGGAGGGGACAGCTGCTGAGAGCGGGCAGCGTGAACAGCCTGACAGAATGCCTCTGGGCCACGGAGAGCCTCTGGGCAGCACGTGAGGATTGGCCAGGCGCCTCAGAGAGCTTTTAGTGTACGGATTCTGCCGGAGTTTCGGTGGCCCCACTTGCCCGGAGGCAGGGCATTGGAGCAGCACTCCAGGACTCGGGGCCATCCCACAGCACACAGCCACACGCGGTGGGACTCCGGCACTTGGACCAAAGGGCACAGCCTGGAACTGTGGGAAGGAGAGCAAGTGCTTGCCCTGTGGATAGGGACGTGGCCTTGGCCTAGCCCAGAGATTTCAGGAGGGGTAAACTCAGGCACAAAAATTACTAGAGTTAAAAGCAGGTACATGGGCACAAAGGACAGACATGGAATCAGCAGAATGAGGGGGAACACCAATAGAGAGGAGCCACAGCGTAGTGTACGCAAGGACATATCTGAACGTGAGAGCGTGCTCGGTCTGTAGGGCGTAGCTTTGGTGCCCTCAGAGGAATCACAAAGAAAGAAAGTCCTGCTAGAAGGAGGTTTGAACCCAGGCGGAGGGCAGGGGTGGAGACAAGTTACCTCGCAGGTGCTTGAGACTATGGAAGACGCTCTGAGGAGAAGCTGAGGTGCCCTTAGGGGGTGTTGCCAGGGCGTGGCTTAAGGCGTTGTTGGCTGACGGATGTAATGTGAATAAGCAAAATGGGAGTATTATGGTTTTGTGAGGGGTGTAGCAAGGTGTAAGGGAGTGTAGCCAAGAGGGCCAATCATACCAGTAGCAAGTGCAGGGGTTTCTGCTCAGAGCACTTGGGTAAGGTACCATGGCATTGGGGCGGGGGAGAAAGGGAGGGTCTCAGGTCTTGTGTGATAACACACCATGGGCTATTAGTGTTTTATAATTTTCCAAATACAGGCTTTTTACTTCCTTGGTTATTACATTTATTCCCAGGTATTGAATTCTTTTTGATGCAATTGTAAAGTGATTTGTTTTCTTAATTTCTCTTTCTGATATTTCATTATTGGTGTATAAAAATGCAATCGATTTCTGATAATAATTTTGCATCCTGCTACTTTACTAAATTAGTTTATCAGTTCTAATAGTTTCTTGGTGGAATCTTTGGGGTTCTTTATATATAGAATCATGTCATCTATAATTTCTTATTCAGTAACTCAGTTCTCCTCTTGCTCAAGTTTTCTTTTGAATTTATTAGGAATCTCTATCAGGGTTACTGTCAATTTCCTTTGCAACTGCCCATCTACATTTGCCTGCTCTCTGATATATCAAAGATTATGACTATCCTTTAGAATTGAAGTTCTTTAAAATCATTTAAAGATTGCTATCCCCAAAGGGCTCCATCAGTCTTACTGATCATTCTTGCTAAATAACACCTAAAACAAGAGCTCAGTAGTTCTGCCTTTCTTTTCTGATAGTCTTACTTCAAACCAACTTTAAAATACTTTTGTGTTGATCTTGGCATGCTACAAAATAGGATATTCTTCATATGTAGCTTACCTTTGATATATGTCTTTCTTTCTACTGCTAGCTAACTAGTCAAATTGAGTTTTTTAGACAACTCTTTGCTTCCCATTGATCATAGATTTTTTTCTAAATACATTTTCAATGTTATTGTTTATTTTATTACTAAGTGTTTCACCCTGAAAGTCACCATTACTTTTTAGTCCCTGGTTATGGATAATATGTATCATTTCTCTGGCCTTTTCTACATCTACTTTCTTGAAGTCAATAGAATGTGTCTGGTAAGTCTCAGCGCTCTCTTTATTTCCATTTCTACTAGTAATTCTTTATTATTCAGAGTGGAAATGAAGTTTCCAGCAATCAGTCACATAAATGAAATTCCCAATCACTATTATACCTTATTTCTATATAAATTTTATAGACTGACTTAGCAAATATAAAATTTATAGATTAGTGAAGCTCTGAGGTCTATTATATACTCCCATAATAATTTTTCATTTTAGTTTGATTCCTACTGAAATCATTTGACTATAAAAGACAACCATCAATTTTTATAAATACTATGTTATTTCCTCTCCTTTTCCCCTTTAATAGAGCGATTTCTTTTTAAATAGAGTAATTGCAAACACAAAATCCATCTAAATTTTATGGACCTCATTTGTAGGTGTAGTCTGAGTCCTTTCAAAACTCTTTGTCCTTAATTTACATGAGTGTCTAATCAGCTATGCTGTACACCTGAAACTAGTACAAAAAAGTGTTGAATGCAAACTGTAATAAAAAGATTTTTGGAAAATTTAACAACTCTGTTTAAATAAGAAAATTAAAAGTGCAAGTTAATATTGAAAAGAAATTCACTTTTTTGTTTCTTTATTTTTGCCCCCCACCCCTTTTTAATACAAGAAGGTCTCATGGAGAAGAACAAGGACTTATAAATACTAAAGTATTATATATCAATTATGAAGGAGTCATAAGAAGTTCTCTATCTGAATGAAACAATTAAAATTATGAAGATCTCCTCCAAATAGTCCCTGAAATAATCTATCTATAGTTAAACTTTTTAAAAATTAAGTGCATTTATAGACCAAAATACTAAATAATTAACCATGCGTAGTTTGACATATGCCTTAGGAAGCTGCCAGAAAAGAGACCCTTGTAAGTCTTTTAAAAAGTCAGATATAGCCCAGCAAGTGTGGCTCAGTGAACCAGGAGGTCATGGTTAGATTCCCAGTCAGGACACATGCCCAGGTTTTGGGCTCAATCCTTGGTTGGGGGTGTGCAGGAGGCAGCCAATCAATGATTCTCTCTCATCATTGATGTTTCTATCTATCTCCCTCTCCCTTCCTCTCTAAAATCAATAAAAATACATTAAAAAAAAAAGTCAGATGTAATACAAAGGGATAGTAAAAAAGCTTGAAAACTAGTAATACGCATTACCAAATATAAACACTAGTCATAAATATTACACTATGTTTTAAAACTAGTTTCAGGATCAAAATGGCTTATGCAGATGTTGATATCTATCTATCTCAATAATTTAGTAAAAACTGCTGGAGTGATTTACAGGAGTTTCCTATAATAATTTTTACTTTACTGCTTTGCTAAAATATAAATGTGGTATGCAAACATTCTTGAATTATAAGTTGCTTGAACACCAAAGAAAAATTTTATCTTTTCTAGTAAAAAGTCTTAAATGAAACACTTTCATTATGCCAATTCAACGCTATAAGGCAATCAATTAATTTAAGTAAATAATAAATATCAACAATCCTGTTTATCATAAATACAGATTTTTTCATTTCCAATTTCTCTCCCCAGAGTAAATTTTTAAAGTTCTTACCTAATTCATAGAGATGCCCATCTACGTGAACTAATGCAATAAAATGAAGATCTACTTTTTCATCTATATTTGGTGCCTGCAATAGGAGGAAACATACATATGTAATAATAGTCAAATCAATCACGTACATGTAAACACATACAAATATCAAATTATATCAGAGAACATTTATCCAAAATAATTAAAGGCTTAACCTTTGATATAGTGGACAATGAGTAAATATGTTTACATCTATAACAATGTGCTCACCCATCAACAAGGAAAATGACAGCAACAAGCACATTTTTCTTAATCTCAACAATCTAAATACCTAAAGCTTTGTTTACCTCCAAAGGCCCAGCACTTCACACAATGCCTGGTATATAGTAAGTGTGCAATGTACATTTTCCAAGTGAAATGAATGCATGAAGTGATTTGTCTAATTTTTGAAATTTGAAAAAAAAAACTTTTATATTTTAATAGCATGGAGTTTTAAAAAAAACTCTTTTTTAAGTTTTAAGACTTCAAGAAAGTTAGTTCTCCCCTTAATAACTTGGCCTTGATAATATTTTTTTGAAAAATAGAACATAAAGAGTTTTAGAGTAAAATAAGTATCTTTACTCATACTACATTCAAAAGATTTATAAATGAGTAGATGCAGGAAAATAACCCAAAACGTTAAAGGGGGAAAATAAAAATAAGAGTAAATTAAAATACAGTTAACTGTAGCCTATAATTTTTCTCTTGCTTTCTTAGTAAACACTTTGAAATTAAAACTATACCCAGAATTTTCAGCTTACCAAATTAAATTTTCATGAGAGATATCTCATGATACATTTGTTAAACATTCAAGTAACGTATGCAAAGTCAATACATGATTCACTAACACTGTCTTTAATACTCAGTAACTACACAGTTAATACAAATATGTGTTAGCTATTTATCAAATCTAAATGATGTAAAATGAAGTATAATCAGTGTTCAATGCAAGTACAGATTTTAGAGACAAAGTTTTCAAAAGGTATAAATCAAATTACTTCTCATATTGCATAACATCCTGTAACACAATAGTAGCTTAACTCTAAAATGCGTTTTTTTTACTCATTAGTAATTACATAATTTTAAGTAGTTGTAATATGAAGTTTTCAGATGCAGAAATTGAAATACAGAAGAAACATTATCTTGGATTTGCTGAATGCTCTTAAAACATTTACAGATGGACTCATGTAATCTCACATTCTTCTTCAGAAATTATTTTCTTCAAGTTTATGGATGAGAGAACAGCCACAAAAACTGATGTGGCAAATTAGCTCTTCCTAACTTCAACAAAGAACTAAAGAATTCCGAAGTTGATAGCAATCAAAGTCACCTAGGTTACTGTTGTTAATCTCCTCTCTCTCACAGCAGGTACTTCTGGTAGGCCCTCCAACAGGGAACTGTCACTAGGCTTTGAAGCAGCAGTCCATTCCATCTTTAACAGCTTTGTTAGAGTTACCCCTCATACTGAGGCTAAAATATGTTTCCCAGTGCTTTCCATCATCTTATAAAAAGTCTAGTAGCCCCGGAGTATGATGTTTCTTCAAATAATTAAAGATGGTGATAATGAGTTCCCTTACTTTCCTGGTCAGAGAATCAAATATATTATTGATTGTTCAATCTAATACCAATGACCAAAAAAGAATTCAATTTTTCAAGGCTAAACTTGGCAATTCTATAAATGATAAGTTCAATTCTATAAAAAATGCCAGAAAAATTTTTTTAGCCAACTAGGAAAGGGTCTGTCTGTTTTTCTCATGTTAAGATACAATTCTCCAACAGGATATCAAGTATTTTAAATCTTTTGATCTATGTTTTCAAAACTTTTAAATTATTTTAACACAATTTCTTAAGAATATTGTATCTTATATCTTCCATTTTTCATATCTAGCCAGTAAATACAATTGTGATAGAGATAATAGTATAATTGAAGTCAGAAATATGAACATATATACTCAATCCCTGTAAACACTGATTTTGTTATCTGTTTTGAGGTTTAAATGAAATGTATTACTTTGTAAATTGTTAAGTGACACTAAACATTCTGCATTATTACAATATTAATACTATATTATCACAAAATACAAGAAATCATTAAATCTAGTGACTCAAAATTGTATGTCAGTACTTGCTATGAGCCTTTTCCTTTGGTCTACATGTAATCTGAAACATGAAATTATTCATTGCTTAAAAATGATTCCACCCCAAAATAAGGATAAATAAAAAGCAAATTCCAGTAAGTTTTTCATTTTAAAAAAAATGACCAACATATAATAAACAGAGGGCAAAAAACAGAAGCTATAGATTTGGATCATTTTTGCCTACATTTATATATATTATTTTTTATAAAGTTCCCTAATCCTACCTAATAAAAGAGTAATATGCAAATTTGACCATACCTTCGCTATATCCACAAGCCATGCCCACAGCCATGCCCACAAGCCAATCGAGCAGATTATGCAAATAAACCCCAACCAAGATGGCTGCCATCACTGAGAGCAGGAGGAAAAATTGGGTTTCCCTGGCAACAGAGGAGGCCAAGCTTTCTGCCTGCTGTTGCCAGCCTAGGCCTCTACTCAATGCTACAAAGTTTCAGTTATAGAAGATACATAATCCCAACAGAAATGGCTCATTTATATTTAGAATAATTTTAAGTACAAAGGAATTTATTCATATTTAGAATTAACTGTGCCCAAGTCAGACTTTACAAAATTAGGGTTTTACTGTGATCATTTAATTCACCTTATATTTCCTACTATACAAATTGGCACAGTAGGGAAACAACAAATATGATAAATGAATAAAAATGACAAATACACACTGTGACCCAATGAGGATAATGAAACAGAGACACCAGTTTTGTTGATACTCAGCAAAAATCAAAGGCTCTTTTGATGACCATACTGATATTTGGAGGAAGCAGTTGTTTAAGGAAAAGTGCCATGACTCCACTTCATAATTTGAATATAGCTCTAGAAGAGTAAATAAAGGGAGGAAAGAATGTTTGACACCAACTTTTTTCAAAGTATTAAACATTATGTGTAATCAGACTTCCTCTGGCTTCGAAAGTCATGATGACTTATAGAAGTGTCAAGTTTCTTATAAATGTATGGCATATACCAAATCTCTCAGATATAACATTTTTAGGTAGACTCAACCAATTGACAGTCATTGCCACTAATAGTCTAAAACATCAGAAAGACAAGAACTGTAGTTGTCAAAACCTACATTTTATTTCAATTATGAAAATAATTAGAATTCCATCATCAACCTCAACATTTAAGAAAATTAGCAAGATTACAAGAATATATACTCACTTTTAAATAGTTTGCTAATATCTACTCAAGAAGAAGAAATTCTAAAATTTGTGAGAAACCTACATCAATTCACAAGGAAAATATCCTCGCCTCTCACTTGGAAAGATGTTCTTTAAACTGAATAGGCAGGGAAGATTGGATCAAGATTAAACCAAGTACCTGAGCCACCTCAGGAAAAATAGCTTAGATGAAACACCTTACACCGTGAAGTATTAGATTAAGGATAGAGTAAGTAAAGCACCCCAGAGCATGACAAGAGCCTAAAGTCATGTTCAAAAACATGAAAAAAAAAAGTAAGAAATGGTATAGAACTCAGAAGGTACACATCATTTGTTGACCTGAATCAACTAAATGAAATTGGAAAGATGAAGGGTAAAAGAATACATATTCACTTTAACAAATGATAGGAACTTAAACATTATCATGAAAGTCAACTAACACTCATCAAAAGGCAGGCATTCTTACAGTGGTAGGATATGAAGTGGAAAGATGGATTTCACCAAGGCACTGGTGAAAGTCAAGCTAGACTGCAAAGCATGGAGGTATGCTTACAATCTTATTGGGAGAGAAAACTAATGGCTAAGTGAACTAAGAGAAAAGCATTTTGAAGACTGAAGAAGTTTTAGGGAAAAAATGGACTGCCCTTGTCACTGCAAGAAGAGATGGAAGATTGACTACACTTACAACAGAATGGAGACCCAAAGATGGTAGGCGTAAGAAGGGTCGCCAGCGACGAAGACGGAGAGATGGACTGGTAGCCTTTGCAGGGTCTACATGGTTACGTTTGACCCAGGGCAGGGATGCATGGTGACACAATGATGAGGCCTTCGTTCTGCAGTGGCTACAATGAGGCTGTGATGAGGATGGCGAGGAGGACTACATAATTAAAAAAGAGAACATTTTACTTAGACCACGTCACTGGGCGATCATTTATTTTTAAAAGCAACGTATGGTCATATTTGTATTTATATGGTCTAGCACTTTTAATCAGTCATAATCTAGAAAAAGACCATAAATGAATATTGGTTAAAAGCAGGGAAAGTGGAAATATATAATCAAGTATCAGGGTAGATGCCATAGGTTCTGTAAGTGCACATCTAAAATATTTACTATATTCATATGCATTGCAGACTGGTGGCATTGATTGTATTCAAATTCTCTAGGAACAAAATATAGGCTGCAATTTAACTGTTCGATTACTCTGATTAATAAAATCTGCCATAAAGTTTCCTTTTTTTAGTTGGACGAGGCAGAATGTAAATACCTCTTTTTTGTGTCGTTTTTTTTAACCTGCTGCCTTGAGTATATACCTAAGAATTCATCCAGGGCCATTTGACTGACTTGAAATCCAGGGACAGTATTACACATGTTTCTTAGAGGAGTGAAATACTACTAATCAAAGCTCTTCTTTAGGAAAAACAAAAAAACAAACAAACAAATAAATCCACTCAACATCTTATCCAGCTAGATGTTCTGTTATAGAGAAAGCTTGATAAATGACAGTACAAGTTGAAAGTGGAACAGCAGGCATCAAGGAAGAAAAGAACAATCAACTTGAGAAGTTGTCAGCTCTAGTCTTAGTGACTTTGGGAAGTCATTTCACTTCTTGGAACCTCAATTCCCTTGTTTATAAAGTGAAGCATTAAGTCTTAATGATTTACTACTTTCCAGCTTTTAAAAAAAAAATCTGTGAATTTAAAAATTGTAATTATATGAAATAAAATAATATAATTTAATACTGTAAAATACTGCAGAGTATCATAAATGACACTTTTTAAATGCATTTTTTAAAAACAACACATGAGAACACTCAGTAACAGGCATATACAATGATATTTTATTTCTCTTTTGTCAGTGTTGTTTCTACCTAAAGCAGATTATATTGATGTTTCCTGAATATAAATCACTGAATAAAATGAGCAAGAGATCTTGTCTGGAAAAAAAAAAAAGCACCCAACTGGCATGGCTCAGTGGTTGAGCGTCTACCTACAAATTAAGAGGTCACGGTTCAATTCCGGTTCAGGGCACATGCCCAGGTTGCAGGCCTGATCCCCAGTGTGGGACTTGGCAGGAGGCAGCCAATCAATGGTTCTTTCTCATCATTGATGTTTCTATCCATCATTCTTCCTCTCTAAAATCAATATGATATATATTTTTAAAACTCACTAAAATGGGATATCAAATTGTTTTTAAAAAAGAAATATACATAAACTATGTAACATACAAAACACTAGAATAATGTGAAGAAAACTATATGGTGATAAGCACCATTAAAAATTTTTTAGAATAAGCACTAAGGGGGGAAAAATCAACTTTAAAATATAAAGTGAAGAAATATAAACCCCTCTAAAGCTGATGACTTGCATAAACTATCTTCTTACTTCGGCTGACAAGTTTAATTGGAAGCAATCATGGCCTAACTAAAGTATTTTATATATATGGCTAATATGCAAAGTGTCCCCTTGGGAGTTCAACGGGGAGTTTGATTGCTCGCTATGACCACCAGGGGGGCGGCATGGAACTAAGGAAGGCCCTAGCCAGCAGCCAGGAAAGGAAGGAAGGAAGGCCCTGGCAGGCAGCCAGAAGGTCCCAATCGCCAGCCAGGCCTAGGGACCCTACCTGCATGAATTTCGTGCACTGGGGCTCTAGTTTAAAATATGTATCACTTATTTTGTGCTAGGCACTCTGTTAAGCACTTTATGTGTATAAATTTATTTAATCTCCCAGTAACTCACGAGATAGGCACTATCATTATTCCCATTTTACAAATGAGGAGTCAGAGTACATAGAAGTTAATTAACATGTACAGAGCACATGACCAGTGCATGGCAGGGCTGGGATTCAAACACAGGAAATCTGGTTCTAGAATGAATGCTCTCAATCACTGTGGTGTACAGCCTAAGCGGCCAAGAGAAAGATTTTAATACTAAGTTACTAGACCAGATTCTAATGAGGGGGTAATCCTCTTAAAATTAGATATTGAGAATCACCCTTTCATAAACCATCCTATAAATATAATAAAAGGGTAATATGCAAATTGATCCTAATGGCAGAATGACCAGAACAACTGCTGGACCAGTCACTATGAGGTGCACTGACCATATCTTGGTCCCTTTCCCCAGCCAGCAGGCTCTGCTTGCCTTATGACCACCCATGGCGGGGCAGGGCTGGCGAGTGGGTGGGAAGAGCTGACCTCTCGGTCCCTTCCCCCACCCACCACAAATGGGGAATCCAGGATGGGTGACGGTGGGGGGGGGGGGGGGGAGGGGTGAGGCCGGCTGCAGCAGCTGGAGAAGATAGCCCTGATCACTGGCCAGGCCTAGGGACCATACCCGCGCACGAATTTCATGCAGGCCTCTAGTGGTACCATAAAAGACAGATCTGGCCCAACAGTTTTTCATTAAATGAACATGCCTGTGATAACTAACTTTTTATGTTAATCCAAATGAAAACTTAATAAATGCTACTCCAATAAATACCAGTCAGTACATGAAATAAAAAATATTAATTCAATCAGCATGAAAAAATTAAAAGCACTTGTTATCATAATGAGAAAAAGCAATAAGTCCTTGCTTAGTGATAATGGATTTCATTAACCATGACTTAGTCTACTTAGAAAAATGAAGGAGTTTTCCCTGAATACCTTCTGAGACTCATTCAACTCTGAAAATTCTATGATCCTACTTAGTACTTTAAAATATATATATGTCTTTATTGATTTTGGAGAGAGAGGAAGGGAGAAGAATAGAGAGATAGAAACATAGATGAGAGAGAGAGAGAAATCGATTGGCTGCCTCTCACCTGCCCCCTACTGGGGACCAAGCCCAAAACTCCAACCGGGAATCAAACTAAGGACTTCTTGGTTCATAGGTGGATGCTTAACCGTATCAGCCAGGCCTAGTTAGTACTTTTGAAAATACATATTGTTATTGATTTCAAAGAGGAAGGGAGGGGAAAGAAACATCAATGTTGTGAGAGAATCACTGACCGGCTGCCTCCTGCACAAGCCCTGTTGAGCCTACAACCAGGCATGTACTCTGGGAATCAAAACCGGACCTCCTGGTTCATGGGTTAACACTCAGCCACAGAGCTGCACTGGCTGGGCAGTGTTGGGCTTTTGTAAAAAGCAGCCCAAGGATTTAGATAGAACTAGTGACTGTCAAAGCCAGAGGCAAAACCCATAGCTCCTGGCTCTAATTTCAGTGTTCTTATACACACAAAATCACCCAACTACTAGCAGTCAAATAATTTAACTGATTTGGAAGCAAACCTATTACTACTTCTATCTGTAGTTCCCAACTGCTATTCAATTTCTATTTTTCAAACTTAAAGTTAGTTCAGAAACAAAAAACACCTGGATCCTAAAAGGCCAAATTATTATTCCTTCACCATGAATGTGCATGTCACTTTGTACACATATATATATATAAAAGCCTAAGTGACTGAATGACCAGTAATACGGTCCTAAGTGACTGAATGACCAGTAATACGGTCGCTATGATGCACACCAGGGGGCAGACGCTCAACAAAGGAACTGACCCCTGGTGGTCAGTGCGTTCCCACAGCAGGAGCGCTGCTCAGCTGACTGGCGGGCACCAGACGCAGGACTCATGGCTGGCTGCCGCAGCCCAGAGACCATAGCAAAGCAGCAGCAAGCCTACTGAGTGGCAGCAGAGGTGGCAGGTGGAGCGAGGCTTGGGATGAGCAAGAGAAGCAGGCAGGAGTGGCAGGAGGGATTGGACTGCCAGTTTTAGCCCAATCCCCGCAGGCTATGCCGAGGGACCCCACCAGTGCACAAATCCATGCACTAGGCCTCTAGTGTAAAAATAAGTCAACAACTCTTTAATCTGTTCAGTAATAAAAAAAATGAGAAATGTCATGAAGACTAAAAATAAATGAACTAAACCTTTAATAAAAAGATGGGGGAGTGTGTCTGTCTAAAAATCCAACTTACTTTTCCTTCAGTTAATGTACATGCTCTGTGTGTATAAAAAAAAAATGAAGAGATTGCTCTTTAAACTATCTAATAAAAACTAAAAAATTAGAAATGCAGTAAAGGCTAAAAAGAAATAAGGTAGAGAGATCAATCAAAGGGCTTGCATGCATGCATATAAGCCTAACAAATGGACACGGACATCAGAGGAGTGAGGACATGAGTAAGGGAGTGAGCAGGGCATAATGGGGGAATAAGGGCACATATGTAATACCTTAATCAATAAAGAAAAAAAAAGAAAGGATCCAGACCTTTAAAAAAAAAAAAAAAAAAGGAGGCCTACAACATTAATTTAAGAAATCAAGTGTTTGAAAGGTTAAATGCTTAAATTTAAATTATTCTAAAATGCTGAAATAAAGTTAGTAGATTTAGGCTTGTACCCAAAACTTTTGCACATTTAAATGGGGAAAATTCTGTTACTAAAAAAAAAAATCACCATAACCATGTAATTTCATCAGCATAAAGGGACAATTAGTTGATAGATATGTAAAATAGTTACTGTCACCCAAAATATACAAAACATAACTATCAAAAGACTAGTTGGCTTATGGGTAAGATTTTATGTTTAGCCTGAATGGTGTGGCTAAATGGTTGAGCATCAAACTATGAACCAGAAGGTCATGGTTCAATTCCAGGTCAGGGCACATGCCTGGGATGCAGGCTCAATCCCTAGTAGGGGTGTGTAGGAGACAGTCAATAGGTGATTCTTTCTCATCAATGTTTCTCTCTCCCTTCTTCTCTCTAAAATCAACAAAAACATATTAAAAAAAAAACTGGGATAATATTTATCTTAAGGAATTGAGATTATTAGAGAAAGGCTCTTATAGGACTTCGTATAGACCTACCTCATAACATACATTCAGTAAATGTTAACATAATTATAAGATGACAGACTTTCAAAAGCAATGAGAATTAAGATGATGACAATCCATGGAAAAAACTAAAAACATCTCAATTTTCATTCCATTCACCCATACATGACACTCAAGAATAGTGTCATGATGTAGCAACCCAAAATGATGCCCAATATTTTCAGCAGCACCAAGTATCTCCAGATGAGAATCTTTTGGCTCAAGTGCCAATAGTATCTGTGGCTCTCTAGTAGAGAACAATGCGTACTTTCTTCACAATACCTTCTTTCATTTACAGGGTAGAAATGGAAATAAAATACAGAAAATAATAAAATTCGACGTTTTAAAAGAATTTTAGTTTCTTATTAGATGATCATTAGAAATCATGATTCCTTTTATTAACATGTTGATACAATAATAAACTTGATGGTGACAAACTTAAAATTATTTCCATGTAGTTTCAGTGACATGTCTTTTCAGGTGTTAGAAATAAATGTAAGAAATGGGAGAAAACGAAGATGGCGGCATAGGTAAACACTTAAACTGCTGCCTCACACAATATCAAAACTACAACTATAAGACAAAACGGACATCATCCAGAACCACAGAAAAGCTGGCTGAGTGGAAGTTCTACAACTAGAAAGAAAGAGAAGGGCACACTGAGACTCAGAGGAGCTGCAAAACGCTGAGGTACGGAGATGCATGTACGGGAGGACAGGCAGCTGAATACATGGCTGGCTTTCTAAAAGCGGGAGGGAGACAAAAGCCCCTCACTGAGCTGAACACTTCAGTTCTGGGTGAGTTTCTGGGAACCCAGACTCATTTGGGGAGAAACTGGACTGTCTGGCAACAGGCAAAACTCAAGGGCAGCTTTCTCTCAGAGGTGCTTTCAGCAATTACTGAGGGACACTGAGACCCAGGGGCCTCATAGGGCAGGGCTGATGGAAAGCCGAGGCTGTCTGCTCCACCCTGAGATTCTGCCCCATCCAAGCTGAGCAGAAACTTTTGCAAGTCTTGTCTCATAAGGTATCTCCAGCACAGAAATTCTCCAACCATAGACACAGATGATCCTCACAGGCAACTGGCCTGGAGGTCAAGTCCTCCCAGTGATACCAACAACAATCAAGACTTAACTACAACAAGGCTGAGCACACAGTCCACAAAGTGGTGCACCAAGAGTGTCCACCTTAGATAACTGAGGAGGCTGAGCCACTGTGCCCTATAGGACACCTACCACACAAAGCCATTCTACCAACTCAGGGAAGCAGCGAAAATGTGGAGATAAAGAAACAGGGTACAAATGAAAGAAATGGAGGAAAGCAAATGACTGGATATAGAGTTTAAAACCACGGTTATAAGGTTTTTCAAGAATTTCCTAGAAAAGATCGATAAATTTAGTGAGACCCTCAAGGATATGATAAAGAACCAACTAGAAATTAAACATACACTGACTGAAATAAAAAAATATTATACAGAGACCTAACAGCAGACTAGAGGACTGCAAGAATCAAGTCAAAGATCTGAAATACAAAGAAGCAAAAAACACTCAACCGGAAAAGAAAAAAGAATCCAAAAACTTGAAGATAGTCTCAGGAGCCTATGGGACATCCTCAAGTGTACCAACATTAGATTTTTTTAAAAATATATATTTTATTGATTTTTTACAGAGAGGAAGGGAAAGGGATACAAAGTCAGAAACACAGATGAGAGAGAAACATCAATCAGTTGCCTCTTGCACACCCCCTGCTGGGGTTGTGTCTTGCAGCCAAAGTACATGCCCTTGACTGGAACCGAACCCGGGACCCTTCAGTCTTCAGGCCAATGCTCTATCCACTGATAGAGCCCAATATCAGAATTATGGAGGTTCCAGAAGAAGAGCGAGAGCAAGATACTGAAAACCTATTTGAAGAAATAATAACTGAAGAGTTGTCCCTCCTGGTAAAAGAAATAGACTTACAAGTCCAGGAAGCACAGAGAACCCCAAACAAAAGTAATCCAAAGAGGACCACACCAAGACACAGCACAATTCAAATGCCAAGAGCAAAAGACAGAGAAACAATATTAAAAGCAACAAGAGCAAAACAGTTAATTACCTAACAGTTAAGCACCCATGAGATTTCTCAACAGAACCTATGCAGGCCAGAAGGGAGTGGCAAGAAATATTCAAAGTGATGAATAGCAAGAACCTATAACCAAGATTATTCTACCCAGCAAAGCTATCATTCAGAATTGAAGGGCAGATAAAGAGCTTCACAGGTAAGAAAAAGCTAAAGGAGTTCATCACCACCAAACCAGTATTATATGAAATGCTGAAAGGTATTCTTTAAGAAGAGGAAGAAGAAGAAAAAGGTAAAAATAAAAATTATGAACAACAAATACATGCCTATCAACAAGTGAATCTAAAAATCAACTGAATAAAAAATCTGATGAATAGAATAAACTGGTGAGTAAATAGAATCACGGGCATAGAAAGGAAGTGGACTGACAATACTCGGGGAAAAGGGATGTGGGGGATGCGGGAAGAGACTGGACAAAAAGTGTACACCTATGGATGAGGACAATGTGGGGTGGGAGGTAAAGGCAGAGGGTAGGGAGGGAACTGGATGGAGGGGAGTTATGGGGGGGAAGAAACAATTGTAATAATCTGAACAATAAAGATTTATTAAATTTAAAGAAAGAAAGAAATATAAAAAATGATATTTGGGAAGGAAAAAAAATCAGGAACTTCTCCACGGCTGCCATATGCTATGAAAAGAAGTAAAATTATGATGTGTAAGTATACATATATAAGGACATGGAAGTGTATAGATATGTGAGAACATGTACACACATATAAAACTATTAAAGTTTAAAATCAAAATTCTAAATGGATTTTGGTAGATTTCAAGTAAATTTCAAGTATAATACATTGCATAACACAACATTTGAAGTCCAAATTTAAAACAGGAAAGTAAAATCAGATTCATGCAAAAGATGTAAACTTTCCTACACAGTATCCATGTTCAGTTGGCAAAGATGTCAAAGTAAAACATAGGCTAGATATCAAAATACACAAAATACCACTACATATTCCATGGAAAATCTGAATAATGGCAAATTTCTTCATTTTGCTCAGTTAATAAATCAAGATGCCCACAGGTTTCAAGACATTTGATGTTCTTCCCTAATGATTTAACGATTTTGTTTTCTCACTTCAATTTACAATTCTGAACATAAGAAATTGCTGTTAATGACCCATATCAGTAAATGTTACATTAAACTTAAGCTTATCATTGTTAAGCCGGCCAAACGAAGTCCCAGAAATGTTATTACTTTTTAAATCTGAGAGTAGCCCCAAATAAGATTCTCCTTTACCACAAATGAAAAAACACACCTTAATTCCTAACATAATCTCTGCTTTGGAAAGTTGTGGTTTAAACCAAAACAAACAGAAAAAACCACCATCCCCAGTTACAGCCTCAACTTTATTTTTATCACTGAAGACATTTTTAGATGGAAGAATTACATGTAGTCAGATATGTAAGAGTAAACTGATGAGTTCATTCCAAGAAATCTCTTTTAAAATAGTAAGTTTAATATCTCCATTTTCAAATCTGATATTGGAAAAGAAAAAAAAAAGGTGAAGAATAGAAAGAAAAAAAGACCCCTTTGATCAATTTAAGGACAAAACATTTGTTAAGGAAGAAAAACAAAGTGTAAATAGGATGTAGTAGTAACTATATTCTTAACTTTTCAACAACCAATTTAATCCATTTAAACATAATTTAGTGATATGAGAAAAGAATTGACCACATAAGAGAGGAATTAAAACAATCATTTCAATAATATTTCCCCTAATAACTAATCCTAATTTGTACTCCCTCTTTCAAACTGAAGTCTCCCACTCAACTCCACACATACACATATCCTAAACATACCTGTATTCAAGGAATGACATGCAGAAGCAAAGACAACAATAAAAAAAGATAAGAGAGAGACAGAGGCAAAAGGAGCAAGAGAAGTTCCAGAGCATTTCTCAATTTTAAGAATAAAGTTGCCCCAAAAAGATTACCAGTAAGTCTTGTTGAAATAGAATAAACAAAATGGTGTATGAAAAGTATATGGGGGAAAAAAAACACCAGAAAGTTGCAATTTCAGATTTCTTGACAAAACTGGACTATATAACTTAAAATGCATGATATTTTCATCAGAGTTAATTTACTGTTTCCATCTGATTCTCCCAAGATAAGCAGGAACTTAAATTCTACACTGTACAAGAACTAAGTTTCTTCTTAATACCTTCACACTTTCTTCCAAAATCAAAGAAAGAAGAAAATAGATCCTTAAAGCAGGAACAAAATGTGAGCATCTTAACTCCATGTAATTCTAACATAATTGAAATAATTAAAAACTACTTCAGAGTAAAATGAAGCCATGCAAACTGTACTTATATTATATACCTACTAAAGATAAAACTTGATCTTATGCCCTCCCTCTCTGAAATTTGCATTGATTGGGCAAAAAAAGCCAACTAAATACACACAAACACAAACTCATGACTTATCTTTAATTGTGCATACATCTACAGGGTGCAGCAAAAGTAGGTTTCCAGTTGTTCATATGAAAAATAATATAATAAAAAGTAATATGCAAATTGACCCTCACACCCTCACAAGATGGCTGCCTACAACCAGGCTAGCAGCGGGGGTTAGTGAGGGATGACCAAACGACTGAAAAAGCAGGCTGCTTGGGGCAACCAGACCAGCAAAGCGGTTAGTGAGGGGCAACCAAACAACTGAGCAGCAAGCTGTGTAGGACAACCAGGCCAGCAGAGGAGGGCAGTTGGGGGTGACCAGGCTGATGGGGGGGCAATTAGGTAAAACCAGGCCAGCAGGGGGGGGCAGTTCGGGGTGATTGGGCTGGCAGGGGGAGCAGTGAGGAGCGACTAGGCTGATGGGGGGGCAGTGAAGAGCAACTAGGCCAGTGAGGGGAGCAGTTGGGGGCAACCAGGCCTGCGGGGGGTCGGGGGGCAACCAGGCCTGCGGGGGGTCAGGGGGAGCAGTAAGGGGTGACCAGGCCAGCGGGGAGGAGCAGTTAGGAGCGACCAGGCAAGCATGCAGAGGCAGTGAGGGGGCAATTAGGCCAGCGGGGCTGTTAGAGGCAACCAGGCAGGCCAGAAGGTGAGCAATTAGGAGCCAGCGGTCCAGGATTGTGAGAGGGATGTCTGACTGCTGATTTAGGCTCGATCCCCGGGATCAGTCCAAAATCGGCATTCAGACATCCCTCAAGGGGTCCCGGATTGGAGAGGGTGCAGGCTGGGCTTAGGGGACTCTCCCTCCCGTGCATGAATTTCATGCACTGGGCCTCTAGTTAATAAGAATATATGTGTTTTGCATAATCACAGCTGTAAACCTACTTTTGCCCTATGCTGTGTATGAACGCATACTTGAAATCAGAAATATACCCATTGCTTACCCAACAGTTAAATTATCCTTTTCTTGTAGGATAAAACAGACCAAAATAGACTACACATTTCATTAAATTAATTACAATTTAATTTCATGATTTAAATTTATTTCACAAAATTTTACAAAGATCTTTGAATGATCATTAGCAATCAAGCATAATATTTCTATCAAACAAGCCAAAATTTAAAATCTAAAAATAGAATTAAACACTGGCAAAGTCTATTTTTAAGGCTACCTCCACTGAGATAAGAGATCCCTGAAGATACAAACTATGTTTTATTCAGGTGTACATTCAGCTCTTAACACAGTACCTAGCATAGTAGATGCTCAAACAGGTTATCTGGTTGATTAAATGAAAGACAATTTCATATTATGTAGCAAGAACCTTTAAAATGTTAATTCTTTGACTCAAGGTAATTCTATCTACAAGAAACTACCTTAAAGAGAGATCTTAGAATGAATACATGGATACTAGTAAACAAAGATATTCAAGGAAGTTATATTTTTAACTTGAAAACGGAAACAATTTAAACATCAAGTTAAGGAAATTATGCCCAGCTGGTGTGGCTCGTGGTTGAGTGTCCACCCAGGAACCAAGTGGTCACAATTCAATTCCTGGTCAGAGCCCATGCCCAGGCTGTGGGCTCAATCTCTGGTAGGCATATGCAGGAGGCAGCCCATTGATGAAGTTTCTCTCTCATTGATGCTTCTATTTCTATATCCCTCTCCCTTCCTCTTTCTCTAAAAATCAATTACATATAAACTAAAAGTTAAGGGAATTAGAAAGTAAATTATGGTTCATTCACATGAGAGTATACAGCCATAAAAATTTACGAAGAGGTTTTGATGAAACAAGAAAATGCTCATGATAAAATGTTAAGGAAAAAAAAACATAGTATTTTGTGACCTCAACTGTTTTAAAAATGAATTTTCAAAAGATTCAAACTAAATAAAGTGCTAAAAGTGTGTTGTATTTTCTTTCGTGACCTTTCCCATATTGGCATACTGTTTTTATTTAAAAACAGAAATAAAACAATTGTGCCCGTTTCTATTATTTTCCATTATAAAGTGACATGCAGGTTAGGTTCCTGAGCAGATTTAAAACATTTTTAAAGCCAAATAAACAATAAATCAAGAGATTTCTACTATAGCTGGGTTAGCTCCTAGATTAATACAAACAAATCTCAAAATTTAGAAATTGCTTATTAAATAAGCATCAATAAAGTAAAAGTAAAGTCTGGAGGCAAATAAAATATCCTTTTGGATTTCTTTCCTTGCCTTCATATTTGACTTGAAGATTGCTTCCATTATTCTATCATAGATCTTTGTTCATAATTTAAAAAATATTTTAATTTCCTTATATCCCATTATTGCTTTTATCTTTCCCATCTTAAATTGAAACATGAAAGCAGTAACTTTCAGTATAAGTTAATGACAGTGGAGAGCTATTGTCCAAATTCCTGAACAATCAATGGTGGAATAGGGAAAAAACATACACGTAAACAATTAATTACTCTATAGCAGCACGCTACCGCTAATCCTCCTAAAGACTGTGTATTTTGGTGGCTCAAATTACTGATACCTCATTTAGTCTACAAATTTTTACATACAGTAAGGCTCCTGCCTATTCCATTCCCATGGAAATGTTCTGAAAGAGAGCATCAATGATGCCAGTGATGAATGTCATTGCTATTGCACTGTTATTATTGCTCCACTTCCTCTGCCCACTCCTGTATCACCCACATGCCCCAAGATTTCACTGTGGTCCACCACCATTCTCCCTCGTTAGAATTCTCAAGGTTCTATTACTCAAATACAAAAGACTAGATATCTCCCAGAGCTTTACACTCCATATCCAATTCTATCCAAATGACCCTTAAACTCAATATGCTGAGTACTAAACACACCATCTCTGACAGTTCCTTATTATCTATAAAATTCTAACTGCCCTTTGATTTGACTTCATCCTTCTTGGTTTCATCCTTACCATTCATACCCATTTTTTTGAATGCTTAGTAAAATAAAAGTATCACTTAATTGTTAACGAAGGCCCATTATATGCCAGGCACCATTCTAATTACTTTATGTGATTAACTCATTACTCTTCACGGCAATTTCATAAGTAGATGCTATTATCTTCATTTTATGCATTAAAGTATCATACCTAAGCTACTAAACAGTAGACTCAGTACACAAACCTACATCCTATGCTCCTTACTTTTACACCATGTAATTTCTCATAAATGTCTATATATGCAAAGCACTGTCCTGGGTTGTCAGGTGAAGACAAGCAAAGGTGTATGCCCACATGGGACTCATATTCTAGTAAATAAAAAAAATAAACAAAGAACAGAAGAAACATAAATTATTAAAAGGAATCAGAAAGAAAATAAACAAGATTACATAACAGAAAATAAATTCATAGTGGACATACCTAACGATGATGAAAGAAAGCCTCTTTGAAAATTACTTTTAAGATAAGATTTAAGCATGAGAAGGTGCTGAATATGCAAAGAGGCAGGTTATATCCAGAAGATAACTTGGTCATTAAAAAACACAAAGATGGGCCTAGAATATAATAATCTGTATTCCAGTGTGGCTCAATGGTTGAGAGTCAACCCATGCATGAATCAAGAGGCTACCAGTTCCATTCCTGGACAGAGCACATAACTGGGTTGCAGGCTTGATCCCCAGTAGGGGGCATGCAGGAGGCAGCTTAACAATGTCTCTTTCTCATCAATGTTTCTCTCTCTCTTGCTAAAATTAATAAAGACATACATATATATTTTTAAA
Organism: Antrozous pallidus; assembly: GCA_027563665.1. Classification (NCBI taxonomy): domain Eukaryota; kingdom Metazoa; phylum Chordata; class Mammalia; order Chiroptera; family Vespertilionidae; genus Antrozous; species Antrozous pallidus. The sequence continues at coordinate 39,599,999 of CM050519.1, read as the reverse complement.
GAAAACACAAAGATGGTGGTATAGACTGTATTATATTGTTCCAAAATTCATATGTTGAAGCCCTAACCTCCAGTGTGACTGTATTTGAAGAGAGGGCTTTTATTTATTTATTTTTTAATATATATATTTTATTGATTTTTCACAGAGCAGAAGGCAGAGGGATAGAAAGTCAGAAACATCAATGAGAGAGAGATGTCGACCAGCTGCCTCTTGCACGCCCCCTACTGGGGATGTGCCTGCAGCCAAGGTACATGCCCTTGCCGGAATCGAACCCGGGACCCTTCAGTCCACAGTCCAACGCTCTATCCACTGAGCCAAACCGGTCTCGGCTGAAGAGAGGGCTTTTAAAGAGGTATTTCAATTAAATGAAAGCAGAAGGATGGGCCCTAAGCTGACAGCACTGGTGTTCTTCTTCTTTTTTTTTTTTTAAATATATTTTATTGATTTTTTTACAGAGAGGAAGGGAGAGAGACAGAAAGTCAGAAACATCGATGAGAGAGAAACATCGATCAGCCGCCTCCTGCACACCTTCTCCTGGGGATGTGCCCGCAACCAAGGTACATGCCCTTGAACGGAATCAAACCTGGGACCTTTTGGTCCACAGGCCGACGCTCTATCCACTGAGCCAAACCAGTTTCGGCAGCACTGGTGTTCTTATAAAAAGAGATCTTTCTCTCTTTCTCTCTCTCCTCGCACAAAGAAAGAAAGGCTAGGTGTGCCTGAGTCAGAAAGAGCGGCCTTATGAGAAACCAACCCTGGATGGCACCTTAATATTGACTTATATCCTCCAGACCTGGGAGAAAATAACTGTCCATTGTTAAAGTCATCGAGTCTTCGGTGTTCTGTTATGGCAGCCAAGTAAATAAAAACAAATGTGAAATCTAGATATTTATGGAAAATGACAAAACTAGTGTGCTACCATATAGAGAGCAATGAAGATAATATTCAAAGACTTAAGCACCTAGATGTTTGATGGACCAGAAATGAGATGATTATAAAAACAGTTCCTGCTGCAGAAGTTTTAAGCTGGTTAAATCTGGATTTGGAAATGTATGATGTGGGTTTCTTTCTCTCAGTTACTGGGAATCATGAATCGCTAAAAGAAAGGGGTGGACAAAAGTACATGCATAGTTGTTCATATGGAAAAATACGTAAGAATAAAATTCTGTGTTTCACGTACTCACCACTGTAACCCTACTTTTGCCCATCCCTATACAGTGACTAGAATATAACAACCTATATTCCATAAAACAGCCCCACAATAAAAAAAAAAACAAGATTTAGCTTTTTTTTCTTTTTTCTTTTTTTCTTTTTTGAAGCTCTTACACCACTAAGGATAGTTCTGAGCCAATTCTGCCAATTCTGGTGAATTCATAAATGTGTTGAGCTTATGTGCAAGGAGAAAGCCCAAATGAATCAGATACCAACCCGAGGCCCAAGAGCCACACAGTAAGAGTGATATGACACCACATTTCACCAAAACTAAGGCACCGACGGTTATAAGATGTATAATTTCTATTATAAAATGATAATATAAGAGAATGCCACCAAATAAATTATGACATCAACTATAGGACATATCCTAATTTCAGAGCTGTTAAAATGTGAGGGAAAAAAAAAATACACACACACACACACACACACACACACACACACACACACACACACCTTGTCCTGGCCGGGTGACTTAATTGGTTGGAACATTGTTGTTGTTCCAAAGGGTTGTTGGTTTGATTCTTGGTCAGGGCCCATACCTAGGTTGTAGGATCAATATCAGTCGGGATGCTTATGGGAGGCAATTGATCAAAGTTTCTTTCACATGGATGTTTCTGTCTTTTCTCCCTTCCCATACCTCTCTCTAAAATCAATAATTATATCCTTGGGTGAGGACTAAAATAAATATGTATCTTAAATAAATGAAAATAGTTAAAATGCAAATAGTAAGAGTCATATGAAATAGTCTGTAGAAGGGATGGATTGCTTCATGAAGAAAGTGGTACTTAAGCCCAATCTTGAAGGACAGGTAGAACTAGGAAGACTAGAGATTAAAAGAAGTATTTTTAGAAAGAAGTAATTACAAGAGGTAAAACTGAGCAACAACAAAGTAAGGGATAACTAGAGAGAAATAATTAAAAAGAAAACATTATTGAAAATCTGGAAGGATGAGGGTTAAGCAAACCTTGTATACAGATAGGCAAGGAGGCTAAAGAGGCTGAATATTATATACTAGAGGCGCGATGCACGAAAATTCATGCACTTGGGAAGGGGGGGAGGGGTCACTCAGCCTGGCCTGCACCCTCTCACAATCTGGGACCCCTCAGGTAGGGTCCTTAGACCTGGCCTGAGATCAGGGCCTATAGGGGCTTTCCTTCCCCTGGCTGCAGGCATCTGGCCCCACCCCTACCACTGCCATTGCTTGCCCTCTGTGCAGCGCTGCCCCTGCCTCCCCTACCACCAGAGGCCTCCCTCTGCAGGTGATAGGCTGGGGTGCAATGGCTTGGCTGGCCTGGGCCTTCCTCTTTCTTTGATGGGGGACTGGGCCAGCCCTGTGAGGGGCTGTCTGCCTACCTGATAGGCCCTAACCACTGGCCTGCCTATCTGATCGCCCCTAACTACTTGCCTGCCCAATGAGGGGATGTCTGCCTTCTTAATTGCCCCTAACCACTTGCCTGCCTACCTGATCACTCCTAACCACTGGTCTGCCTACCTGGTCACCCCTAACCACTCTGCCTGACTGCCTGATTGCCCCAACCGCTTGCTTGAGGGTGGGGCCAGCCTGGCCAGGGGCCATGGTGGTCTGGTCTCTAGTCACTCCAGTTGTGACACTACTGGACTTTTATTATATAGGATGCTTGGGTAATGGATTGCAAATGCTTTTTTTTTTTTTTTTTTTTTGCCCCAATACACTTTATGGCTATAACATACACCAACTATGGGAAATGAGAAACTCACAAAAGAGATTAATTCTTGGGGGAATACAATTTGAAAAAGCCATCTAGGCTATCCTAACTTCTCCATCCACCTGACCCTGAGAATCATTTAGGGAATCTCTAGAAAATTTCAGTAACCAAATGATTCAGGTTATATTTCAATAAAGATAATCCAGCACAATTGTGTAAAAATGAGTGAGAATTAGAAGAAAAAAAAAATTAAAGACTGAAAATTTACATAAGCAGGTAATTTTCCAAGCAAGAAGTTAAACAAATTTAAATTACATTAGTATTAGTAGGGAAAATATATGGTAGACAGGGAAGAAAATGTTTAAGACACAAGACAATAAACTCACACAAGAATATATGCATTCTAAAATATTGGTCATTGAGTTTAGATCTGGAAAAAGAGATCTGAACATTATCTAACATGAGGCGATAAAGTTTTAATTTGGATAAAGCAACTAAAAGGTGGCAAGAGAAGAATCCTAAAGACACTTCTAAAAAAGTAAACAGGTATTAAAGCATTTGGTTCCTTTATTACAAATAACTGTTTTCACAGTTTACAAATCTCATGCTGATCATCATCATCATTACTAACTGTATAACCCTATAATTTTTTTTCTTTGGTTAATCCTCACCAGAGGATAATTTTTCCCATTGATTTTTAGACAGAATTGGAGAGAGGGAGGGGAGACACAAAGAATCATCACTGTGAGAGAAACACATCCACTGGTTACCACCCACACGTGCCCTGACAGTATCACGCCTGCAACTGAGATATGTGCCCTTGACCAGAATTAAAACCGAGACCCTTCAGTCCACGAGCCGACACTCTAACCACTGAGTAAAATCAGCTAGGGCTTACCACTATAAATTAAAATTTAAAAAAGCAAAGCATACCAGGATCATTTAAAGCAACTCGAAAAAACAAAACAAAACAGCATTTCATTAATTTCTTATCTGGAGCTACTTAGACATTCTTTGCGCGCATGTGTATCTGTATGTGTGTGTGTATGTGTATAAACAGTAAAAAAACACACAAAAGTCCACATTTCTAAAAGCAGAACCTGACAGCAACCAAGAAGGTATGATATAATTAGGAAGAATTAGTGTTTAAATTTCTAAGTAGTTTTATTATAAACATTCACAGTTAATCAGTTTAATCTATGAAAAATTATTGTTATACCATAGTATCAAATTGCTGTCTCCTTAAAAAAATTTATAAGTAATAGGAATATTTCAGTTAACTATTTTTAAATCAGGTATTTAAAAAGTATTGTTAAGACATAAAGGCAATGTTAGCTTTGTACATTAGAAAGTATGGTTTAGAGTCACACATGGGATGAAAAAGAAAAATATCTATAATTTTCTGGTGTCAAATTTATTATAAATATACCAAATGACTTTAAATTATAGTCACTTCGATTAAAATATCTTTTCACAAACTTCCCCCAAGAGTGGGAGTGTGAGGTTGAGAGAAGGAAAAGAATGGAAGGAGGGAATGAAAAAAACCATTAGAATGAAACAAGGGGGTGAAAGGAGAGAGGCAACCTAGGAGAACTAGCTAACAGAGCACAGATGGTGAAGATCATCACATTGCCCCAAAACAGATATACTGAGCAGAGAGAATGATGCAGCTTTTTGCTAGAAGCAGGATGTGATAAAGACTCTTAAAAATCATGCAGGTTATCTATCTGTACTACTGTGCAGGCATTTTTCTCAAAATACCTGCAAGTTAAAGGAATCTCATAGAGCAGTGATTTTCAAAATCACAAATTTTTAAAACATGCAATACCTATTTAGGCAGGTCTATTGATCTCTTCTCCCTTAGACTTTCCAATAAAAAAATGACACAAGCCAACACAATAGCTGTCTGGTATGAATGAACCAAAATTACACCTATCTTTTTTGTCATATTGGCAAAAAAATATATTTTTTGGGGGGTGCCACAGAATTTTAGTAATTACTTCATATGTGCCATGAGATAAAAAAGGTTGAAAATTGCTGTTATAGAGAAGTCATAGACTACTGGTTACCCAAAGCAAACAACACACAATTTGCAATCTCTGTAAGTTATTAGATAAACTGAGATGGTTGATATAAATGTGCCTGTTAACAATCTGTCAAAATGCATTTTCGTGCTACTTTGTGATTAATTTTTGTATAAGAGCAAATTCCTTCAAAGGAGAAAAAGAAGTCCAATGAATTTTTTACAACTACATGTTATATAATAACATTGTGGTTAAATTTACACATGGCAGAGGAGTTTTGAAAAATGTGAAATACCTCAGTCTGACCTTCATGGGCACTGGTCTCATGAGTAACTCGAATAGCCTGTAATAGGAATGCAAGGTATTAATAGGGAAAAAAAATAACTATATATTATTTTTTAAATGAAAACAATACTAAATACTGATGAAACAATAAATTCAAGTAAATTCAGGAAAAGTTTAATTTAAAATATTTAAGAATGAATTGCTATACTTCCCACAAATCTCTGAAGACTTTAAGATATTAAATACTGAATTATTTCTAATTTCCAGGCACAAGTGGGAATCCTAACTTAATTGTTAGAACTAACATTTAACAGTTTATTCAGCTGAGACTAGAATGAAGTAAGCATCTCATAACAGAGACGGAAAAAGCCTAGCTCATCTCTTCCGGCAGGTTACATGCTGCTCTGCAGCTCTGGCTGTAGTTATGCTTAACCATGCAGCTTCAGGCAGCAGTTCAGAAGTGTGGAGCAAAAGCATGCATTTATCAGAAGCTAGAGAGTTTAGTTTCCTGAACTTAAAAAAAAAAGCTCTTATAATACCATTATTAGCAAAGATGAAGAGAAATAGGCAAAGTAGTAAATTACAGGTGAAAGTACAATCTCAATGCATGGCAATTTAGCAATAATTATCAAAAAGCCTTAAAAACATGCACTGTGTTTGATCCAGTAATTTCTCTCCTATAAGATTATGTATTTACATATAATTGCATGTAAGTATATATAATTATGGATATTTGCAAAAGATTTAGCTACAATGAGATACCTGGTTGTATTTTTTAAACAGCGAAGAGGAAAAAATACAATAATTTCTTGGTTAAATGAAATACTATACAAGGGAAAGCTATGCAGCCATTAAATGATGATGTCAAATATATACTTACTGGTATGTAATACGTTTGTGATAAGTGAAAAAGCAAGTTATAAAACAATATTACAGTGTTATCAAATACTCAAATTTAAAAAGTGTGTATATACATATACACACCCTGTAAAAAATATTAATGGTGGCCACATCTCATTGGTGAGATTACTATTGACATTTGTGTTATTTCATTTTAATGTAAAATGAAGATGTTTATGAGCTCTGCAGATTTTTTAAACAAAAAGCAATTTAAAATAGTCAAATTATATTACAATGGTAAAAATAAATAATCAAATCAATGAATTTACTGGGAAGAAACTCTGCATAAAACACTGCTATAGCTGAGTAATATATACACCACAGTGCTTCTAATTTCCAAGAATTTACAATTTGCTTAATGTTACCAACAGGTAGAAAGTCTAATACAATATTATATGTCAAGTATAACTGAAAAATAAGTTGTAAAAAAGGTAAAATGCCTTCAAAAGAAAAACAAATTTTAAAAATAATAAAATTTAAATACTATTCTAAGAGAATGCTATGAAATGGTACAATCATTTAAAACTAGACTTTGTGGCCTTTGTCTTCACCCATGCAAAAATATTTTGCTGATAAAAGAACTAGAGTATGACCTAACACTGACCCTTAAACCTTGTTTTTTTCCATTGGTCTTTAGCCTTACTTCAAATTCCCCGGAAAAGACACACGGAGCATGTATTTATTGGAGGGAGGGAATGGTGAGAAATAGTCTATCATAAGATATTTATAAATTTGTAAAACAAACTGCTCTTTTTCTCTCATTCAGCTCCGGACATAGAAATGAAGCAGTAAGTTTATGGATATTTCAGTACTGTTACCTGAAACATCAAAAAAAAAAATGCCTTTTTAATGGCTACAACCAAATTCATAATTGTTCAAAATGACAGATTTAAGACAAACCCCCAAACTAAGTCTACAACCCCATAAAACTTTGCCCACATATGAAATCAAGACAAATAGAAGGTACCGACGTCATAGTTCTCCAGGTATCTGGCTCGTTCTTCAGGGCTCATTGACACAGACTCCTCTAGGAATTTTTTCAAGGTTGATCCAGATTCTGAGAATATTAAAGTAGATAAAATTAAAAAGGTTTGATATCTCAAAGAGACTAATATTTGAAAATACCAGAAGCATGCTGCCTATTTTTCAGGTAAAACCCTTTCCCTGGTAAATTGGGCATGTAAGAATATTGGCCTAAATGATAAGGTTTAAGTTATTTATTTGTTTCTTAAACCTCTGTTTAAGAAAAGAATGAGAATTATTAGTTCTAACAAAATATTATAAATGAAAGAAGGGAGGAAAATATTCTATGTAATACTTTGAAACAAAGAATTAGAGCACCACCTAGTGCTCAATAAGTTAGCTTATACTTTCAGGGGTGAAAATAGCAGTAATGAAAAATTATTTACCAAAATGCATCTTGTCTTTATTGTTGGCAATAGCATGGATCAGTCCAATTGTTCCACAGGCATTGCTGATTGTTTGCTTCATAAAATATACTGACGATTTAACATCTTGTCCCTGAGCTTTTATTTTTTCCTCCTCTTCTGTTCTGAATATTTCATACTATTGAAGAAAAAAGCCAATAGTCAAAATATGAAAATAATATATTAAAAAGGACTAAAAACATAAAACCTTAAAAGTTCTAACTGTATGGGATATCTTTCTAAAATACTAGAAAGCACTTTTTTTTCCCATTTCTTAACATGATTTATTTTAATAAAAATACAGCAGAACATATTCTGACTTTGGAAAGGTTTATTCAAATACATCATCTTTAAATGTTACTCATTAGACCCTTTATCCTATAATTTGCTTAATCCTTAAATAAACGGCACTATAAAGCACTTTTTAAAGAATAAAGTAGATTTACATATTCTTACTTAGAAGTTTATCTATTATTATAGTGTGCTTATAGGTCAATATACATTAATAAAAAGTCTCATTTATATTTTTAAAATGTTTAATATATCCATTGAAAATCTGAAAGGATATTAAAAAAAAACTTAACAGAGGTTATCTCTGGGATAAGAGATTCCTAGAGGATTTTTACTTTCTACTTTTTACTTTTCTATATAGTTGAATCATCCTATAATACAAAATTCACACTATGTTTATAAACATACAATATTTGTAACATTCACCATTATTTCTAATAATTGGTTGTAAAACCAATCCTATCTAATGAAAGAGTAATATGCAAATTGACCATACCTTCACTACTCCCACAAGCCATTCAGAGCAGGTATGCAAATTAACCCAACCAAGATGGTTGGGTTAATTTGCATATCTACACGCAGAAGATGGAATAGAAGGAAGCCAAGCACTGTAGAAGAGAGCAAAGCTGAGGAGAAGTAAGCAAGTGGGGTGGAGGAGAAGGGAGGGAGCAAGGCAGAGGAGACAGGAGGGAGTGAGGCAAAGGAGACGAGAGGAAGGGAGGCAGCAGAGAAGGAAGGGAGGCAGCAGAGATGGGAGCGAGCGAGGCAGTGGAGATGGGAGTGAGGCAGTGGAGATGGGAGAGAGTGAAGTAGTGAAGAAGGGAGCGAGGCAGCAGAGAAAGGAGGGAGCTTTGCTCAGGCCACAGGAAGCTCTATTCTTGCAGGAATCTTCCTGCAACAGGTCTCTAGTATGGTATAATGATGAATGTCAAAAGTGTGAGCTCTACATATGACTGCCAGAGTTCACATCCTTGCTTTGCCATTATTAGCTGTGCAGCTTTGTCAAATTATTTATTAAAGGTTAAAAATGAGTGAAGAGGAGGAGAATAGAAAGAGAACTTTATTGTTTTGTCTATAATTTTCAAATTTCAAGAGTAGGGAGTCAGCAAACTAGAACCTCCTGGCCAAATCTGGTCAACTGCCTGTTTTAAAAGTACAGTTTTATTTTTGTACTATCTACATCAAACTAAAATGTTTTTGCACACAATTAAACTAATGCACTTGCTCTGGCTCCTTTTTCTCTTTAAATCCTTGTTTTTGATTACTAAGGCCAGTACATAGGATCACCCAATTAAAAACACTCTAAGAGGCTTCAGTGGAAAGTTGTTTTTGTGGAACCTACGGATCAAAACAGGGGGAATCAATCAGAAAACCAGCTCTGGAGCAGTCCATATCCCAAAACCAGTATTAAGTGCAACAGGGAAAACAAATTCTAAATACTAGGTAGAGAGGACTTATCGCCCCGAATGTCAATACAGAAACACTGCCACCCAGGGGTTGAATCACAAACTGACTCCCTTGTAAATACAAACACAGGCAGGCTGAGTAACAAAGAAATACTGCCTGCTTGAAAAAGAGATGCGGCTTACGACACAGAGGAGCTGTGGAACGCAAAGAACTTCAATACTGTCCTGACTACCTAACAGAAAACAGGCATGCCAAACAGAACAGTAAAGGAAGTGAATGACCTTCACTACTGCACATTTTTATCTTTTATTTAAGAAACTAAATTGCTTTCTTTACTTCTCACTTGATTTTACCTTTTTAATTATTATGTTTTTATTTTAATCAGTATTATTATTACTCCTACATTTTTACCTTTTTTAAAGTTTCATTTTATTTTCTCTTTATTTTATTTTTGGGATTAGTGTTCTACATTTTATTTTCATTTTTCCTTTAGCATCATATTACTCAATCTCATCTTTACCTTTATGCCAACATTCTCTTCCTCACTTTTCCCCTTTTGTTGTCCTATTTTTACTATATTCCTGCTTTAGATTTTCCCTATTCCTTATTTTTATCCCATTAAAGATTCATACTACTTATATATCTAATTTCTGATCCCCTGCTCCAGGTCCATATACATTTCTCTCTTCTTTTTCTTACTGGTTTTTTACTTTTTTTTTTTTTTATCAACACCATAATCTTGTTCAGATACATAAATTTTATTTCTTTATTTTTTATTTTTTGTATTTATTTTACATATGTGTCCTTATTCCCCCATTACCTCCCACCCCCCAATAATGCCCCACCCCTGTTACCTGTGTCCACTGATTAGTCTCATATGCATGTACACAAGTCCCTTGGTTGATCTCTCCCCCTTACTCCCACTGATCCCCACCTTCCCTGAGGTTCGCTTTCTTTGCTATCCAATCTTTTTTCTCTCTTCCCTTTTTTTTGTATTTCTGTTTTTTTTAATATTTTTTGTTTTATTTTATTTTGTTTTATCCATCTTTCTCCCTGTCCTATTGTTGTTAGTTTAATTGTTGATTAGATTGGTTTTTTTGTTTGTGATTGTTTCTCTTTTTCTGTGCTTCTATTTTTCCTCTCCTCACTTGCTCTTAGTTGTTGTTTGTATTTTGCATTCATAACTGGGTGATAGTTGTTTGCATTTTTTTTTTATTAGTTGTTGTTCTATTGGAGTTTTCTCCCCAGATAAATAGTTTTTTCCCCTTCGTTTTTATTCTCTTTCTTTTCTCTCTGACTTTCGTTTCCTTTTCTCAGTATCATTTTTACACTCCTATTTTTTAATCCCCTAATTTGCTTTACTCTGGTGGCCATCTTTATTATTAGTAATAACAATAGTATTGTGAATACTCTTGTGTCTTGTATGTTGTGCCTTGTGTTGTATTTTGTGCCTTTAAGGCAACACAGGAGAGAGAGAACTACATATCCATACACCCAGGGAGGGGAGATCATGGGGAAACAAAGAAACAGTCCAGGAGAAACCAAGATAGCAGCATATGTAAACACCTAAAATGCTGCCTCGCACAACAATTTTAAAACTACAATTAAAAGACAAAATGGACATCATCCAGAACCACAGAAAGGTTGGCTGAGTGAAAGTTCTACAACTAGAGGGAAAGAGAAAACCACACTGAGACTCAGAGGAGCTACAGAAGGCAGAGGTACTGAGACGTGGACGTGTGGAGAGGACTGGCAACTGAGTACGCGGCTAGCTATCTCAAGACGGAGGGAGACAAAAGTTCCTGACTGCGCTGAACTCCAGTTCCGGGCGAGACTCTGGGGACAAAGACTCAAATGAGAAGAAACTGGACTGTCATGAGAGAGAAAAGCACACTGAGACTCGGAGCAACTGCCGAAGCACAAGATATGAAGGCTTGCTTTCACAATGGGAGGGAGACAAAAACTCCCAAAATGCTCTGAACTCCAGTTCCAGGCGAGACTCTGGAGACCCAGACTCATTCGGAAAGAAACTGGACTGTCTGGCAGCGGGTGAAACTCGAGGGCAGCTTTCTCTCAGAGGTGCTTGCAGCAATTACCATGGGACACTGAGACCCAGGAGCCTCTTAGGACAGGGCTGACAGGAAGCCAATGCTGTCTGCTCCGCCCTGAGATTCAGTCCCATTCAAGCTGAGCAGAAACTTCTGCAAGTCTTGTCTCATAAGGGTGTCTCCAGCACAGAAGTTCTCCCACTGTAAACATAGCTGATCCTCACAGCCAATTGGCCTGGAGGTCAAATCCTCACAGTGATTCCAACAACAATTAAGCCTCAACTACAACAAGACTGTGCACACAGCCCACAAAGGGGTGCACCAAGAATGTCCATCTCAGATAACTGGGGAAGCTGAGTCACTGTGCCCTATAGGACACCTACCACACAAAGCTACTCTACCAACTCAGGAAAGCAGTGAAAATGCAGAGACAAAGAAACAGATCACAAATGAAAGAAATGGAGGAAAGCAAACAACCAGATATAGAATTCAAAACCAAGGTTATAAGGTTTTTCAAGAATTTTCTAGAAAAAAATAAATAAATTTAGCGAGACCCACAAGGATATGAAAAAGAACCAATTAGAAATTAAACATACACTGACGAAATAATAAATAATATACAGAGATCCAACAGCAGACTAGATGATCGCAAGAATTAAATCAAAGATTTGAAATACAAACAAGCAAAAAACACCCAACCGGAAAAACAAAAAGAAAAAAGAATACAAAAATATGAAGATAATGTCCAAATTCGGAGGATGCCAGAAAAAGAGAGAACAAGATAATGAAAACCTATTTGAAGAAATAATGACTGAAAACTTCCCCCACCTGGTGAAAAAAATAGACTTACAAGTCCAGGAAGCACACAGTACCCCAAACAAAAGAAATCCAAAGAGGATCACACCAAGACACATCATAATTAAAATGCCAAGAGCAAAAGACAAAGAGAGAATATTTAAAAACAGCAAAAGAAAAACAATTACCTACAAGGGGGCACCCATGTGTTTGTCAGCTGATTTCTCAATAGAAACTATGCAGGCCAGGCAGGAGTGACAAGAAATATTCAAAGTGATGAATAGCAAGAACTTATAACCAAGATTACCCAGCAAAGCTATCATTCAGAATTGAAGGTCAGATAAAGAGCTTCACAGATAAGAAAAGCTAAAGGAGTTCATCCACACCAAACCAGCATTATATGAAATGCTGAAAGATATTCTTTAGGAAGAGGAAGAAGAAGAAGAAAAAGGTAAGGATAAAAATTATGAACAACAAATACATACCTATCAAAAAGTGAATCTAAAAATCAAGTGAATTAAAAATCTGATCAACTAATTAACTGGTGAATATAATAGAATCAGGGGCATAGAATAGGAGTAGACTGACAATTCTCAGGGACAAAGGGGTGTGGAGGTGCGGGAAGAGACTACAAAAATGGTACACCTATGGATGAGGGCAGTGAGGGTGGGTAAGGACAGAGGGTGGGGCAGGAACCAGGTGGAGAGGGGTTATGGGGGGGGGGAGAAACAATTATAATAATCTGAATAAAGATTTATTAAATTAAAAAAAAACATTCCACATACGAGGGAGACAAAGAAATAGCCTGCATATGAAAGAAACAGAGGCATCGCAAGAAAAGGAAGTAAACAAAATAGAGGCAAGTAGTATGTCAGAGAAGGAATTCAGGGAAATGGTCGTTAGGTCACTAAAAAGACTGTAAGACAAATTCAACAATATGTTTAAGAAACAAGAAATGAAGAACCAAGAAAAAATGAAAAATGACATAACTGCAATAAAGAGCTCAACAGAATGCATCAATAGTAGACTAGAAGAAGCAGAGGACCACATTAATGAGCTAGAAGACAAGTTAGAAAAAAATACCCAACTAGAACAGCATCTAAAAAAAAGTTTAAAAAACAAGAGGAGAGAGCCTAAGGGAACTTTGGGACATCATAAAATGAAACAACATCCGCATAAAGGGGTGCCAGAAGGAGAGGAAACCTTGAGCAAGGAATAGAAAATCTGTTAGAAGAAATAATGACAGAAAATTTCCCTGATATAGGGAAGAAAAACCTCACACAAGTCCAAGAAGCTCAGCAAGTCCCAAACAAATTGAACCCCAAAAGACCAAGGCACATTATAATTAAATTGGCAAACACCAATGACAAAGTAAAAATCTTAAAAGCGGTAAGAGAGAGACAGAAAGTTGCCTACAAAGGATCCCTCATCAAATTGGCGACTGATTTCTCAACAGAAACACATCAGGACAGGAGGGAATGTAATGAACTATACAAAGTCATGCAAAGGAAGGGTCGAATCCAAGAATATTGTACCGAGCAAGGCTACCAATCAAAATTGAGGGTGAAATTAGGAGCTTCACAGACAAAAAAGGACAAAGAAAATTTATCACCACCAAACCGGAAATACAAGAGATGCTAAAGAGTCTGCTATAAAAAGAAATAAGAAGCGAATAAGGAACACAAACATAAAAAATAAAAATGGTGACCAGCAAGTACTTAGCAATAATAACTTTAAATGTAAATGGATTAAATGCCCCAATTGAAAGACATAGGGTAGTTGAGTGGATAAAAAACATGACCCATATGTCTGCTGTCTACAGGAAACCCATGTTAGAAAAAAAATGCACACAGACTGATGGTGAAGGGATGTTTTGAAAAGGGGAATGTAAATGCAAAAAAAGCTGGGATAGCAATACTTGTAACTGACAAATTAGATCTCAAAGTGAAGGACATAACAAGAGATAAGGATGGCCACTACATAATTCTAAAGGAAGCAATCCAACAAGAAGATTTAACTCTGGTAAACATATATTCACCCAATACAGGAACACCCAAATACATAAAAAATCTCCTGGAGGATATCAATGGAGAGATTGACAGCAATACAGTCATAGTAGGGGGCTTTAACATCCAACTGGACAAATCCTCTAAACAAAAAACCAGAAAAGAAAAATCAATCCTAAATGACACACTAGATCAGATGGAATTAACTGACATCTTCAGAACGTTTTACCTCAAAGCCACAAAATAAACATTCTTCTCAAGTGCACACGGGTCATTTTCAAAGATAGACCACGTATTGGGATACAGGCAAAGTGTCTTCAAATTCAAGAAGATAGAAATCATATCAAACACCTTCTCAGATAACAATGGCAATAATACTAGAAATCAATTACAATAATAACAATTTTTTAAAAATCAAACACCTGGAGGCTAAATAGCATGTTATTAAACAATGACTGGGTTACCAGAGAGATCAAAGAAGAAATAAAAAGCATCATGGCAACAAACGACAATAAAAACACAACAATCCAAAATTTATGTGACACAGTGAACGCAATCTTGAGAGGGAAGTTCATAGCTCTACAGGCCTATCTCAAAATCAAGAAACAACGGTAATAAATTATCTAACCCTACAATTCAAAGATTAGAAAGGGCAACAAGAGAAACCCAGTGTAAGCAGAAGGAAAGAATAATAAAGATCAGAGAGGAGATAAATGACATAGAGACCAAATATATATATAAATATAAATAAATATATATATATATAAAAGATCAACATAAGCAAGAGCTGGTTTTATATCTAGGAACAAACTGAACTAAAAATGTAAAAGACAGGACATTGAAAAAAGAGATAAAGACATAAACAAATGGAAGAACATACCATGTTCATGGGTTGGTAGAATCAACATCATTAAAATGTCCATACTACTTAAAGCAATCTATAAATTCAATGTGACACCTATTAAAACCAATGGTATATATCAAATATCTAGAACAAAAATTCATCTGGAATAAAAAAAAAGACTCTAAATAGCCACAGCTATGCTGAGAAAGAAGAACAAAGTTGGAGGGATCACAATACCAGACATCAAACTATATTAACAAACCATGGTTCTCAAAACTGCTTGGTACTGGCACAAGAACAGACATATAGGCCAATGGAACAGAATAGAAAACCCAGAAATTGACTGAAGCCATTATACTCAATTAATATTTGACAAAGGAGGCAAGAGCATACAATGGAGTCAAAACAGTCTCTTTAAAAAATGATGCTGAGAAATTTGGTCAGATACATGCAAATAAATGAAATTAGATCACCAACTTACACCATACACAAAAACAAACTCAAAATGGCTGAAGCACTTGAATGTAAGACTGGAAACCATAAAAATCCCGCAAGATTCCATAGGCAGCGAAATTGCAGACATATGTTGTAGCAATATCTTTACAGACTCAGATCTAGGGCAAGAGAGATTAAGGAGAAAATAAACAAATGCAACTACATCAAAATAAAAAGCTTTTGCACAGCAAAAGAAACCATCAACAAAACAACAAGAAAGCCCACTGCATGGGAGAACATATTTGCCAATGTTATCTACAATCAGGGTTTAATCTCCAACATTTACAGGGAACTCATACAACTTAACAAAAGGAAGATAAATAATCCAATCAAGAAATGGGCAAAGGATATAAATAGACACTTTTTTGATAGAGGGCATTCAGAAGGCCAACAGACATACGAAAACATGCTCAAAATCACTAATCACCTGAGAGATGCAAATCAAAACAACAATGAGGTACCATCTCACACCTGACAGAACGGCTATCATTCACAAATCAACAAACGACAAGTGCTGGAGAGGATGCAGAGAAAAAGGAACTCTCCTGCACTGTTAGTGGGAATGCAGACTGGTGCAGCCACTGAGGAAAACAGTATGGCGTTTCCTCAAAAATTTAAAAATGGAACTGCCATTTGACCCAGTAATATTACTTCTAGGAATATAGCCTAAGAAAACAAAAACACCAATCAAAAAGAATATATGCACCCCCATGTTCATAGTATCACAATTTACGATAGCTAAGATTTGGAAACAGCCTAAATCCCCATCAGCAGATGAGTGGATTAGAAAACTATGGTACATCTATACAATGAAATACTACGCTGCTATGAAAAAAGAAGGAATTCTTACCATTTGCAGCAGCATGGATGGAACTGGAGAGCATTATGCTAGAGAAATAAGCCAGGCAGTGAAAGAAAAATACCACATGATCTCACTCATTTATGGATAATAAAGAACATTATAACCTGATGAACAAAGAGATAGATACAGAGGCAGAGAAGCATCGAACAGACTGTCAAATTATAGCGGGAAGGCTGAGGAGGAGGAGAGGAGGAGGCAAAAGATCAAAGGACTTGTATGCATGCATATAATATGCATAACCAATGGATGCAGGACACCGGGGGCTAGAGGAGGGCACCTGCCGGAGAGGTAGGAGAGGCTGGCGGAAGATCAATGGGGGAAAATTGAGACATTTTATTACTATTTATAATACTTTAAACAATAAAAATTAATTTTATAAATTAATTAATTTTTAAAAAGAACAAAGTAAACAAACATACAAAATAGCAACAAATTCAAAGATACAGAGAACAGACTAATGGTTGTCAGAGGGGAGAGGGGTTAGGGGCCTGGGTGAGAAAGGGGAAGAGATTAAGTACAAACTGGTACTTATGTCTTCACAATAAATTCTGAACCATTATTACATTCATTTAAGTTCAGCTGATAAAAACTGCAATGTTCAATATAGTAAGGTCTTAACCTGATATGTTTGTATGGTTTCACAGTTCAGTTTCTTGTTGCTGTTTAATATTATTTTTCCTTGCAAACAAAGCAAAATATTTGCTAACGTCACAAGATTTAATGCTTAGAAGAAAAAATCCTAAAATGATACAGAGCAAGCATAGAAAAAAAGAAAATGTAATTTGGCAAACCAAAGGAAAACAAATGGTCAAGAGACAATCAAAATATCACAAAGAAATCATTTATAGCCTTTCCACCCAGGATTCACTGGCTGGTGAACTCGACTATATAAAGCACACATTTAAAACCATAATTGACTTTATTTAAAGGATAATGTGGTACCCATGACAGTTCTTTTGCTATTATTATGTTTAAGCCATTTGCAACAACATAAGCAGTTCCTAAATTAGAACACAGAAGACCAAAGCACTTTGTATCTCTTAAAATATCCACTAGATGTCCTTAGAGTAACTTTAATATGTCACTCATGAGCTGAAATGGGGAACCTACCAAATTGTAAGAGACATGAAAAAGTAACAGATACCACTATATTCTCTACTTATATAAGTATTTCTGTAAGTTATTTACAGATACTTTTAAGATTATTCTAGTACTTAACAGTATCTATAAATTACTTATAAAAATGTATGTTCTTTCTAGCAATCTTACAATAAGCTTTTCAGTACAAATGATCCACTTAAATGAAGAAGTCCTACTTATTGATAAGGATAACATGCTCTTTTTAATACTAAATGAAGTAGACCAAATCCTACTTATTCCTTTTAAAAAAAAAAGTAGATCATAAAAATAAATGATTTGGAAAATTTCCAATTCAGACACAGACTCACATTTATATCACACTCCAATGAAAAAAACCTAAGTTTTAAGAATCTGATTTCTTTTTTTTTCTTTCCCTTTTTTTTTTTTTTTTTTTTTTTTTTACTGTTCCTTACAATTGAGATCCTGAGGTAGCTATCTCCTTGCTTATTTTAGCAATCTAAGAAAGGAAAAGTTAACACTGAAGTAGAAGAGTATAAATTTAAGTATTTGTCCTACTCTTTCTCAAATTCCAGAATAATCACAACCTCTCCAATAAAGTAGGTGTTCAGTCTAATACTGGATAACCCCAAGAAATTTCTAACTCTAAGTTTCTATGAATATTACAAATAGCTAATAGAAGAAATATCCCTTCTTTAATTTGTTTTACAGTACTCTTAACTTAAGAAGAAAAATATTTCAGTATTTTTTATTTTATCTTGAACTGAGGTTAATTAGTTTTGGTATAAAGAAAATGATCCAGGAATTTCTAGGACCGAGAAAAGTCTAATTCTTAATTTCTGTGAGACACAGCTCCTTCTATTTCTGAAAAATAAGATTACCTGAGCATTTTATGCCAAATCATCAACACCTCATTTCTCATATACCTTCCCAAACATTTACTTCATTTTTTTAAACTACCAAGTTCATCCTATTGTTTCTAACTTTAACTAAAAATCAAAAAGATTGGGACTTACAAGCTGTATTAAAATAAATTTAAATGCTCTGGCTTCATAATACATATTTCTATATGTCATCATTCTAGAAGGAAGGCCTGAAATACAGTGACTGGAATTCAAATAGAAATCTAATAACTATAATTCCAAGACATCCTAAATCTGTCAACTAAACTATATTTAATCGTAGTGTTTCTACCCAAAACAAAGTTTATCCTGAAAATAATATAACTCATGCCATTAGTTATACCTATCACCTAAAAAAAAGCAGATTTCTTTTTACATATATATTTTTAAATTTACATATTTTATACATTGAAAATTTGAACATATTCTTTATTTATATATTTTCTAGGACAGATTTAAGATCATCATATTACTTAACATTTCTAAAGTATACATATCAAGCCTTGGCAGTGTAGCTCAGTTGGCTGGTTGATGTCCTGTGCACTAAAGGGTTACTGGTTCGATTCCCAGTCAGGGCATCTGCTTGTGTAGTGGGCTCAATCCCCGGCAGGGGGCGTGCAGTAGGCAGCCAATGGATGTTTTACTCATACATCAATGATTCTCCCTCTCCATTCTTCTCCCACCCAAAATCAATAAAAATATTCTAAAAATAAATGAAGTATATATATCAAAATGTGAGTAAATGTCACATCAAACCATAGTTGAGGCAATCTCACCAAATTTTTTACAGGAGAAAATTACACAAAGTTTAAAAGACTAACTCAGGATTTTATTGTCAATCTATAAATCAAAATCTAAACATCATCTCTTCAATAAAACTAGATTTTTAAGGTATCCCTGCTACCTAGATTTCTTCTTTTTATGCAAGAAGGGAGTCATTTGTTGTTAAAGAAGAGCATAATATTTAATTGAACAATAAAAGAGAACTATGCATTTACCGAAAACTTTATATCTTACTTAACAATTACCTTTTCTGTAATAGGGAAGAGAAGTAATACTGCACACACTGGTCTTGGTACCATGCTAAGGAGTTCAGGATCCATTCCATATACATCAACAAATTGCCAATTAGGATGTAGACCTAATTGTTTGAGAAACTGGTAAAAGAAGGGGAGAAAAAAAGTACATGTATACATATATATAGTGTTAATAAGTAAATAACCAACATGTAAATACTATGTATCTAAATATAGAAAAGCCTAAGCAACCGTTACAACCAAACAACGTGAACGATAGGTTGTCCAGTTGCTATGACACACACTAACCACCAGGGGGAAGACGCTCAACACAAGAGCTGCCCCCTGGTGGTCAGTGCACTCCCACAGCCAACTTCCTATGGCCATTCCCTGACCCACAACCAGCCGGCCAGCCAACCTCCCTCAGCCCTTCCCTGCCCAGTCAACCTCCTGCAGCCCCTCTCCCTGCCTGGCCAACCTCCTGCAGCCCCTCACCCAAGCTGGCTGTCCCCCCTGACCAGCTGGCCAACATCTGGTAGTCCCTCCCCATTGCCGGCCGGACCCCCAATAGGCAATCACTGGCGAGGCTGAAGGACCCCACTGTGCACGAATTCATGCACCAGGCCTCTAGTCTAATACATACAAGGGTATGCACGATACAGGTATTACTGATATTCAATAAGAATGAAGTAGGTTTCCCATAAATAGGAGATGATACTAAGCAAAACGTTTTTCAAAATCCATTACTTTAGGACAGAACATAATAAGCCAAGATTTCCCCAAACCCATACAAATCCTAGCAGATAATTATTTAGAAGATCAACACAATTTATCCTACTTACCAATGATGCCTGAAGTTTAAAAATAAGTAAGTAGATATCATAAATCATATCAATAAGAGTATATAAAGCCAAAAAAGTCCAATAGACTTGTGCAAACACCAGAGAATGATTGATATAAGGAGTATACTACTGGCTTTCTGATCTCTAATACACAATGAAAACTATACCAATTCTTATATCTGGCAAAACAACTATAACAAAAGAATAATGATTTTTTTTTTTTGTTTTTATTGTTAATCCTTACCCAAGCATATTTTTTTCATTGATTTTTACGGGGCGAGGGGGGAGTGGCGGGGGGAAGAGGCTGAGAAACATTGATGTGAGAGATACATACATGCCTCCCACATGTGCCCAAGACCAGGCCAGGGATCCAACCTGCAATCAGGTACATGCCCTTCACTGGGGAACAACCCACGACCCTTCGGTGTGTAGGCCAATGCTCTGACCACTGAGACCACCGGCCAGGGCAAGAAAGGTGGGTTTTTTTAATATTAAGATTTCATAGGAAAATAATTTTATTTAGTAAAATAAAAAATAAAATAAAATAATCTACTGCAAAGAAAAAAAGAAAAATGTAATGAGAATTATGTCAATTTCACAAATTCTTAACAAATGTCTGTTCTGAATAAAGATGATTTTTTTTAAAGAGTACTATCACAAAATAAGTTTCAGATGACAGAAAAAAATGAGAAGAGGAAACAAAAAAATCATTAAGAATTCATCATTATACCTTACCTCAAAAATATATTATAGCATCTATTGGTCTAACATCATCTTAAATTTAAAAATAAAAAGGTGCTTGCCCTAACCAGTTTGGCTCAGTGGATAGAGCGTCAACCTGCAGACCTAAAGGTCCCAGGTTCGATTCCGGTCAAGGGCATACACCTTGGTTGCAGGCACATCCCCAGTAGGGAGTGTGCAGGAGGCAGCTGATTGATGTTTCTCTCTCATCAATTTTTCTAATTCTCTATCCCTCTCCCTTCCTCTCTGTAAAAAAACAATAATATATATTTTTAAAAAATAAAAATAAAAAGGCACGTGTCCAGTCAGCATGTCTCAGTGGTTGAGTGCTGGACCTACAAACCAGGAGGTCACAGTTCCATTCTGGGTCAGTGCTCATGTCCGGGTTGTGGGCTCAATCCCCTGAAAAGGATGTGCAGGAGGCAGCCGATCAACGGTTCTCTCTCATCATTGACGTTTCTATCTCTCGCTCCCTCTCCCTTCCTCTCTGAAATCAATAAAAATATATTAAAAATAAATAAAAAGGTGACTTAGGTATTTCTCCCTAAAGAATGATTACATGTTCTTAGATCATCAGATCAGATCAGATCTTGCTAACTCGGCGATTTTCAACCTTTTGCATCTCATAACACACAAACTGATTACTAAAATTCTGTAGCACCAAAAATATAGTTTGCTGTTGTAACAAAAAATAGGTATAACTTTAAAAAATAATAATAACAATAGTAATTACCTAACCTTTTTACTCCAAAGTGACTTTTAAAAGAATCAGGTGTCTGCCCAGCTGGTGTGGCACAACAGTTGAGCATTGACTTATAAACCAGAAGGTCACTGTTCAATTCCAGGTCAGGACACATGCCTGGGTTGCAGACTCAACCCCTAGTAGGGGGCATGCAGGAGACAGCCAATCAATGATATCTCTCATTTTTGATGTTTCTATCTTTCCTCCTTTCATCTCTGATTCAATAAAAATATATTTTAAAAAATCAGGCATCTGTACTTAGATATAAGTATTTCTGGTATCAAGAATTAACCAATCAGATGCAACATTATTATGCAACATGACCGATTAGATGCAAGTTTATTATAAGATCTATATATTTATGGCTTAAGACAGGTCATTCACACAGAACCAGAACAGCTACTGATGTGTTGGCTGTTGTCATTTTCTTATTTCACAATCTAAGGGAAAAGAGGTCAGTGTTCCCTGACTCAACAGTCACTTGTTGCATGTTTTAAAAATCCTTAAAACATACCAGTTGAAAATCACTGTGCTAAACTGATGGAAAATAAGCCATGTTACATAAACATTATCATTAATCTTACACACAGGTATTCCCATCCATTTCTCAGCCAATAGAAGAAACTCTACTTAATGATAATATGATTGGTTAAAAATAAGGTCTTAGACATACTAGTGTGTTTATTGAAATATTTTCTAAATTGATTTTAGAGAAGGGAGAGGGAGAGACAATCATCGACTGGCTGCCTTCCAGTCCACGTGCCCTGTCTGGGAATCAAACCCAGGACCCTTCAGTCCACAGGCTGACACTCTATCCACTGAGCAAAACCGAGTAGGACTATATATTTGTTTTTATTTGTGTCACATTAAAGAGGTAGAAAAGATACATTTGGCTATTAATCTAAATTCAGACATTCATTTAATCAACTCCAAATATTACCTGCACAGGACTGACAGCCCTAACCCTAACAAGAGGATTTAAATGTATATGTTAATGTTATGTACCCCTAAAAGCCATACTGTAATCCTATCTAATAAAAAGTGAAATTTGCAAATCAACCATACCTTCGCTATACCCACAAGCCATGCCCATCAGCCAATCAGGAGCATGTATGCAAAATTAATCCAATCAAGATGGCTGTGGCAACTGCCCTAACTGGTTTGGCTCAGTGAATAGAGCATCAGCCTGCTGATTCAGGGGTCCTGGGTTCAATTCCGGTCAAGGGCATGTACCTTGGTTGCAGGCACATCCCCAGTAGGGGGTGTGCAGGAGGCAGCTGATTGATGGTTGTCTCTCATTGATGTTTCTAGCTCTCTATCCCTCTCCCTTCCTCTCTGTGAAAAATCAATAAAATACTTTTTTAAAAGAGAAAAAAAAAAGGAAGTAGCAACAGTTCCTATGTACAATTCTTACAAAGAGAAACAGATGTGAGACAGTAGCTAGAGGAGGATAGGGTAACAGGGTTTTTCCCTAAGATGGGATCTACTAACTAGAAAATCTTTGTATATTTATGGCAAAAGTCCAGCAGATGATCTTTACTTCTTTTTCCAACTCTAAGCATCTAAGCTAAAAGTAATAGCTACACTTATTTTCCTTTGGATATTATACATTACTAGAGGCCCAGTATACAAAATTTGTGCACTGGGGCGGGGGAGTGTCCCTCAGCTCAACCTGCACCCTCTCCAATCTGGGACCCCTTGGACATCTCTCCCACAATCTAGAACTGCTGGCTCCTAACCACTTGCCTGCCTGCCTTCCTGATTGCCCCTAACCACTCTGCCTGCCAGCCTGATAGCCCCTAACCACTCCCCCGCCAGCCTGATTGTTACCTAACCACTCCCCTCCTGGCATGATCGTCCCCAACTGCCCTCCCTTGCCATGCTGAAGAAACTGACTGACTCCAGCTGGATGAGGGAGGGCTAAGGGGACTGGGCGTCGCAATCTTGTGGCTGTGGGTGCCACCATCTTGTGAGGGTGTGGCAGTCAATTAGCATATTTCCTCTTTATTGGCTGTGGGCATTGCCATTTTGTGAGGGCATGACAGTTGATTAGAATATTCCCTCTTCATTAGATAATATGCTAGAAAATATATTACGTCTTCAATAAAATCACCATTAGGAATATTTTTAGGGGATTTCCATACCAAAAATTATTGGTTCTAAAACACAACAACATTTAAAATATACATAGTATGGCTGGGTTGTACTCAAATCACAAAACATAAATCAGGAAGAAAATCTAGTGTGCTCCTAATTGGAGGGGTTTTTTTTTTATGTTATAATTCTTATGCTTAATTATCTAAAATCTGCTACCAGCTGCTATTTCCCCTTTAAATGTATGTGTAAATAAAAGATGCTTAAGTTTTTTAAATAAATTTTCTAATACTTCATTCTAGGTAAGTCCTACCTGTAGCATGATAAAATATTCTTAGAAGGGATTGATAAACATTAGCCAACAAAAGAAATCATTGCTTAACATACCTAGAGACACATGGTTACTAGTTAATGTGTAATAGTTAACAATGATCTGCTGATCATTGTTATAAAAAGTAGATATCATTAGAGCAAAACAAATATTTGCTGAAACTAAAAGTACAATAACAACACATGCAACTCCCAAGTGGTAACACTATGAAATGGAGGTAAGTGCAAGGTTTTCTATTCCATAGAGAAAATTAGAAAAAGTATAGATGGATATTGTTGTTGGAGTTTACCTGTGGTTTAATTCTAGTAATTCTAAGTCAATTAATTAAATATCTGTTCATTATCTATCCTCAGCTTTATCACTAATACAAAGAGAATAAATAAAAAACCACAAAAATTGTGGCTAAAACTAATCACTGCCTACACACTTGCACATTCTCTCACTAAAAGTGCATCACTTCTTTTATAAATTATTTTAAAACAAATTGAACCACAACAAAGCATGCCAGAAATAGAATACAATCATATACAAATAACATCTCTTCTGTTTATGACACCTCCAAATGGCCTCCTTGTCACCGTCTAGCCTATGCTTTCTCTGATTGTCTTCATCACAGTACCCTGTTAATGTCTATCATCGCACCTATATTATTGCTAATTATTTACTTACTTTTCCATCTCTTCCCATTGGGCTGAAAAGCAGAAAACTATGAATGTTTTAATCACCACAGTATAACCACCTTTTGCTCAGTTACTGGTATTTAAAAAGATGCCACCACCTGGCTGGTGTGGTAAGGGATTGAGGGTTGAGCCATGAACGGTGAGGTCAGGGCACATGCTCAATCCCCAATTAAGGGGCATGCAGGGGGCAGTCGATCAATGATTTGCTCTCATCATTGATGTTTCTCTCCCTCTTCCTTCCTCTTTCTGAAATAATTTTTTTTAAAGATGCTCCCAAAATATTATTTAATTAATGTGAACAAGTGAATTTTTAAAATAATTTACAAGATTACCTAGGAACAAAGTCCAATAATAGCTGAATCACAGAATATGTTTCCAGTAAAACAAGCTTACATCTTACTAAAAGAAATAATATAATTTAAAAATAGTTCTGTTCTTTATTCTATTAATACAGGTAATTACATTGATTTGAATGGTGAGCCAACTTTATAATATCAGGATATACTGTTTGGGTAAGAATATATTATCCTTTTATATACTGTTGGATTCTCTTTGCTAATATTTTGTTGAGGATTTCTATATCTATGTTCATGGGGGATACTGGCTTTCAGTTTTCATTATTATAATTTGTCTGGTAATGCTGGTCATAAAATGAATTGAAAAATGTCCCTCTTCTTGTTTATGTAGAATTGATATTATTTCTTCCTTAAATGATATCAAGAGACACAGAAAAGTCATTTGAGAAAATTCAACATTGATACATGAATAAAAACTCTCAGCAAACTAAGAAGGGACTTTTCTTAGCTTGATAAAAAGCATCTACCAAAACCCTACAATTAACATCTTTTATGATGAAAGATCATATGTTTCCCCCTTAACTTCTGAAACAAGGCAAGGAGGTTCTATCTCCAACCTTCCATGTTGTACTGAAGGTCCTAACCAATGCAATAAGATATAAAAAGCACACATATTGAAAAGTTAGAAATAAAAATAGTCCATTCATTGAGAATAAGATTGTCTACATAGAAAATCACACAGCATCTATAAAACAAACTATTAGAATAAGTGACTTTAGCAAGGCAGTAGGACAAAAAATCAATATATAAAAACCAGTATCTTGAGCTCTATTGCTGAGATGGCACTCAACCTAAAAGAATAGCATCTCAGACATGTTGAAAAAGATGTTTTGATCCCTAAAACAATCCCTAAAACAATGATAAAAGACCCAAGAGAGATATTCTGAACCAGTTCAAGATTTACCATATGTGCAAGGAATCTGGAATCCTTAGATAGTAAAATGCTGGAAAGAAAATTCTGCACTGGAAGAAGAATGTCCAACGGCTTACTACAATGATCCTACCTTTTATGAAGAATGCAACATGAAATGCCTGAAGGAAAAAGAAGAATTCAGAAAAACTGGAATTGCTATCATGACTACAGAAGCTTCCAATAAACACATGGGCAATTATTCAAATGATATTCAGTAACTCTATTCATGGAAATCACAATTACCTAAACTAATGGACACAAGGAAGTATATTTGCTTTATCCTTAATTTTGGAAATATTAATTTTATCTGAAATAAAGTTTATTCTTCGTTTAAAAAAGCAGTACTTCTACATAATAATGGACAATTAGAAATTAAAACTTTAAAACAATATAACTTACAATAGCACCAAAAAAACCGGCAACACTTGGGTATTAATCTAAGAAAGTATGTGCAATAGCTACATGCTGAAACTACAAAACACTGTTGAAACAAGTCAAATAAATGATGAGATGTACCATCTTCATAAATTGCAAGACTCAATAATGTTAAGATGCTAATTTCCCCCAAAATGTAGTTATAGATTTGGGTACACATCCACCATCAAAATCACAATAAGACTTTTGTGGAAATTGTCCAGCTGATTGTAAAACTTATATAGAAACGCAAAGTAACTAAAATAGCCTAAACATTTTTGAAAAATTAGACTTATTACAAAACTACAGTAATCAAAACCATTTGGTATTGGTGAAAGAACAAACACATAAATCAATGGAACCCTACACTAAAATCACAGCGGTGTCGCTCCATGGCAGTACAAATAGTTTTGGGTAAGTCTGAAAGAAATATGTTTCTTTCATATGGCATTAAGTCAGAAGTTGCAAATACTGACTTCTGCCTAAAGATTACTCTCAGCTTATAAAGTGATCAAAATGTTTTAGGGGGCAAAAAAAATAAACAGCAAATTTCAAAGGGGGTAATACAAAAGGAAATTAACATAGATAGGAAACACCACCATTAGAATAGTATAAAAGATATATGCTGGCTTTTAAGCTTTTTCTGGATTACTAAAGAGATGAGCTGGGAAAATAATAGTCATTTCAAAAGCATATAAGACAAAGAATTTGCTGCCAACATTCAAATATGTCTATCTACTTTCATTATAAAAGAAATTTTCTGCAAGTGTTGAAAACCAAAATTCTTTGGTGATGAGAATGAAGATTCCGGGAGGAAATTTTATACGTAAAAATAAACTAAGACGGCAATACAAAGTAAACTACCTGTTGAAAATGTAAGGCAAAACAGACCTGAGAAAATCTAAAGTTTACACCTGGTAGGTAGCACTTATTCTTTTAACAGAGTGGCTGGGGGATGTTCCCTCTTCCTCCTCAAACTTGACCCTCCAAACCCCGACTAACTTTAACGGCTGTTATGTGGCAAAGAGGAGTGTGGGGACTGTTGTACTGAGCTTTCCATGGTATAAAAGGAACTGAATTCCAGTCGTAAGAAACTGGAAGAGAAAAGGGGCGTGGCAGGGAAGAGAAGCGACTTGATGGGGCAAGAGATGATTGGAAGGTGACTTCATGGTACAGGTGGATGGAATTACCAGGACCGGGTGGGCGAGTTTACAAAGCTTGGAGTCAGGCAGTGCAGGCAAATTAGTCACCCAGAAGGTACTGGGGTGGGAAAACGATGGAATGGGCACGAGCAGGAAAGACGGAAAACGAAGAGCGAACGAGGAATAGGAATTCAGGGTAAATGACCATCCCTCCAGCCCCGAGATGCAGGAAACTTGACGACGGGAGAATGGGACCACAGGAGGAGCCGACCCAGCTGGGAGTGTATCCAGGAGCTAGGTGGGAGGGACACGGCCGTGAAACGGGCACTCCCGCCAGAGGGACCCTCCTGGGGGGCGCGGCGGTGTAGACGGCCACGGAGGGCTCCAGGGTCCCGAGCGAC
This sequence comes from Antrozous pallidus, assembly GCA_027563665.1. Taxonomy (NCBI): domain Eukaryota; kingdom Metazoa; phylum Chordata; class Mammalia; order Chiroptera; family Vespertilionidae; genus Antrozous; species Antrozous pallidus. The sequence continues at coordinate 39,572,043 of CM050519.1, read as the reverse complement.
AAGACGCCTCACTCACCTGGTTGGTGACCTGGAAACGAAACAGAGAACACGCGTTAGAGACAAACTGCCCCTGACCAGCGGCGGCAGCCCGGCTCCCCTCGCCCCCGCCGGCATCCCCACGCCGAAATCAGAGCCGCGCTCACCTCGGGGTTGGCCTCCAGCGGCAGCCAGCGGTGTCGCTCCATGGCAGCTCCGCCCGGCCACTCGCCAGCTCTGACCAGCCTTCGCGGTCGCCGCTGCGGTCGCTTCCGCCCCACTTGCCGTGACCTGGGACCGTCCAACCCTCCGCCCTCCGGAGGGGTGCTTAAGGACGAAGACGAACTTGACAACACTCTAGCCCCTTTATCTCTGCCTGAAAAGCCGCACAGAAAGTCTTAAATTTTAAGTTAAGGGACAATCAAAGGGGAAAATAATAAGAACCGCCACCTCTCTACTGCAAAAGGAAAATGTATCTACATCTACTACAGCTCGCCCCCCTCACGCTTGGACTCTTCCTCTCAGAGCCAAGCTCTCTGGTGCTACACATGCGCCTGGCTCTCACTAGGGCCGCGCGTGGAGAGCGCCCCACCCATCCCTTCAGCGTCAGCCAGCGGCTCTAGGGGGCGCACCACTAAACCCTAGTGTCTAAGGGGCACTGACCAGGCAGCTGCCCATCTGGAAGCCCTAAGGCCTGAGGACACCTGGGAGGTATGCCACAGAAGTTCCTTTGTCAAGGTGCAGAGGTGATGTGCTGACCTTGTTTGCTACTGCAGAGTGGGGAGCATGTTGGACAAAAAAAGGTCAAGTACAGAACCCTTTATGAGTCAGACGCTGTACTAAATATTGGTTACATGAAGGTGAGCTCTCGATAGAGTATCTGAGGTGGAATAATAAAGTGTGATGGATATGTGGTAGTGGTGCCATGCGGTGCTGGAACTACAGAGAAGTGCAGCTAAAGGGAGAAGGGAGGGCCTGGAAGGCTCCCTGTAGAAGGCGGACAGTGGGAGCAGACCCTTTTGAAAGAGGTGCCTAATTCAATCTCATCACGTGCAGGTTTTCTACATTATTGACAGACGGTGTTTCTGCATACCAGATTATTCTATTGAAAGAGGTGCCCTGAAGAAGGGAAAGTGTACATCGTGGCCGCAGAGCTTGCAGGATTCCAGGACAGTCATTAGAGGTGATGCTCGAGAGATAGGTAGGGACAATCCTGTCAAGACATTTGGGCCTCATCTTGAAAACAGCAGGGAATCGTGGAAGGATTTTAAGGAGGATTTCCATCTCTCTCTTCTACTAGACTGTAATTTCCATGAGGCCTGCAGCAGCATATTTTTAAATTCTTCACATTGTTTCCCCTATAATGAACCCAGTGTCTGATACATAATAGATGCACAATAAATATTTGAGGAGTGAATAGAATAACCTGGTATGCAGAAACACCGTTTGTCAATAATGTAGAAAACCTGTACATAAACTGATGAGATTGAATTAGGGTAGTAATCGTGGAGATTGAGAGAGGCACAGATTAAAAAGATACTGTTTTAAGGGAGCATCCCTTTGATGAGCAGGAATTGTCAATGGTAACTCCAGAGATTTGACCTATCATGCACTCAATAGAGGGCATCCAGGGAGAGAAACAGAGAGTGAAGAAAAGACTATTATGCTGAGTTTGCCTTTCTTGGGAAACTTCCAACTCTCCCACTCATGTTTTTTTCTGGTCACTGTTCTTTGACCTCTAAGGAATTTCCAATCCATGACTCCTCTTTTTTCTTATCTGCCCGATAGCTTGCTGTTATCCCCACCCAACTGTGATTTGGTAAACCTGAAATATCCATCCAGCACACGATGGGCAGCTGTAGTTTCATCATACTTGAGTTTCGTGGTCAGGCTCTCAGTGGCATACCAGGGGCTATTTTGCAGATGACTTGTTGTCAGAGGTATGGCCTTGCTCCAGATCCTGAGTTTCTGCACCATGACTCTCCTATTAGGGCTTACTTAAGATTCCATATAGCATCCTTAACTCCCATGAACATCTCAAGCACCATTGGCTCTGCTGAGAGATAGAGCCAAATAGCAAGGCAGCTGGCATTGGACTTGTGATAGTGCTCTCAGGGACCCACTTCTGGCAGCTGTCTGTGTTTCCCAATAAAGATCTTCCAGCTGTATTCCCATGTGTGACGTATGCTGCCTCCAAAAGCCAAAAAGCCCTACCAAGTGCTCTGCCTCTTCCCAATTAATAGAAAATGAAACATGCAGTAATGTTTTCTTCACATTAGAAAGGTTGTCCCAGCATTCCCAGACTTTTGGACCCATAAAAACTTTATCAGTCCTAGCCAGTTTGGCTCGGTGGATAGGGCATCGGCCTATGGACCGAAGGGTTCGGGTTCGATTCTAGTCAAGAGCACGAACCTCGGTTGCACGCTCCTCCCTGTCCCAGGCCCTGGTCTGGGTGTGTGCAAGAGACAATTCGATGTGTTTCTCTCACATTGATATTTCTATCTTTCCCTCTCCCTTCCACTCTCTCTAAAAATCAATGGAAAAATACCCTCCAGTGAGGATTGAAAAAAAACCCACAAACTTTATTATCCTGGCCAGCATGACTTAATTGGTTGGACGTCATTCTGTGCAACTGAAAGGGTGCCAGTTTGATTCCTGGTGAGGACACATACCTGGGTTGTGGGTTCAATCCCTGGTCAGGGCACGTATGGAAGGCAACCAACCCATGTTTCTCTCTCACATCAATATCCCTCTCTTTCTCTCTACCTTCTGCTCTCTAATCATGTCCTTGGGTGAGGATTAGAAAAATAAATTTTATAAAACTTTATTAATGTATGAGGCCCCTAATCTTAGTAGGATTTAACTGTCCCCCTCAGCCATGGATGTACCTACAATCATATCAAGGGCAGTACTTCTGAAATCTGAGTGTGCATACATCAGAAATGCAAATTTAATTCAATAAGCCTGAGATGGGACCCAAGATTCTATATTATTGGCCCCCATTTTTAACCTTCCCTTTATCCACATCTTTTGCCATATTATTAAGTTTTTTCCACTAAGGGCAAAGTATTGTTCATCTTCAATATTCATGAATCCTCCTTTTTGAATTGGCCTACTTGCTAACATTTACTTGTTAATAACTCAATAAACCCCCTCCCAAGATCAACACTCTTGTCACTTTCACAGTCATTTGCAGACATAGGTGGAAGAATGGCAAAAAACTCAAGTTCCCAGCTGAAGTCTCAATTGGAAACAAGTGCTCATTTTGCGGTCTATTTTGTGTCACATTATTTTTGCATTTTCAAATATATATTTGAATTTATTTCAGAGAGGGAGAGAGAGGTAGAAACATCAACGATGAGAGAGAATCATTGATCAGCTACCTCCTGCACACCCCCCACTGGGATCAAGCCCATAATCCAGGCATTTGCCTTGACTGGGATTTGAACCTTGACCTTCTGGTGCATAGGTTGACGCTCAACTGCTGAGCACATTTTTTGCATTTTTGTTGGTGATTTCACTGCGTATGTGTATGACCAAACATGTAGTAAATGATGTGTCTTTAAACAGAAGCACACATAAACAAGGTTGTGTATTGATCTGTAAATGAAAATGTGACCAGAGTCACACAGAAACCTACCCTGTATTGCCCTTGGGAGCAACGGTTTAGTCTTTACTAATTCAGTGTACATGGTGACTTTTTAGACCATAAATACCACAAATAATGAGACTGCTGTGTATTTCCCCACTCCTCGGCACCGAGTTCCACCACATGACTTGTTTTGGTCAATGAAATGGGAGAGAAAAAAATGGTGCGCCAATTCCACATTTTTACATACCAAAGGCTAATTGCTGTACCTGCCAGGAATTTGAATAATTAGATTAAAAGGAGTACCCAGCTAATTGATAGAACTGCCCCACCCTCACACCCTACCAGAGAGCTCCAGTCTGCAACACGCTGTGACTGTGCAGGGAATAGCACCTCAGCTGAGACTCAGAAATGAGCCCCCCCAAATTCTACTAACCAATTACAAATGTGTGGTTTTACCTCCAAATTCTTTTAAAAAATGTATACTTTAATGCAACTTTAGTTTGTTAATGAACTCTTTAAGTATTTTAACTGAGATGTTATTGTAGTAATGAAAATAATAAATATTCACACTTGATTCAGGTTTTACACTTAATAGAAACCTTGACATCTCTCATATATTTGTTTGATCCCCACCACAGTCTGTAAAGTGGGCAGGGAAGGAGATACAGTTGTCGCTATATTACAAATAAGGTAAGGGTGGCTTGGGAAGGTTAAGCTGTTTCCCAAGTTTGTAGAGTGATTTCAGCCTAAATTTTCTGAATCCTTATCTAGGACGCTTTTCAAAGCAGGAAAGAAACAAGAAGAGCAGCATGATGTTCCCAAACCAGGGAATGGAACTCAGAAAGCTGGGGGTTGGAGAAGGCTAAAAAGGAAGTACGTTGTCAATTATTCTAGGGATAAACCTGCCTCTATTATGGGTCAAGAGTTGAAACATTTTGCCCTACTAGTGTGGCTCGGTGGTTGAGCCTCAACCCATGAGCCAAGAGGTCACCCATTCCATTCCTCATTAGTGCACATGACAAGGTTGAGGGGTTTATCCCCAGTGGGGGCCACTTGCCAATTGATGTTTCTATCTCTATCCCTCTCCCTTCCCTTCTCTCTAAAGTCAATAAAAAACATTTTTAAAAGAAAGAGAGCAGCATTTGCTATAAAAAATTTTTTAAAGAGTTGAAACTTGCTTATGTTTATGATAACGACTTTATTTTTATTTATTTACTAGAGGCCTGATGCATGGATTCATGCACCGGTGGGGTACCTCAGTCTGGCCTGCAGGAATCAAGCCAAAATTGGCAGTCCAGCATCCCCCAGTGATGTAGTAGTGCACGAAGTGGCAGGTAGTGAGGAGGAGCCCAAGCCCCGCTGGACACTGTGCTCCTCCCACTCATCCTGGCCCTGATGGGCCTGCCACCTCCACTGCTAGGTAGTGCTGCCACAGAGGTGGAGAGGTTCATACCGCAGCTGCACTTGCCAGCTGTGATCCCAGCGTCCGGTGCTCCTCTGTCAGCTGAGCGATGCTCACTCTGTGGGAGTGCACTGACCACCAGAGGGCAGCTCCTGCAAAGAGAGTCTGTCCCCTGGTGGTCAATGCGCATCATAGTGACTGGTCAGTCAACTGGTTGCTTAGGGATGGATGGATGGATGGATGGATGGATGGATAGATAGATAGATAGATAAGCTTTACAAGTGCAGTTTTAACAAAGTGAAAAGTCTCTAGTTGCAACAGCAGTGTCTGAATTCCTCTTAGGAAGGATTTGTCTATTCAGAAAGATTCCATTGATGAGCCACTTAATTGGAGATTGAGACCTTAGGACACCAGAGTTAGCAGGACACCCAACAACAGATCATTGCTAAACCTCTCTGCATGATAGAAGAAAAGGAAGAGAGTTGGAGAAGAAATGAAGAAAGAAGAAGAGAGGGGAGACAGGGTAAATAAAAGGAGGTAAGAGTTAGGATCATGAAAAGGACCCTGAGAGATAAATCCTAGAACTAATGGGAGGTCAAGAAATTTTATTTTTATTGATCACTAATGAGTTTGAATGTTTTTTGAAGTTGTAATTGGCTATTACTTCATAGTCTCCATTCATCCTAAAATTCTTTCTCAAAAGCCAGCTGCATTTATTATTTATTCCAGTACTTCCCAGCCTTTTTCACCATATGATACAGATAAAATGATAATATAAACCATGCAATTTTAATATTGACATATTAATTTTGATGGTTGTCAAAGAATATCAGGGTTTCCCACCATTTCCTACTTGACTAAACTCAGTTTCATTTTCTCAGCAACTGATGAAAATTCAACAGTTTCTATTCAAAAGCAGCAGGAAGTTCTGGACAATTTGATATTTGATGTCTTAACAATAGTACTTGTGCCTCAAAACCTGTTCGTTCATCCTAAGAAGTTGTTTTTTATATTCTGAAGGATTTGGCAATCTCTTCACCTTAAACTGAAATAAGCAACCCTTTTGATTTCTACTCAAGACTATCCATCTTATTTTGGAACTGTTAATTGTCTGGTTGCTTTGTAAGAAAACCTGGAATTTTGGTCATCCCTGCAATAATCTACATTTGCCTTACTGATACAAGTTTATAAGCCACTGTTCTCTTTTCATGCCTATTTCTATATGAGGATAACTTTTTATTATGCCAAATCATAGCCCAATCTTTTCAAAGATGTTTTGAATGATAGTTAAACATCAGAATACACAGCTAACAATACCCATAACTCGATGGAAGTGTTGAAAAGCTATGACCAAATTCATGCATACAAATGCAAAACAACTGCTGCCTGGCTCCCTGTCACGTAAGAAGCCATCTGATGCAATGTGCGGTATGATTTATGAGATATCAAATGTGAAAAAGTACAAACTGGACAATCGATGAAATGCAGTATTAAATAGCACTCCAGTTAATCAAATACAGTTGTCATAGTCCTCCTAATCAGCCCCGGGGATCTTCTGTGTTCAGAAGCTTTCCCTGGAGCTATGGAGGCCAGTTTCTCTATGAACCTGTAGCTCATTCATGGTGCACCACAGTGACGGCATGCTATCTCATATTTCTTGTCTTAATAGCAATATATCCAGCTGTCTTCCTGCTGCATGTGTGTAGCCTGTTATCTGTCTTGAGCCTGCATTCCATTGACAACCCACCATCTCCAAACAGCCTTTCTGCAGTACTTAGGAATGAATCCAGATCTTTTATTATTTGTCTACAGGATGACTTAACAATTCTCTCCACTTAGTCAGAAACAGTGACTACCATAATCTATCAGGCACTTAACCTACTTAGACCTAATTCAATAAGACTCTGTAAGATCCCCCTAAGCCAAAAGTTGAAAACTATGTCCTGTCATGCAGGTTTCAGGTAATTGTGTGAATTGGCCAGGTGGAGTGAAATAAGAATATGGGGACAGGGACAAAACTGGAACATGTGAGACCAATCTGAATGCATTCTCATTCAGTTTCAAATACAACTTTTCTTTTTTTTGGTTTTGTTTTGTTTTCTTTTAATATGTGGGTAAGCCAGATTTGGGGAAGAGGCTAAGAATTTGTGTGTACTCTGCTTTAAGCTCTAAAACCTCTGTGATCCTAGGATCACAAATACTGCTTTATTCCCATTTCTGCATTTTTGCTTATGTTGCCCACTGATTACCACCACTATCAACCTCCCCCACAACATGCACTCCATTTTCACATGCTTAAATAGCCTCAAGCACAAATAGAACGTTCAATTAGCCAAAGGCACCTGGGGAGGATTTTAGCAGGTACACTGGGAGTGCTCAGTCCCTCTGGAGTTCTCTGAAATCAGACTGCAGACTGTAAATTAAAAACAGTTTTTCGTTGCTAGGTGATGTTGCTTAACATTCCTGTACTTCAGCTTTTCTCATGTTTAATGAGAGATAATGTATGATCCACAGGCTTCTATTTTATTTTATTTCATTTCACTTTTGTTAATACACACCCCATAATATTTTTTTCCATTGATTCTAGAGTGGAAGGGAGGAGGGAGGTAAATAGAGAAGAGGGGAGAGGAGAGAGAGAGAGAGAGAGAGAGAGAGAGAGAGAGAGAGAGAGAGAGAGAGAGAGAGACATCAATTGGGTGCCTCCTGAGCTGGCCCCTGCCAAGGCTTGGGATCAAACTTCCAACCCAGTTAAATGCCCTTGGTCATGGGTTCAACTCATGACCTTATGGTGTAAGGGCCAATGCTCTAACCACTGGAAAACACCAGCCAGGGTAGAGGTTTCTTTAGAGGATTGAATATCTTAGTGATAATAATAGGAGCTAGTATTTACAGAGTACTTACTATGTTCAGGAATTTTGCCATGTGCTTTGTATATGTGATCTCATTTAACCTTTCATAAAAACCTTGTGAGACAAATATTAATAGCCTCATTTTTACAGATTAGAACGCTGAAGTTCAGAAAGGCTACCTTTACTGAAGTCACCCAGCAGAGTGGTAGAAAACAGATTTCAGTTCAGGCCTGTGTGAGTCTAGAGCTTCCAGCACATCTCGTGCTCCTCCACTGCCATAGTTTCCAACTGCTGCTGGAACAAATTACCACAAACCCTGCAGCTTAAAACATGCCAAATTTATTCCCTTACAGACTGAGGATGAGAAGTCTGAAATGGGTTTCACTGGACTAAAATCGGGATCTGGGTAGGGCTATGTTCCTTCTGGAAGCTATATGGGAGAACCCATTTTCTTTTTCCAGCTCCCAGAGGCCGCCTGCTTCATTGGCTCTTGGCCACCTTCCATCTTCAGGGCCAGCAGCGCTGGCTAAATCTCCCTCACATCGTATCCCTGAAAGTTTATTTAACTCTAACTCCTCTGTTCCCATATATCTTCCACATTTAAGGACCCTTGTGATTGATTACATTGGGCTATCTGGGTAATTCAGAAACATCTTATTTTAAGGTCCACTGATTAACAAACTTAACTCCATCCCAACCTTAATCTTCCCTTGCCATGTAACCTAACATATTCACAGATTCTGGGGATTTGGAAGTTGACATCTTGGGGAGCCATTATTCTGCCTATTACCCCCATTGATGGTATGGTATGGTATGGTAATGTATGGTATGGTATGGTATGGTATGGTATGGTATGTTGTGGTATGGTATAGTATGGTATGATATGGTATGGAATGGTATAGTATGGTATGTTGTGGTTTGGTATGGTATATTGAGGTATGGTATGATATGGTAAGGTATGGTATGGTATGGTACATTATGGTATGGTATGGTAATGTATGGTATGGTATGGTATAGTATGGTAAGGTATGTTGCGGTATGGTATGGTAATGTATGGTATGGTATGGTATGGTATGGTATTGTATGGTATGGTAATATATGGTATGGTATGGTATGGTAATGTATGGTATGGTATAGTATGGTATGTTGTGGTATGGTATGGTATGGTATGGTATGGTATGGTATGGTATGTTGAGGTATGGTATGGTATGGTATGGTATGGTATGGTATGTTGTGGTATGGTATGGTAATGTATGGTATGGTATGGTATTGTATGGTATGTTTTGGTATGGTATGATATGGTATGGTATGGTATGGTATGGTATGGTATGGTATGGTATGGTATAGTAATGTATGGTATGATATGGTATGGTAATGTATGGTATGGTATGGTATGTTGTGGTATGGTATGGTAATGTATGGTATGGTATGGTATGGTATGTTGTGGTATGGTATGGTATGGTATGATAATGTATGGTATGGTATGGTATGGTATGGTATGGTAATGTGTTTAGTGGACATCTATTGTTTTTTGTTTTCCCAGAATGTTTTCACCCATGTTTTATTGCATCATCTGCACTTCTCTCTTCTATATGGTACATTTCACTCCTTTTGTTGCTAGTAACTCTGCCAATCACACAATTCTACCTATTGTGGCCACAACAGGGAGCACAGGGGAAAAATTATTAATGCATCACCCTAGACTCACTATTGGTTCAAGGAGACAACAGATGACCCAAGCAGGAAAATCAGAGTCCCTCTCTGAGAACTGAGGCAGAAGACCAGCTCCCTCTTTCTCCTCGGATCATGAGCTACAGAGGCTGGTACCCCAGAGATGCTGGTGGTCAAATAGGCATAGGCACACAACTCTTCCCCATAACGGGGAGAAGCCCAAGAGAATGAAGCCAACAAACAGAAGGCCATATCACAACTGGGAAACAGAGATCGGGACCTTTTGTTCCACCCCTACATTTCAGGGGCCACTCCTGTAAGAATAATTTCTGATGTTTTGCTCAGGCTAGTTTGAATTGGGTTTATATCATTTAGGACTCGAAAGCCCCCAAAATACAAGCTCAGCTTGAAATATTACTTGCTTCATGTGTGTCAATTTTGTTTTCTCCATTACACTGTAATTCTTGTGAGATCAGAGTTTTTGCCATAGTTCTTGGCACATCCTCCTGCACTTCTGACAATACCAGGTTTTTTTTTTATAAGAGCTATTTTCAAAACTATTTTCTTTTAAAAAATATATATGTGCATTGGTTTCAGAGGGAGAGATAGAAAAATCAATGATGAGAATCATTGATTGGCTGCCTCCTGCACACCCCTTACTAGAGATAGAGTTTGCAACCTAGGCATGTGCCCCACCTGGAATCAAACAGTGACCTCCTGGTTCATAGGTGGATGCTCGACCACTGAGTCACACCAGCTGGGCTTCAAAACTATTTTCTGATTGCCCAGGCTGGTGTGGCTCAATTGGTTGAGCATCATCCTGTGCACTAGGGGCTGGCCGGTTCCATTCCTGGTCCAGGCAGATGCCCAGGTTGCTGGCTCAATATCTGATGTGGGGAATGTGGGAGGAGGCTGACCTATGTTGGGAATGGATGTTTATCTCTCCCTCCTTTTCCTTCTCTTCAAAAATCAATCAAAAATATTTTAGAAGAATTTTCTGATTTTTGTGTTCTACTTACATGTCATAAAATAAAAATATAAATAAAACAAGTTATGCTTAGCATTTTTCTTGACTCTATTCATAAAGTCTATCTTTTCCAAGTCTTAAACTTACAGAAAGTCTGATATTTTGTAAGATAAACAATTAATTACATGTGTTGCTAGAGTTCAGGAGCACAAGAACCAGAGTAACAATTAGCAGAGATTGGGCTACACACAACTGACATTTTACTCTCCCCAAATTTGATCAATAGATTTTTAGAAAGGGACAGTCATACCTAATTTAAATTTGTAAAAAATCAAGTCTTAAAGAGAATGCATGAAAAATACAGAGAAATAAAAATTTTAACTATTAAGTATATTTCTTTTCATCTTTTGGGGGCATTTTTATATAGTTAAGATTTACATATGTGTGTGTGTGCGTACATGTGGCATGTGTGTTTAGTTTTGTGTGTGTGTGTGTGTGTGTGTGTGTGCGCGCGCGCGCATACAGCTTTGCATAGAGTACAATTCCCTCTGTGGATCATAATCTAATGGCAGCCAAGGGCTACAGAAATATTTCCTGACAAATGAAACGCATGCACTGACCAGAGGGAGGCACCACAGTGTCTTATCTTTCATCAGACTTCCATAGAAAAGAAATGATTTTTCTCATTTAGAAATTATGTTCGTAAACTAATTAGTACTTCTAATCAGGTCCAATAACCTTGAGTCCAAAACCTTGGCTATTTTTTTTTCTTTTTTGCATAGATTCTGAGTGCTCCACAGCAGGCCCAGTTCTAGGGGGCTTTACATGTGTTAACTAATGTAGTTCTCCAACAATTATATGAAAGTTGTTTGTGGTAGGCAAAACTTTAAAAGATGTTCCTCCCCCCAAAGATTCTCCTTCCTGGTCATTCAATCAGAGACAATCTAGGCACTACTCTGAAGGGACTTTGCAGATGAAATTAAGATTATGGACTTGAAGACAGGGAGGTTATCCTGGATTACTTGGGTAAACCCAATGTCATCATTTGAGACCCTTAAAACGATGTGGTAAAGAAAGGTGGTGGAGAATGGGAGGTCAGAGGGATTCCAAGTGTGCAGAGGCCTTGACCTGCCATTACTAGCTTTGAAGATGGCGAAAGGGGGCCATAAGACAAGAAATGCAGGCGGCCTCTAAAAGTTGAAGAACCCCCTTCCCCCCTCTCCAAAGCCAGCAAGGAAATGGCAGCTGCATAAAATTGAGTTCTGCCCAGACATGAGAGTGGTTTCTCCCCCAGAGACTCCACGGAGGAACCAAGGCAGTCCTGCCATTTGACCAGAACAGTTCTTTCTACATTGGAGGAGACTAAGGAGACACCATAACCAAATTCATCCGGTGGCCGTTCATTATGTTGGTGGGTACAGTGTGGAACAGTTTTCAAGAATATTACTGAGACAACTGAGGAAACTTGCATCTGGCCCATGAGGTAGATAATATTTTATCAGTTTTAATTTCCTGAGTGTGATAATTGTGATTTTTCAGGAGAATGCCCTTGTTCTTGGGAGATACATACTCAAGAACTTAGAGATCATGTGTCATCATTACTATGTACTAGGTGTACTGGGTAATACTGTGGCTTTTTTTCAATAGATGGAGTTACACATATGTTGATATATATGCGATTTGATATGTATGCTATTTTGTTGTAGTGAAAACAAGTTTCAAAACTTCATATGTCAAATTTGCTGAAAATGTTAACATCATAGATATTTTTACACTTAAAAATGTTGAATTTTGTACCAAAAAAAGAGCTTTTGCAGGAAGTTTTAATTCATTACTTTATTTTGAAGAAAAGTGCTGCTGAAAATTATCTTATACGTCAGGAAGCTTATGGTGAACGAGCTCCATCTCAAGGTACTTGTAAACGCTGGTTTAAATGCTTTAAAAGTGAGGCTTTCGATGTGAAAGACAAATAATGTCTAGGTCAACTGAAAAAGTTTGAAGACCAACAATTACAAGCATTATTAGATGAAGATGCATGTCAAACTCAAAAACAACTTGCAGAAAGATTAAATGTTGCTCAGCAAACAATTTCTGATCATTTACAAGCAGTGGGAAATATGTTAAAGGAAGGAAAATGGGTGGCACATCAACTGAATGAAAGACAAATGGAAAACCAAAAAGTCATCAGTAAAATGTTGCTTCAACAGCACGAAACAAAGTCTTTTTGCATTGAATTGTGTTTGGCGATGAAAAATGGATTTATTTTGACAATCCCAAATGCACAGAATCATGGGTTGATGCAGGTCAACCATCAACATTGACTTCAAGGCCAAATTGATTAGGAAAGAAGACAATGCTCTGCATTTGGTGGGATCAGGAAGGTGTGGTGTATTAGGAGCTTCTAAAACCAGGTGAAACCATTAATACTGATCATTTACCGACGACAACAAATAATCAATTTGAACCATGCTTTGATCGTGAAGCAACCAGAATGTGCCAAGAAGACATGTCAAAGTAATTTTGCTTCGTGATGACATATCATCACACACTTCAAAACCAGTTAAATACACATTAAAAGATCTTGCCTGGGAAGTATTAACCCACCCGCTGTATCCACCAGACTTTGCTCCTTCAGATTACCACTTGTTCCCATCTATGGTACACGCACTTTCTGACCAGCGCTTCAAAATGTACAGAGAAGTGGAAAACTGGGTCCCTGAATGGCCTGCCTCAAAACAAGAAAAGTTCTATTGAGATAGTATCCACAAATTAACTGAAAGATGGGAGAAATGTATAACCAGCAATGGACATTACTTTGAATATAAAAAGAACTTTTGATGTTTCTCTTGAAATTGTCATGTTTTCTTTGATTACAAAATCTGTCATTATTAACCAGTACACCTAGTATGTAATTAGCGTTTAAAGCAAATGTGTAAAAAATCTGTAGTGGGTGAATCTAGATGAAGTATATACGTATGTATATTGAGCTATTTGCAACTTTTCTGGGGGAAAAAAATCAAGTTTTTAAAAATAAAATGTTGGCGGGGGTGGGGGGGTGGGGTGGGAGTGGGTGGGAGGTCTCTGTATACAGAGTGGATTTGCGATGAGTAGGAGAGAAACGGGAAGCCCAGATGGGGAGCTATTGCTGCGGTCAGGATGGCAGCGGGGATAAAGCACCGGCCCCCACCCCCGTCACCCGCACCCGCGACCCCTGTGAAGGAAACCCGAATGATGAAAGCTGATTATTAACTATAGTTCCCACAACTTCTCCCTCGTAAAACGAACTTCTGTGGGGAAGGAGGGAGGCTTTCTAGCCGCTTTCCAGTTTGATTAGGATCAATTACTCGCGCAAGCCACTAGTTTGCGCCTGCGCAGAGGGAGTTGTGCCCCCCCATAGGAAGAGTCCACACCTACAGCGTTAATAGGGGGAGTCGGCACCCTAAAGTTCTAGGTCCTTCAAAATCAGGGTATAGCCTACATACTGTGGACCATATTCCTAGGTCACTTAATTTTTTGTCTAAGCATATTCCTTAAAACTAGTATTTAATTGATAATATGGGTGAGTTATGCAAAAACGTTTGTTTGCTGCGCCCCCACGCCCGATGCGTGCGCCAGGCCACCCGCGCCGGAAAGAGGAAGCGGAAGTGTTAGTAGCTCGGGGAGCGTCCACCTGGGTCGGTCGTGCAGAGCCCTGGACACTTGCCATGGAGGGGTCTAGCGAGCCGCTGCTGGATGCTAAGGCCAAGGTAAGCCCTGGGCTAGGGGTAGCCGGGAAGCGCGCTTCTGGTGCGAGAAAGGTCATTCCCTAAATTTTTTTTTCTGCTTCCGTTTCAGGTCACCAACCAGGTGAGTGAGTGGCAGCCCCGCCCGGCCCTCGCTGGCCTCCGCGGGTAAGGGGCGGGCCGCAGCTGGCCCGCCTCCGGCCTTGGGAAGTCGGGGACGTTGCGCTGTGAACCTTCCCCAGCTTCCCCCCCCCCCCCCGCCCCCCTCGTCCAAGGCCAGTGTCCGCAAGCCGGTCACCTTCGTCCCCCGCCCTGAATTGCTCCTTCCCCTTTGCACCTGAGATGGTAGCCGCTGCCTACTGCCATCGTCATTTAACCTCCCCACCACCCCAGCCGAAAGAGTACAGACCAAGTATTGCTCTTGATTGGTTCCATTTATTCGAAATTAGTTACATAGTACTTTTTAATGTTTTTTTAAAAATATATATATATATTATTTTTTACAGAGAGGAAGGGAGAGGGAGAGAGAACTAGAAACATTGATGTGAGAGAAACGTCAACCAGCTGCCTCCTGCACATCTCTTATTGGGGATGTGCCTGCAACCAAGGTACATGCCCTTGACCAGAATCGAATCTGGGACCCTTGAGTCCGCAGGCTGACGCTCCATCCACTGAGCCAGAAACGGTTAGGGCCTTTTTAATGTTTTTATTGACTTTTAGAGAGAGGAAGGGAGACAGGAAGAGAGAGGAACATCTATAAGATTGAAACATACAGCTGAGAACTATCCGTCGGCTGCCTCTTGCACGCCCTCTACTGGGGATTGATTGAGTCCGCAATCCCTGCATGCTGTGGCCAGTAATCTAACCAGCAACATCTCAACCACTGAGCACACTGTGGGGCTAGGTACACAGTATTTCAGAATGATTATTAAGGGAATAAATTGCTAAAATTTACAGAGATAGCACCGCATTTTCCTAGTCTTAAAAACCAGTTATTTTAAGAATGGAGAGTATACCTCTTTAATCTTCCAATGTGTATACAGGGTGTCCCCAAAAAATGTAAACACAGTTTAAGAGCTGATAGCTCCAATTTTTTTGTTTTATTAATCCTCATATGGGAATATTTTTCCATTGATTTTTAGAAAGAATAGAGGGGAAGAAGAGGGACACGGAGAATCATTGATGTGAGAGAGATAAATGGATTGGTTGCTCCTCCCACCCAGTACACCCCCACAGACCAGAGCCAGGGATGGATCCTGTAGCTGAGTTACGTGCCCTCGACCAGAATCAAACTTGGGACCCTTCAGTCCACAGGCTGATGCTCTTGTCTGTTGAGCCATGCTGGCTAGGGTTGATAGCTCAGTTTTGAAAATGAAATGTATTTTAATAAACACTGTCTTTATAATTATTCAAAGTGTGTGTATGCATTTTTTTGGGACACCCTATATATTTACACTAAGAATAAGAATTTGAATTCTTAGGCATATCTTAATTCTATTTCTTTGTTACAAGTGTTCTTGTCCTATTTTAGCTAATAAACTGTTTTTAGTCAAATAACTTATAACACACTTCCCAGAAGAAGAGTACTAAAACTATATTGTTTTAGGTCAGTGGTCACCTAGGTCCATACAAAATACTATAAGAGATGAAATAAGAAAGAATGAGAATACAGTGGGCTGAGAAATGGCCATTGACTGTCTGTGTCATTTGTCTCCAATTGATCTTGCTGTTTGTTGTTTTTGAGGATTCCTGCGTAGCAGGAAGAACTCGGAGAGATAGTAATCAGCACTCTTGTCTGGCTTTGCTCAGTTACTGGGTTAGTCTTTCATACCTCATTTTATCCATTCACGTACACTGAATCATCTTTATTTGAGTAAGCTATGTTGAAACTGAATCATACTAGATTATAAGGTTTTAAAATTTTAATTTTTAAATTAAACCTTTTTATTGGGAGTGTTGTGCTGTTTTTTAAAACAACACAAAGTTATTATCTTACTGTTCTGGAGTTCAGGAATCCAAAATTAGTATTGTAGGACTAACGGCCAAGGTGTTGGCAAGGTTGTGCCCCTCTGGAGGATCTTGGGGAGAATCTGTTTTCCCACCTCCCCAGCTAGCGGGTGCTCACAGTCTTTGGCTTGTGACTTCTGCCTCCATCTTCAAAGCACATAATTCTAACGCAGTGGTTCTCAACCTTTCTAATGCCACGACCCTTTAATACAGTTCCTCGTGTTGTGGTGGCCACCAACTATAAAATTACTTTCGTTGGTACTTCATAACTGTAATTTCGCTACTGTTATGAATCGTAATGTAAATGTCTGTGTTTTCTGATGATCTTAGGTGATCCTATTAGCAGTTCTCAACCTGTGGGTCGCCTAAGATCATCGGAAAACAGAGATGTTTACATTACGATTCATAACAGTAGCAAAATTACAGTTATGAAGTAGCAACGAAAGTAATTTTATGGTTGGGGGTCACCACAACACAAGGAACTGTATTAAAGGGTCTCGGTATTAGGAAGGTTGAGAACCAACCACTGTTAACGTCTGCTTCTGTTGCTTCTCTTTCTGCTACCATCATCGTTATGTTACCTTCTCTGACTCTGACTCTCCTGACTTTCTGTTATAAGGACTTTGTGATTACATTGGGCCCACATGGATAATCCAGGAAACACTTCACCTCAGGGTTCTTAATTTAGTCATATCTACAAAGTCTGAGAGCCATACTCATGTCTGTCTGACTTTAGAATCTGTGCTTACTAAATTTAACAAACCATGGTGTTATATTGCCCAGCACTAGAGGTCTAAGAGTATCTATTACTTCACATTCTGATATTTGGAATCATTTTTTAAGTAATTCATGACTCTTATATAGATGTCTAATAGAACTCTTCAGAGATGAATGATTGTCCTATTGCTGCATTTTATTTTCTTGCCAGTTTTATGGTAAATATGTTGTATTGACACAATATCTAGTGCCATTTTCCCTTTTCCTATATATAAGAAATAATGACTTAAATTTTGTACAGTGTATATAGTGCTTCATAATTGTATAACTGTTTTTGTTCTATGTATTGTGTTGGATGTAGCAGCTGCCCCAAAGGCATTTGTAGTACAGTGAATGGGAGAAACACACTCACAGATAACTAGTATACACAGCAAAATGTTCTAAGTGCTAGGGTATAAGAAATGACACAGAACATTCATAGGAAGGCTGAGTTAACCAGGAAAGTCTTCACAGAATAGATATAATATGAGAGGAGTTTTGAAGTTTAAGATGCTTGAGAGTTGAATGCCAAGAGCCAAAACAGCATGAGAAGAGCTGTAGAGGTTGAAAGTTAATTTAAAGAAGGGATGCAGTTTGAGTACAAGTGGAAAAGCTCTTCAGGATTTCCATGACATGACTTTAGTGCTGGGTGAATGGTTGGTAACTAGCTCTTGGGGCAGCAGACTTTACAGGTTTGGACCAGTTGTATTAGATTTTATTAATTTATAAGCAGTGTTTGGAGTCTGTACCCTGGATTGGAGCCAAGAAAGACTATAGAGAAGAAACTGATTAAGAGGCTTCAATAAAATTCAAGGCAAGATTTTAAAAATGGGCATTCAGTAGGTTTGTAACAGTAAGATTGGGAAGAAGTGAATAAATGCCAGTGGAATTGGCAGAAATAAAATCTTGAGTAATTAGCAATTCATACATGTTTTGAGTAAGAGGAGAGAAAAATCAAAGTTAACTACAGTTCAAATGTGAGTCACTAGGAAAGTGGGGGCCATCACTAGAAATGAAATTAAAAACATTTTTGAAGAAATATGATGTGTTTGGTGTTGCTGGGCAGTTGCACTATTAGTGAATGTTTAATGGGAAATATTTTAATTTTTTTATATTATTTTTACTGAGTGTATTAACACCTAAGAGGTAACTGGTTACCTGTAATATTTTTTGATTATTTGTATTTGCTAAAATTTCCATAAAATAATGTGGTTCAGATTATATAGTTATGACAATACATTTTTGGTAAATCATAGATCATAATAAGCTTATTGATAAAGTTATTTTCTACCAGTTGCTCTACTTTAGTTATCTATTGCTGCATAACAAACTATCCAAAACTTATGGTAGTTAATTGAAACAACTATTTAATTATCTCTTAGGACTCTGGGTAATTAAGTTGAGTTGAGTTGTAGTTTCTACTCCCTATCATTTCAGCCAGAGCTTTAGTCATCTAGGAACCTAATTGGGCCAGAAGTCAAGAGGACTCACTCACATGACATTAGCTGAGAACTCAGCTAGAGCGGCTAATGGGAGTGGCTTGGTTTTCCTTCTCATGGCTGTCCACATCATGGTGGCTGGGTTCCAAAAGGGAGAGCCCCAAGAGCCAGCATTCCCTGAAGAAGGAGACAGACACTTCCGATTCTCCTAAGGCCCATGCTTGAGAATTCCAGAAAGCCTCTGCTGCCATATTCTGCTGGTCAAAACAATCACAGGAACAGCTCGGTTTCATGCAGAGGGAAAATAAGCTCTTTTTTTAAAAAAACAAACATGTTTTTATTGATTTCAGAGACAAAGGGAGAGGGAGAGAGAAATAGGAAGATCAGTGATAAGAGAGAATTATTGATGGGCTGTCTCCTGCATCCTCCCTAATGGGAACTGAGCCTGACCTATTATTATTGAACTGATTACCTCTTGGTTGATGGGTTGATGGCTCAACCACTGAGCAACACTAGCCAGCCAAGCTCCATTTCTTTTTTTTTTTAATTTAATCTTTATTGTTCAAATTATTACAATATTGCTCTTTTTTCCCTCCCAGAGCTCCCCTCCACCCGGTATCCATCCCATCCTTTGCCCTCACCTCCCCCCCACTGTCCTCATCCATAGGTGTATGCTTTTTGTCCAGTCTCTTCCCACACCCTCCAACACCCTTTTCCCCCAAGAATCGTCAGTCTAGTCCCTTACTATGCCCCTGATTCTATTATATTCACCAGTTTATTCTGTTCATCAAATTTTTAATTCACTTGATTTTTAGATTCACTTGTTGATAAGATGTGTATTTGTTGTTCATAATTTTTATCTTTACCTTTTTCTACTTCTTCCTCTTCTTAAAGAACACCTTTCAGCATTTCATGTAATACTGGTTTGGTAGTGATGAACTCCTTTAGCTTTTGCTTATCTGCGAAGCACTTCATCTGACCTTCAATTCTGAATGATAGCTTTGCTGGATAGAGTAATCTTGGTTGTGGGCTCTTGTTATTCATCACTTTGAATATTTCTTGCCACTCCTGTCTGGCCTGCATAGTTTCTGTTGAGAAGTCAGCTGACAATCGTATGGGTGCTCCCTTGTAGGTAACTGTTTTTCTCTTGCTGCTTTTAATATTTTCTATCTTTTGTTCTTGGCATTTAATTATGGTATGTCTTGGTGTGGTCCTCTTTGGATTCCTTTTGTTTGGGGTTCGGTGTGCTTTCTGGACTTGTAAGTCTATTTCTTTCACCAGGTGGGGGAAGTTTTCGGTCACTATTTCTTCAAATAGGTTTTCAGTATCTAGCTCTCTCTCTTTTTCTGGCACCCCCATAATTCGGATGTTGGTATGCTTGAGGGTGTCCCAGAGGCTCTTTACACTATCTTCAATTTTTTGGACTTTCTGCTTCTTGCTTTTCAGGCTTAGTGATTTTTGCTTCTTTGTTTTTCAAATCTTGGACTTGATTCTTGCGGTCCTCTAGTCTGCTTTTGGTCTCTGTATAATATTTTTTATTTCAGTCAGTGTGTGCTTAATTTCTAGTTGGTCCTTTTTCATATCCTGCATAGTTTCGTTCATATCCTTGAGGGACTTGCTCATATCCTCAAGAGTCTCGTTAAATTTATCGGCCTTTTCTAGGAGCCTCTTGAAAAACCTTATAACTGTGGTTTTGAACTCTTATGTCCAGTCGTTTTTTCCCCTCCATTTCTTTCACATGTAATTTGTTACCTTGTCTTCGCATTTTGGCTGCTTTTCTGAGTTAGCTTTGTGTGGTAGGTGTCCTCTAGGGGACAGTGGCTCAGCTTTTCCAGTTACCTGAGGTGGATACTCTTGGTGCACTCCTTTATGGGCTGCACAGTCTTGTTGTAGTTAAGCCTAGATTGTTGCTGGTATTGCTGAGAGGGGTTGACCTCCAGGCCAGTTGGCTGTGAGGATGAGCTGTGCTCAGCCTGGATGGGGCGGAGTCTCCGGGCTGAGCAGGCAGCCTTGGCTTCTGGTCAGCTCCACCCTAAACGGCTCCCAGGTCTCCGTGTCCCGCAGCAACAGCTGCACGCACCTCTGAGAGAAAGCTGCTGCTCGGAGCTCTGCCCGCTGCCAGACAGTCTAGTTTCTCCCCAAATGAGTCTGCACACCCAAAGACTCACCGGAACGGGAAAACAAAGCAGTCTGGCGTTTTTGTTTTTGTTTTTTTCTCCCGAATGTTAGAGCCAGCCACGATAGTTTGCGTGCCTTTGCAGCACCCAAGTTTCAGCGTGTTTCCTCCTTACAGTCCAGTTTCACCCCGTATTAGTCTGGGTTCCCCAAGTCTCGCCCAGAACTGGGGCTCAGTGCAGTGGGACACCTTTGTCTCCCTGCCAGTTCAAGAAAACCAGCTGGGTTTGCAGCCGCCTGCCACCCGCCGCCCGCCCTTCCCGTTCGCGCATAGCTCCGAACCTCTGACTACGCGCATATCTGCAACTCTGTCCTCTTCAGCTTCCCCGAGTCTCAGTGTCCTTTTATTTTTCCTTCTGTTTGTGGAATGTCCACTCAGCCAGCCCTCTGGTGGTTCTGAATGATGTCCGTTTTGTCCTTAGTTGTAGTTTTGAATTTGTTGTACGGGGCAGCAGTATGGGTGTTTATCTATGCCGCCATCTTGGTTCCTCCCCGCTAAGCTCCATTTCTTGATGTGAGGAGCATCATGTACATATACCAATTTTTAGAAGCTATCTTTGGAGACTAACAGAAGTTCTAAACATATTAACTCAAATATTTATTAGAACATTCACTTTGTACCAGGTATTGTTAAGTAGATTCAGTGCTAAACTAGGTTGATTATGCTCCTGCTCTCTTGAAGGTTGTATTTCCTTTGAGAGACAGTTGATAAATAAATAAACATGATAATTTCAGATGATGATAAGTGCTATTAGGAAAATAGAGCAAACTATGGAGAAAGGTCCCATTAAACAAGATAAGGGAAGCTGGTAACTTAGCAAATGTTTACTTGAGCTAGAGCCAGTATGAATTCTCAAGTAGAAATTGCTAATCACTCATGCCTTAATTTCCACATGTATGCTAATACAAGTCTAACAGTACTGTCCAATAGAACTTTTTGCAATGGTGGAAATGTTCTATATTGTCACTGTCTGTTGTGGTAGCACCAGCCTCATGACAGTTGAGCACTTGATATATAGCTAGTGCATTTGAGGAACTGAATTTTATTCTGTTTATTTTTAAATATATATTTTATTGATTTTTTTTTTCTTTTTTACAGAGAGGAAGGCAGAGGAAGGGAAAGGAAAGGAGAGTTACAAACATCGATGGGAGAGAAACATTGATCAGCTGCTTCCTGCACACCCGTTACGGGGGATGTACCCACAACCAAGGTACATGCCCTTGACTGGAATCGAACCTGGGACCTTTCAGTCCGTAGGCTGATGCTCTATCCACTGAGCTAAACCAGTCAGGGCTTATTCTGTTTATTTTTAATTCATTTAAATAGTCACATTTGGCTAGTGGCTACTGTATTGGACAGCTCAGGTCTACCATGTAGAAAATGCTAAACATTCTTGTCCCAATCTACTTTCTTGACCTATTAGAACTTAATTTAATTCCAAATAGTAATCATGTTGCAGGTAGGTATAATAGAAAGTGTGTGGAGTATAGAATCAAATTTGGTTTGGAATACCAGCTCTCTAGTTTTGTGTCCTTGGACGAGTTTGTTTTATCAGTCATTTCCTCATAGCACTTTTGAGAGAGATTAATGTGTGCACAACACTTAACATTCTTTCCATTTGAAAACTTCGATTTAAAAGGAAGAGAACATAAAAATTATATTTTGTGACTCTAGCTATAAAAATTATATATAGATTAAGACTTGAAATGGGGGCACAGGAATAAGAATATAGTTTTTAGGATGCAGTTGTACATGATTATTTTTCTAATTTTCTCCTGTGTTGTGTTTTGAAAAATAAAAACGAAATTTAAACCGAAATGATCTTTATTAATTTTATCTTCATCAATTTTATCTTTTACTTTACATTTGTTTTCTGACTATTTTTTTCTATGTATTCATGTTACTTCTAGATGTTTTTTTTCCCCTACAAACTTTTTTCTTTGTAAATTATTTTCTTCATTCTATAAGAATTGTAAGGCTACATTACTTGATTCTTAATATTCTCCATAGTGGTAAGTGTACTCTGTTTTGATATTGTTTAAAAAAATATCATGCAATTAATTTTTACTTAAGGCTAAACTACATTTTTTAGAAGGTTTGCTTTTAATTTTCATTTAAGTATTCAGTTTAGAATTTGGGAAATTCTCATCTCATAGACTTAACCCCAGCTTTCTTTAACCCATGAATACTAACTGGGCACAATGAGTGTCTGAATGGCAGCTTTCATTTTCTCACCTGCCAATTTCACCATTGTAATGGACAGTGAATTCCAACATTGTTTTCTTTAATTGATTTTCTGCTTGAGATAATTTAGAGTTTTATTTCAGACTTTGAGAGTCACATAAGCAATATTTTACCATACCATTTTACTATGAACAGTAAAAAAAAAATGGAACTTCTTACACCAAGGAGTTGTATAGGATGAATAAGTTTAAAATGGACCAGTTATATTTTTGGACATCACCATTGAACTGATAAAAAATATCTGTCTCTAATTAGGAACCCCCTTGAATTGTGTTCTTAGATTTTTAGCCACTTATTGAACATTTTTATTTAGATGTTCCTTCTCACTTCTTGATAATACCTTTGTACCTAAAATATATAAAGTCCTGGTTGATACATGATATCAGAATTCTCCCAGTCATCTGTGTGCCGCACCAGCACAGCCAAGGGTTCAGCAGGCCTGAGCAGGGGCAGTGAAGGAAGAAGATATGACAAAGAGAATAAGCTGGGTTTAGGTCCATGTTGGCGAACCTCTGACACGCATGTCAGCACTGACACATGTAGCCATTTTCGATGACACGAAGCTGCATGCGGGCACATACAGAGAAGTATGGGGCCACGTGCCGAGAAGGACATTTCATCCTCAGCTACTGCATGGCCAGGTGCAGTAGTCGAGGATAAAACATTTGCTGTAGTGTAGCGTAGACACTCCATACTAGAGGCCTGTAGGCCAAAACAACAGAACTCTGGCACAGAGCATCTCGTTCTGGGACTTCCAGTTAGGCCCTTAGGGGATCTTTGACCTCACTTCCGGCTGGTGAAGCAATGGAATGCCGCAGGGGACGCATCTCTGGGGGCCCTGTGATCGCCATTACCAGCAACCACATAACCACAGCAACCATCATCCAATCTACGTGCTGGGGGGACGGGATTTCTAATTGACCATCATTACTGAGATAAGTGAAAAGGAGGCTGGCAGAGGCGAGGGCCAGTACTATGGGTGCTGTTTCCTGCCATTAGAAATAGCGGCAGCCATCTTAATTTATATAAGGAACATCGTTTTGCAGCATAGTGCAGACTCCCATTTACCACTATTACTGTTGTGCATCCTTATTAATGTGCATCCCTATTTCTGCTTATTAACCATGCCCTTTCCTAAAAGAGAGTTAATGTGCCATCTTGTGGTCAGTTAGGCTAGTTAACCCCTAATTGCCTACAGGACCAACAGGCTATCTATACTTCTATCTTCTGTCACTGCCCCCTGATGGAGAACCCAAAAAATAAAAAAAACAAGGTTAAGTAAAGGAAGTGGTAGTAGCAGTAGCCAACCCTTTCAAGAGACATGGACCGAGTTGTGTGGCATTATAGAAAAAAAAAAAAGGCAGATCATTTTGCTTTCTATGTACTGAAACAGTAATAAGCAGAACGTGGAATATAAATAGATATTTTGAAACTAACCATTCCCAGCTCTTGAAAAAAAGTGAGGATGAAAGGAAGGAATACATTTCCAGGTAGCTACACCTTAATAAGAGCCAATCTAATTCCATCCTTAAATTTATAAAAGACTACAAATTTATCATCTGCAAGTTTGAGCATTGCTCACTCCATAGCTCAGCATGGAAAAGCACTCAGTGAGGGATAATTTATTAAAGAAACTCTCCTAAAATGTGCACCAGTTCTATTTCATGACGTACAGAATAAAGGTGCAATTATTAAGAGAATATCTGAGTTACCACTCAGTAGAAATATCATAAGGGACCTAATAATGAGACTGAACACAAACGTACAAAATCAATTAAAGGAAGACATAAGTAATTGTAAGTATTTTTCGATCTCTCTTGATGAAACTACTGATGTCACATCACATGCTTAGTTGGCCATTATTGGTCAGTATTCTGATGGTCTTGCCGAATTCGATTTGGCTCAGTGGATAGAGCGTTGGCCTGTGGACTGAAAGGTCCCAGGTTCGATTCCGGTCAAGGGCATGTACCCTGGCTATGGGCACATCCCCAGCAGGGGGTGTGCAAGAGGCAGCTGATTGGTGTTTCTCATCGATGTTTCTGACTTTCTATCCCTCTCTCTTCCTCTCTATGAAAAATCAATAAAATATATTAAAAATATATTCTGATGGTCTCACAATGAGAGAAGAATTGATAAAGTAGTATCAGTGCCAACAAGTACATCAGGAAGCGAAATATGTAAGGTTGTTATACAAAAATTCCATGACCTAAGCATTGATATCTCTAAAGTTGTGTCAGTGACGACAGATGTGGCACCAAACATGGTTGGGGGAAAAAGTCGAATTTGTCAGATTGTTTACAGAAACTGTTAGACATCCGATTGTGCCTTTTCATTGTATTATCCATCAGGAGGTTTTATGTGCCAAGGCAGGATTCACCAACTTAAACGACTTAATGTCAGTTGTTACAAAAATAGTTAATTTAATAGCTGCTCGCCCCCTTCACAAGCAAGAATTTTCTGCACTTTTACTGGAGGCTGATTCCACCTACAGTGGACTGCTGATATACAATAATGTAAGATGGCTGAGCCGAGGCAAAGTTCTTGAGAGCCTTGTGGAGTGCTTTGAAGAAATTAAGGTATTTCTTGAGGAGAAGGATCTGGGAAACTTTTCTCAGCTCAATGATGATAAGTGGGTCAAAACCCTGATATTTTTTTACACATCTCTCTGTTCATATTAATGAACTGAACTTAAAGTTACAAGGTTTTGGCAAAAGTATTGATGTTATGTTTGGATACATAAAAGCTTTTGAAAGTAAACTTAACATTTTCAAGCGAGATGTAGAGACTAAAACTTGTATTTTCCCCGAGTAATAAAGTGTTTTGAGAAGACTAGTGCAGCTGTACAAAATGAAATAGAACCCTTGCATATAAAGTACCAGCATGTTTTAGACTCATTACTTGACCAGTTCAGTGATAGTTTTAATCAATTTAGAAGCCTAGAACAAACTATACAAATAATTAAGTATCCTGGTGTAGTAGTCTACAGTAGTTTGGAATTAAATGGTTTCCAATGGATACAAATTGATGATTTGGAGATGCATCTTGCAGAATTTCAAGACAGCATCTAGGCTCAGGTGTTTGTTGACTTGAGGTCAAAGCTTGAGAATCTGGAAGAGTGCCACTACGAACAGGAAATTTGGGAGTGCCTGGAACCGATTACCAGACACTTTTAGCACCCTGAAAAATATAGCAATGGCTTTATTCACAATTTCCCCCTCTACGTACTTTTGTGAGACCTTATTCTCAGCGTTAGTATCAAAACCAACAAAAGAAACAGATTGACAGATGAAGTTAGTAGTGCTTGCTTGGGCTTGAAGTGTACAGAATACCAACCTTCAATTGAAGGTTTAGCCAATGAAATTCAGCAACAAAAAGTCACTAATAGGCAGGTTAAAGAATTCCCCCTGCCCCTCACTTTGCTTAGTTCACAGAACCCCACACAAGTTAAATAATATTAAGACCAACAAAAGAAACTGACTGACAGATGAACAAATAAGTCAGGTAGTTAAATAATCAGTTTTTTAAATAATAATCAGTTAAATAATTAGTTTTTGGTTTATTAAATATAGTTATGTATTACAATTATACATTTTTGTTACTTAAATATCGCAAAATTGTGTTGTGTTTTTTTTCTCCAAGTGACACATCACCCTAGTTATGCTTGATTTTTTGGTGTATTTTAACACACCGAGCTCAAAAGGTTGCCCATCACTGGTCTAGGTGGATCTTCTTTGCCTTGCTGAGGCCACAGAACAGATCCAGACAGCAAGCTGATGGTTAATTTTATAGTCCGGGTAAACAAGGTAATTTACAATGTTCTTATAAGTTTTACTTGTTTGGGCAGCATTTGCTGCATCTCCCACAGCCCATTAACTACCCAGGAAAGATCTAAAGAGCAGGCTCAAGGTTAAGCTTAGTTATGCTTAGAGGGTTGTGTCCTCTAAGTTGGGACTTATTTGTGACTTTGCCAGCAGGTGTGTCCGAGGCTTAACCCTTTAACCGCTCCCAACATCTCGCCCTTCTTTTAATTTTAAGCTACCAATAATGGAAGTAAAACTTAAACATTGAGAACAAAGTTCTGACTATTAAAATATTAACAAAGCAATGCCAATGCAAAACCCAGACATGGCTATTAATAAGACAATGCTAATGCAACACAACAATAATAGAGAAATCAAACTACAGTAACATTTTTCTACTAAATTAGTTCCTTTTGCTGATTTACTCAAGAGTACCCAGACTTGCTATCAAGAGTTTGCAGAAGACTGGCAGGTAACCAATGCTAGCATGGCCAGAAACGTGATTGAGGGAGTAGCTTCCACTTCTTGCTTTTGTGCCATCTGCTGGGCCTCAGTTGTTAACATATTCAGCTGACCCCATGTTGGCACTTCAGTCTTTTGTCCAGCCTCCCTCATCTTCCTTTTCTGCTTTGCTGTCATCAGGGCAACTCTTAGTCTTTTGAACAGTGGGACAAGGAGCTTCTCTGGGTCCATTGTGGTGATGCACATAACGCTCTGGCACCAAAATGGCTGTGCTGTTCCTTCTGGAAAGATACAAACACAACCTCTTCCCCACATTATTACTGGATCTGGTCCAAACCATTGTCCAGTTTGTGCTTCCTTCCATTGGGCTAATCCTGCGGGGGCTATTTTACAGGAGGCCCAATACCTTTTGGCTGCTGTATGACCCTCTGCATTGCAATTAAAAAAATGTAAAGTATAAAGAACTTGACTGATTTTGTTTTGAGGTGACACAACACCTGTCTCCCCCTTTCTGTTTTAGTAATTGCATTTTAAGAGCACGATTTTCTGTTTCCACTATTGCTTGACCTTAGGGTTGTAAGTGATACCAGTTTTATGACAAATTTGATATTGCTGACAAAAATGTTGAAAAGCAGAACTAGTGTATATGGGTCCATTGTCTGTCTTTATTTATTTTTTAAATTTTATTTACTATTAAATTTTTTTTATTGTTTAAAGTATTACAAATAGTAGTACATATGTTTTTCCTCCCCATTGACCTCCCCCAGGCCTCCCCTACCCCCCAGCATATACTCTCCCCATTGTCTGTCTTTAGTTCTAAGGGAGGACCTAGTACTGCAAAGTCAGCTAGGCAATGATTAATTATTTCCCTGGCACTCTCTCCCATTTGGGGAGTCACAAAGATAAAGCGGGAGCTTTATCTACATTAACATGTACCTATCTATGCTTACCAAATTCAGATATGTGGGTGACATCCATTTGCCAAATGTGATTAGGTTTAAGACCCCCTAGAATTAACCCCCAACAATCATACAGAGCAATGAATTACACACTGAGAGCACTGCTTAACAATTAGACAAGCTTGCTCCCTAGAAATACAGAATTGTTTGCGTAAGGCAGCAGCATTTTGATGAAATTCTGCTGTTGGATTATAAAAAATATTTAGTTACTTCATTTTGCCCTTCTAAGAAGCCAAAACCTTCATAACATTTAAAATATATTTATTTTTATTTGATAAGGCTTTCCATGCAATTTCAAGTATATTAGATTTGTTAAATTTGAAAAGATTTCCTTTAAGAAGAGAGAATAAATTTCTTGTATTGCTCTGGGCTCTTGCAGCTTTCCAAGAATAATCTCTGTTAAAGCCTTGAAATTTTAACATGGAAAAAACCATCAAACAAATAGCTATATATGATTTAACATTGTAATACCTTTTATAATTATCTTAAGATATCAATTAGATTTTAAACTACTTTTTGCATAGAAAAATTTTGGTTCGGGTCACAGAATCCTCTTTTTTAATTAGATCAATAATCAACTTATTTTGAATTCCTAATTAGAGAAAATGCAACATTTTATTTTCTCAAAAATAAGTTTTTATACTTTAGGCATTTAATTACCACAACTACATAATTTCTCCCAATTAATTCGCACTTTGAACTTTTAAAGCTGGCAGGTCAAATATATTTAGCATTTCCTAGATTAATAACATTTTACATTTCTAAGAAAAATACAAGACATAATCGATAGCTTCAATTCTGCCCTTTAGGTTTTTTATGAGGCAAATTTAAACTTCAATTTTTATTTGCCATTGGCTCTGGAAAACAAGGTTTGGTTTATTCGAATGTAAATTATCACATTTTTCAAAGATGATTTCTGGCAGGAAAGTAGACTACCTGTCTGCTGGGGGAAGAGCGTCTACCCCTTCCTCCATTAAAAAGGGTGTAGCCAGTTACCTGGGCTACTTAGATCTTTATAATTGATACACTATTTATATTTCAAAAATTTTTGGAGCTTCAAATCCAATTCCAATTATTTTAAGTCATTTACTTTGGATAAATTCTATAACAGAGAATTTAATGATTTTCTTGAAGGCCTTAAAAGTTAACTTTTTAACAAGGTTCATTAGCATTTTGAAAACTACACTTTATTATGGAAATGTGAATCCTGTTGCTGGAATTAGCTTCAATCCCACTCCCACCCCTCCAGAAGACTTTTTCACATTTTTTATTAGGAAAAAGAACCAGTTCTGGGTTTTTCATTTCCTATAGCTTTTGCAGAGAGATTCCAGCTAAAGACCCTATCTAGTATGTCCAAAATCAGACCATGTGCGCATTCTGTCTTACAGCTAGGTTCCCTCCCCACAAGCACAGAAATTCCAGACACATTTCTAAATTTTTAAGACTTTTTCATGTTGAAAAGGAAACTTTAAATTAGCTTACTGAGAGAGTGTGGGCTTCCATATTGGATCACCACGTGTTTCCCTTCTCCTACGTCGTGCTTACTTTGGGGGAAGTTTCATCAACAGATCTGTCTGAATTTTTTTTCATGCTTAAAAGATAAAGACAGATCCTAATTTTTTCTTTTTTGCTTTTCAAAGTAATATCTAATCACCCAGTTTGGCCAAGATTTGCATTTCCCTGCTACATTCCTCCACTCCCCTTCTGGAGTGGGCTCTAGGCAGTCCTGAATCAGGGACCACAGACTGAAACTAGAGGTAGGCATTTCCTCTGGACCTTCAGCTATATAATGATCACGAAGTTGTTTTCCTATCTTCTTCCATTCCTCTATATTTACCTTTCCTCAGAAAACCATGGGTAGGGTTTACTCACAAAATCCAAAAAATCAAAAAGCTGTTCATACCTCACAGAACAGCCCTTTTCTTAGAGCATAGCCTCAAGCATGGATACACATACATTCTTTCCCTGCGATCCTAAGTTTCCCATGTTTTACACCTAGTCTAGTACAGTACCCCTTTCTTACTGCGTGCATACGCCTTGGGGGCTCCTTTCACCTGACAATTGAAGCTCCCTCACACTCAGGTCCGCACTGAGTGCCACTTGGGCTGAACTCAGCCCCGCATTGGGCTCCACTTGAGCTGCGCCAGTACAGCCGAGGGTTCGGTGAGCCTGAGCGGGGGCGGCAAAAGATGAAGAAAATATAGACAAAGAGATAAGCTGGGTCTAGGTGGATTTTCTGTGCCTTGCTGAAGCCACAGACAGATCCTGACTGCAAACTGATGGTTCGTTTTATAGTCCAGGCTAAACAAGGTAATTTACAATGTTCTTGTGAATTTCACTTGTTTTGGCAGCACTTGCTGCATCTCCCACAGCCCATTAGCTACCCAGGAAAGATCTAGGGAGCAGTCACAAGATCAAGCTTAATTATGCTTAGAGGGTTATGCCCTCTAAGCTGGGACTTGTTTTTGGCTTTGCCAGCAGGTGAGTCCGAGGCTTAACCCTATAACCGCTCTCTACAATCTGGGCTCAAATTTTTATAGTTTTCCTTTGCTACCTCCTGAAAGATGAAACAGAAGGAGCAGAGAGAGAGAGAAAGCAGGGTACCAGGACACAGACTTTATTGAGGAGACCCTTCCCAAGGGAGAAAGAGGAACAGGGGAAGGGGAGAAGGGGACCCAGCCGGACCGTCTCCCGGACTGCCTGGGAGAACAGTCCAGGAGAAAAGGTGCCACGTGGCGCACCGAGGCACCCTTTTAAGGGCAGGAACAGGCAGGGGTTGGGCCAGGGCAGAATGGGAAGGGGTGGGACACAGGGCACTCTGGTATGCGCTAGATTGGTGGCTCAATGTCTCTGTCAATTACATCATAACTCCGCCCACCATTTGGGGAGGGGTACCTATCACCTCCCATAACTGTGTAGATAATCATCAGTACCTAGTGATTCATTCTTTAGAGGTTCAGCTCAATCCTACTTGTCACCACCTTCGATCATGCATTTAAAACTTTATACTTGGATTATTGAATTTTGCTGCCACCAGATGACTATTTTAAAATCAATACACTATTTTATATCATTCTCTGTGAGTCTTTACTGCCTACAGGAAATATTTAAATGACTTATATGATATACTAGAGGCCTGTTGCATGGGCTAGGGAGGTATGTGTGTGTCCCTCAGCCCAGCCTGCACCCTCTCCGATCTGGAACCACTTGAGGATGTCCGACGGCCCTCTCACAATCCAGGACTGCTGGCTCCCAACCGCTCGCTTGCCTGCCTGCCTTATCACCCCCTAACCACTTTGCTGCTAGCTTGATGGATGCCTAAGTGCTCCCCTGTCAGCCCAATTGCCCCTAATTGCCCTCCTCTGCTGGCCTGGTTGCCCCTAACTGTCCTCCCCTGCAAACCTCCCCTGTTCACCCCCAACTGCCCTCCTCTGCTGGCCTGGTCATCCCTAACTTCCCTCCCCTGTTCACCCCCAACTGTCTTCCTCTGCTGGCCTGGTCATCCCTAACTTCCCTCCCCTGCTGGCCCCGTTGCTCCTAACTGCCCTCCCCTGCTGGCCCAATTGCTCCTAACTGCCCTCCCCTGCAGGCCTGGTTCCCCCCAACTGCCCTCCCCTGCAGGCCTGGTTCCCTCCAACTGCCCTCCCCTGCAGGCCCGGTCACTCCCAACTGCCCTCCTCTGCCAGCCAGGTGACCTTTAACTGCCCTCTTCCAAAGGCCTGTTTGCCCCCAACTGCCTTCCCTTTCAGGACTGGTTGCCCCCAACTGCCTTCCCCTGCTGGCCAGGTCACCCTCAACTTCTCTGCTCTGCTGGCCCAGTTTCCCTAACTTCCCATCCCTTCTGGCCCTATCACCCACAATGGCCTTCCCCTGCTGGTCATCTTCTGGTGGCCATCTTGTGTCCGCATAGGGGCAGCCATCTTGTGTGTTGGAGTGATATATTATCTCTTTATTACATAGGATTGCTTTACATAATAAGATAGAGTGTCTGAAAGTATTTTGGAAACCTCTGAAAACTCATATAATTTGTAAAGAATTAGTGGCCTCTTGATCACCTTTCTTGGCTTTATTTTCCAAACTTCCTTACAAAAGCCTTCCAGTTTAAGACAGGAAATATGTTCTTTCTTAACCAGATTTATTTTTCTTTTTATCAGTTCAGCTTAATATTTATTAGCCACTTGTTCTTTGATAGGTGTGGATTTATGGAATATATAAATAAGCCACATTTTTCTCTCAATTTTAGTTCTTTTTATTCTTCAAACTGAGTTTAAAGTTATCCCTTCTGTAATGTTTTCTCTTGATCACCCAACCTTACAGTGACATTCTCTTTTCAACCAGGAACTCACTGACTTATATCCCACTCTGCTATGTGTGCAAAATAACATATACAAAACATATAGGCATTTTAATGAATTCTTTTAACTTTTCCAGTTTTTTTCCTAAAAGAGTAACATGCAAATTGACCACACATCCATCATACCCATAAGCCATGCCCACAAGCCAATTAAGAGCAAATATGCAAATAAACCCAACCAAGATGGCAGCCAGCCACAGAGAGCAGGAGGGAGGCTTGGGTTTCCCCGGCAATGGAGGAAGCCAAGCTTTCCGCCTGCCCTTGCCAGCTCAGGCCTCCGCTTAAAGCTACAAAGTTTCAATTATAGAAGATAAATAAATCCCAACAGAAATGGCTGCCGCCAGGGAGCGAGCAGAAGGCTTGGCTCCACTCCAGGCTATAAAGTTTCAATTGTAGAAGAAAAATAAATCCCAGATACTAGGACCTCTGCTTGGATCGCTGGGGGCGTGGCCAGCCTGCAAACCACTACAGGCCCTTGCCCAGGCCACCCCACGCTCCAAGGGAACCCCCACCCTGATCTGGGACACCCTTCAGGGCAAACCAGCTGGCCCCACTTATGCACCAGGCCTCTATCCTATCTAAGAAAAGAGTAATATGCAAAATGATCATCACTCCAACACACAAGACGGCTGCTCTCATGTGGTCACAGATCCTGCCTCCATGTGTACACAAGATGGCCACCACAAGATGGCCAGCAGGGGAGGGCAGTTGGGAGGGACCAGGCCTGCAAGAGGACAGTTTTGGGTGATCAGGCCAGCAGGGAAGGACAGTTGGGAGGGACCAGGCCTGCAACAAGGGCAGTTGGGGGCGATGAAGGCAGCAGGGGAGGGCAGTTAGGTGTGATCAAGCCAGCAAAGGAGGGAAGTTGGGGTGGACCCAGGCCTGCAGGGAAGGGCAGTTAGGGGCAAACAGGCTGGCAGGGAAGCAATTAGGCATCAATCAGGCTGGCAGGGGCGTGGCTAGGGGGTGATCAGGCTGGCAGGCAGAAGTAGTTAGGGACAATCAGGAAGGCAAGCAGGCAAGCAGTTAGGAGCCAGCAGTCCTGGATTGTGAGAGGGATGTCCAACCTCCCATTTAGGTCTGGTCCTGGATTGGGCCTAAACGGGCAGTTGGACATCCCTCAAGGGTTCCCAGATTGGAGAAGGTGCAGGTTGGGCTGAGGGACACTACCCACACCCCAATGCATGAATTTCGTGCATCGGGCCTCTAGTTGAGATATAATTGACATAGAGCACTGTATATAATTTTAAGGTGCACCACATAATGACTCTACGTAACAGTGTGAAATGATCACCACAGTAAATTTAGTTAACCTTCATTTCATAAAGTTATAAAAAGAAGAGAGTAATTTAAATTCGAGTATCTGTTTAACTACAATCAAAACGTAAGAAATGAGGCATTACCAGTCCTGGAAGTCGAACCACATCAAACCTCTTCCTTCCTTCCTGTTCTTTTGTGATAATCTCGTGGTTTTGCCATCTAGTTTTAATTCCTAAACTGTTATATTTCCTGTTTCTCAAGTTAAGTGAATTAATCACATAGTTTTACTCATTGCAGCATTTTTGGTGTTAAGTGTAGCCGAAGTCTATTCATTTTCATCACTGCCTTTTATTGTCCATTCTAATATTGATTTACATTTGAGTTATTTATAATTTAGGGCTATTATGAATAAAGCTACCAGAAACATTCTGATATCCTGTGTACATATGCACAAGTTTTTCTAGGTTGCATTCATATTTGAATCTCTGGATCACAAGGTATGCATAATTTCAGCTTTTCCAGATAAAGCCATTTTCCCAAAAGATTGGCCCAATTAGACTCCCATCAACAGCATATGACACATCTTTTTTTTCCCTAATACTTAGAATTGTCAGACTTAAAATTTTTCCATTTTGGTAGATGTGTAGTGGTTTAAAATTGCATTTCCCTGTGTCCCTTTTATATATTTATTCATTGGTAGTTCTTTTATTATATACCTACTTTTTTCTATTTTTGTGTGGGATGCTTTTATTTAAAATGTACCTATACAGTCTTTTTACTTATTACATACATTAACCTTTTGTGAGCACCAACCTGACCTTAATGCTGTAGCTGATTGCTCCAAAACCAGTCAAGGAAATTTTGGCCCTTGCACTAATCCCACCTTTTAAAAAGAGGAAGTTATTAACAAGCAAAGCTTTTACACAGTAAGCATTAATTTGGTAGCAAAAGGTATCTGTCAGTAGACAAGTGTTTTTTATGAGTGCCTGCTAATTCATCCACTCATGGGCTTATATTTAATTAATTAATTAATTAAAAATATTTTTATTGATTTCAGAGAGGAAAGGAGAGGGAGGGAGGGAAAGAAGTGGGGGGGGAGAGAGAGAGAGAGAGAGAGAGAGAGAGAGAGAGAGAGAAAAGAAGAAGAAGAAGAAGAAGAAGAAGAAGAAGAAGAAGAAGAAGAAGAAGAAGAAGAAGAAGAAGAAGAGGAGGAGGAAGAAAAGAGAAGAGAGGAGAGGAGAGGAGAGGAGAAGAGAAGAAGGAGGGAGGGAGGGGAGGGGAGGGGAAGGGGAGGTAGCAATGATAAGAGAGAATCATTGAGCCAGAAACCCGGGCATGTGCCCTGACTACTAATTGAGCCATGGCCTCCTGGTTCATAGGTCGGTGCTCAACCACTGAGCAGCAGTGATTGAGCCAGGGTCATATATTTTAGAGTCATTATTAAGAGCTGCATTTATCCAATCTTGTTTTATGCCATAGCAACACTGAATAATCATTGACAGGAATTAGGTAAAAAGTACTGTGGCAGCCAGTAGTCAATAAGCATGTAATCTTTAGAGTCAAACAGATTTTGGTCCAAGTTCTGATTCTAAAATATGTGACCTTGTGCACATTATCCAGGCTATCTAAAATTCCGTTGTGTGTCATCTGCAAAATGGAAATAATAGCCTATAATATTATGATTCAGTGAGGCATTTAAACATTTAAACTGCATGGCACATCACCTGGCAGGTGTCCATCAACAGTGGTGATGAAATCTAAAGCTACCTGTCACCCAGTATTTATGCTAATGCAAGGCTTCAGGTCGAGGACTGTGGTGAGGAAAGAAACTGGAATGGTTCCCATGTGTGTGCCTCAATCAAATAGGAAGAGGGTATAGGACTCATCTTCCATTTTAGGACTTTCAGATTGTGGAATCGGGGAAGGCATACATAATAGGAAAGCGGTAAGAAACAATCCAGAGCATTTGGAGCCCCCTTAAATGCAGAAGCAAAATGAAAGGAAAACTAGTACTGCCACATTTTCCTTCTACTTTCATTACACATCTTGTGGACATTTTTGTTTTTCCTTTTGTAATTATGAGTCTTTTATTAAGAGAGGGAGAGAGAGAGATAGAAACATCAATGATGAAAGAGAATCATCGATTGGTTGCGTCCTGCACGCCCCCTACCGGGGGGGGGGGGGGGCATCTAGCCCGCAACCCAGACATGTGCCCTTGGTGGGAATTGAACCTGGGACCCTTTAGTCTGCAGGCAGATGGTCTTACCTACTGAGCCAAACTGACTAGGTCACAGTATTGTTTTCTAACTCTGTTTATATCCCTTATTGCCTCTCCATTTTCATTTGGTGGTGTTTCCTTCAGCAATGTTAAAATAAAGCTATTTTCTTTTACTATGATTGACAAAAGTTGAATGTGAGAGCAGCAAAATTAAATAAATATCTGAATTCAGAGCAATATTATTACCAATGTATTGTTTTGTACTGTTTCTTTTCAGCTTATAGATTTTCAGTGGAAACTGGGTATGGCTGTGAGCTCAGACAGTTGCAGATCACTTAAGTATCCTTATGTTGCAGTGATGCTAAAAGTGGCAGATCATTCAGGCCAAGTAAAGACCAAGTCTTTTGAAATGACAATTCCACAGTTTCAGGTTTGTGATTTAATTCAGTCAATTGTAGCTCATTGTTCTGTCATTGCTGCTTAACATTATGTATAAAATCTTCCTTAAGGGGGAATATTGTTTTTATTTACAATTGTTTTGATGTGATTTCTGTTTATTAGTATACAATATCTGAATTTGTTTTTTTCTGGGAATTTGATAAGCTGTTTTCAGTATAATATGCTGAATTTGTATATCATGACATTTTATCACTTTCACAGTACTCTTCTGTAATATATTTAGAAAGTTTTCATTTCTCTGGCAGGATATTTACCTTGCTTTTAACTTTTTTATTCCTTTTAAGTTTAATATTTGAGAATGATAAGCTAAATGAATCTTATTTTGAATAGTGTTAACCTTGAATCTTCTGACTAATCCTATATAGTAAAAGAGAAACATGCAAATTTGACTGTACCTTTGCTCCTGATTGGCTATGCTACCAGCCAGTCAGGAGTGGGGGCAGGGCCAAGTGGCATGAGTGCAGGCCCTGGGGTGAACACCCAGACCCCGGGCGCTGTGAGCCGAAGTGGCGGTGAGCGCCCAGCCCCCGGGGCCGGATGGTCCCAGGCAGCCGGGCCTAAGCTGAGCAGGGTGGTTGCTGGGTGCCCAAGGCCTAAAGCCTTGCCAGAAGCTTTAGGCCTTGGGCAGGCTGAGGGTGAGCCATCAGTTGGACATCCCTGAGGGCTCCCAGTATGTGAGAGGGAGCAGGTTGGGTTGAGGGACCACCCACCCCCAGTGCACGAATTTCGTGCCTGGGCCCCTAGTAATGTTTATAAAAAGCAGATCAGAACACTAATACTCTGTTAGCTAGAAATTTGAGTATCTGAATAGTTTATATTTGGAGTCCTGCTGGTCATATTAGCATTCTATCTGTTTTCCATAAGGAAGGAAGAAAAAAAGAGAGTAGATGAGAAATGACATTTTTTTAAAAATGTACATACAGGGAACTGTGTTGTCATTAACTAATTTAACTGCCTTAGGGTTTTTTTTTTTAATTTCAAGCTATGTGAATAGGTAAGAATCTTTTTTAAAAAATATATTTTATTGAGTTTTCACAGAGAGGAAGGGAGAGGGATAGAAAGTCAGAAACATCGATGGGAGAGAAACATTGATCAGCTGCCTCTTGCACGCCCCCTACTGGGGATGTGCCCACAGCCAAGGTACATGCCCTTGACCAGAATTGAACCTGGGACCTTTCAGTCCACAGGCCGACGCTCTATCCACTGAGCCAAACCGGTTCGCCTAGATAAGAATCTTCATAGCAGTTAGTATTAAAGAAAAACCTCTCATAAGCCACTTTTGAGTTTTTCTGATACTATTTCTCCTCAGATTTATTAAGGTATAATTGACAAAAATTGTATATATCTAAGGTATGTAAGGTGATATTTTGGTTATATACATATTGTGAAATGATTACCACAATCAAGCTAATTAAAATACGTCACCTCACTTAATGTGTGTCTGTGTGGTGAGAACACTTAAGATCTGCTCTCCTGGCAACTTTCAAGCATATAACACATTATTATTAACTTGATGTGCATTATATCTCCAAAACTTACTCGTCTTATAACTGAAAGTTTGTAATTTGATAAGCATTTCCATAATCTCCCCACTCCCAGTCCTGGTAACTAGTCTACTCTCTGTTACTAAGAGTTTCAGGTTTTCAGATTACATATATAAATAAGATGCAATATTTGTCTTTCTAGCTTGTAGGTTCATTTATGTTGTCAAAATAGCAGGATTTCCTTCTTTCTAAGGGTGAATAGTATTCTGTTGTGTATGCATGTATATATATTTTATATCATATGTATATTTATATTGTATATATTTTTTATATCATGTTTTCTTTATTCCTTCATCTGTCAGCACACACACAGGTTGTTTCTATCCATTGGTTATGGTAAATAACCCTGCAGTGAACGTAGGAGTGCAGATAGGTCTTTGAGATAGTGATTTTATTTCCTTTGGGGAACAGAAGTAGGGTTGCTGGACCCTGTGGTAGCTCTATTTTACAAATTTCATTTTAAGGTTTTTTTCCTCCTTTTGATTTCTTTCCTTTAAAACTAATATCTTTACTTTAGAACAAAAAATAATGGTCACAGATTCAGCATTAATGCTAATTAATATCTTAAAGGAATTAGGACTTCATTAAAAAGGAAATAAATTAATATATTGTGATATGTGAGTAGCCTTCAAATGAATATAAGAACCCCTTCAATTTCAAAAAATATATAGATTTCAGTTCTTTTTATAATTCAGAATCTCGGTCTAATTCTTATTTTTCTGTGTAGTCTTTATTTGCTCTGAGTCCATCTGCAGGATTTTTTTTTTTCTCATAGGAAAAGCACACACAAATGGGGCAACTTTTTAAAAAAAATATATCTATATTTATTGATTTGTCACAGAGAGGAAGGGAGAGGGAAAGAAAGTCAGAAACATCAATCAGCTGCCTCTTGCATACCCCCTACTGGGGATGAGCCAAGGTACATGCCCTTGACCGGAATCAAACCTGGGACCTTTCACTCTGCAGGGCGACACTCTATCCACTGAGCCAAACTGGTTTCAGCTGGGGCAACTCTTTTAGATTAGTTTTTACATGGCTTATCATCTAATAAGGAAAACAGAGCCTGTTAATCAAATTACAGGACTGAAACCTTGGCAACATTATTTTAGCTTTCAATTTATATCTTTTTTTTTTTGTAGCTGAAATTTTGACCTTGATTTTTACAGAGAGAAGGGTGAGGGAGTGAAAGAGAGAGAGAAAAACATTGACATGAATGTGAAACATCAATCTGCTGCCTCCTGCATGAACCTTTCTACCAGGATCTGGGCCCACAACCCAGGCATGTACCCTGACTTGGAATCAAACAGGCAACCTGTCGGTGCATAGACTGGGCCCAGCCAACTGAACCACACCAGCCAGGGTCATCTATATAATCCTATTTAGTAAAAGAGTAATATGCAAATTGACCATACCTCCTATCAAGCCATGCCCACAAGCCACACCCACCAGCCAATCAGGAGCAAATAAACCCCAACCAAGATGGCTGCGGCCATTGAGAGCAGGAGTGAGGCCTGGGCTTCCCTGGCAATGGAGGAAGCCAAGTTTTCCACCTGCCATTGCCGGCCTAGGCCTCCACTCAATGCTACAAAGTTTCAATTATAGAAGATATATCCCAACAGAAATGGCGGCGGCCACAGAACTGGAGGGAGCAGAGGCTAGGGTTGCCTGGGCAATGGAAGAAGCCAAGGTTCTGTAGCTCTGGCTGGCCTAGGCCTCCACTCCAGGCTACAATGTTTCAATTATAGAAGGTAAATGTCCCAACAGAAATGGCTGCCGCCACAAGTGAACAGAAGGCGTGGCTCTGCTCCAGGCTACAAAGTTTCAATTGTAGAACATAAAATAAATCCCAGATCCCAGGGCCTCCGCTTGGGTCGCTGGGGGATGTGGCTGGCCTGCAAACCACCACAGGCCCCTCGCCCAGGCTGTCCCATGCCTCAAGGGAACCCCAACCTTGATCTGGAACACCCTAAAGGGCAAACCAGCTGGCACCCACCCATGCACCAGGTCTCTATCCTATCTAATAAAAAAGTAATATGCAGATTGACCATTACTCCAACACACAAGAGGGCTGCCCCCATGTGGTCAAAGATCCTGCCCCCATGTGGACACAAGGTGGCTACCACAAGATGGCCAGAAGGGGAGGGCAATTGGGGGCAAACAAGCCTGCAGGGGAGGCAGTTAGGAGTGACCAGACTGGCAGAGGAAGGAAGTTGGGGGCAAACAGGTGGGCAGGGGAGTGGTTAGGGGGTGATCAGGCTAGCAGGCAGAAGCAATCAGAAGGCAGGCAGGCGAGCAATTGGGAGTCAGCAGTCCTGGATTGTTAGAAGGATGTCCGATTGCTTGTTTAGGCCTGATCCCTGTGGGACATCCCTCAAGGGATCCCAGATTGGAAAGGGTACAGGCTGGGCTGAGGGACAATCTCCACAACCCCATGCATGAATTTCGTGTACCGGGCCTCTAGTCTATATAATAAAAGCCTAAGCCACCATTACAGCAGAACGACCAGAATAACTGGTCGCTATGATGTACACTGTTCACCAGGCGCAGATGCTCAACACAGGAGCTGCTCTCTGGTGGTCAGTGTGCTCCCATAGGGGGAGTGCCGCTCAGCCAGAAGCCAGGTTCATGGCTGGTGACTGCAGCAGGAGTAGCAGGAGCCTCTCC
This sequence comes from Antrozous pallidus, assembly GCA_027563665.1. Classification (NCBI taxonomy): domain Eukaryota; kingdom Metazoa; phylum Chordata; class Mammalia; order Chiroptera; family Vespertilionidae; genus Antrozous; species Antrozous pallidus. The sequence goes on along the minus strand of CM050519.1, from coordinate 39,531,522 downwards.
TGCCTCCACTGCAGATGGGCAGTAAGGAGCAAGGGGTCCCAGATTGCAAGAGCCCCAGACTGTGAGAGGGATGTCCGACTGCCGGCTTAGGTACCTGGGGGATCTGACCTAAGTTGGCAGTCAGACATCCCCTGAGGGGTTCTGGATTGTGAGAGGGTTCAGACTGGGCTGTGGGACCCCTCTACCCCTCCACCCAATGCAGGAATTTTGTGTACCAGGCCTCTAGTCAGTATATATTTTGAAATAAATAGTCATATCCTTCTTTATTCCATAATCAATTTATATATAAGTTAAAACAAAATACACCTTTAACTACTAGTGAAGGTTAAAACTAAAAAAGAAGGAAAAGGCAAATGCGTAAATCAGTTTTACTGAGGTTAAATTTTAAATTTGCCTCCCTATTTCCTGGAGGGTTGAAGAGAAGGAAGACAGAATATGTTTGATCCCTTTCTTATTTGAATTTGAAAAGAGAAGATGACTTTTACTGGAGTACTATCAGACAGCTCAATTTTTAAATGAAAGGAAAAATAAGCTTCTATCATTAAGCCATTGTCAAATGTTGGATCTCTCTTATTGCAATAGAACCCATATCTGAAACAAAATTGTCCCTATCACCCTGAAATACGGTCTTTCACTAGATGTAAAGTGATTTGAGGCCTGGGAACCAACCTGTCATTTTTTGTTATTTTAATCTTCAGTGTCTAAGACAGTGCTGGCTAGTTAATAAATCTTTCTGGTGTGATCTCAAAAGAACTTTCTTCTGTAGTTTTTAAAAAGTTTAGTTATGTGCTAGTTATTCAACTCTGCAATATTTTTGCTTATAGTACCAAATTATGCCTCTTTTTTTTTCTCAGAGTAACCTTCAATAATAGTTCAGACTATCACATTCAAATATAATCTTAATGTTATATAGCCTCTGGTGGTCAGATATTATTACCTCTGTAAGCAAAATTAACATTATTTTTCTCCTTTCCAGAATTTCTACAGACAGTTCAAGGAAATTGCTGCAATTATTGAAACTGTGTGAAAACTGATTACTTGATTGGTAAATTGCTACCATCGTTCTAAAATCACGGACTTCACTTTCTGCAATATAACTGCATGAAGATCAGATGATTTTTTTTATTGAAAGAAAATTGTACTTTTGTTTTTCATTTTTAATAAAAAAATTAGACAAGCAGGAATTAGATAAGAGGTGATTAGTGCACTTATAGATGTGAATGTACTAAAAGCCACTGAATTTGTTATCAGCAGAAGTGGAGTTCGTGGGGTGTCACGGGGAAAATAATTTCCTGAGGCCCCCTTGGGAGGATGGGGTTTCATGGAAAACTTTATGATGTAAAATTCAGGGGGTTCTCCTCCAAGGTCCCATCCACCATGGAAAAAGTCTATTCATATCTTCAGCAGGGCCAGGGTTAAGGCCACTGCCCAGAGTTTCCACTCCCTATGAAAATCCAGTCCAGTCCAGCATCTGGCTAGCTGAGCCCATGTTTTTGGCTGCACTCTGTTGCATGTGGGGTCTGCACTGCCCCGAGCCCTGTGGCTATGGAGAGGAAATAGGCATGTGCACAGGCGAGTGCAGCTCATGGAGCAAGAGATCAAGAGGAAGTAAGGAAAACGAGAGCGGGAACTCTGTCTGAGGAGTTGATCCTTGCAAGATTTTGTGTGCTGGCAGTGGCTCCGCCCTCCTAGCAAAATTATCTTTTCTTCAGGCTAGACTGGTAGGCAAGCTTCTTCCCTGCATTACCCTGACTTCACTGCGCATGTGCCATGTTCCCCTTTCTTTAGTACTTTCCCCCAGTGATCTGCAGGACCTGTGATTCCCTGGGGAAGGTGAAGCTGTCCAGAGGACCATGCTTATGATGTCTGGCCTCTTCTCTGTTCTTTTCCTATTAATATTAACTATTATTAGTATTAACTAGCTAGTTGTGACAACAAGTTGAACACTTTAAAGGGGGAACTCAGTGGTATCTGAATTACATAACAATAAAAAACAATGAAACATTGAGAAGGATGACATTACTTTATAAATTCAATAACATAATGTTCAATTACTATAAAAGCAATCAGTGAGAAGAGTGAGTTTGCGCTCAAACATTTGAAATCAGGTTAGGATTGACCATTGTTTCCTTATATTAGCCAAGTATTCAATTATTTCTGTTATTAATTTTTATAGAAGGTTCAAATACATGCCCAGAGATAGATAAGTTTTATTCTGAGTTCTGTTTACAACTGAGTAAACATGTTAGTAAAGTTAACATTTTACATGATCCTTATTGAACTGACAAACCAATTGTTAAAGTTTTTTATATGAAGCCACAGCAATCAACACATACGGCATTGCTTAGGAATGGGCAAATAGATCACTGGAATAGACCAGGTGGCCTACAAATAGATCAAGACATTTTGGACAAGGATGGTATTTCAGCTAGGTGGGAAATGTGATTATTTTATAAATAATAATAGCAGTTACAGTATTTGCAAAAATAAATTCCAGATTAATGAATTAAATAGAAAAGATAAAAATTAGAAGTCTTAGAGAATATTTATGTTAACTAAGGCTTGGGAAGATGTAAACCCCATAGCTGTAATATAAAGCATATTTATTTGAAAATAAAAATGAAACATTTATTTGTAGAAAAATGATGGGCCATATACAAAGACAAACACTAGGTTGATATATAAATTCGTGCTTTAAATATTTCAAGTAGGAAGAGAGTTTAACAAGAAATTAGACGTTCGCTAAACTGTCAGAAAGACTGCGGAAACAAGTCGGGAGAGATGGCTGGTTTTAGAAAATCTGGTAGTGCAGGAATTCCAGGGAAGGCCACTGGCAGCAATCTGCACACTTCAGCTCACCACCTGGAAGCCACTGTACAACGTGCTCTTCTGCCATCTGTCAGTGCGGGCCTCTCATCATGTGGAAGTTAAGACAGGGCCCTGCTGACACAAATTTAGCCCTCTGAATTTCCAGTTATTTAGCGCCTATGAAGGGTAGATTTAGAAAGAAGAATTGTGCTGAGTATTTTGATTCTGCCGGCAGAACTAGTTGTGGTCTTTTTACAAAGTGATTACACACACACACACAGTTCACACAGAAATATCACAGTCCAGGAATATATCATTCGTAATAAATCCACCAATATAACGATACTTGGCAAAATTGTCTAAATGCTCATCTATTATGTCTGGACCTATAGAAAGACTGCATCTCCCAGCCTCCCTTGCCATTAGTTTGTGATCACATGATTGGATTGTAGCCAATGGGTTTGGGGCAGAAGTATCTTAAGGCACATCCAGCCTTCCTCATCAGTCCTTGTCATCTCCAAGCCCTCTCCCATCCTGGCTGCTGGTAAAGGACTGTAAAACAGCAAAAAGAAGATGGATCCCTGAAGCACCACTGGAGGCAAACTGTGCAAGAACACCCGGACTTGCAGTGGACAGTAGTGTGAGCAAGAAACAAACTTTTGTAAGCTGGTAAGATTTTTGGACAACACAAAATATATGTACGAATATTTTTATTGTAGTATTTCCAGTGCAAAAAGCAAAATAAAGGAAGCAGCCAAGAATACCTGTCAGTAAGGAGATGGTTAAGTAAATTTGGAATATCTATGTGATGGGATGTCATATAGCTGCTAAGATTTGCCTCTGGGATATTATCAATATTGTATATACTACTGTGGCATGTAAAATTTTGTAAAATGCATCCATATAACCCAGCTGATGTGGCTCAGTGGTTGACCATTGGCCTATGACCCAGGAGGTCATGGTTCGATTCCCCTTCAGGGCACTTGCCTGGGTTGTGAGCTTGATGCCCAGTGTGGGGTGTGCAGGAGGCAGGCAATCAATGTTTCTCATCATTGATGTTTCTATCTCTCTCCCCATCTCCCTCTCTGAAATAAATAAAAATACATTTAAGAAAATGCATCCATACATTTGAATACTGAATGGAAAACTAAGAGAGGCATGGAAGGAAGGCTATCTGGTTAGAAGCACTAGTGGAGATGGTATCTAGAGGAGGAAAGGAAGATCTATTAAAACATATTTCTTGTTTTAAGTCCATGATGTATTCTAAAAGATACATTATGGTTTTAAGATTTTTTAAAAATAGATTTTGAGAGAGAGAGAGACATTGATATGAGAGCAGATCATTGGCTGGCTTCCTCCTGCATGCCCCCTACCAGGAATCAAGTTCACAACCTGGGCGTGTGCCCTGACTGGGAATCCAACAGGCAACTTTTCAGTGCGTGAGATGATACCCAACCAACTGAGCCACACTGGCCAGGGCTGTGCTATGGTTTTTAAAAAATACTTGGAAATACTTGTTTTTAAGTTGCTTTTGAAAAGCTCTTACAGGTTTTTAGTGACATAATATTTCATTTCTTTTAATTGAACAAATACGTGGTGTTTATAAAACAAAATGATTTATAAAGTGCCTCCTCAAACCAGGACAGACAAACCTAAAACACACCAAATGTAGGCGTTGCTGTGCTTTAGAAATGGTGAGTGCAGGTGGGTCTGACATTTTGGTTGGCACGCCTCTGAGAAACTTCATTTCTACCTCTTACCTGTTTCCTCTTCTGATCCTCCATGTTGGAAATGGATGTCCTTTTCACTTCCCATCAGCTTGCCTGCAGGTCTCCTATGTAAGCCTATGTTCTTTCTTTGTCCTCTGCTAGACAGCACACTGCTGTGAGGAGCTCAAGTCCACCTGGGGATTGAGTTCCCATCAGCTTGGGTTAATGACCGGTTAGCTAGCCGGTCATTCAGGCTTACCAACTGCCACCAGAGGTATCCTGTTAAGACTGAGGAGCCATGTCCCCTATTTTTCCATCCTGTTGAGCACCAGTTTCATTGTATACCCAGAAATCACAGGAGAAACCCTCCCACCCCCACCCAGTCTTTGTGAAAACATACTGGCCTTCCCAGACTGTGCATAGGGTCTCTCCATTTACCACCCATCCCAACTCAATGCTTTCCAACCCCCTCCCTTTCTACATTTTACAGTATTTAAGGTTATATGCAGAGGCCCAAGGTGAGCTCCTGGCTCAAACACTTCGGGTGATGGAATTAATCTGAATAAATTTAAGGTGTACTTTTAAATTTATCTTTTGGATTTAAAAGACAAGCTTTTTTTCATAATATAATTTTATAGTATTTTCATTGCAAATGCCTTTTTGCTTATAATGAATTTAATATGCTTCACTGGGCAGGCCTGGGAATTAACCACTGTTTATAATAACATTTCTGTGGGAAAATGTGTTTCAAGTTTCAAACACTTGATTTAAATGTAAACTTTTGGAAAACAGCTAATTTCAACTTGGAAAATGTATTAATGAGCTTTTTGTTTACAAAAGGAATAGATTGCCCCTGAGGTTATCAAACATAACACAAGTATTTCAATATATTCTGTTACCAAGACAGGTTAACATAAGAATCAGGTTAATGTGAAAAGAAGGCAAAACAGTCATATTTATTTAAAGGGACTGACAGAGAAGCATCGATTAGACCTAGACCATCAAACCTCAGAGAGAAGGTAGGGGAGGGTGGGGGAGAGAAGGGGAGATAACAGCCAAAGGACTTGTATGCATGCATATAAGCCTAACCAATGGACACAGACATCAGGGGCGTTAGGGTATGAGTGGGAGGGACAATGAAGAGGGGGTAAGGACACATGTAATACCTTAATCAATAAAGAAAAAAAAAATAAAGGGACTGAAACTTCCAACATACTGGTGGCTTGTTTTTAAAAGTGCTTAAGCAGAATGATCTTTTATAATTTTTAAAGATTATTTTGTGATTTAGATTAAAAAAAATAAATTTTATGAGTTTTAGTTGTATAGAAAAAATGAGAAGGTACTATAGAGTTCTGTCATACCTCACACTATTTCCTCTGTTTAACATCTTAGATCTTTCATGGTACATTTGTTATAACTGACAAGCCAATAGTGATACATTAGGTTTTTTTAGTTATTACCTAATATCCTTTTCTGTTTCAGGATCCCTTCCAGGACATCATGTTACATTTAGTAGTCATGTGACAGACCTTTCCTAAGACTTTCCTTGCTTTTGTTGACCTGACAGTTTTGAGTACTGGTCAGGTATACTGTAGGATGTGCTTCAACTGGGATTTGATGGTTCTTTTTTTGGACTGGAATGGTAGATAGTTGGGAGTAAGTCACAGACATAAAGTTACATTTTCTTCACATCATATCAAGAGTGTATTCTAGCAATATGATTTATGACTTGATGTTGACTTAGCTTACCTTGCTGAAATGGTGTTTGTTAGATTTCTCCACTATAGAGTTCCTCCCCCCCCGCCTCCCCCCGCTCCACCCTTTTCCCATACTTTACTCTGTGGAAGGAAGTGTCTATCTGCAGTCCATACTTAAGTGCTGAGTTATTATGTGTATACATAATAAAAGAAGGGGCACAGAGAGGAAGGGAGAGAGAGAAACATTGATAAGAGACAACCATTGATTGCTTCCTGCATGCCCGCTACTGGGGATCAAGCCCACAACCTGGGCATATGTCCTGACCAAGAATCATACCTGTGACCTCTTGGTGCATGGAATGATGCTTACCAATGTAGCCACACCAGCCAGGACAGTAGCTACATATTTTAATTGTGATTCTTATGTGAGGTATTTCTCTTCCACAATTATTAATTATATCATTATGAACTCATGCATGTTTATCTTATACTTGGGGTTATAACTGAATACTCTTGTTGCTCAACTCATTCCAATTTTGACCATTGGGAGCTCTTTTATTTGGCTCCTATGCTCCTTTGACATTGCCTCCCCCCTTTTTTTATTGAGGACTTCCCAACTATCTGTCACTTGACACTACGAGATATTCCAGGCTCATTTGTATATTTTCTGTCCTGGTTCTAGAGTCAGCTATTTCTCCCAGGAGCCCTGGTTCTTTTTATTGGACAATGGTCTTGGAAACCAAGATCTGGATGCTAGGTATGCTCTATAGTTTAGATTTTGAATTATTAAAATTTTAGGAGTGACTGTAGTTAACAATATTGTATTATATATTTGAAAGTTACTAAGAGAGTAAATCAAAAGTTCTCATCACAAGAAAAAAAATGTATGACAGTGCAAGGTGATGGGTGTGAACTTATTGTGATAACCATTTCACCATATATACATGTATCAAATCATTATGCTATACTTAAACTACTACAATGTTATATGTCAGAGATCACTAAAACTGGGGGAGGGGAGGACACTTAGCGGTCTGAAAGGAAAAATTCTGCTGCTGATATAGGTCAGACCACAAAATCTGGCCCATGTTTTAGGATTGGTGAGAAAGATGATCTGGACTTGATTAATGTTATTACGGCTTCAGGTTACAGTTGAACCAGCTGACTAACAGGGCAAAACAATATATGTGGGATCATGGATGCATGAAAGTGGGTGCATCTTCCTAGTGAGGTGGGCTAAGTAAGAGAGTTGATATGGCGGCTCTCCTTTGGAAATCATCGAGGGCTCCGGATTCTGTATGGATTCCATGTGGTGAAGAACACGGCTACTCCAGTTTCTATCACTATGTCTACACATCAGTCAGCAAAAGAGAGAAAGGGAATTGCAAGGGCATGTTTTTCCATGTAAACCTGTGACCTGGGTGTCACTTCATTCTGCTTACATCCCGTTAGCCAGAACCTAGTCATTTGGCAATTACCGCAAAGGAGACCGGAAAATGTCTGTAGCTGGGCAGTTGTGTGGTTTTAGAGTTCTATTGCTATGTTACAACACTGTAACCAAAATCATACGTTATAGTTACAATAAATGGTTAAAAGTTTTTTTAAACTAATGCTAGGGAATCCCCAAATTTTCATTAGCAATGCATTTATAAACCATTTCTTACAGGGTGCAAATTCTTAATCCTCCAATTAAGTGATAGCTTTCAAAATCGACTTGGGGATTGTGTTGGGAGTGCTCAAGACCACCCTTAGTTTTGATAATTCATTAGAATAACTCCCAGACTCTCGGCATGTGGTCATACTCATGGCTATGATTTATTACCATGAAAGGATGCAAAGCAAAAACAGCAAGGAGAAAAGGCACCTGGGGTAAAGTCTGGGGTAAACCAGATGCAAGCTTCTGATTCCTCTTCCAGCGGAGTCACAGATGTGCTTAATTCCGCAAGCAGCAAGTTGTGACAAACTGTGGAAAATACTGCCAACCCGGGAAGCTCATTAGAGATTCAGCACTCAGGGTTTTCATTGGGTGCTGATCATATAGGCACCCTCTGCATGGAACAGACCCAAATTCAGTCTCCCAAAAGGAATGCGAGAGTTTGCATAAATTATATTGTTTGTATGAACAGTTTAGACACAAAGAGTCAGGCATATCAGTTAATGGTGGGAACCCTCCTGAATCCAAGTTCCCATATGCCAGCCACAGGCCAACCTTTTATACAAGCAGGCCTTTTTAAGTATAAGCAATCAGGACTACTATGTTAACTCTTTTCAGCACAGGGATAATTAAACTTAACTAAAAATTCTGGAGGTAACTTGCTATAAGCTTCTCATATATTGCCTAAAGAAACAGTATACCTGCTTTTGTGCTATTAATATTACCGTTAATATTTCATTAATTATCATGGAATGAATGAGTCTAGTATAAACTTAGCCCATATATTCTACTACACTGATCAAGAATTCACTGATCAAGTATTTTAGAATTTAAGTATTAAAAGTTTAAACTTGGCCTTGGCTGGTGTGGCTCAGTTTGCTGAGTGTTGTCTTATGCATGGCGAGGTATTGGTTAGATTCCTGGTCGGGGCACAAACCCAGATTATGGGTTTGATCCCCAGAGTGCATATGGGAGGGCTGCAGTTAATGTTTCTCTCTCCCTCTCCCTTCATCTCTAAAACCAATAAAAACACATTAAAAATAAGTAAAAGTTTTTACGTTTGAATAAGAAACTTATGTGTGCTATCGTTTAAGTGGGATTTTACTATTTCACGTGTCATTCTCCAAAGGGTGAGCTGATTTTACCAGGCCTATATTTGACTAGAGGCCCGGTGCACGAAATTCGTGCACGGGGGGGGGGGGGGGCAGGGGATGTACCTTACCCCAGCCTTAACCCTCTCCAATATAGGACCCCTCGAGGTATGTCCGACTGCCTGTCTAGGCCCAATCCTGGTAGGATCGGGCCTAAACGGGCAATCAGACATCCTTCGCACAATCCAGTACTGCTGGCTCCAAACTGCTCACCTGCCTGCCTCCCTGATTGCGCCTAACTGCTTCTGCCTACCAGCCTGATCACCCGCTAACCACTACCCTGCCAGCCTAATTGATGTTTAACTGTTCCCCTGCCAGCTTATTTGCCCCCAACTTCCCTTTTCTGCTGGCCTGGTCACCCCTAACTGCCCTCCCCTGCAGGCTTGATCACTCCCAATTGCCCTCCCTTGCTGGCCTGGTCCCTCCCAATGGCCCTCCCCTGCTGGCCTTATCGCCCACAACTGCCCTCCCTTGCAGGGCCTGGAACCTCCAACAGCCCTCCCCTGCTGGCCATCTTGTGGTGGCCGTCTTGTGTCCACATGGGGGCAGGATCTTTGACCACATGGGGGCAGCCCTCTTGTGTTTTGGAGTGATGGTCAATTTGCAAATTATTCTTTTATTAGATAGGATAGAGGCCTGGTGTATGGGTTGGGGCCAGCTGGTTTACCCTGAAGTGTGTCCCAGATCAGGGTGGGGGTTCCCTTGGGGTGAGGGGCGGCCTGGGCAAGGAGCCTGTGGAGGTTTGCAGGCTGGCCATGCCCTCCAGTGACCCAAACAGAGGCCCTGGGATCTGGGATTAATCTATGTCTACAATTGAAACTTTGTAGCCTGGAGCAGAGCCAAGCCTTCTGCTCGCTCAGGGGTGGCAGCCATTTCTGTTTGAAACATTGTAGCCTAGAGTGGTGGCCTACGCCAACAACTGCAGATGGAAAGCTTGGCTTCCTCTATTGCCAGGGAAACCCAAGCCTCTGTTCTCTCCAGCTCAGTGGCTGCTGCCATTTCTGTATCTTTTATAATTGAAACTTTGTAACATTGAGTGGAGGCCTAGGGAGGCGGAAAGCTTGGCTTCCTCTGTTGCTGGGGAAACCTAAGCCTTCCTCTTGCTCTCAGTGGCGGCAGCCATCTTGGTTGGGGTTCATTTGCATAATTTGCTCCTGATTGGCTGTGGGCGTGGCTGTGGGCATGGCTTGTGGGTGTGGCAAAGGTACAGTCAAATTTACATATTACTCTTTTATTAGATAGGATGGGGGGGGTATTCTAGCAGTTGATTTAACCACCATTTTATAGCACACAGACAGACTAAGGATGATAGATTGCATAGCTTGATTGACTTGATCTTGATATATGCACTTCTGAATTACAAGTGCTATAGGAGAAAGTAGCTATTAATATTTGGCTAGTTGTTATTTTAGCATATGAAGAACATTTATTAAAGAAAAGTACTTACACGCCTTATTATGTTTCTTGTTTCTGTACCAAGGGAAAGGGCAAAGGAATATTTAAGATGTGCTGTTCAAGGACTGTTATTATCAAGAACACAACTGCAGGATGCAGGAAGATTTCAGGTTCTAAGCCAGGATGATTCAGGCAATAGGTTTGAGGAATTCAGACAGAAATGAACATTCTGGCCCATAGGAGTTTCCAAAGGAATGCAGGGCAAATGGGAATCTCAGAGAACCAGACTGTTCATTTTTTCCAACATACGCCCACCCCTTCACACCATACACATAGTTTACTTAGTTTGAGGAATGAGGAAAGAGAGTGTTTTATACTTGCTGAAAATGTTGCCCACTGGGGGAAAGGGATTGTTTGGGGAAAAAAAAAAACCCTTATATACTTGGTGCCTACTTTCTACCAAGTGTACACCAAGAGTCAAGATTATTGAATGAATAAAACTGATTATGCCCTTGAGAGATAAGATTTTGAGGTAGTGTTGTTCAAACTATAAGGTAAGTACAAATCAGCTGGGGAGCTTGCTGGTGGATGGGTGTGTGTGTGGGAGATTAACCACTTATTAATAATTGTTGGAATTGGGTGTTGTATATTTGAGTTCCTTATGCCACTGTATTTTTGTGTGTGAAAATTTCCATACTAAATTTTTTTAATCCTAGTAATTTACCATGTTTTATTTTTTAAAAATTGTAGCATTTGTACCTTACTTTGTGCTCTCCATTTTGGATTTCACCATGCCAGCTCTTGACTCAGACAGGTGGGCCTCCTGATCAGTTTAGACACCAGCATCTTTTTTGGTGCCAATTTTGATTATAGGGATACCTTTTTGTATTTTGCCTTTTTTCAGGAGGTCCTGATTCCTGCAATGAATAGTTAGTCAGTAGGGGCAATAGCAACTAGTACAAATCCTGGAAGACCAATGCTTCCAGCATTCAGTGCCTCGTTATATCTTCAACTACTGTGTTGAGTGTCTCATTTGCTTTATTTAGGTATGTGATAAGATCATTTCTGGCTCATTGTTGTCCATGTCCATGAGTTCTGAGTTCTCTCACAAGACTTATGAACTTGCTTCGTTCATCAAGATAAAACATCTGGACAAAATAGATCCAGAGACATGGAAGCATGCAACAGATGAATCTCAGAAGGATTGGGTTGGGTGGCAGGAAGATCTTAATCAAAGAATTTATATGCATACATGCATAACCATGTTCACAGACAATAGTGCAGGGAAGGCCTAGGGAGGAGATAGGAGAGGGATTGAAGGGATCATTGGAGGAAACAAGGGGGAGATCTGTAATATTTTCAATAATAAAGATAAATTAAAAAAAGATGGATATCTGAATTTCCTTCTATATAAACTACATTTATTTTCTTAATCCTATCTAATAAAAGAGTAATATGCAAATTGACTGCACCTCCAATCAAGCCATGCCCACCAGCCAATCAGGAGCAAATAAACCCCAATCAAGATGGCTGTGGCCACTGAGAGCAGGAGGGCGGCTTGGGTTTCCCCAGCAATGGAGGAAGCCAAGCTTTCCGCCTGCCTAGGCCTCCACTCAATGCTACAAAGTTTCAATTATAGAAGTTACATAATCCCAACAGAAATGGTGGCAGCCATGGAGCTGGAGAGAGCAGAGGCTAGGGTTGCCCAGGTGATGGAGGAAGCTAAGCTTCTGCAGCCTTAGCTCCTAGGAATCCACTCTAGGCTACAAAGTTTCAATTATACAGGGTAAATGTCCCAACAGAAATGGCTGTCACCACAGAGTGAGCAGAAGGTGTGGCTCTGCTCCAGGCTACAAATTTTCAATTGTAGACACAGATTAATCCCAGATCCCAGGGCCTCTGCTTGGGTCACTGGGGGTGTGGCCAGCCTGCAAACCACCACAGGACCCTTGTCAAGGCCACCCTACATCCCAAGGGAACCTCCACACTGATCCAGGACACTCTTCAAGGCAAACCAGCTGGCCCCTACCTATGCACCAGGCCTCTATCCTATCTAATAAAAGAGTAATTTGCAAATTGACCATCACTCCAACACACAAGAGGGCTGCCCCCATGTGGACACAAGATGGTCACCACAAGATGGCCAGCAGGGGAGGTCCCAGGCCTGCAAGGGAGGGCAGTTGTGGGAGATCAGTCCAGCAGGGGAGGGTAGTTGTGAGGGACCGGGCCTGCAAAGGAGGGCAGTTGGAGGTGATCAAGCCTTCAGGATAGGGCAGTTAGGGGGCCAGAGGAGGGCAGTTAGGAGCAAACAGACTGGCAGGGGAGCAGTTAGACATCAATTAGGCTGGCAGGGTATTGGTTAGGGGGTGATCAGGCTGGTGGCAGGCAGAAGCGGTTAGGGGCAATCAGGGAGGCAGGCAGGTGAGCAGTCCTGGATTGTGTGAAGGAGGTCTGACTGCACATTTAGGCCCGATCCTACTGGGTTCCAGATTGGAGAGGATGCAGGCTGGGCTGAAGGACATCCCCTGCCTCCCTTGCATGAATTTCGTGCACCAGGCCTCTTGTTTTCTATAAAGTTCAGTCTTTCTGTTATCACAAGATAACCTTTCTAATGTTTCACATAGACTTTGCTTCTATTTCTTCTGCATTCTCATTGGCTTCTTGTGCAATTAAAGCCATCATGTGCTTTCTATACCACTGCATGTCTACAATGCTGAAAGCCAGACAAGGTGAAGCTAGCTGGGAGAATAATAGGCTCAAGCTGATGTCTGAAGGGACAGCAAGAAGAGATAGCAGAGAGACACTCAGCAAAGTTCTTGGCTGCTTCCTCGATTTATGACCACAGATGCTGATTTTGCTATTTTTAAAAGTTGATTTATGTTATTCTTTCAAGGCTTCTATACTTTTCTCAATTTCTGTTAGCTTATTTTGAAATATTAGATTTGTTAAGTCTTTCTGAAGTGTTTTTCATCATGGTTGTGGGAGTTTTATTCTGACCCTCATTATTATTATTCTCCTCCTCCTCCTCCTCCTCCTCCTCCTCCTCCTCCTCCTCCTCCCCCTCCTCCCCCTCCTCCTCCTCCTCCTCCTCCTCCTCCTCCTCCTCCTCCTCCTCCTCCTCCTTCTTCTTCTTCTTCTTCTTCTTCTTCTTCTTCTTCTTCTTCTTCTTCTTCTTCTTTTTGCATGACATTTGACTACAATTCTTTTTAAATATTTTTATTGATTTCAGAGAGGAAAGGAAAGGGAGAGAGATACAGAAACATTAATGATGAGGACACATCATTGATCAGTTGCCTCCTGTACGCCCACCCTGGGGATCAAGCTCACAACTCAGGCATCTGCCCTGATCCGGAATTGAACCGTGATCTCCTGTCTCACAGGTCGGTGCTCAACCATGAGCCATGTTAGCCGGCAAATTTTCCTCTTTCAAAGACCTACCTCTCATTGCCTTCTTAAAAATATATTTTATTGATTTTTCACAGAGAGGAAGGGAGAGGAACAGAAAGTCAGAAACATCTATGAGAGAGAAACACCGATCAGTTGCTTCCTGTACACCTCCTGCTGGGGATGTGCCCGCAGCCACGGTACATGCCCTTGACCGGAATCAAATCTGGGACCCCCCAGTCCTCAGGCTGACATCTATCCAGTGAGCCAAACCGGCCCCGGCTCTCATTGCCTTTTATTTTAATGAAAGCAATGGGTTACTAAACAAGGAAGAATTACTTTAAAAGAAGAAATATCACAATGCTTAACTGAAAGAGGAGTTTGGTTGAAATCAAAGGTACATATTGAATTTAATAGTACAAAACAGATTAATAATTCTTCTCTATAGTTAAAGCCATAATTATAAAAATATTGTCTGGTCTAAATAACTTAATCCACACATATTAGAGCAAAATGATGAGAAACTTTGGTAACTATATAAACCAGAGGCAGTCCCTCTGCTTCTTGGAATATTTTTAACTCCTCAGTCATTTTTTGTTTCTTCCATCTCCCCCTGCCCCTTTTGCTTAAAATAAATTTCCTAGCCCACCCTTCTCAGTTTTTTCTCCTAAGTAATCTCACTACTAGGCAATCAATTATTTTGGCAAAGTTTTCTATGAAGCTATATATATTATTTATAAGTTTGTGTGCATCCTCTGAAATTTTTATGAGAAATGATTTAAAATTCCCTAGAGTTTATAAAGGATACTTTATATATTTCTTTGTGTCTTCTTCAGTTTCTATTAATAATGTTTTGTAGTTTTCACTGAATAGATCCTTCACACCCTTTGTTTATTCCTAGCTATTTTATTCTTTTTGTTGCAATTTCAAAAGGAATTGTTATAATTAATTTTTCTGAAATTTCATTGTTAGTACATAGGGTGCAGTGGGTTTTTGTAAATTGATTTTTGTATCCTGAAACTTTACTATATTTGTTGATTTTTTCTAATAATTTTTGGTGCAGGCTTTAGCGTTTTCTATATAAAGAATCATATCACCTGCCCTAGGTAACAATTTTACTTCTTTGTTCCCAATTTGGAAGCCTTTTGCTTATTTATCTTGGTTAACAAAGATGTGATACATATATACAATGTAATACTAATTAACCATAGAAAAAGATGAAATACTGCCATTTGGGGCAACATGGATGAATCCAGAGAATATCATGTTAAGCAAAATCAGATAGAAAAAGTCAAGAACAATATAATTTCACTCATATGTGGGATATAAAACTGAAAGCAACAAATGAACAAACAAGACAAGGAACAACAACTCACAGACAGCATGATGGAGATTCCCAAAAGGAAAGGGGAGGGGAGGAGGTAGTACAGAGTAACGAAGGTCAAATATATGGTGACAGGAGGAGATTTGACAATGCAATGTACAGATGATGTACCATAAAATTGTATACTTGTAGCTTAAATAATTTTATTAACCAATGTCACCCCAATAAATATAATTTATTTTTTAAATTTTATTTTTTTTATCTTTATTGTTCAGTTTATTAATTACATTGTTTCCCCTTTTTTATCCCCCCATATCTCTCCTCCACCCTGTACCTATCCCACCCTCCACTCTCCCCTCCCCCTCCCCACTGTCCTCTCCCATTGTTGCAAGATTTTTGTCCAGTCTCTTGCTGCACTTCCCACAACCCCTTTCTCCCCAAGAATTGTCAGTCCATTCCCTCTCTATATCCATGTTTCTGTTATATTCACCAGTTTATCCTGTTCATCAGCCTATCAATTCACTTGATTTTTATGTTCATTTATTGATAGATGTGTATTTGTTGTTCATAATTTATATTTTTACCTTTTTCTTCTTCCTCTTCTTAAAGAATATCTTTCAGCATTTCATGTAATATTGGTTTGGTGGTGATGAACTCCTTTAGCTTTTCCTTATCTGCGAAGCACTTTCTCTGATCTTCAATTCTGAATGATAGCTTTGCTGGATAGAGTAATCTTGGTTGTAGATTCTTGCTCTTCATTATTTTGAGTATTTCTTGCCACTCGCATCTGGCCTGCATCGTTTCTGTTGAGAAATCCGCTGACAATTTTATGGGTGCTCCCCTGTAGGTAACCAACTGTTTTTCTCTTGCTGCTTTTAATATTCTCTCTTTATCTTTTGCTCTTGGCATTTTAATTATGATATGCCTTGGTGTCGTCCTCTTTAGATTCCTATATTTTGGGGTTCTGTGTACTTTTTGGGCTTTTAAGTCAGTTTCTTTCACCAGGTGGGGGAAGTTTTCAGCCATTATTTGTTCAAGTAGGTTTTCATTAACTTGCTCTCTCTCTTTTTCTGGCACCCCAATAATTCGGATGTTGGCATGCTTGAGGTTGTCCCAGAGGCCCCTTACACTATCTTCAATTATCTGAATTCTTTTTGTTTCTTGCTTTTCCAGCCGAGTGGATTTTGGTTCTTTGTATTTCACATCTTTGACTTGGTTCTTTTGGCCCTCAGGACTGCTTTTAGGACTTTGTGTAATATTTTTTATTTTAGTCTGTGTATGCTTGATTTCTAGTTGGTCCTTTTTCATATCCGTGAGGGTCTGGTTCATATCCTCAGAGGTCTTGTTCATTTCCTTGAGGGTCTCATTCATTTCCTTGTAAGTCTCATTCATTTCCTGGTTGGTCTTGTTTATTTCTTCGTAGTTCTCATTAAGTTCATCGGCCTTTTCTAAGAGCCTCTTGAAAAGCCTTATAACCGTGGTTTTGAACTCTATGTCTAGTCGTCTTTTTTCCTCCATTTCTTTCACACCTGATTTCTTTCCATATCTCTGCATGGTGGCTGCTTTATGTGGTAGATGTCCTCTAAGGGTCAGTGGCACAGCCTCCCCAGTTACTTGAGGTGGGTACTCTTACTGCAATCCTTTATAGGTTGTACAGTATTTTTGAATTTAAACCCAGCTTGTTGTTGTTAGCCCTAGGAGGGTTTGACCTCCAGGCCAATTGGCTGTGAGGGGAGACTCTGTTCAGGTTGGATGGGCGGAGTTTCTGAGCTGAGCAGGCAGCCTCAGTGTCAGCTACGTCCTATGCAGCACTCATATGCGCGGGTCTCTGTTGGATGGGGATGGCTGCAGGCACCTCCAAGAGAAAGCTGCTAGTCTCTTCCCCTTCCCAGACAACTCTGCCTCTCCCCAAATGAGTCTGCACACCCAAAGTCTTGCCCAGGGTCGTAAAACAGGTGGTTTCCGGGACCAGGAGACAAGCCTCCAGGGAGCAAGTCGCGTGTCTGTGCTGTCGCACTGTTTACTTGCACACAAACTTCTTTTCCCAGCTACCCGGTTTCTCCACAGACCAGGAGTCCTCCGCCGCACCCGGCTTCCAGGGTGCATCCCCCGGACCTCGGACCTCGCCTGGCATTGGGGAATCCGTGCAGTTGGACGTCTCCGCCCCACTGGAGAAATCCAGCCGGGGTTGCTGCTCCAGCCCTACAGCCTGCGTGCACGACCAGGACGGCTCCTAACCTGTTTCCGTCTTTAAGGCTGTGCTCCCGCCGCTCTTCTGAGTCTCAGTGTCCCACCTTTACCTTTATTCGTGGAGTTTTCATTCAGCCAGCTTTCTGGTGATTCTGGGCGATGTTTGCCTTGTTATGTTGTAGTCTCTGAATTGTTGCGCGGGGCCGAACAATAGGTGTTCAACTATGCCGCCATCTTGGTTCTCCTTCCCAATAAATATAATTTAAAGATACACATTGTTCATTGGTTAGATAATGATTAAAATCAACATATAGTTTTATTATTCTGTTCAATTTTTGTAATATGTATGGTAATATTTTCTTTATACATGTTTGACAGTTCCCCTGATAGTATAACAAAACCACCCATCTTAAGACTATTTTCTCTCTCAGAGGGGTGTTAGGTTTTCTGTGTTATATCTTGATGGGGTTTCCTTGTGGAGGCCATAGGTAATATTTCTTTGATTTTCAGCAGGATCTCATCTCAAATGGAGAAGTCCTTTCCACTTCTTACACCGTTGGGAGACTGGAGCAGGGGTGTACGGGCAGACTCCATGGCTCTGGCTTCTCTGCCCGGAGATGACTCAAGTTCTGTGGGAAGGGACTAACCTGGGGGGACAATGCTGAGAAAACAAAGGACAGAACAAGTATTGAAGATCGTGGCCTAGAGTTTCAAGTGAGGAAGGTACAGGAAAAGGTGCCAGTGATGTTGAGTTCATCTGATTCAGTGTGAGGCCCAGTCCCGGAAATGTGTACAGGTCACTCCTTTCACCTCCACCACACATATTGCAGAGGCTGGCAGCTGTTTAAAGGGGATTTTCCCTGAAGCGTTTTTTCAGAACAAGAGATTATTTCATAAACCTTTCTTATTCTTCTTCGCTGTCCTTCCAAATTACTATCCCTTTTTTCTTTTCCTCAGATGATCTCATCTTCCATTTCACAGAGAAAACGGAAGTTATCTGATGGGACTCTCTCAAGTTCTTGACACCATATCTACCAAGTGACCTTCATCCACACTTATTTCCTCCTTTTTGCCTTTTTGATGGAAGAGATATCCTGCTTCCTGACTACAGAAGACTCTTTCACCTGTTTTCTGGATTAACTGCCCTTCTGTCTTCTCAGGGAACCACTCATTTACTTCATAAATACTTACTGAGCACTTACTTTGTATTAGACATCATGCTCCATTCATTGAATAACTTCTTTTTTGTAGATTCAACTTCTCTTACTCTACAGGTTTCTTTCCAATAGTGTTTAACCATGTTCAATGCTCTCTTTCAGTTAAAAACCAACTAACTTAAACCAAACTGAAAAAAAAAAAACCCTCCTTCTTACTCACTCCCATCTTCATCTACTAGCTTATCTTTTTTTTCTCCGAAGTCAAACCTCTAAAACATTGACCATACCTAGTATTTTTATATCTCTACTAGAGGCCCGTTTGCAGGAAGATTCCTGCAATAGGGCTTCCTGTGGTGGTCTCTGCCTGCTTCCCTCCCTTCTCCCCCACCGCGCCTGCTTCCCTCCCTTCTCTGCTGCCCCTCCTGCTTCCCTCTCTATCCCCCTGCCATGCTTGCTTGCTTCTCCGAAGCTTCCATCCCTCTGCAGCGCTTGGCTTCCTTCTACACTGTCTTCAGTCTTAATTCGCTCCTGATTGGCTGGTGGGTATGGCTTGTGGGCATAGCAAAGGTACAAGGTACGGTCAATTTGCATGTTTCTCTTTTATTAGATAGGATGTCTCATTCATTCTACAACCCACAGCACTCTAGCTTCTGCTCTGATGGCTCTCACTAGAAGTGCTTTCACTGTGCATTTTAAAATATAGTGTGGATCACTTCTTTCACCAGATTTCCATGATACCACAATCTCCCTATGTCTCCAGTTCATCCTTCTCAGTCTTCCTGCAAGCTCCACTTCAGTCTATATTTCCCTTACATGTTTAAATACCTCAGGGTTTCCCAGACAATCTTTCTTTCTCATTGCTGGCACTCTATGGTTGATGTCATTAGCTTCTAAGACTGTAATTGTCATCCTTATCATGAAAGAAAAATACTTGACCTTGTGTTTAGACACGAAGTAGATGGAATCACAAAGATTGTCTTGTTAAAATGAGGAAAAAGCCAAAATAAATGTGTTAATGAATCCTGACAATCTATTTCATGCCAATTACATACCAGTGGAGTGACAGAACAAAGTTACTAGGTTTATAGTTAGTTTCTTAGTCATCATGATGCTGGGTTCATATTACAAGGCAGATGTGTGGAGTCAAATCTTACCGCAAACACCCTAACAGATATAATTTCATGCATTACTGATGCAGTATATAAATACATATCATAATAAACATGGAAAACAAACTTTGTAGTATCTAGCAACCCGAGTTAATTTTATATTTCAAAGGAGATTTTGATGATGGCAAAGATAATCTTTTTATAATTAAAAGTGAAATCCTTAGCAAGTTGTCCAGTGATTCATAAGATACAGAAACTTTATACATATATTGAACATGGCCTTCAACCTATCTATATACATGCTATATATTCTTTGTGCATTTATGATATGTGGTTTATAGATATTATTAAATCTTCTATATGACAAAACCTGTGCTAGTTATTTTCTATTTGCTCATCTGCCCTTGTCTCTCTGGCCTTATACCCTGAGACATTGTCTTCTGAGGACTGCATCACCTGTGTTACTTTGGCTTATCCAATGAGAAGTATATCAGCAGGAGGTGTAACACAGAAGGACAGGAAGGCCCAGGAATTTCTTCTCTGCTCTCTGCCTGCTCAGTGCCAGATCTCTGGCAATTAGCTGTTACCCTCCCCAACTACAGGTTCTGTAGGATAGTGCCTACCCTGAGTTCTATTAACACTGCTTCTTACTCTTGACTTTTCAGTCCTAGGTGTAATAATGTTTGCCCACTGTTACAAGTCTCTCAATGCCTTGATATTCTGATGTCCCATCAATCCTGCCCACACTTTTGTTAATACTGTTTTGAGCCCTATCTGGTGTGGCTCAGTTGGTTGGGCATCGTCCAAGGTGTCAGGCACAACCCTGGTGGGGGACATGCAGGAAGCAGCCGATTCACGTTTCACTCTCACATGGATCTCTCTCTCTCTCTCTCTCTCTCTCTCTCTCTCTCTCTCTCTCTCTCTCTCTCTCTCTCAACCAGGAAACTATTGCTGAAACCAGTTTGGCTCAGTGGATAAAGCATTGGCCTGCGGACTGAAGGGTCCTTTGTCCGATTCCAGTCAAGGGCATGTACCTTGGTTGTGGGCACATCCCCAGTAGGGGGCGTGCAGGAGGCAGCTGATCGATGTTTCTCTCTCATCGATGTTCCTAACTCTCTATCCCTCTCCCTTCCTCTCTGTAAAAAATCAATAAAATATATATTAAAAAAACAGGAAACTATTAAAAAATACTCCTTTCATTAAATTCTTAATTTGAATTTATTTCTGCTCTTCCCCCCAGGAAAAACCTGACTGGTATGACAATGTAAAAGTAGTACAGGGCTTTGCATCCTCAAAAACACTCATGTCAACAATTTTCTGCTTCTATTAAGGGTTCTCATTGAATAACACTGTCAAATGGAAGGTCACCAGATGTCACCTCTATTTCAACCATGGCTGAAAGTTTGGATTTGTCATTCTGTATTTTCCCACGTGCCAATGACACTCAAATTTTTACCTCTAGTCCACATCTGTCAACTCCTCTAATTTCTCTTCTCTTATATCCTACAGATACGTAAAATGCCAAATATCCAATTCCAATTCATCTTCCCATATGTCCTTTGAGCAGCTTTCTCAGACTATTCCTGGCTGTCTAAAGTTAGGTGTCCAGAAACCTCTTTTCAATCTGAATAGTCATGATCCCTGTTGGTCCAGGCTGGCAATACTTTTGTTAGTACTCTTCCCTTAAGAACCTTGGGGGATTTCTATAAGTTCGATTAAAGTTCACTCCATGCTCTAGAAGCCAACCCCACAGATATTTTCAAGATAGGCTTCTTTAAAAACAAAACAAACAAACAAACAAACAAACAAAAAACTGACTCACTACTACTTTAGGATCAGGTTTCTAGGGGGCTATATCTTTAAGCTTCCAGTGAACCAATTTTGTTCAGCTGAGAAACCACAAATTTAATTCGTTCAAAGTCTTAAAAAATTGTTTTATAGCCATCATTTGATTTGACCTCTATCCTTAGGCCATGTCTTCATTTTGGACTCTTTTATTTGCTTGAGAAGCTGTAAAAAGACATAATTTACATTCCAGGATGACCAGTGATAGCCCCTCTATAATTTCTCTAAGTTCTGCTTACAAATTTACCAGTTCTTTTCTAAATCTATTTCTTTCTTGAAGGTCCTTACATTTCAGCTACTTTCTACTGGAAAAACTCCAGGAAGATGGCAAATCTGCTCACAATACCTCGGACATAGCAGGTATTCAATATAAATCCTATATAATAAAGAGCTAATATGCTAATTAGACTGGACAGTGGAATGACCTTCCTGAATGACTAGTAGGTGGGGGGCGGGGCAGCGAGGCAGCCTCGGCTGTGAGGGCTGAGCCCTTTTCACAAATTTCATGCATTGAGCCTCTAGTCACTTAGTAAGCAAATAAAGTGATTCTCAATTTTCTGCTTGGAAGTCTCCTAGCTCAAATCCAAAAGGCCAGCAAGTAAGTGGGTAGACTATCTTTCAAGTTTCTGCAGGTGATACTTTCACCCTCACATCACATGGGTCACTATTTTTTCAGTTTCTCTAGTGATTTCCTCACCATTTTCACAGTCTCCTAGTGAAAAATCATTTTCTTGCTATTTTTTCAGACTCCACTAACAGTTTTGTTTCCTCATCTGTCACATGGTTCTGGTTCAGTGTCACATACTTTAGATTGCTGTTATGCACTTTCCAGTTCCATATACTACACAATATTGTAATTGTTTTCACTTGTCTGCATTCCTCACTGGACAAGCTCCATAAGGATGGCAAGTCTGTTTACAGTGCCTGGAACATAGCAGGTATTCAATATGCATTACTTAATAAGCAAATAAAGTAATTCTTAATGCCTAAAGATGTTTTAAAGGTGTCATCATTAAGTTTTATCATACTCTATTATCTTAGTAACTATTACTCTAGTTCAGTTAGTTTCTTCTTAACTATTCTCTTTAGTATAGTACCTATTTGTGTACACTATATAAGCAATGGCCCTTTTTTGAATCAAAACTTTCCCACCCCTGCTGTCCTTAAGGGGGACAGCATCATCCCTGAAAGCAAAAAACAACACAATTTTCCCACCTCCCAAGTGTGACCCCAAAAAAGGTTTCTAATGTCTGTATGTTTCAGTTTTCTCATCTCTAAAACAAGGATAATAGTAGTACCTGTCTCATATGATTGTTATGATGATACCTGGTGCAAAGTAAGCACTCAATAAATAATGACCATTATGATTTCATTTTTAGATCCATTTATTTAATAAACTTGCATTAATGGCTGCTTCCAGGAAGAAAATAGGTAGCTGGGGAAAGGAGTGGAAGAGAGATTTACATTTTGCTATATTTATATATTTTTTAAAGCTTTGAGTTTTGTACCATATACCTATATTAACTTTTCAAAACATTTATTGTTCATTAAAATATACATGTATATTTTTTGATTTTAATATCTATTATATTAGTAGCTTAAATGATGCATTTTAAAATCAGCAAGAAAAACTTGGAATAATTATTCATCCATGACAAACTTAATATTGATTCATCTTAAAGTGTTTTATAGCTCATAGGGTTTCTTCTATTGTTCCTCGTTCCCTGTGACCTTCCTTATCCCAGGCAATAAAACTATTTATTGGAAATAGTTTTATTGCACCATTAATACTTTCAGTTGTAAGGATTTTCATTAGGTTCAAGAGAAAATAGTCAATAATATCAGTGCAAATCCACATAATTCTGGAGAACATAAACATGAAATTACACTCAATAATAAAGGAGTATATGGTGGGAGAAGTGTTTAATTTCTCTACACTAATATCCTCATTCAAATGTACAGAATTTCATAACTTGTGGTTTATCTTATATCTGGTTTTCTAGTAGTTATCCCTAATTTATTTCCTCTTTCTTTGTCACCATCTCCCAAGTTGGGCAAACTTTCTTTAGTAGCTAAAGTAAGAGAAACTTACTTAGACCCTATATTCTAAATCTTCTGCCTTTGCCAGGTCCTTGTCTTTAGCTTTTGAAACCTGAAAGCTAAGAATGGACTCTTTGTTATCTGTGTTCTGCTGTGTCATCCTTTCCCTGAAGCAGTGAAAGGACAGGCTGCCTGGGATAGGGAAGGTCACAGGGAACGAGGAACAATAGAAGAAACCCTATTTCATAATGAACTGGTGTATATATTTATATGTTTTCCTGAAATAAGCTAATTAAATACTTTGGTATATCACCTCTAGGCCTTAAAACCCCCTTTTAATCTTTAGTTTCTTGAATTCTAATTTGCTATTTATCCAATTCAATTCGTTCATTCAGTCAATATTAAGGACCTATTAACTGTCAGCTACTATGCATTCTACTAGAGGAAATATGAGACAAAATAAATAATCCCTTCACTCAAGTTGCTCTCTTTGTGGTTAAGAACACAGGCAAATCACCCAATAATTAATTATAAAGAATGTGATAAGAGCTGTAATTGTGGAATTTATTTAAAGAGGGCAAAGAAGATAGAACCACTAACTCTGACTGAGGAAGTAAGAAATATCTTCACCCAAAGAGATGCCCTTTGAGTTGGGTCTTGAACAATGGATTAAGTATTCAATTAATGAAGGGTGGGGGAAATTCAACTTGTGGGCTCATAGAGAACAAAAGCAATCAGGGAGAAGAAGCCTACGGAACCCCATAGAGACAACAAAGAAATTTGGGAATGGAAAGGTTGTCTGGATGAGGGAGCAGCAAATGTAAGACTAGAGAGATTTGTGCTTTGAGCTTTAGGAAATGTATCTTTATCTAAATAATTTTAAGCAGAGAAGAAAAGTAAATGTTGGGGATCACAGAATGGAAGAGAGAGAAAGAGAGGGAGGGAAGGAGAGAGAGAGAGAGAGAAAACAAGCTTAGAAATTGCAACAAACCTTTGTAGTCTTATATCGCCACACTAGCTCATGTCCTTATGTTTATCATGCAGTACTAATTTTTAAAGTAGGATATGACAGGATGTTATAACTTCTAATTCATACTGACACCTTATCTATCTATCTATCTATTTATTTATTTATATTTACATCGTTAGTGTTGAGAGTATTACAGATGTTCCCCTTCCCCCCACCCCATTACCTTCTTCCACTTGGTTCCAGCCTTACCCCAGGCCTTCACCACCCTATTGTCTATGTCCATAAGTAATGCATATATGCATATGTTCTGTGGTTAATCTCTTCCCACCCTTTCCTCTGAGATTTTTCTGTCTGTTCCATGTTTCCATGCTCTTGGTTCTATTTTATTCGATTTATTTTGTTCATTAGATTCCTTGTTTGTTTATTTTGATTTTTAGATTCAATTGTTGATAGATATGTATATATTGCCATTTTATTGTTCATATTTCTCCCCCTCCTCCTCCTCCTCCTCCTCCTCCTCCTCCTCCTTCTCCTTCTTCTTCTTCTTCTTTCTCTTCATTTTCAACAATAGCCTTCAACATTTCATTTAATACTTATTTGGTGGTAATGACCTCTAACTTTTTCTTGTTTTTGAAACTCTTTCTAAATGATAGTTTTGCTGGGTACATTAATCTTGGTTGTAGATCCTTGCTATTCATCACTTTGAATATTTCTTGTCACTCCCTTCTTGTCTGTGAAGTTTCTGTTGAGAAATTAGCTGACGGTCATATTGGTTCTCCCTTCTGGGTAACTAACTGCTTTTCTCTTGCTGCTTTTAAGATTCTCTCTTTGTCTTTTAATCCTTGACATTTTAATTGTGATATGTCCTGGTGTGGGCTTCTTTGGGTTCCTATTGTTTGGGACTCTGTGCTTTCTGTACTTGTAAGTCTATTTCTTTCACCAGGTATGTAAAGTTTTCTGTCATTATTTCTTCAAATAGGTTTTCAATATCTTGCTCTCTCTCTTCTCCTTCTGGTACTCCTATGATGTGAATATTGGTACCCTTGAGGTTGTCCCAGAGGCTCCTTTCACTCTCTTCATATTTTTGGATTCTTTTTTTATGTTTGCTCTTCTGATTAGGTGTTTTTTGCTTTCTCATATTCCAAATTGCTGATTTATTCTTGGAATCCTCTACTCTACTGTTGACTCCCTGCAAATTATTCTTCATTTTTGTTTGTGTATCCTTCATTTCTGGCTGATACTTTTTTATGTCTTTGATATTATCATTAAGTTGCTTGAAATTCTAAGATCTTTGGAATTCTCACTAAGTCCCTGGAAGCTCTCATTAAGATCCTTAAGCATTGTTATAACCATTTTTAAAAAATTCAGTATCTAGTAGTTTGCTTCCATTTCATTTGGTTCTTTTTCTGGAGATTTCTTCTTTTCTTTCATTTGTGGCATTTGTCTCCACATGTCTTTGGCTGCTTTCCTGTGTTTGTTTCTCTGCATTAGGTAGAGCTGCTGTGTCTTCTGGAATGGGTAGAGTGGCCTTGCATAGTAGGTGTCCTGTAGGGCCCATAATTCAACCTCCCCAGTCACCTGAGCTGGGCACTCTAGGTGCATCCATGCATAGGCTGTGTGCACTGTCCTTTTGTAGTTGAACCTTTATTGCTGTTGGCATCACTGGATGGAATTTCCTCCCAGGCCAACTGGCTGTGAGGACCAGCTGTGACTACAGGGAGAGCTGCTATGCAGAAGACACCCTTATGGAGGAAAAGTTACTTCAGTGGGGCTTTGACGCTCACTATGTTTTCCCCTTGAGTGTATCACTCGTGGATCTGTAGAATTTTAATCTGGCATGGCCTGAAGCTGTCCACTGGGTTCACTGGCTTTGTGCCCTGCATCCCCTCTCCACTTGAGGTGAAAAGTAAGCCACTGCTTGTACTCTATCTGTGACCACTTGCCCAGTGCTACAGAGTGATCTGAAGATGGCTGCTACATGTGTTGGGCTTGGAAGTGCCTACAAGGGGCCCAGCTGTGAAACCAAGCAGGATTCTGCTAATGCCAGACCTGGGCCTCTAATTGAGAGGAATGGGGCATGAGGAGGCCAGCTTCTGCTTGTTTAAAAGATTTTAGGAATGTCTGAAGCCTGAACCAAGATACACAATTCATATGGAAAAGCTGCTGCAAAAAGAAGGAGTGAGTCTGAGTAAGTCTGTGTGCTGGCCCTTTAAGAGAAACTGCCTGAGCCAAAGCGGTTTGGCTCAGTGGATAGAGCGTCGGCCTGGGGACTGAAAGGTCCTAGGTTCGGTTCCAGTCAGGGGCATGTGCCTTGGCTGCGGGCACATCCCCAGTTGAGGTGTGCAAGAGGCAGCTGATTGGTGTTTCTCTCCCATCGATGTTTCTGATTTTCTATCCCTCTCCTTTCCTCTCTGTGAAAAATCAATAAAATATATATTTTTTAAAAAAAAAAGAGGAACTACCTGGGACTCCAGCAGCCTCTGAGTCACTCAACCACAATCCCTGTTGGTTTTTTAGCCCAAACGTTAGGGACTTCTCTTCCAAGCCCTGGAACCCTGTGCTGAGGGGTTTGGTGTGTGAGTATGACCCCTTGCTCCTCCCAGCCCACCTCCACAGTCTAGATTCAATAAATAAATGTGGGTGTTGGACCAGCCCATTCTGCACCTCCAGCCCTCCTACCAGTCTCAATATACTTTCTTTACTTCTCTACTTGTAGGACTGCTATTCAGCCAGATTTCAGGTGGTTATAATTTTTAAAAATCTTTATTGTTCAGTTTATTAATTACATTGTTTCCCTTTTTATCCCCCTATAGGTCCCCTCCACCCAGTACCCATCCCACCCTCTGCCCTCACCTCCCCCACACTGTCCTCTCCCATAGGTGCTTGATTTTTGTCCAGTCTCTTGCTGCACCTCGCACACCCCTTTTCTCCCCAAGAATTCTCAGTCCATTCCCTCTCTATGTCCATGATTCTGTTATATTCACCAGTTTATCCTGTTCATCAGATTATTAATTCACTTGATCTTTAGGTTCATTTGTTAATAGATGTGTATTTGTTGTTCATAATTTATATTTTTACCTTTTTCTTCTTCCTCTTCTTAAAGAATATTTTTCAGCAATTTATATAATATTGGTTTGGCGGTGATGTACTCCTTTAGCTTTTTCTTATCTGCGAAGCACTTTATCTGACCTTCAATTCTGAATGATAGCTTTGCTGGATAGAGTAATCTTGGTTGTAGGTTCTTGCTATTCATCACTTTGAATATTTCTTGCCACTCCCATATGGCCTGCATTGTTTCTGTTGAGAAATCCGCTGATAATCATATGGGTGCTCCCTTATAGGTAACCAACTGCTTTTCTCTTGCTGCTTTTAATACTCTCTCTTTATCTTTTGCTCTTGGCATTTTAATTATGATGTGTCTTGGGGTGGTTCTCTTCAGATTCCTATATTTTGGAGTTCTGTGCACTTCTTGGGTTTTTAAGTCAATTTCTTTCACGGGGGGGGGGTGAGTTTTCATCACTATTTCTTCAAGTAGGTTTTCATTATCTTGCTGTCTCTCTTTTTCTGGCACCCCTATAATTCAGATGTTGGCATGCTTGAGGTTGTCTCAGAGGCCCCTTACACTATCTTCAATTTTTTGGATTCTTTTTGTTTCTTGCTTTTCCAGCTGAGTGGATTTTGCTTCTTTGTATTTCAAATCTTTGACTTGGTTCTTGCGGTCGTCTGGACTGCTTTTAGGTCTTTGTGTAATATTTTTTATTTCAGTCAGTGTATGCTTAATTTCTAGTTGGTCATTTTTCATATCCTCGTAGGTCTTGTTCATTTCCTCATAGGTCTTGTTCATTTCCTTGTAGGTCTTGGCCTTTTCTTTCTTTTTTTTAAAAATATATTTTATTGATTCTTTACAGAGCGGAAGGGAGAGGGATAGAAAGTCAGAAACATCGATGAGAGAGAGACATCGATCAGCTGCCTCTTGCACGCCCCCCACTGGGGATGTGCCCACAGCCAAGGTACATGCCCTTGCCGGAATCGAACCCGGGACCCTTCAGTCCACAGTCCGACGCTCTATCCACTGAGCCAAACCGGTCTCGGCTAGGTCTCGGCCTTTTCTAGGAGCCCCTTGAAAAACCTTATAACCGTGATTTTGAACTCTATGTCTAGTTGTCTTTTTTCCTCCATTTCTCTCACACCCGATTTCTTTCCATTTCTCTGCATTGTGGCTGCTTTCCTGAGTTGGTCCATTAGCTTTGTGTGGTAGATGTTCTCTAAGGGACAGTGGCTCAGCCTCCCCAGTTACCTGAGGTGGATACTCTTGCTGCAGCCCTTTATGGGTTGCACAGTATTATTGAAGATAAGCCCAGCTTCTTGTTGTTAGCACTAGGAGGGTTTGACCTCCAGGCCAATTGATTATGTGGGTAAGCTGTGTTCAGGTCTGATGGGTGGAATCTCCCAGATGAGGAGGCACCATCAGATCCACCCTATGCGGCACCAGGGTCTCTGAACCGGGTGGTAATAGCTGCACGCACCTCCGAGAGAAAGCCACTGCCGATCTCCACCAGCTGCCAGACAACTCAGCCTCTCCCCAAATGAGTCCGCACCCCCAAAGTCTCGCCCAGGGTTGCAACATAATGCAGTCCTGTGGTCTCCGGAACAAGGGAGGAAGTCACAAGTCCTATCTGCGAGGTCACGCACTTCTGTTCCCAAGTTTTTGTGCAAACTGCTGTTCCAAGTTTATATGCACACTCCATAAGCTCGCCCTCTCCACAAGCTCGCAGACCTCTGCCATGCCGGGCTTCAGCAGGCTTTCCCACTGCCCAGTTCTACCCCATATGAATGTGAGCTCTCGGGACCTTGCCTGGACCTGGGGAATCAGTGCAGTGGGACGCTTCTGCCCTCCTTGTTGGAGAAAACCAGCTGGGTTTGCAGCTGCCCACCCTCTCAGCTGGTGCACATGCAGGACTTCAAACCTCTCTCTGCGCATATCTTCAACGCTGTGCTCCGCTGCTCCTCTGAGTCACAGTGTCCTATCTTTACTTTTATTTGTGGAATTTTCACTCAGCCAGCTTTCCAGTGATTCTGGATGATGTTTGTTCTGTTGTTAAGTTGTAGTTTTGGAATTGTGTGGGGCAGTAAGACAGGTGTTTACCTATGCTGCTATCTTGGTTCCTCTCTTGTTATAATTTTGATATGTTTGTGGGAGTTGGTGAGTACTGATGTTTACCTACACTGCCATATTGGTTCTCCCTGACATCATCAATTTAGACTGGGATATTAGAGGAAAAGTTAAATAAATAAATAAATAAATAAATAATATATATACTATTTGTTTAATTTGGATGTAATAGGTAGAAGTGCTTAGAAGACTTTAAAAGACTATTCAGGACATTTTCTTTCAGATTGTTGGAAATGCTTTCAATGAGCATATTGTTTGACCCTCTTTGAGGAAAGTGTGAGGTTGATTGTGAAAGGGTTGGGTGTCTGAAGTTGATTTATGGTCCCACCATTTAGTAAACATAATAGATCTACATATTGTGTGTAATATCTACCAAATCTTTTAAAAACTGTACCTTGTTCTCTTATCTTTTTTAAGTTCAAGTAATCAAATATATAACTGAGCACTTTTTATGTGCATTCAATTCTCTATGTGTTTGCAGATGATACAATTATGATAATAAACTGATAGCTTACCATCTAGTTCATAAATGTAGTTAATCAAATGAATAATTGATAATAAAACAAGTAACAAAAGACAAACTGTATTATCTATTATAGTATAAGTATAGGCCCAGTGAATGAAATTCATGCACAGGGGGAGAGGGGACCTCAGCCCAACCTGCACTCTCTCCAATCTGGGACTCCTTGGGGGACATCCTTGTCACAATCCGGGACTGCTGGCTCCTAACCACTTGCCTGCCTGCCTGCTTGATTGCCCCTAACCACTTTGCCTGCCAGCCTGATAGCCCCCTAATCGCTCCCTTGCTGGCCTAATTGATGCTTAACTGCTCCCCTGCTGGCATGATCATCCCCAACTGCCCTCTCTTGCCTTGCCTGATCATCTCCAACTGCCCTCCTCTGCCAGCCTGATTGCCCCCAACTACCTTCCCCTGCAGGGCTGAGGGGACTGGGGGACTCTGGCTGGATGAGGCTGGGCTGAGGGGACTGGGCGCCACCATCTTGTGGCTGTGGGTGCTGCCATCTTGTGAAGGCATGGCAATCAACTAGCTTAGTCCCTCTTCATTGGCTGTGAGCACCACCATTTTATGAGGGCATGATGGTCAATTAGCATACTCCCTTTTTATTTGATAGGATATGTTTTTCAATAATCTAGGCTAGATTAATACTCAATAGTAAACAACTCCACAATCTCAGCGGCTTAACAGAACAAAATGTTTATTTCTCACTCATAAGAAGTGTGCGGTGGGCCTGGGAGGTTCTCCAGGACAACGGTCCTCCTTGTGTCCACTGAGCATTCTGTTGATGAGGAAGAACATCTATATGAGCATGTTTCCATGATGGGTACTGAAGGGGAAGAGTGTGGATGGAGAGCAAGAGTAGGCTGGATCATTGACTACTGGGAATTTAATGCTCCTACTCAAACTGTTACCCAAGTCAATTCTGCTTTTTACAGGGCAGGGTCTGGGCCCAAAGTGGGTCAACCTTGGGCCAGCCAGCAGAGTGTGTGTTCTTTAATTCATGCAGGAAAGATTTCACAACATTGGTCCAGGTGATTTTGAGAGTATGTTTATTAAAGCTGGAGACAGTGAAACAAGGAAGGGTCCAGAATAAGTGACAGGAGTAAAGTAACTGGAAAGTCAGAAAAGGCAGCTTTGGAGATAGGATGAGGTTAAACCCTGGACAAGTTGCCACTGCCCATTCCTCCCTGATTGCAAGTTTCATGAGGTCCCTTAGAGAAAGAGAATGCAGATACAATGCATGAGTGTTCTCTAGTGAGAGCATGCTATGTGTCCTTTTTCTTGAGGCTTTTGAACTTTCTTTGGCTAGACAGCATCCTAGGGGAGGATCTTAACTGAATATTTAGTAGTCTTCCAGATATTTCCTTCAATATGTTGATTCATCAAAATGTGTGTACAGAGGGGTCAGGGGCTATTTTCTGGTTAGTTTTATTTTCAAAGAATGTCATCAAGAACTTCAACAAGGATGGATCAGGATAGAGGCCCATCTGGCCCGAAATGGTCTGGAATAGCAGTCGCCAACTGGTGGTCTGTGGTCCACTGGCGGTCTGGTCTGTGAGATCCGAAAGATTGGTAACCGCTGGTCTGGAACGTATAAACCATTTGCTCCTAAGTGTGTTTGGTTGGGGAAGATAAAACCCTGTGATTCATTAGCTATCTATAAATTGCTCAACTTGTTTGGCCTTGTTTAATTATTTTATCTGTTTCCTTTATTCCATTTGCAAAGAATTCCCCCAGCTTCTTACTCTCCTGCCACAGGCTCATGTCTCACTGTCAAAACAAGTCTTATAATGGTGCCTAACTTTCCGAGGGCAGGGAAGAGCTATCTTCCCATGTATCAGGAGGCAGACAGGATCGGATATTTGTAGACAGTAATAATACTCATTAATGCATTGTAGAAGAAACACTGCAAAAACCTACAAAGAAAGGACAAAGGGCATTCCAGAGCAGGAAGCAATCACACTTAGGATGTCATGTAATAAAAGAAATGTCTTCTGTTTTTGTTTTTGTTTTTTTTTGTCAATAAGTGAAAGGTATTTATTGCTTCCCTTTCTTTTACCAGTAGGAAATGGCCTGCTGGAGCACCACATTTGGTCCTGGCTGCAAAACTGGTTGATTTGGTAGAACCTACAAGACTTTCATGCTTTTCTCAGATCATTGTTTCTTTTCTTTCTTTTTAGATCTCCAATATGTGGCCTAGAGAAATGGGTTTGAGAGAGTTTCTGGTAGGGTCCTAGAAGGTTTCAGTCCACATTCCAAGAATTTTTCACCATTTTTTGAAGACATGGGCCTATGGTGGAGTGGCTAAACCAAATGACTAAAACTAAGCAAGGAATGTCTCCATCTTAGAGTTCAGATGCTTATTTACAAGAAAGCTATCAGGTGCAACCATAAATTCAACATAAGAATTAAGGCAATTGATTATGGTGATCTTCTATACATAGGATTAAAAAATTACCTGTGTTTTACAGATACTGAGACTAACAAGACTAACATTGAACTAAATAGTGAGAGAGTGAAAGAGAAAGAGAGAGAGAGAGAGAGAGAGAGAGGAAAAAGTTGAGAATTTTTAGTATCTTTCCCATTTATTTTGTTTACCTCTTATCTAATTCTTAATCATAATTCAGTAAGAGTAAAAAGAGAAGACAAGAGTTCAATTTGCTAAAATTAATAAAAAATACTTCTTTAAAATTAGAATAACGAAATTATCCCTAAAATTTTTTGAGGTCCTTGGAAATACCTATCACTACATATTAAAGGGCGAGAAGTCTCTACACTAGCTCTGGACTGGGTACATATGACTAAAATATGATTTTTCCTTATTTTAAGAAGCTGGCTGCATTAAGAGCTAGGAAGATTCCTATTTCTTATACAGCGTTATGTTTTTATGAGAAATTAGAATTGCAACATTTTATTGTGGTATTACGATTTAAAACACGAGCATTTTTTCACATTAGGAAATAAGATTCAGAAATTATGCAATCTTTAGAAGCGATTGAAACCATGCAAATACTATTAATGACAAAAAGCTATCCCAGCGCACCACTGAGAGCGGCCCCCTTTCCAGGGGGCAGTAGAGATGCCCACAAGAGGGCAGAGAGCTTGGCGACTTGAGAGAGGCCGTGTTGGTCCGGGCAGTGCCCGCGCCAGGCGCAGGACTGCTGTCCCGGGGGCGGATTGGAGGGGCGTCTTCACAATTATGCTTTCGTAGGACGGGAGGCGGGGTAGCAGCCCCATGAAAGCAGCAGCCTGGAAGGAAGGAAGGAGCGAGGGAGGGACGGGAACAGTTGGAGGAGGAGCAGTGAGTTGGGCCGCGGCGACCAGAGGAGGAGCGACCTCCACGAGGCCACGTTTTGTTTTGTTGTTTTCCATCCGAACAGTTCTCGCAGGCCCTTTCGGGAGGCCGATCGCGTCCGAGTCCAGCCGCCCCGACCTTCCTGCCAGGTGACAGCCGGTCACCCCGGTAGGAGTCAGCTCCGCCCCCTGACACCCCCTCCCGCCCACAGCCCGTTCCCCGCCCAGCCTCCGAGCCTGGCCCGGGCGATCGGCGGCCGCAGCGGCTCTGCGGCGCTGAAGGAGGCGGCCACCGGCGGCGGCGGGGGTCCTCTGCGTCGTCCTCCGACGGAGCAGAGCAGCGGCGGAGGAAGGGGGAAGTCCGGCCCTTAGGCTCGAGCCGGAGAAGGGAGCATGACGCTTTAACCCTCCCGATCGTACCAGTCCGGCTGCCCGGAGATCCCCAGGTGCCCGCCGCCGAAACCTCGGAGCTGCGCCCGGGCAAGTGCCGCATGGGGCAGGGCCGCTGAGCGCCGAGTTCTGGGTCGCACCGAGGCGGGCGCGGGGTCCCGGCGAGGCAGTTGGCACAGTTTCGGCAGCGCCTTCAGTGCGGGAGTTTGGGGCGCGGCGTCCCCTCTTCTGCCGCCTCGGAGCCCGGGTGAGGCGCGAGTTATGGAGCCCCCCAGCTGCATTCAGGACGAGCCGTTCCCGCACCCCTTGGAGCCCGAGCCGAGCGCCCCTGCGCAGCCGGGCGCCGGGAAGCCGGGCGACAAGATGTTCCGGCTGTGGTACGTGGGTGGGTCGTGCCTGGACCGCAGGACCACGCTGCCCATGCTGCCCTGGCTCATGGCCGAGATCCGTCGGCGCAGCCAGAAGCCGGAGGCGGGCGGCTGCGGGGCGCCCGCACCCCGCGAGGTGCTCCTGGTGCTCAGCGCGCCCTTTCTACGCTGCGTCCCCGCGCCCGGCGCTGGGGCGGCGGCGGGGGGCCTGGGCCCCGCGGCCGCGCAGCCCAGCTCGGCGGTGTTCATCTTCGAGCACAAGGCGCAGCACATCTCGCGTTTCATCCACAACAGCCACGACCTCACCTACTTTGCCTACCTGATCAAGGCGCAGCCCGAGGACCCCGAGTCGCAGATGGCCTGCCACGTCTTCCGCGCCACAGACCCCAATCAGGCAAGGCGGCGGCTCCAGGGCACGGGGGAGGGTCCGGCGCCCGCGGGAGGAGTCGCGGGGCTGGCGGCGCTGGCTCCCTACTTTGGGGATCCACCGTGGTCTGTCTGCTGTGCGCGCTCTGCTCGGGGCGCATTTGAGCGCCAGCTGCTCGCGCTCCTCGGACCCCGAGTCGGGAAACCAGCGTTCCGGGGCGTGTTGGAGGTGGGGTGGCGGGGTCCTAGTAGCACCGAAGCGGGCTAAAGGGAGGGAGGCAGAGTGTCCCAGGACAGAGGAAGGGCAGGCGTGCCCCGGGAGGATGCGGGGAGCGGCGCGCGTGCAGGGAGGACCGCGGCGTCCGGAGCGTGACTGCAGATGCCATGCCTGGCCAGTGCGTGCCTGTGCGTGTTTCAGAGGAAACGCAGGGGAGGGTTGGGTTTCTGGAGGGCCCGCGTTCACTCTGGGTCTTGGTGGAGCTCTGCCCCTTGACCCATTTGGATGGTCACATCCTAGTCACAGAAGCACCCGCGGGTCTCGGTCTGGAAGGCTGCTTCCAGCCGGCTTAGGAAAAGTTACTAGATTTTGTCAGATTCTTGGCCAAGGACGAAATCTGCGTTGAGATGTGGAGTGGAAAGAGTTTTGCTGATTGGAGGCAGAATCCATAGCTACGTGGGTGGTTTCCAAAATCAGCGTCTCAGAAGAGGCAGAAATTTGTTTTCTAAGATAATTTCTCCAGAGTTTACTAAATCGAGGTGCCTGCTACCCAATAGTGTTATTTTTACTTCCTTAAACACTAGCTCGGTTTTTATCTACTGGCGAGAGTAATCTAAACAAAACTTTAGCCCAGTGAGTGTCTTTGAAAACAGGCTTTAAAAAATATGTGAAGAGTTTTGACCACACCCAAAAGCTCCGGAAACTCTATTCTATAGGTAGTTATTTAATGTTTGCATAGTACCTTAGGTCCTTTGGAGAAACAGTGTTGTCAAAATATAAACAAAGTCTCGGTTGCACCATGTGGCTGTTCCTCTGGTATCTGGAAAATGAATAGTCAGATGAGAAAAATAGCCTATAAATAAGGCTTTAATTTTTTTAAAAATTCATTATTTTAGTATCAGTAATTGAAAGACATTCTGTTTGTTCAGTAGATTTTCACAAACAGCCTGAGGATGAATTGAAGAAAAGAAAAGCTTATTGTCTTAGATTTCATCAGTCACTTTGTAAAGTAGTTTAATAATTTAACAACTCCCCAAGTGAAGAGAGCAATTTTAGCTTATGTGACCACTGTTATATTTATGGTAAGGTATCTTCTACAGATTATTTTAAGATACTGAACATGATTAAGATGCATTTTATGTTTATATGTTAAAAAAAACTTTTAATCTTTCACCTATATTGTGAAATTAGAGTGCAGCCTGAGTGCCTCTGGTATTTATTGGTAGTAAATTAAAAATACCCCCTTTTTTATCTTCATGATAGAGGTGTTAGAAGCTGAGTGTTAGAGGCTGAGTGTGCTTTTTGCTTTACAAATAATAATAATATACTTAGGCTCCCGTCCTCCTTTGATTTATGTAGGAGCAGTGGAAGCCATGTGTCTTTTTGATAAAAAACACAAACATAACACTTTCTGTTTATTGCTATTTCCCAGTTGAATCTTTGATCTAAAGCAGTGATTTTCCACCCTTTTTTTTGTATCATAGCACACATAAACTAATTACTAAAATTCTGCAGCACACCAAAAAATACGTATTTTTTGCCGATCTGACAAAAAATAGGTATACTTTTGATTCATGCACACTGAACAGCTATTGTTGTGTTGGCTGTGTCTTTTTTTTTTTTTGGACAATAAGGGAAAAGAGGTCAGTGCCCTAATAAGTATTGCATGCTTTAAAAATTCAGCACACCAGTTGAGAATAGATAAGCTAAAGAAATGGATTTCTGTTGGCTATTTTGAAAGGCCAGATGTTTTCTCTCTAGGGGTTATCTCCAACCATAAATCAGGGGTTATAAACTCAAATGCCTGGGAAGAGGATTGAGTGAGGACTGTGGAGAACTACCTAGTAGGTGTCCTTTCTTATGTTGCTATTCTGCTCCAGTTAGAAACCGAGTGAACAGGTTACAAATCCAGTGTTGCCAGAGCTTCTGATTTCCCAAGAGAAAGTGGAAATTGGGATTTTGATGAATGCATCCACATTTTAAAATACTAGAAACTATCTTAGACATTTAAGAATCCTCCCTGGGCCGTACAAAACACATCTGAGGGTTGGCTTCAGAGACCTAAGGACTGCCACTGCCAGCCTTTGGCATTAATATTTGTTGAGTGGACAAGTGCAGTCATCAGACACTGTGTGCTGTTTTCCACATATCCTTTTGAGTATCTGAATTCATTTCATATGGCTCTCTTAGCAGGGAACATTTAGAAACATTTTGGGGGAAGCATCTATTAAGTAAAACTCAGGTAAGAGATAAATCTTCATCTCTTATTGAGGGGATGATTCACCACATTATTACCATGTATGCCTCATAGAGTAGACTCTGGGTGGTCTGGGCATCCTTGAAATCAGAAGGGAAAAGTCATGCTGTTTGCTTTACCTCCTGAGTTCTACATTTGAAGAGGAGAATAATTTAGTTGTACTTTCAAGATAATTGTTAAGAGATTCTCCTCAGTATTTTCCTCAGTCACTGAACAAGTGTGGAAGGTAGCCTAGAGCAGGACGCCTGCAAACATCCCCAAATAAACGTGCCTCTGGTTTCTCCCTTTTCTGAAATGGGCCTGTCTGTAGGATGACTATATAATTTATTGTTTTTTAATTACTTTTAAAAATATATTTTTATTGATTTCAGAGAGGAAAGGAGAGGGAGAGAAAGATAGAAACGTCAGTGATGAGAGAGAATCATTGATTGGCTGCCTCCTGTGTGTCCCACACTGAGGATCAAACTGGCAAACTGGCATGTGCCCTTGACCGGAATCGAACCTGGGACCTTGCACTATCCACTGAGTCAAACTGGCTAGGGCTATAATTTATTGTTTAATCCGGGACAGTTTTCATGAAGAAAGGGGGCACCATTAATGATTACACAAGCATAACAAAGTACAAACCTAGATTGTTGACGGTAAACCGAGACATATGATGACCCTGTTAAATGGCGAAGTTTGTGTTCCTGCCGATCCAGAGATAAAGACAGAAACTGCTCACTGTTTCTATATATAAAATGATGAGGTTTTGCAGAATATCTGTTCACACATCTTTTTTGGGGGTGGATCTGAATGTGGCCTCAGAGATGGAAGCACGTTAGTAGCGGGTCTGTTTTGGGGAGTTGCCGTAGTAAACGTGCCCTCTGGTTCCAGACCTTCCTGATAGGTCATAGGCAACTTAAGGATGTGTCTGGAGAAGTCGTCAGTGGGAATGGCCTAGTACAGAGCCGTTTCTCCCAGGTGCACAGGCGCGTGGGGGTTGGGAGCAAACCAACCAGTTCCAGATCAAATATATGCCAACACAGTTTGGTTCCCATTTACTCCAGCCTGTGTAGTCTTGCACAGGAGAGTTGTCAGCCTAGCATATTTCAGCAAAACTTAGATATTTGAACTAGTGAAAGTTCTTACCTCTTCTTACTTTAAAAAATTCCACTGGCATAAATTGAGTTTTAAAACTGGTTGGGGATCCAAGAATTCTCTACCTATGATCTAGAATGAGTCACTAAAATTTGTCAAGTATTTATCTTTATCTACTTTCAAAAGGAGGCTGTATAGCATTATCTCAGTTTCCCTACTAAAAAAGCAAAAATTGTTTTATATCATGTGTATTTTACCATACCAGAGGCCCAATGCATGAAATTCGTGCAAGGGGCTCAGTCCTTGAAGCCCCAGCTTCATCAGAAGGTCGTCCAGAGGACATCAGGAAAGTTGTTTGGTCTATTTAGCAAATTACGCTTTTATTATTATCCTATATAATAAAAGGCTAATATGCAAATTGACCAAACGGCAGAATGACCAGTTGATATGATGTGCACTGACCACCAGGGGGCACAAACTTAATGCTGGAGCTTCCCCCTGGTGGCCAGTGTGGCTCATCCCAAAGCTCTGAGCCAGGCTCGTGGCTGGTGAGCACAGTGGCGATGGCGGGAGCTATACTCGCCTCTGTGGCAGCACTAAGGATGTCTGGCTGCCCCATGGGGAGTGGGCCTAAGCTGTCAGTTGGACATCTCCTGCGGGCTCCTGGACTGCTAGAGTGCACAGGCCCGAAACTCCCCCTTCCCCAGTGCATGAATTTTGTACACCAGGCCTCTAGTAGATTATAAAAAGCAAGAGTTGTTAGTGTTTATAAACATTGTTAGAGTTAATTATCATTTGCATGAGACTTTTAGCAGGAAAATTAGATATCTTAATTACAGCATGAAAATCATTTAAAAGATAAAAACATAATAGGTATAATTTTTAACTGTTTTTATTGATTTCAGTTATTGGATTTCAGAGATTGGAAAGGAGAGGGAGAGAGAGATAGAAACATCAATGATGAGAGAAAATCATCAATTTGCTGCCTCTTGCATGCCCTCTACAGGGAATCGATCTGGTAACTGGGCATGTGCCCTGATTAGTGCCCTGATCTGGATTGACCCCTGACCTCGTGGTTCATGTCAATGCTCAACCACTGGTGGTTGGGTCCCACATGTGTCTCCACCCAGGACTGGGGAACCTGCAATAAGTGAGCACATTTATATATTTCTTGAAGCTTCTAAGAACATATTTTCTGAGCTTTATTCAGGTAACCAATTTTCAACTTAATTTTTATTGATGTATTTTTAAAAAGTTATTTTTCAATTCTCTCTCATAGTTGATGGTCAGTAGCTTTGTGAATATAATAGACAGGAAACTAGAGAAATAGAAATGTATAAGTTTCCACAATTCTCCCTCTGCTTACTGAGTAGTTTGGTATTCTGGACAGACCTCTCCCTAAGTTTGATGTAGTCATTTTTTTGTTCTCTTCCCTTCCTGCTGATCTGAGGTGGAGGTTAATGTGCTCTGGCTCCATGGCAGAATCTTGCCTGTGATATCTTGGGGAAGGTAGAAATGTGTGCCGGGGCTTTCCAGGCACACATTGTGAAGGAGGGTTTTAATGAAGATTGAGGCCCTCTGTTATCAGGGCTTGTGTGTCATAAATCAGAGGCTATCAAACTTGATTCTGTGTCAGAATCACCTGGAGGGATTGTTAAAACAGACAGCTGGATCTGATGTTAGCAACTTCCCGGATGATGCTCAGACTACTGGCCTGGGGACCACAGTTTTGGAACCATGGCTCTCAATGATGTTATTCATGTGGTTGGTTGATTATATGGCCACAATGTTCCTTTGGTTATTTTTACAGTCATTCTCAGACTTGAAAGTTCAAGGTGAGTGTGAAGAGAAAAAATATCTGACTACAGAAAATTTTAATGAAACTCTTCTTTTTCTGCTTGAGAACTTTGCATCTCTTCCTCTCTTAATAGACATTATTCTGCCAGGCATCATAGACTATTCATATGTTGGATGGAAACTTTACCTTTCAAGCAAAAGTTTTAGGTTCTGAAGAGGGACTAAACAATTTTTTTGGGAATCTATCCTAATGTTACATTAAGATGAGTTTTTGCAAAAATCAAAGCTTTATTTATTTGCATTTAGTGAAATGACAATATTCAGCATTTTTGATATACTATCTATTAAGAAAATCAGGCAAAAAGAAATAAAGATTTAATATTTGGTGAGTAAGATAATGATTACTCTGAATAATTACTGCATACTATTCTGTTTATTCCCTTTTTTAAATTTTTAAAAAATTTTAAAATAAATCCCAGGGCCTTAGTTTTGTCAAATCATCTGGATGATTGTTTCATTTGGGCCATGTTAATGTGTCTGAATCAAGTCAACATGCAGCTACTTAGATATAAAATGAGGGGCAGATTAATTATAATTTAGTATGTTCAGAATAATTAACCAGGAAAAGGATTGTGCTTGAAATATGGTCTACATAAATATTACTACAAATTTACCAACTCATTGGGAGGCATTGACTAAGGATGTCTTTGGCCTGTTGCTGTAATGCTGAACACCATAGTATGTCTGTCTGAGCTTTGCAGTGCATTTCCTTAAAAGTTAACATTATTGCCGAGACCGGTTTGGCTCAGTGGATAGAGCGTCGGACTGCGGACTGCGGGGTCCCCGGTTCGATTCCGGCAAGGGCATGTACCTTGGCTGCGGGCACATCCCCAGTGGGGGGCGTGCAAGAGGCGGCTGATCGATGTCTCTCTCTGTCATCGATGTTTCTGACTTTCTCTATCCCTCTCCCTTCCGCTCTGTAAAAAATCAATAAAATATAAAAGAAAAAAAATTAACATTATTGAGCTCCTGCTGGGTGATGTCAATGCCTGTAGTGCATTTCCTAGGCTGTCACATTTTATCTTCACAGCTACCATGTATAAAGTGTACACCAGGATTCTCTCCCGTTTTACAGATGACATAACTGGTATAGAAAAGTTAACATTTTATTAAGGACACAAAGCTTGTAAAAATAGAAGCAGATTCTAGTCGAGGCAGACAGATTCTAAACCTGTTCTCTTATCTGCTGTGCTAGAGTACGGCTGAAAAATTGTTTTTAGTTGTTAGTGTTATGAACTTTTATGCTATCACTTTTACCCACTATTTCTTTTCAGCTTTATTGAGATTTAATTAACAAATAAAAATCGGATATACTTTAGGGTACACTGTGATTTTTAAAATTTATGCATCAAATGAAATGATTACCACAATCAAACTAATTAACATATCCATCACCTCACATTTTTTGGTGAGAAAACTTAAGATCTCTTTTTGCAAATTTCAAGTATACAGTGAATTATTATTAACTATAGTCACCATGCTGTCTGTACATTAGATATTCAGCACTTATTTATCCTGTATATCTGAAAGTTGGTGTCCTTTGGCCAATACCACCCCATTTTTCCCATCTGCCAGTCCCTGGCAACCACTGTTCTAACTCCCTGCATTTATGAGTTTGACATTTTCAGATTCTATATATAAGGAGATCATATATGACTCCAGATTCTATATATGACTATTTGTATTTCCCCCCACTTTTATATTAAAATTCTCCA
This sequence comes from Antrozous pallidus, assembly GCA_027563665.1. Classification (NCBI taxonomy): domain Eukaryota; kingdom Metazoa; phylum Chordata; class Mammalia; order Chiroptera; family Vespertilionidae; genus Antrozous; species Antrozous pallidus. The sequence continues at coordinate 39,489,852 of CM050519.1, read as the reverse complement.
AAGTTAAATAGGCATATTAACTTTGTAAAATAGTAATTAATGCTGAACGCATGCGTGGATGTAGTTATGCCAGTATGTACTTTTCTTTTATAGGAAGGAAAAAGTCTACATGATTTGTTAGGTTGGTGAAGCTAACCTGCTAGCCTTTTACTGAATCACTGGGAAATGTTTAGGATCAATGGGGCAATTTAAAATATAAAGGCCTGTCAAGAAATAGAATACAATATCATATATTTTCATATTGCTTTCATATTGTTATTAAAATTTTGAACAGAAATCTGAGCTCTGCTTCAAATTAGATAAAAGGTGATTAAATATTAGATGATTTGACTGTGAGTGGTGGACGCACAATGCAATATACTGATCTTGTATCATAGTAATGTACACACTTGAAAGCTATTTATCTTATTAATCAATGTCACCCCGATAAATTTAATTAAAAAATAATTATGGATGAATATAGGGGGCACATCCACCATACATGCCAACAGGCCTCTGCAAAAATCTATATGAAAACTAAAATAAAAACAGTGCACAGTGGTTAACAGCCTTGACGGAGCCAACAGGAAGGGACAGGAACAAACCATCTCATAGAAGAGGGAAGACCAGCTTTCATAACTGGAAAGAAGTTCAACCCAGCAGGCAGTGCACAATATTTAAAGAGTTAGGCGACAAGGATTTGGTGATTTTCAAAGTGAGCAACAGAATCAGGGCTGTCCAACACAGCGTAATGAAGTATCTCAGCAGGCATAAAGAGCATGCTACTAGATTCCTAAGGGGAAGAAATATTTGAAGAATCAAGACAATCACTTAATTTCTGGTAAACTCAGGAAAAATGCTTGGACTGCCCAGCTAAAGAGACTTAAACAGCTAACACCAGAGCAAAAGGTGAATTGAAGAAGCTGGGAACCATCTAGGCCTAAAAACAGATTTGTTTATTGGTTTGTAAAAGGCCTAAGCCATAAATGTATTTCTTCAGATTATATAATTTATTACTGAAAATCTGTATGAAGATACAATTGTGAGATACAAGACTACTTGATTTGCCCAACCAGAAATACTGACTTAGAATTTGAATTGATAACAAATTACTAACAAGTTACATAATACTGATAGTACAATGTTCTGCGATTTTTAAATTTGAGAATTTGTTGAATAGTAAAGACTATTCAACTGGTTAAGGGCATCCACAAAATGCAAGAACTAGAGCAGCATATTTAGGTTCTATATTTAGTCAAGAAAGATCCCATTACTTGGAAATCCTTCCATCCCAACCACTTATAAGAAATGAAACTTGGAATAGATCAGTAACTTAAAAAATAATAACTTTGATATACTTTTTGGTGGAATTGCAAAAACATGTATCAAAGATGTCTGAAATTAAACAACCAAAATTTTAATCCCATATTTTTTCCCTTTCTGTCATCTAATTATAGAGTATCAGGGACATAATAAATACTATCTGAAAGTCTTAACTCAGAGGTTTCCAAACTTATGGTTGTTCAGAATCCTTTTAAATGTAAATTAAGAGGTTAACATAATTATTTTACTGTTATTTTAAGTATGTTCACAAAAATGTAGATATAAACATTATATACTTATAGCTTTAGCTTTTAAACAACTCTAAAACCAAAACCAATTTACAAAATACCCACAAACACAAGTATAAAACCAGTAACATTTATTTTGTACTAACAGTCTAAATTCAATATGATGAAAGATATTATTTTCTAAACACATTACTATGGCACTGGATGCTATATATAGCACAGGTTCAGCGCACTGAGTTACTGTGGACCCTGTGGTGTTTTATGGGGGAGGGAATCATTTATTTCGGTTTAAACTCCTACAAAACCATATATCAGACCATTAGGTCACTGGGCTTTATTTAGCTAGTCTTAAAATTTAAATATTCTTTTCTCTTCAACCCAAGGTAATTAAGGTTGTACAACTTGGTGCCAATGTCCCTTGCTTTATTGTATATATTGTATAATGATGTAAGATGCATTATTTTTATATTTTAAACTTCATAGTACATGATATACTTTTATATCACAATAAACACACTTTAATCGTGTTTACTTTGTAATACTTGTAGTACTTATATACTTCATGGTTCAATAAAATATATCCAGATTCATGGTTGCATCTGTTTCTTAAATACATCTCCTAATATTTTTTTATTATTTTTTAATCTTTATTGTTCATTTTATTAATTACATTGTTCCCTTTTTTCCCCTATAGCTCCCCTCCACCTGGTACCCATCCCACCCTCCACCCTCACCCCCCTCCACTGTCCTCTCCCATAGTTGCATGATTTTTGTCCAGTCTCTTGCTGCACTTCCCACACCCCTTTTCTCCCCAGGAATTGTCAGTCCATTCCCTCTCTATGTCCGTGATTCTGTTACATCCACCAGTTTATCCTGTTCATCAGCTTATTAATTCACTTGATTTTTAGATTCATTTGTTGAGAGATGTGAATTTGTTGTTCATAATTTATACTTTTATCTTTTTCTTCTTCCTCTTCTTAAAGACTATCTTTCAGTATTTCATATAATATTGGTTTGGCAGTGATGAACTCCTTTAGCTTTTTCTTATCAGTGAAGCACTTTATCTGACCTTCAATTCTGAATGATAGCTTTGCTGGATAGAATAATCTTGGTTGTAGATTCTTGCTGTTCATCACTTTGAATATTTCTTGCCACTCCCATCTGGCCTGCATCGTTTCTGTTGAGAAATCCGCTGACAATCGTATGGGTGCTCCCTTATAGGTAACTAACTGTTTTTCTCGTTGTCTTTTAATATTCTCTCTTTGTCTTTTGCTCTTGGCATTTTAATTATGATGTGCCTTGGTGTGGTCCTCTTAGGGTTCCTATATATTGGGGTTCGGTGTGCTTCTTGGCCTCCTAAGTCAATTTCTTTCACCAGGTATGGGAAGTTTTAGGTCACTATTTCTTCAAATAGGTTTTCATTAACTTGCTCTCTCTCTTTTTCTGGCACCCCTATAATTTGGATGTTGGTATGCTTGAGGTTGTCCCAGAGGCCCCTTATACTATCTTCAATTTTTTGGATTCTTTTGGTTACTTGCTTTTTCAGCTGAGTGGATTTTACCTCTTTGTATTTCAAATCTTTAACTTGCTTCTTGGGGTGCTCCAGAGCACTTTAGGTCTTTGTATAATATTTTTTGTTTCAGTCAGTGTATGCTTAATTTCTAGTTGGTCCTTTTTCATATCCTTGAGAGTCTCGTTCATATCCTTGTAGGTCTCGTTCATTTCCTTGTAGGATTCATTCATTTCCACGTTGGTCTTGCTCATTTCCTTGCAGGTCTCGTTCATTTCCTTGTAGGTCTTGCTTATTTCCTTATAGGACTCGACCTTTTCTAGGAGCCTCTTGAAAAGCCCTATAACTGTGGTTTTGAATTCCATGTCCAGTCGTTTTTTTTTCCTCCATTTCTTTCACATCTGATTTCTTTCCATATCTCTGCATGGTGGCTGCTTCCCTGAGTTGGTCAATTAGCTTTGTGTGGTAGACTTCCTACAAGGGACAGTGGCTTAGCCTCCCCAGTTACCTGAGGTGGATATGGGTTGCACAGTCTTGTTGAAGTTAAGCTCAGGTTAATCATTGTTAGCACTTGGAGGGGTTGACCTCCAGGCCAATTGTCTGTGAAGTTCAGCTGTGTTCAGGTTGGATGGGTGGAGTCTCCGGGCCAAGCAGACAGCGTTAGCTCCGCCCTATGCGGCCCTAGGGACTCTGTGCCGGGGCAATGGCCGCCAGCACCTCTGAGAGAGAGCCGCTGCTGAGCTCCACTGGCTGGCTGCCGGAGAATTCAGCCTCTCCCCAAATGAGTCTGCGCACTCAATGTCTCACCCAGGGTTGCAAAACAATGCAGTTTGACGGTTTCCCGAATGAAAGAGCAAGTCACGAGCGCTCTCAGCGCAGTCAGGCAGCTGCGCTGTTCCCAAGCTCACGCGCACTCCGCACAAGCTCGCCTTCTCCACAAGCCGGCAGACCCCTGCAGCACCCGAGTTTCAGCGTGCCCTCCCACTGTCCAGTTTTTACCCCGTATGATAATGGGTTCCCTGGACTTTGCCCTGAGCTGGAGAATCAGTCCAGTGGGATGTCTTTGTCTCCCCTGTTCAAGAAAACTGGCCGGTTTTCAGCCGCCCGCCCTATCTGCTGGCTCGCGCTCCTCCAAACCTCTGACTCCGCATGAATCTTCAATGCTGTCCTCAGCCGCTACTCTGAGTCACAGTGTCTTATCTTCACTCTTATTTGTGGAATTTTCACTTAGCCAGCTTTCCGGTGATTCTGGATGGTGTTTGTTCTTTCGTTAAGTTGTAGTTTTGAAATTGCTGTGTATGGCAGCAAGATAGGTGTTTTACCTATGCTGCCATCTTGGTTCTCCTCTTCCTAATATTTTTTTTAAATTCTAAACAAAAGTTTACAAATATCCTTTCATCCTTTACTTCCCTGCCTTTACTACACTATTTCATAAAAGATACACTGGAGTTCAGCTTCACCATTTCTTAGACTGGTGTAGTTCAGTTTCATGCAATTTCTCAAGTTCTCTTACGTAAGTCCACCAGGTAGTTTAACAAGAGTTTGCTATCTCTCTGTTGATCGACACACCATAGGTATCCAGCATTTGATTGTCTTTGGAATTAAATTGTAAACTTCCAGGAGCCAGGTTAATAATAATAATAACTGATATGCATTCATAATAATAAAAACTCTAAGAAGAATATATACTTTACTTATTTGACAAGAGGGTCTCAAACTTTAGCATGCATCACCTAGAGGTTTTGTTATAATACTGACTGCTGGACCGCCCCCTGAGTGTCTGACTCAGTAAGTCTGGGATGAGGTCCAGAATTTTGTATTTCTAATAATTTCCAGGTGACCCTGATGCTGCTGGTCCAGGACCACACTTTGAGAAACTGCTGTAAACATAGGAGTTGGCAAAATATAGCCTTTAAAAAAAGAATTTTATTTGAACACAAGCCCACTCATCTGTTTGGATATTGTCTATGGCTCTTTTCATGCTACAATGGTAGAAGTGACTGTTTTGACAGAGATCCTGTGGCCGCCAAGCCCCAAATTCTTATTATCTGGCCCTTTACAGAAAAAGTTTGCTGGCCTCTCCTCTGGACAATCCAATTAAAAATTGGAATCCCCCCCCCTTTTTTTATAGGTGAGAAAGCTTTAATTTCCCTAAGGACACAAATTAGTGATTAGAAATCTGGGTTTCCAAAACCCATGCACGTTTTAAAACCTACTTTGTTAATTTTATTGATGGTTCTTAAATTTATCTCTATAGTGTAGTCCTCTCCGTTGAGCTTCAGCTTTTTTTCGGTATCTAAATGCTTATTTGACACCTGCACTTGAATATGTAGTTGCTGATTCAGGTAACCTAGGAATTATATTTGAGTCCTACCTTTTTGGTCCTGGAGGGAAGTCATGTTGATTCTGCCTCCAAAACTTAGTTTTAGTATGTCCACATCTATGACCAGTGCAGCTGCATCATCTCTTGCTGGGATTATTAAACTCTCTCAACTATTCCCTCTGCTCTCCTCTTGTCCTACTATTAATTCCTTCTCCCATGGAGCAGTAGGAGTGATGGTTGTAAAATTCAAAGCAGATCAGTTTTTCTTTGCACTCAAATAGGCAATTTTCTTCTCACTCAATCCTCTATGACTCCACCCCCTTTAGTATCTCCAGTCTCATGTTAGACTGCTTCTCACTAGCATGCTCTCTGTTTTAGCCATTTTTAAAGGAGTCCAACTCTTACATTACTTCAAAGCTTTTGCATGTGTTGTTCCTTTTCCTTTTTTTGTTTGTTTTTTTGTTAATACTCGAGGATATTTTTCCATTGATTTTTAGAGAAAGTGGAAGGGAGGGGAAAAGACGAAGAGAAACAATGTGAGAGAAGCACATCAATTGGTTGCTTCCCCCACATGACCGGACTAGATCTAGCCTGCAACCGAGGTTCGTGTCCTTGACTGAAACTGAACCCAAGACCCTTCAGTCTGTAGGCCGATGTTCTATCCACTGAGCCAAACCGAGTTGGGCCTTGTTCCCATTCTTTGCTAGATCAGCTTTTTCTCGGGTTTCTATTCTTTGCTTAACTCACAAATGTCACTTTCTCAGATTGGCCTCCAATGACCCTCTATCTAATAGATTAGCAAAGTATCCCAGTTTTGCACTTCTGTCCCAGCCCTGCGTTTGTTTTCCTTTTGTCCTTTAAATATTTAAAATTAAAAATTTTACTGGTTACTGTCACCATCTCTAGAATGTAAAGCTCTGTTCACAGTTGTATGCGTAGGACCTAGTTTTATAGCAGGGAATCATTAGAACAAATTAAAATTAAGTTGAACCCAGCAAAAGTGGCTCAGTTTGTTGAGTGCCCATTGCCCTGTGCACGGAAAGGTAGCTAGTTCGATTCCCAGTCAGTGGATATACCTGGATTGTGGGTTTGATCCTGGTCAGGGCATGTATGGAAGGCAACGGTCTGCCTCTGTCTCTCTCTTTCTTCCTCTTCCTCTCTCTAAGCATGACCTTTCATGAGGACTAAAAAAAAAATTAAGTTGAGTAAGAATTAGTCCCTGCCCTCAAGGAATTTAAATCTACAGGCAGAGTTTAAAATTTATGGGCAAGGATACACATATGTTCCTGTATTGGTTGCCTTTAGTTATCATTAATTTTAACAAATGTTGGTTGTATTATTTGTACTATATTATTTCTTTTTTTTAATGAATAGTTATAATTTTAGAGACATCATACTGCTTATAATATTAAATGATTTTATAGGGCAGGTGTTTTTAATAAGTTATGTAGTTTCTGAAAAAATTAGTAGGCTAATTTGAGATGGATTTTTTCTTGCCACATTAAAACACATGAAATTTATTGGTGCTACCCACATGGTACAGATGTTTCTGTCACATTGTCATTGAGTAATGTGAACTGAACCTTCAGGCATCTGAAAGATGATCAGCAAGAATGATGTTCTTGCAATAATTGGATTATTTTTCAGTTTCAGTTCAGCTCAGTTATTTTGGCTTCTCAGTGGGTAATGATCTCATTTGGAAGGCGATTTAAGATGTTTACTCAATGCTTTGAATGGATTCTGTAAGTTTTTACTCCAAAGTCTAAAATTGACTATTTAAGTCTTATCCCAAAAAGGGCAGGAAGGACCCAAAAGGTGTCTCAAACATTTTTTATTGAATCAAAATGGTAAATGGGCTTATGTTCAGATGATGGCAAAGGTAAATGCAGTACTAGAATCCTTCCAGAATCACATAAAAAATACAACTAATATTCAGAACAACCATCACTCAGAACTGCTTGAAATCTAGCTGAATGGAAATCCTGCAAATAGGGAATTAAAAAAGAAGCCCTATCAAAACTGGTAGGAGGGACAGAGGCACAGACAGGCTGGTTCCACACACACAGGTGGCAGTTTTTAATGGGGAGGGATATCTTAACTGCAGAGGTCCCCCTCTGAGAGTTGAGGGGTACCACCCTAACACTAGACACCTCAGTTCAGGGTTCTAGTGCTGGGAAGAGAAGTCTGCATAACTTTGGGCTGTAAAAACCAGTGGTGATTGAGAAAAACAAAGGCTGCTGGAGTCCCAGGCAGTTCCTCCGAAAGGGCCCACATATGGACTTATTCCCTCTGATCTCCAGCAGTGGGGCCACAACTCGAAAGGAACAAGGCACATACAGGGAAGAACTAAATCTAAGCCTTATCTAGCATCAGGGAAAGATCTGGGGTTGTGGGGGTGGGGATAGCTTTCTCCCAGACAAAGTGCTGGGGGAAGCCATTGTTTCTTTGCTAAGTCCTCCTCACCACAGCAGTCACAAGTAGGTGCCATTATCTGAGTCTTCATCAGCCTTGCTTACACTGTTCATACCATTCTGGTGATTCCTTGAGGCCCACCCCACCCAACTGTGGACTCATCCAAGCTATTTCCATACAACTGGCCTTACTTGGTTCATGCTTCTGACTTTTCTAAAATCTCTCAAACAAGTAGCAACTAGCCTCAGTGTACTCTGTACCTTTCAGTAAATGGTCTCAGCCCAGCACCAGTGGCAGCCCACCTTGGTTTGCAGTTCGGTCTCTTATGGGCATCTTCAAACCCATCACAAGTAGAAGCCATCTGCAGATTGCCCATTAGCTCGTGCCTGGTGGCCCCAGGCAGGGCTCAGGCAGTGGCTGACTTTGTATCTCCTTGAAGGCTTCAGAACCAGTGCACCTGGTGGATAGCTTCAGACCACACTGGATTACAACCCTACCTCCATAAGTCACAAACTCAAGGGGTGGACTTGGTGAGCACCAAAGCCCCACTGAAGCAAGTCCTGCTCTGTAGGGTTGACATCTGCACAGAAGCTCTTTAGCTGTAGTCAAAGGCGGTCCTTTCAGCCAATTGGCCTGGGGATAAATTCTTCCCTGTGATGCCAACAGCAACCAAGGCTCAACTACAGCAGGACAGTGCACACAGCCTATACAGTGTCACACTTGTAGCATCCAGCTCAGGTGACTGGGGAGGCTGCACCATTGTGCCCTATAGGACACCTACTATACAAGGCCTCTCTACCAAGTTTGGGAGACATAATAGCTTTACCTAATAGAAACAAACACAAGGAAGCAGCCAAAATGCAAAGACAAAGAAACCTGTTGCAAATGAAAGAACAGGAGAAATATCCAGGAAAAAAAAAAAAACCTTAATGAAATGAAGGCAAGCAAACTACCAGATAAGAATTTAAAACAATGGTTATAAGGATGCCCAAACAACTTAGCATATCAAGGAACTTAGTGATAACTTCAACAGCATGAAAAATATTTAGGAACCATAAAAAAGAACCAGTCATAAATGAAGGATACATAAACTTAAAATGAAGAATAATTTATAGGTAATCAACAATAGAGTAGAATTTGCTCATAATTAAATCAGTGATTCGGAATATGAAGATGCAAAAACACCCAATTAGTACGGTAAAAAGAAGAAAGAATCCAAAAATATAAAGATAGTATAAGAAACCTTTGGGACAACTTTAAGCATACTAACATTGGCATCGTGGGGGTGCCAGAAGGAGAAGGGAGGATGCAAGAAATTAAAAATGTATTTGAAAAAATAATTATAGAAAACATGCACTACTTGATGAAAGAAATAGACTTACAAGCCCAGGAAGCACGGAGAGTCCTCAACAAGATGATTCCAAAGAAGCCCACACCAAGACACATCACAATTAAAATGCCAAAGATTGCCGAGACCGGTTTGGCTCGTGGATAGAGCATCGGACTGCGGACTGAAGGGTCCCGGGTTCGATTCCGGTCAAGGGCATGTACCTTGGCTGTGGACACATCCCCAGTGGGGGGCGTGCAAGAGGCAGCTGATCGATGTCTCTCTCTCATCGATGTTTCTGACTTTCTATCCCTCTCCCTTCTGCTCTGTAAAAAATCAATAAAATATATTAAAAAAATAAAATAAAATGCCAAAGATTAAAGACAAAGAGAGACTCATAGAAGCAGCAAGAGAAAAACAGTTAGTTACCTAGAAGGGACCTCTCATATGACTGTCAGCTGATTTCTCAACAGAAACTTTGCAGGCCAGAGGGAGTGGCAGGAAATATTCAAAGTAATTAATTGTAAGGACCTACAACCAAGATTACTCAGCAAAGCTATCATTTAGAATTGAAGGTCAGATAAAGAGCTTCACAGACAAGTAAGAGCTAAAAGAATTCATGACCACCAAACCAGAAGTACAAGAAATGATGAGTCTTCTTTCAGAAACAGAAGAAAAACGAGATAAAAATATGCACAATAAAGTGACAATATATACATACCTATCAACAATTGAATCTTGAAAATGGCAAAGCACTTAGATGTGACTCAGCACCAGACTGGCTATACCACCCCTCTTTGACCTCCACCGCCTACTCTCCCCAGATTCCACAACTCCACCCCTTCTCTTGCACCTCAGCCATGGATCCTCAGCCAGCACTACTACTCTCTTGGAAGCCATAGAAATCAAATGTGATCTGAACAGGGGACACCCTCTAAAGCAAAGGAGATAAAGGAGTGGTGCTATATCTGACAACAGGAATATGCTGTTTGCTCTTCATATCCTACCATCCAGAAGTGGCCATTCTGATAGAACATTAAACAAACTGCTGCAGCTACACCTGAAGTGACACTGCAGTGAAGGTACTTCTGAAGTGGTACACCTGAAGAGATAATACTCTGCAAGGAGGGGATGTTACCTTCCAGCATTCAGTACACACATCAAATCTGAGACCTCTCTGTAAATCTGTTTCTCTGATAGAAAGGATACACCAGTCTGGCTACCAAAGGTTATGGGGGAAAAGATGATGCCAGTTATGTAGCCATCATTCCCAATGGCATACCAAAGGACTTATTGTCCTTGAAGGAGTAAAGGTCCTCTTGCCTAAGGGGTTATGCTCTCTTAGAAATAAAATAATGATCCAGTTGGAACTATAAAAATAAAACCACCCCCCCCCAAAAAAAACAAAAACAATTGAATCTTAAAAATTGAAATAAACGAACAAGCAGAATAGAAACAGACTCATAATTACAGAGAACATTTTGACGGTTGCCAGATGGAGGGTGATTGGGGAAATGGGTGGAAAAGGTGAAGGGATATACAAATTCAAATTAATATTTATAGTGTAGTCATGAGGGTAGAAAGTACAGCATAGGGAATATAGTCAATTATATTCTAATAAGTAAGTACTATGTCAGATGGATATACGATTTTTTTGGGATAATCTTTCAGTAAGTTTTATAATGTCTAATCACTGGGTGTACACCTAATGTAATGTATGTCAACTGTAATTGAAAATAAAAAGTTATTTAAAAAAGGAGGCAGGAGGTCAGTCTTTGTGAAAAGTATTCCAGCGGGTGTCCCTGCATCCTCAAGTCTGCCTTGGACTTCTCCTTTAGACCAGTACTTCTCAAACACAAAGATCCCCTGGATTACCTGGGAGACTTTAAAAAACACAATCGCTAATGTAGTACACATAAAATATGGAAACAATATGTAGACATACTAAATAAAATTAGGTGTCTTCCTGCTAGAAAAAAAGTAAACAAATGAACGAATGGAGGGGAGATCTACCAGGATGAGACCAGCGATGGGAAAGAAAACAGCTGTGGCCAACATCCACAGTAAACTGTTGATCGATAATACGATGTAAGATTTATATTCTGGATATTTTTTGTTTGCTTAAACAGCATGTCCTGTGACGGAGTAATTACTTCCCTTGTATTCATTTTATCTGATGTTTAGAATAAGAACAATTAATAGGTTGATTATAATGTTCAGTGGCCATGAGGGCATGAAGCAGGAAGCCATACGTAGGATGTATTCACAGTCTGCGGTACAGTATTCCCATGGGTTGGGCCTCTACTTTAAAGAATACACACTCAAGGAAAGAAAACTTTATTTTTTCCAGGAAAAATGAAGTGCCACAGTCATTAGCCTTTCTTAATACAGGTCCTCTGCTTCTTCCTCTTCTCCTCAGAAAAGGCATTTTCTCCTCATTCCTTCATTGCTTTCCGGTATAATTTGTGTACCTACCAGCATCCCCATGTTTCTTCAGTGTTTGGTCCCTTCCTCAGGGTAGGAGAATACTTTTTGCTCTATTGATGAAGCAGGGTGTGTTTTCTGAAAGAGCTTCTCTGTTTTGTTATTGTTTTTTTTATTAATGATTGAAATGATCTTTGAAAATCTCCTTTCCATTAGTAAGCTTGACCTGAAGACAGATATTGCTGATGCTGCATTGTTCAAAACATCAAATATAGCTGTTATTAAGGCAAAAGGCAAACATGTAAATAGTTTCATAACATGTCTGCTCATTTAAAAATGGTTGTTTTCCTTAGCTCCTGGAGTGGAGGATAAACTCGGGAGTCACTTCTGCAGAGAAACAGGCTATAATGTTCATATCGAGTATGGGAGTTGATATCTGTTAGCATTGGGTTTGTTACTCTGTTGACATTACCCTGAGAAACCAGTTAGGTTAATAGCTTTCGTGTATTTGTGTTTCTGCCAATTAATAGCTTCTCTGGAAAAGTTGTTGGCTGTGATTTTGCTGTGATTTTTCTTTTGAGAGCAGAATCAATTCTGGACATCGACAGTGGGAGCAAACGTATCTGTGCCCTGTAATTTTCTGTTATCTACTTACATTTTCCAGACCATTTATTTTTAGAAGTCCTTGCACCACAGTGAAAGAGAATTACAACAAGCTCTTTGCCTACATATACTTAGATCTCCATAAATCAAATGGATACTTTGAACTGATTAGTTTTCTAAAATTTGTTGATTTAAAAAATATTTGTTAAATTTCCTGCACAGGGCTTAGTGTATGTTTTCAGTTTTGGGTTCTTACTCTCAGTGAACAGAATGCTCATTTGTTGAATGCAGGTAAGGTAAATGTAAGAAAATCTCATTCTTAACTCATGTCATTCTATGTTTTGAACATGTTCACTTATCATCTGTCTTATAAGAAGCAACTCCTATTTGAGTCTTCATTTGCTGTTCAATGGCTTTGCAAAGGAGAAAAGTCTACTTATTATTGACTATGTATGTCTACCATATAGAACAGAGATAACGGACCTCCAGGGAGAGAAGCCAGACATAGGAAATGGGAACTGTGGAACCCATTCCTCCATAACATGAAAAATCTATGAATCTGGACCATGGTTTTCCAAGTTGTTCCTTTGTTCATTACCTCATTCATTCATTTGCATCTTCAACCATCTATTAATTTGTTCAGGTATTAGGTGAATTGAATGTTTTTTATGTGTCTGGTGTACTACATTAGACATTAATATGGAATCCTACATAATAAAAGCGTAATATGCAAATTGACCATCTCTCCAATTAAGCCACACCCATAGCCACGCCCACCAGCTAATCAGGAGCAAATTATGCAAATAAACCCCAACCAGGATGGCTGCGGCCACTGAGAGTAGGAGTGAGGGTTGGGTTTCCCCAGCAATGGAGGAAGCCACACTTTTTGCCTGCCCTTGCCGGCCTAGGCCTCCACTCAATGCTACAAAGTTTCAAGTACAGAAGATATATCCCAACAGAAATGGCGGCAGCCATGGAGCTGGAGAGAGCAGAGCCTAGGATTACCCGGGCGATGGAGTGTACACCTAATGTAATGTATGTGATACCCAAGCTTCTGCAGCCTTGGCCAGCCTAGGCCTCCACTCTAGGCTACAAAGCTTCAATCATACAAGGTAAATGTCCCAACATAAATGGCTGCCACCACCAAGTGAGCAGAAGGCTTGGCTCTGTTCCAGGCTATAAAATTTCAATTGTAGAACATAAATTAATCCCAGATCCAGGACCTCTATTTGGGTCTCTGGGGGATGTGGCCAGCCTGCAAACCACCACAGGCCTCTTGCCCAGGCCACCCCATGCCCTATGGGAACCCCCCACCCTGATCTAGGATACCCTTCAGGGCAAACCAGCTGGCCCTCACCCATGCACCAGGTCTCTATCCTATCTGATAAAAGAGTAATACGCAGATTGACCATCACTCCAACACACAAGAGGGCTGCCCTCATGTGGTCAAAGATCCTGCCCCCATGTGGACACAAGATGGCCACCACAAGATGGCCAGCAGGGGAGGGCTGTTGGGAGGTTCCAGGCCTGCAAGGGAAGGCAGTTGTGGGTGATCAGGCCAACAGGGGAGGGCAGTTAGGAGGGACCAGGCCTGCAAGGGAGGGAAGTTAGGGGTGACCAAGCTGGCAGAGGAGGGAAGTTGGGGGCAAACAGGCTGGCAGGGAAGCAGTTAGACATCAATTAGGCTGGCAGGGTAGTGGTTATAGGGGGGGATCAGGCTGGCAGGGAGAAGCAGTTAGGGGCAATCAGGGAGACAGGCAGGTGAGCAGATTGGAGCCAGCAGTCTGAGATTGGGCCTAAATAGGCAGTCGGACATCCCTCGAGGGTCCCAGATTAGAGAGGGTGCAGGCTGGGCTGAGGGACATCCCCGGACCCCCCGTGCACAAATTTTGTGCACCAGGTCTCTAGTAGTATATAAAATAAATGCATTCTCTGCTTCATCTATCTTGTAGTTTTGTGGAGAAGCGAGGAAGAACTAAGGAAAAGAAACTCACCCTGCAGTAGCTGAGAGCCTGGGTTTTGGGGGCTGGTGGTTGGGACTCAAAGCCCTACCATTATGGGCTCCATGGTCCTGGGCAAGCAGCACCTCTCGGTACCTTGCTCTCCTAATCTGTAATTTGGGGAAGATAGGATTGTCCTGAGGATTAAGTGAAACCATTCACAGGAAGCATTTAGAATGGTGCTATATAATAAGTGCTCTATAAATGTTAGCTACAAATCCACACACAATCCAATCTCAGACTGTGATAAGGGCTATGAAGAAAATGATTGTGGTGCTGTGCGATACTTACTCTGGATTGGTTTGAGTAGTAGATCGATTCTCCAACTCTCCGTTGCTAATAAAATCTTACATGTTTCTTAAAGATATTTGTTCTTTTGCCACTCAGCCCACATGGGATACTGGCCCCATCCTGGCTCCAAGGTGGGAAATGCTTTGACTCATCCAGGAATCTAGGCACAAACTAGTTTATAAGGTTGTATTTGGCAATCCAGGGAATGTGTCTCAGTTTTTGCCAAGAGGAGAGAAATTGGGTTGGGGCTCTCGAGAAAGTTTTCTCCTTGATCGTGTATAGATTTAAAGCCTGCAAGTCTTACAATTCTTTTACTGCCAGGGTGACAACGGGACTAACGCTGAGGGAGGCACTCTTGAGGGATGGGAAAAACTGCGCCTGAACTGGGGGCATGCCTGATTATTGCCTACCTGCAGGCCTTTTCCGTTTATGAAAGTCGTTGAATTTTCTGGTACTTGAAGATAAAAGCAATACATGAGTTAGGAAAGGAAAGGTTTTTGTGGACATGACAATTAAGAGTAACACCCTGGTTTGCTGAAATTTTGACTAATGGGTGCGTTTCATATTGATAGGAAATCTGGTTGGAGGAGTCTGGGAGAAGTACACTTTAGGGGCAAATCAAGAGTTTTCATTTGTCAAGTAAGAGGGCTGGATGTTAGCAGTGATTTGCACACTTTTTCTTTTTCTGACCAAAGATACCCGAGACAGATGACAACCTTCGTCAGGAATTATGATTTATATTTATTTATTTATTTTTGCCAATTTTAAATAGTTTTATTTAAGACATCGCATTTTCCACTTTACAATACAGTTAAAAAGTGCTTTATATTTCCTTTCCCTGTGCACAGTAGTCTGTATTCAAGTATCAAGAATGCCTAGTTATTTACTATACAGCAGCTCAACTTTTAAAACTGCCATAGAATTTGCTACAGATTTGGGTCCTTCAATATTTTGTGTGGAACAATGCTATGCTCAAAGCTGGCTTAATCAACCTCTTCAATGGTGGGCCCAGAGGAGGCACCGCCAGATGGAGGAACTCCGCCACCAGGGAAGCCCCCAGGCATTCCTCCTGGCATGCCTCCTGTCCTCTGGTACAGCTTGGTAATGATGGGGTTGCAGACCTTTTCCAACTCTTTCTGCTGGTGTTCAAATTCTTCCTTTTCTGCAGTCTGGTTCTTATCAAGCCAGTTGATGATTTCATTGCACTTGTCCTCATCATTGATCTTGCCTTGAAGTTTTTCATCTTCAATAGTTGCTTTCATGTTGAATGCATAGGATTCAAGTGAATTCTTGGAAGACACCTTGTCCCGCTGCTTCTCATCTTCAGCTTTGTACTTCTCAGCTTCTTGGACCATGTGCTCAAAGTCTTCCTTGCTCAGAAGACCCTTGTCATTAGTGATGGCAATCTTGTTCTCTTTTCCTTTACCCTTATCCACAGCAGAGACATTGAGGATGCCATTGGCATCAATATCAAAAGTGACTTCAATCTGAGGAACACCACGAGGTGCGGGAGGTATGCCTGTGAGTTCAGACTTGCCAAGCAGGTTATTGTCCTTGGTCATGGCACGCTCACCTTCATAAACCTGGATGAGCATGCCTGGCTGGTTGTCAGAGTAAGTGGTGAAGGTCTGTGTCTGCTTGGTGGGGATGGTGGTGTTGCGCTTGATCCAGGACCGTCATGACGCCACCAGCCATCTCAATGCCAAGGGAAAAAGATGTGACATCCATCAGCAGCAGATCTTGGATATTTTCAGATTTGTCTCCAGAGAGAATGGCTGCCTGGCAGCTGTACCATAAGCGACAGCCTCATCAGGGTTGATGCTCTTATTCAACTCTTTTCCATTGAAGAAGTCCTGGAGGAGTTTCTGAATCTTAGGGATACAAGCCAGCCACCAGGACAATATCATGGATCTGGGACTTGTCAAGCTTGGCATCACGAAGGGCTTTCTCTACAGGGTCCAGGGTGCCACGGAAAAGGTCAGCATTCAATTCTTCAAATTGGGCACTTATGATAGAGGTATAGAAGTTGATTCCTTCATAGAGTGAATCAATCTCAATACTGGCCTGGGTGCTGGATGAGAGAGTACGCTTAGCACGTTCACAAGCGGTACGAAGGCAATGGACAGCCCTCTTCTTCTCACTGATATCCTTCTTATGCTTGCCTTTGAACTCTGCAATGAAATGGTGGACCATTCGGTTGTCGAAGTCTTCTCTACCTAAGTGGGTGTCCCCAGCAGTAGATTTGACCTCAAAGATTCCATCTTCAATCGCAAGTGCCACCTCCCAAATCAAAGATCAGCACATTTCTTTCACCTCCAACTTTTTTGTCTAAACTGTAAGCAATAGCAGCGGCAGTTGGCTCATGGATGATTCTGTACATTGAGACCAGCAATAGTTCCAGCATCTTTGGTGGCCTGACGCTGAGAGTCATTGAAGTATGCAGGTACTGTGACAACAGCATTGGTAACAGTCTTCCCAAGTTAGGTTTCTGCAATTTCCTTCATCTTTGTCAGAACCATGGATGACACCTCCTCTGGATAAAAGCTTTTTGTCTCTCCCTTGTATTCTACTTGGACCTTAGGCCTGCCAGCATCATTCACCACCATGAAAGCCAATGCTTCATGTCAGATGGACAACAGTGTCATCAAATCTACGTCCAGTCAAGTGCTTGGCATCAAAGACCATGTCGGTAGGATTCATTGCTACTTGATTCTTTGCAGCATTACCAATCAATCGCTTAGTGTCAGTAAAGGCAACATAACTTGGGGTGGTTCGGTTTCCTTGATTGTTGGCAATTATTTCCACTTTTCCATGCTGGAATACACCCCTCAAGAGTAGGTGGTTCCAAGATCAATGCCAACTGCAGGTCCCTTAGACATGGTTGCTGGCATGCACGTTCAGCTGGCACAGATTGACCAGAGCTGGTGTCCCCGCGTTCAATGAGCAGGAGTGATTTTTAGAGCTTGGTCACCATTTTCATGAACATTGGGCCATTGGAACCTTGGGCCCCTCCCCAGGTATGTTGAATCAGAATGTCTACCTGGGAATCTGTTTAAAAACTGGTGACTGGAATGCAGCCACCTTGGCAGTTGTGCAGCTTAGATTTGGAGAACCACAGCACTAGGAGGTCAAGACCCCTTCGTGTACAGGCATTTTGATCACAACCCTAGGAACTGACTTCGGTTAATTTAAGATCAGGAACCAGCAAGATCCACAGGACTAGGCACAGCACCATCTTGTTAAAAAGCCTTAGCTACCATCATGACACCATTGCTTCTTGATGTCACCTCTGGTCACATTGTTAGGATGTGCATTCTTTCAGCAGTGATAGTCAAAATGCCATATCTGACTGCAGGCATAGTAGCAATATTGTAAGGGTTTTAACAGTTGTCAGTGCTTGGGTATTTGATTGATGGTTATTAGACCAGTAGGGGCCCAGTGTATGAATTTGTGCACTTTGAAAGGAACTCTGGGCCATGAGGCTGCGGTGGGCACTGGGGCAGGTCTTGGACCATCTTCCATGCCCCACTTGGCCCCTTCCTCCATGACCCCTAGTCCCATCTTCTGGCAGCCCCGCTTCCTCCACTGCTCCCAAGTGCTGATGGTGCTGGCCCCACTCATACCCACTGACAGTGTGGAGCGATTGGGGCTGGCTCCAGCAGCGGGTGCGAGTGGTGGCTGCTGCCCCGTTGGGCCCTCAGGAGCAGGGGGAGGTGGAGAAGCCCTCGGGGGCAATTGGGGTCAGCAGCCACCGCTTATACCCATTGACAACGCTGAGTGATCGGGGCTGGTGATGGGTGACACACGGGAGCAAAGAATTTTCAGTAACCACCAGTGCCATGCCCTAATGACAGCGACTAGCGACCTGCGTAGGTCTGGTGCCCCTGCTCACCTGCTCCGCCATCCCGTTGTAGCTGACGCCTGCCCTGATCTGTGCTCTGCCACCAGCTGCCGATGCCTGCCATGGTTTGCATGCGTCCTCTGATGGTCAGCACATGTCATAGTGACTGGTTGTTTGCTTGTTCTGCCATCTGGTCTATTTGCATATTAGGATTTTATATATATACTAGAGGCCCAGTGCATGAAATTCGTGCATGAGGGGGGTCCCTCAGCCCAGCCTGCACCTTCTCCAATCTGGAACCCCTAGAGGGATGTCTGACTGCCTGTTTAGGCCCAATCCCACTGGGCCTAAATCTAGGACTGCTGACTCCCAACTGCTCACCTGCCTGCCTGATCACCCCCTAACCACTACCCTGCAAGCCTTATTGATGCCTAACTGCTCCCTTGCCAGCCTGTTTGCCTCTAACTTCCTTCCCCTGCAGACCTGGGTCCCCCACAACTGCCCTTCGCTGTAGGCCTGGTCACCCCCAACTCCCCTCCTCTGCTGGCCTGGTACCCCTAACTGCCATCCCCTGCAGGCTTGATCACCCCCAACTGCCCTCCCTTGCAGGCCTGGTCCCTCCCAACTGTCCTCCTCTGCTGGCCATCTTGTGGTGGCTATCTTGTGTCCACATGGGGGCAGCCATATTGTGTGTTGGAGTGATGGTCAGTCTGCATATTACTATTTTATTAGATAGGATCTTTGTTACTTAACTGTTAAAATGCCACTTTACAAATCGATAGCTGGGTAAATTCCATGAGAAATCAGGTACCAGATCAGCCTCTAATCATAAGGTTATGTTGCATAGTCATTGCAAGGACATTACTAGCCATGCTTTGCCCAAGAGGTGACTTTCATCAGACAGTGACAGGCTGTCCTGGAGAAGAAACGAGCCAAGGACACACTGAGGCATGATTAGCAGCAGTGTGACAAGCAGCAGGGAAGTGAGTTGTCTGTGATGGGGATGAGCCAAGGACGGAACTGGCTTCAAGGCTGAGACAGGCCCCCTCCCAAAGAATGAGATGCTCTGCAGAAAGAAATTGCCCTAATTAATATAATTAAGGCTTTATTCATGGTCATTTCGAGCTGCATTGGCAGCTAGGCAATTTGCCCAAGGTAGTAAAGATTCTCTCAGCTTTGGAAAACGATGCTGCAAGCATTTTGGAGGAAATCTAGCTTTGCCACATCTTTTTTCCCCCGTCTGCTTAAACCTCTACCCTCATAGGTTTTCAAGTGGTGGATGGAGAACATTTAGTCCTGGAAGGAGGCAGCAGCATATTAACTCTACTATCTAGTAAGAGACAGGTTTCTGATTTGGATTCCCCAGAAATAAAACAAAATGTAAATGTTAACAGTCTTTGTGCTGATTTATTTTGAGATAATGTGCACTTTGGGAGTTATCTTAGATATGATATGAACTTCAGAACATTGGACACATTTGCATTTGTTTCTCTTTTTCAATTTGCCACCCATAATTGAACTTTTATACTTAAAAATTCATTGAGCTTGGCTGGTGTGGCTTAGTGGTTGATCACTGGCCTATGAACCTAGGAGGTCTTGGTTCAATTCTAGACGGGGCACAGTTCTGGGCATGTGGTTATTGTGGGCTCGATCCCCAGTGGGTTGTGCGTTCGATCCCCAGGCAGGGGAAGGGCATGTAGGAGGCAGCTGATCAATGGTTCTCATCATTGATGTTTCTCTCTCTCTCTTCTTCTCACTTCCTATCTGAAATCAATAAAAATATGTATAAAGAAAAAAATTAGTTGATCTAAGAAAAAAAATAATGGTATCAGTGTAGGATATTTAGAGGGTGACTTTTGGTTACATGTTAGAGCCAAGCATGTCAAACTCAGAGGCTAACACAGGCCAAATGAATGAGGCATGTGGCCCGCAGGCCATGAGTTTGACATGTCTATGTTAGACCTTGGAAGCCAGGACACACTCATAGTCATCAGAGTGTTTTAATTTCAGCTCCATTACGACCATGAACATGGTTGAGCTAATGAAGTGTAAAGATTAGCGAGTTAGCAACCAGGCATGAAAGATTGGAGTGATTTCTGCAGAAATAGATGAACTGTGGTAGTAGCATAAGCTTGCCTTACAGGTGAGGGAAGCTGTTGAGAGAACACATGTTTAATGAGTCACTCCAAATTCTCTGACATGAGGTTCGTACTGTGTCTCCAGGGACTGGTTCTAGAGTTTAGAAAAAAGTGACAGATAATTTTTAACAATTAAGGATTTTGTTCTTTAGTGGAATGTTGCCCTTAATCTGTCTGAGACTTTTTAAGTCAGTACATCTACCTGTATGAAGGAAATTAAGAACTCTGTTAGGAAATTTTAATGGCATTGGTTGTTTTATCATTCTAACATTTCTAAAAAGAGTATAGCATTTATGGGTTTAATTGAGTTACATATTTCTTTCAGTAGCTTCATGATGATTTCCGAGTTGCTCAGAAACATAATCATGCCATTCTGAAAGAACATGCAGGTATAGCTGGCAAGTTGATAGCTCCTACTAATTTTTGAAGTTGTAACGTTAAATAAATTTATAGCTCCATTATGTATGGAAATGGGAGCTTGAAAACATATGGTAATTGAAATCCACACATAGTCCTTCACTTGGGATCCTTTTCAGACTGTGGTGAGAAATAAAAATCATAGAACAAACTCTTTTTATTGTAAGCTCTCACTTGCATTTCTCTTATACCACATGTACTGAAGATTCTAAGATGCATTAAAATATTTTTTAAAAAAGTAGTAAACTGAATATGAGCTCCTCATTGTCTTGCTCCTTCCTTTCTATGGTACAGACATTCATGGGACCCCAAACTTAGACAGAATAGTAGATGCACTCTTCTGTAATCTAGTTACTTAAGTAATCATATTAGTATTGAAAATGACAACCAAAAATTATGTTCATGGAAACAGATCATGAAAGGGTGCAGCTTAATCTTGTATAATGTTAGTGTCTGGTTTTGAAGACTCTATAGTCATTGTCGGGGTATTTGGCTCAACCCTTTATGTCAGTCTCTCCTTTTTTCGGCCCAGCCCCATTGCTCAGAGGATGCCCAAGCTCCTTAACATGGCTTAGGTTCTGCCCCTTTCCCTTTTCCCCACCTGCCACTCTGGCTCTGCCTTCCAGCTTCTTTGAACATCTCATGTCCCCTTCCCATCTTTATGTTTACATGCCGATCTTCACACCGATCTTTTTGTTGGGAATGTCTTCTTGCCCACGATTCTGGTGGAGTGGTCTCCTAATCTTTATAGGCACCACTCAAGTCATTTCTTTTCCTGTGCCATCTTCTTTGATATCAATTTCCAGCCCCCATTTGAAGGTTGCTTCTTCCTATGTGCTCCCAGATTCCTTATTTATAGCTTTATCATGCAGTTGTCTAGTAATCTTATTGTTCATTTATAAGCCTCTCTCCACTGCTAGTTGGTAAACTCATTGCAAGTTGAGACATTAATCACTCTGTGGTACACCTGAAACTAAAAATATATAATATTGAATATAAACTCTAATTAAAAAAATTAAAAAATCTGAGGCAGTGCCATTTTTGTATCTTTAGCATCTAGCACAATGACTGATATGTATTCTGCATTCATTGATGCTTTGTGGAAATAATTTCAGCAAAATATATTTTTGTTGTTGGCTTTTGACTGGTTTCTTCCTCTCTGAGTAGGACTGTGCTATTGTCCAGCAGTATAAGAAGTGTGACATCTGACTTGGACCTTAAGAGGCTTACATTTTTAAAAAAATCCTTACCCGAGTATATGTTTTTGTTGATTTGACACACACACACACACACACACACACACACACACACACACAGAGAGAGACAGAGAGAGACAGAGAGAAGAGAGAAGCATTGATCAATTGCCTCCTGTATGAGCCCAGACAGGGGATTGAATGTGAAACCTAGGTATGTGCCCTGGCCAGAAATCAAATTCCCAACCTATTGGTGTATGGGATGATGATCCAACCAAATGAGCCACCTGGCCAGGGCCTCCAGAGGTTTATATTGCAGTTGGAGAGAAAAGATACAAAAGGAAAATGTTAAGTAATTAAAGGCAGTGAATGGTATACCAGGGCTTTAAGAAAAAGAACATGGAAAAGGCATGTAGGGCCTCCATAGAGACCTGTGTAAAAGACGATATGTTTGTACATGAGAGAGAGAGGGAAGTTGGATGGAGTGTATCCATCTGTTTTGGATTAGGAAAAGGAAAACATAAATCAGTGCCTGAGTATGGAGACTAAATGGAATTGGGAGAATTAGTAAATTTCTTAATCCAAATATCGTTTCCTCTTCTATAATAATAGGAATAATATTAGTACCTATTTCATAGAATTATGCAAAAGAAGTGAGATAATTTATGTAAAGCATTTACCATCATGCTTGCAACAAAGGAAGTACTTACATGGTAGCAATTTGTTATTATTGTTGTTATACTTGTTCTCAGTAAATTGTAGTGGCCAGGCATAAAAACTCACTATTATGAGGGAACCACAGGAAGTAAATCATGCACTCAGTTGGAAATACACTTGGAGAATCACATCAGCCAAAAGGAAATTGGGAATGAACACGGATCAGCTCAGAGTTTGGAGAAGGGAAAGGCAGAGAAGTTTGAAGAGCAGGCTAGAGCTAATATAAGAACTAGTGAACAGGAGATGACCTTGAAGCTAAGGCAGAGCTTGCCTGAGGCTGGTAAAAGAATGGCCAGCTTTCTGCTGGGACTGGAATGATCAAGGAGTGTGACCAGCCAGGCCCTGATGGCGGAAGCAGGTGTGTAGAAAGAGTGAGCTGGTAATTAGGATGACATGTGGAAAGTGGGGCATTGCAGGACGGGCATATGGTGACAAGAGACAGAGGAGACCCAGCCAGTTTGGCTCAGTGGATAGAGAGTCTGCCTGAGGACTGAAGGGTTCCAGGTTCCATTAGGGTCAAGGGCACATGCCCGGGTTGCAGGCTCGATCCCCAGTAGGGGGCATGCAAGAGGTAGCTGATCAATGAGTCTCATCATTGATGTTTCTATCTCTCTCTCTCCCTCTGCCTTCTTCTCTGAAATCAATAAAAACATATTAGGAAAAAAAAAAAGAGAGAGAGAGACAGAGACAGAGTAGTGCTGGAGGTAGGTAGGGATACTTTTGAGGAAAAAGAATGGCTGAAAGATTTACCAGAAACAGGATCCAGGTTTAAATTGACCCGCTGCTTTCTCTTTCCACTGCCCTCTCTTTGAAAGGCAAGACCAGCAATCCAGAAATGGTGTCAGTCTCATGGGCCCCTCCGGGAATCCACAGCCTCCTTGCTTGACCCATCTGTACCCGAATATTATAGCCTCTCCCGTGGACACTCCCCCTGCACACCCTTTCCCAATCCGGACCAGGACGGGATTGGGACCAGCATTGGGACCGACTGGGCATGAGCCCGTGGTTACTTCTTGGTCACCGGTGTGCTGGTATTGCCTAGGACAGGCGTGTGGAGACAACAGTGGAGCGGCAGCGAGCCTACCAAGTGGCGTTAGTGGCAGGTGCACCGGGGCTGGGATGAGCTGGAATGAGGTGGGGCCCGCCCAGGCTTGGGCTCCTCCCCGGCCACCTGCCACGTGGCACGCTACTACATTTCTTGGGAGATGTTGGAGTGCCAGTTTTGGCCCGATCCCCACAGGCCACGCTGAGGGACCCCACTGGTGCACAAATATGTGCACCAGGCCTCTAGTTAATAAATAATTAATTAACTGAGCCTTTAATCACATCATATGTTTCCCATGTGACTACCACTCATTAAATATAGAATATTTCCTGCACTCAAAAGCTTCTTGTGTCCTCCTCCAGTAGATACCCATTCTCCTTCCAGAAATCATTATCCTAAACATCATAGATGGCTTTGTTTGTACCTGAGCTCTATAAATAGAATCATATAGTATATACTCCTTTGTGGCTTGCTTTTGTTCAAATTTATACTTGGGAGATAAATTCATGTTGTTGCCTGTAGCAGAAGCATGTCCTTTTTTTTTATTGTTGCATATGTATTACTGCAATCCAGCTATCCATTTTACAGTTGACAGATTTTGTGTTGTTCCCAATTTTTGGCTATTATGATTAAGGTACTGTCGACATCTTTACATGTGTCTTTTAGTGGCTATAAGCAATCACTTCTCTTGCATATATTCCTAGGAGTAGAACTTTTAGATCTTGGGATAGTGTTTGACCTCAGTAGATAAACAGCCAAACAGGTTTCCTGAGTGTTAGAGCTCACCAGTGATGTGTGACAGTTGTATAGCTCCACTTCCTCCCTTCTGTCAGATATTGGCAGCTTTTACGTCTTTATGGGAGTATAGTGGTATTTTGTGGAGGTTTGAATTTGCATTTCCTAGATGACTAATGATGTGCTAAGCACTGCTTTATAGGATTTATTGGATATTCTCTTATGTGAAACTAGAGGCCCAATGCATGAAATTCCTGCAAGAGGCTCGCGGCTTGCCTTGGCCCTCAGCTTTATCCAGAAGGTTGTTTGGCTCTCTGGTCTAATTAGCATATTACACTTTTATTATTATAGATGTCTGTTCATAGTATTTTGTGCATTAAAAAATATTGTTTACCAGCTATACTTAAATTTTTTAGAAATTGGGGTTGTTTATCCTTTTATTATTGACTAGAGGCCCAGTGCATGAAATTTGTGCATGAGGGGTGTGTGTGTCCCTCAGCCCAGCCTGCACCCTCTCCAACCTGGGATCCCTTGACGGATGTCCGACTGCCCATTTAGGCCCGATCACTCTCACAATCCAGGACTGCTGGCTCCCTACTGCTCACCTGCCTGCCTTCCTGATTGCCTCTAACTGCTTTTGTCTGCCAGTCTAATCACCCCCTAACCACTCCCCTCCCAACCTGATTGATGCCTAACTGCTCCCCTGCTGACCCGATTGCCCCCAACTTCCCTCCTCTGCCAGCCTGGTTATCCCAAACTGCCCTCCCCTGCTGGCCTGGGTTCCCACCAACTTTCCTCTCCTGCAGGCCTGGTCACCCCCAACGTCCCTCCTTTGCTGGCCTGGTCAACCCTAACATCCCTCCCCTGCAGACCTGATCACCCCCAACTGCCTTCCCTTGCAGGCCTGGTCCCTCTCAACTACCCTCCCCTGCTGGCCATCTTGTGGTGGCCATCTTTGACCACATGGGGCTGGCCATCTTGTGTGTTGGAGTGGCAGTCAATTTGCATATTACTTTCTTATTATATAGAATTTGTAGTTTTAAAAACATATTCTGGTTATGAGTCCCTTTTCAGACCTATGTATATTTCAAATGTATTCTTCTAGTGTGTTACTTGGCCTTTTTGTTCTCTTTTGTCTTTTGTGAAATACCAGTCCTTCATTTTAATTAAATCCACTTTATTATCTTTTTGTTACAATTAGTGCTTTTGTGACCTGTTAGAGCAGCGATTTTCAATTGGTGTGCTGCCATAATTTTTATAACCTGCAATACTTGACTATTTAGTCAGGGACCCTGACTCTTATCCCTCAGATTGTCAAATAAAAAGTGACCACAGCCAGTCAGTGTGGCTCAGTGGTTGAGCATTGACCCATGAGCCAGGAGATCACTGTTTGATTTTAAAAATATATATATTTTATTGATTTTTTACAGAGAGGAAGGGAGAGGGATAGAAAGTCAGAAACATCGATGAGAGAGAAACATCGATCAGCTGCCTCCTGCACATCCCCTACTGGGATGTGCCCGCAACCAAGGCACATGCCCTTGACCGGAATCGAACCTGGGACCTTTCAATCCGCAGGTCAATGCTCCATCCACTGAGCCAAACCGGTTTCAGCTCACTGTTTGATTCTTGGTCAGGGCACATGCCCAGGTTTTAGGCTTGATCCCCAGTGGGGGTGGGGGTGCAGGAAGCAGCCAATTGATGATTCTCTCTCATTGATATTTCTATCTTTCCCTCTCCCTTCTTCTCTCTGAAATAACTAAAACAAACATATATTTTTAAAAAGTGACAACAGCCATCACAACAATAGCTTTTCAGTGTGAATAAATAAAAATTATACTCTTTTCCTCTAGATCACCAAACAAACAAACAAACAAAAAAACATACTAGATGCCCTGTGCGCACTCGTGAGGGAGAGGTCTCTCAGCCTGGCCTGCGCACTCTTTAGTCTGGGATCCCTTGGGGGATGTCAGTCAGAATCCTTAGGGCTGTTGTGGAGGTGGGAGAGGCTCAGGGCTTCCAGCTGAGCAGTGTTCTCCTGTTTTGAGCGTCTGCCCCCTGGTGCTCAGAGCGTGTCATAGTGACCAGTAGTTCCAGCATTTGGTAGATTTGCATATTAGCCTTTTATTATATAGGATTTTTTTTTTTTTTGTACCACAAATTGTAGTAATTAGTTTGTGTGTCATGAGATGAAAAAGGTTGAAAATTACTGTTAGAGAAATTAGTGCCTGTCTCAGACATCTGAGATCTTTTGATGTTCAGGCTTCTATGTCAGCTCTGATCTTTGTAGTGAACCAGATTTGAAGCAATTAGGGCTTGTTTTTCTTTTGTATAATGTAGTTGGTTTGTATTGGACACTGTGTAAAAAGCATATATGAGTAGCAGGCATATATATATCCTTGAGGTAGGTCTCTTGAGGTAGTTCCAAGTTCAGGTTCTTTTTTGCAGACAGATACATTAAAGAGAATAGAGTCTCTGATCCAAGCATGTCAAACTCAAAGACCATGGGCCACATGCAGCCCACAACGAATATTTTTGCAGCCCAGCCAATATAACAGTGTGTAAGAAACGTTTTAATAAAAATTTCTTAACTTAGTTTTTACAATATCCTGTTATTGTAATTATTAATAACGAACTACAATGTTTGCTAGTGACTGATTACTATAATCGTGTTGCATTCATATTTATTATGTGCCATACATGCAGGAACACCATTTCTCTTCACTAACCCTAGCAGCAAATATTTTAGTAGCCAATTGTCACGGCATTAGTCTTGTTTGGTATGCGCAACAGGAAACATTTCGCTTTTGGAGAACTAGAAAAGTAGGTTTATTGGCGTTACTCTCATTAATTTTTGCAGTTACTCAGTGTCTAGTAAGTTAATGTTAAAAAAATTAATTTTTATTAAACTTTTCTATTATTTTATGTTAATGATTACTCATTAATTTCAGCCCTCTGTATTCAGCATGTCTCTATCGAAACCTATGTTTCTATGAAAACTGAAGCTTTTGTTTTTTTGTGGCCCACATAAACTTAAACCTTGTTTATTTGGTCCATGTTAGCCTTTGAGTTTGACATCCTTGCTCTGATCCATTTTTAAACTAAACTACACTTCAAAGGTTCTGTTGAAGTGGAATCAGAATGTAAAGACACTTGGGAATCAGTCTAAGTCCAAAGTCATCCTACATTTTTACAATTTTTCTCATTTTCTTCTATGGCTGTCCAGTCTGTGCTTGATTTTGACAAGAAGTTTTTGTTTTGTTGACTTGCCTTAGTCTGTAAGTTACTTTTTAAAAAAATTTGGGAACCATAGTTTGTCAGTTTATGTTGGGATTCAACAAGAGGGACTGATACATTTTCATATATGGAGGCAGGGCCCTTAATAACTAGTAGCTAGTGGATGTGTGGGCACATGGGACATGCATGTTTTACGTTCATCAACTCACTTTTGGGAAGGTTGATTAAGAAGCTTCAACAACCCGGTGTGGCTCAGTTGGGTGTCGTCCCAGGCACAGGAGAATTAGTGCACCAGGAGGTCGCTGGCTCGATTCCCTCAGGGCATATGCCTGGTTTTCCAGCTTGATCTCTAATCCGGGGGCTGTTGGAGGCAGCAATCAATGTTTCTTTCTCCTGGATGTTTCAATAAGAACATATATTTTAAAGAAGAAGCTTCTCCAGTTCTCATCGAGGCATGTAGTTTGAAAAACAGGATGGGAAGGACTGAAAATCAGCTGATCTTTTTGATCAGCTACATAGAAGCAGTCTCTACTTTTCCTAAACTCTCTAAAGTAGACAATTGAAACCTAAATTTGGACTTTTCACCAATTCATATTTTTTGAAAAGAATCAGAAGTGAATAAAAGAATAGCCATATATTTCATTAGGAAAAAACATGTTGATGTTCACGGTTTTTCTAGAGGGTACTGAGTTTTCAAGTTTAAAATAATAGTTTGGGATCAGATAGAAGATCCTGACAACTACAAAAAGTTACATTTGAGTACGTTTTCAGTGTAATTATGTAAAGTGCTTTAAGATTATATTTCAGAAGAAAATACATGTGCTTTTCGATGAAATCATTGTAAACCTGGGGAAGGAGGACTGGGACTTGCAGTCTCTTGTTGAGTCTTGCTTGTCTGTATCTAGAGCCAGCCTTACATTAACAAGCCAAATTCCACCCCATAAATCCTGCCAGAAAGCACTCTGCCAGTTTGAAGATGTGTATTGCTTAATAAAGTCTAGCAGCTCCTATATGTTTTCAGTAGAAGCTGAATAAATGTAGCAAGATAGAATCTGTGCTTAACTCCAGAAATGATAGTATCTTTTACTTAAAATATTTCAGTTAAAGTTGGGAAGTATTTTTTGCATGCAGCTTTAATTTCACATGAACTAGTTTTATATGCTGTGGGAGAAGTCTTATAAGAATTTAAAAGGGAACATCTATGCTAGCATTTGTATTAGTTTTTTAAAAATATATATACCTGGAAAGAACCTTCTTAAATAATATGAGTGGATAGTTTAATTTACATTTCATAATGGTAGACTGTAGACTGGTTTTTTGTGTTTTTTTTTTTAAGTTACAAGTGAGATTTATTTTATCACTAGAGGCCTGGTGCACAAAATTTGTGCATGGGGGCGGGGGGGGGTGTTGTCCCTCAGCCCAGCCTGAACCCTCTCCAATCTGGGACCCCTCGAGGAATGTCTGACTGCCCATTTAGGCCTAATCCCTAACTGCCCACCCCTACAGGCCTGGTCACCCCTAACTGCCCTCCCCTGTAGGCCTGGGTCTTCTTCACCTGCTCTTCCCTGCAGGCCCAGTCGCCCCCAACTTCCCTCCTCTGCTGCCCTTATCACCTCTAACTGCCCTCCCCTAAAGGCTTGATCGCCCCCAACTGCTCTCTCTTGTAGGCCTGGTCACTTCCAGCTGCCCTTCCCTGCTGGCCATCTTGTGTCCACATGGGGGCAGGATTTTTGACCACATGGGGGCAACCCTCTTGTGTGCTAGAGTGATGGTTAATCTGCATATTACTCTTTTATTAGAAGCCTGGTGTATGGGTGGGGGTCAGCTGGTTTGCCCTGAAGGGTGTCCTGGATCAGGATGGGAGTTCCCTTGGAGCATGGGGCAGCCTAGGTGAGAGGCCTGTGGTGGTTTGCAGGCCAGCCGTGCCCCCCAGTGACCCAAGTGCAGGCTCTGGTATCTGGGATTTATTTATCTTCTACAATTGAAACTTTGTAGCCTGGAGCAGAGCTAAGCCTTCTGCTCCCTCTGTGGCAGCAGCCATTTCTGTTGGGGTTTATTTATCTTCTATAATTGAAACTTTGTAGCCTTAAGCAGAGGTCTGGCCTGGCCAGAGTGTGTGGAAAGCTTGGCTTCCTTCCTCACCAGGGAAACCCAAGCCTTTCTCTGCTCTCTTTGTGGTCACAGCCATCTTGGTTGGGGTTAATTTGTATACTCACTCCTGATTGGGTGGTGGGTGTGGCCAGCAGGCATGGCTTGTGGGTGTAGTGGAGTGATGGTTAATTTGCATATTACTGCTTTTTATTAGATAGGGTGCATTGTTAGAAATAATTGTATTTCACAAGCTATTCCTTTTATATTCATTTTTGTTTAATTTATTGTTGTCAATTCCAGGTACTAGGATCCACTCATGATTTTTCTTGTTCACTCTTTTAAATAAAAATCTTTTATAATAGAAAATTTTTTTCTCTAGTGGAATATTCTTATAATTAATATTTTAAAAAGAAAATTGAATAACTTGATTTATTTTGATTTATTTTTGTTAATTCTCACCTGAGGATATTTTTCCATTGATTTTTAGGGAGAGTAGAAGAGAGAGGGAAAGACAGAAACATCAATGTGAGAGAAACACAGGGATTGTTTGCCTCCTGCATGGGCCCTAGCATGGTCCAGGCCAGGAGGAGTCTGCAACCAAGACTGAAATTTTAGTTTGACTGAAATCAAACTGGGGGTCCTTTAGGGTCTGCAGGTTGATGCTCTATGCTCTGAACCAAACTGGTTAGGGCTGAATAACTTGATTTAAATTTGTATGGGCTCTGTCTGTAGCTCAGTGGTTAGAGCATCAGCCCAAGGACTGAAGGGTCTTGGATTTTATTCTTATATCTTGGTTGTGGGCTCGATCCTGGCCCCATTGGGGTGCTTGTGGGAGGCAGCCAATCAGTGTGTTTTTCTCTATCTCTTCCCCTCCTCCCTCCCACTCTCTCTAAAAATCAATGGAAAAAAATATCCTGAGGTGAGAATTAACAAGAAATGTGTATGGGTATAACTCAATTACTTGGCAGTATTTGGGGAGGAAAATATGAATTGGTGAAAAATTCAAATTTAAACTTTAACTGTATAACTTAATTATTGTGTTGAAAAGAAAAGCTGAATAAATGTAGTGAGATAGAATCTGTGTTTAATTTTGGAAATGATAGTATCTTTTACATAAAATATTTCTTGTTAGAGAATCTTAAGAAATTTGGATTTGAATAGCTAAGAAAACCTCATAACTAGGGTTATCTAGATGTTCAACTCAGTGCTTAAGGGCACTTGAAAACAATTTTTTTTCCCCTAAAGTCCTATTTACATATTCATAAGCCACCTGTTTGGGTTTATCCTTTTTTTTCAGGTAAACTCACTATTTATTACAGATGTTTTACAATCTCATAATGCCTGGGATTACTCAATATATGGTGTTTGTAGTCTGTCTGGAAATCAGAAATAAGGTGAACTTTTGTACTTCTTTCAGAAAGGACAAAGATATTTTTTTGGAGTTTATGACCCAAAATACCCTCATTAACACATGATGTCTCCATCTGTTCAGAAACTATGGACATATATGAGCATATTTTTATAAAGCTATAAGCATATCTTTTAAAAACTTGTCACATTGGCTTACGAAGTAAATTATAACACCAGTAAAAATGGGGAGATATAATTTGAAATATGTATTCATTTTTATTTCATAATTTTCTAAGACCCTGTCAATTATTTCTTATGATTAAATATTAACTCACATTCCATTGCCATTCCTTAAAAGTCATTACAAATTGACACAAGTAATTTTCATCAGAGAAATGGGTAAATGTTAGTCTATATTCTATTTTTTGAAAATATTTTATTGATTTTTTTTACAGAGAGGAAGGGAGAGGGATAGACAGTTAGAAACATCAACCAGCTGCCTCCTGCACACCTCCCACTGGGGATGTGCCCACAACCAAGGTACATGCACTTGACTGGAATCGAACCTGGGACCCTTCAATCCGCAGGCCAATGCTCTATCCACCCAGCCAAACTGGTTAGGGCTATATTCTATTTGAAAACACTTGAACCCCTCTTAAGTGAGTGAAAGAGTGTGGTGATTATCTGGATCACAGTCGATAAGATAACATTTCAGTTGTGGTCCTAGAAATGACATTGGGAAGTCTTTTTCCTTTATGCGCAGTGTCTGTTTCTGTGTTGCTTGTTGCTGTGCTGGGGAAACCTGAGGAGGAAATCAGGGGCAAAGGTGTCTAGTTAGACTTCTCACTCAGCATCTTTAATCAGAGCAGCTGCTTTTATTTCTTTTGTGTACTGGGATTACTTGGATGATGTTCTTTGAGATAAAGAATCCTCCCAAGACCAAAACCAGGCTGGTTTAGAAAACCCTGGCCCAAGAGAATGTTTAAGGATTTCAAACATAAACCGAGCAGTTGAAAATTATACTAGAACAGAGAAGTGGAAAGGAGAAGCAATACAGATGGCAGGAGACAGATTCATTTTCTCTCCACACACCACAGTGAAAATGTGAAGAATATAATATGACTGCTTGGCTGCTAACCATATGCTACTTGCTGGACTTTTTTTTTTTTAATTAAGGTAAACGTTTTAGAACATAAAATTAACTCTTTTAAATAAACCGTACAGTTCCATAGCATTTTTATGACTATGAAGTACTTCTAATTTGTGCTTATTGAATATATTCATACTGGACTTTTTTCCAAAAAGAGCTTGGAAATGGCATTTACTAAAGACTATTGATGAACAGAGATGGAGATCAGGATCAAGCAAAAGGAAGGAGAAGGAAGCTTATATGAAATCCTCAGGTGTTAGTGTCGTCTTTATTCTGTGTCACAGTTGCCTTTTAGGTGTTCCAGCAGCAGAGCATTCAAGTACATCCCATAAATAATCTAAAAGCAGAGCAAGTGGCATCTCCTCAGAGGAGACAGTTGTTCTTCACACTCTGCTCTAAATGAAATTTCTCATTTTGGGACTTGACATAGCATTGAATGACATTTTTAATATGAGTCTTTTTTTTGTAAATCCTCAATAAAAGCTAAGGGCACAACATTATTCTGTGAGGCAGTGACAGGAATTTTAGAAATAGTGGAGTCATAAATATTTGACTTCTACTTGCTTGATCTCGTATTAGTCTAGTCCAAGGGTCAGCAAACTCATTAGTCGACAAAGCCAAATATCAACAGTACAATGATTGAAATTTCTTTCAAGAGCCAAAATTTTAAAACTTAAACTTCTTCTAATGCCACTTCTTCAAAATAGACTCACCAAGGCCGTGTTATTTTGAGGCTCGAGAGCCGCGGTTTGCCGACCACTTGGGTAATTTTCTCTTTTAACTCGAAAGAGACAGAAAGTGAGGTTGGCAGGAAGTCCTTAAGAAGCCTCTGTCAGCAGTCCTGAGAAGATGGGAGCCTGGCTGGCCCAGGCCCAGGGGTATGTTTTGCAGTCAATAGTGAAACATAGTTTGAGGGCTGGAGTCTTTTTTATATGTTTATGTAACCAGACGTAGAGGATACAAGTGTTAACATTTTGGGACATTTATGTTACCGCTTTTTATTAAATGCTGAACCATTTGAAAGTAAGTTGTAGATATGATATTTTAGCTTGTATTTTTTTTAAAGTATGGATATTTTCATTTATTCCACAACCACCCTGTCATTATTATAGCTGAGACATTTAACACTGATAATAGTAAAGTTATCTATATTCCGTCTATATTCAAAATATCCCATTTGTCCTCGAAATGTGTATACTGTTTTTCTTCCCCCTCTCCCTCCCTGCCCCCCCCCCCCCCAAATTCAGGATTCAATCAAGGCACATGCCTGGCATTTGCTTGTCATGCTTCTTTAGTCTCCTTCAATCTAGAAAAGCACCTCTGCCTTTTATCTTTCATCATACTGATAGATTTGAAGAATACAAGCAGTTTTTTTTTTTTATAGAATGACCAGCAGTCTGGTTCTGTTTGAATGTGTTCCCTGTTCGATTCAGGTTATATATGGCAGGAATGTCACTTAGGTAAGACTGAGTTCTTTCCATTTCATCATGCCAAAAGGCACACGTGTTGTTTGTTCTGTTTTTTGGTGATGCTCTATTTGATAAGTCGATTATGGTGGTATTCTAGAACATCTTATCTACTGTTAAAACTTTTCTCCTTTGTAATTAATAAAGGAGCTATTTGATCATATGTGAATATCTTCTCCATCACCTGTATATTGCATTCTGCATCCACCACCCAAATTCAAATTATCCTCTGTCACCATATATTTGGCTCCCTGTATTTACCCTTTACTCTCTCCCATCCCCTCTTCATTCTGGTCACTGCCACACTGTTGTTTGATTGTTTTTCTTGTTTGTTTATTTGTTGCTTTCCGTTTTTGATCCCACATATGAAGGAAATCACTCAGTTCTTTAAAACAGGGTTGTTGTTTTTTTCTGTTTTATTGCTCTGAGGCATCCCAACATTTTCTTTATCCACTCATCTATTGAGGACACTTAGGTTGTTTTCTTATCTTGGTTATTGTGAAAAATGCTGCCGTGCACAAGGGGATACAGAGAGCTCTTTGAGTTACTGATTTTGTTTCCTTTTAATATATACCAAGAAGCGGGATTGCTGAATCATATGCTAGTTCTGTTTTTAATTTTGAGGAACATCCATTCTGTGTTCCATAATAGCTGTACTAATTTACATTCTCACCAACTGTGTAAGAGGTTCCCTTTTTCCTGCATCCTCAACAACAGTTGTTATCTCTCATCCTTTTGACAATGGCCTTTCTAACAGGTGTAGGGTAGTACCTTATTGTGGTTTGAATTTGCATTTTCCTGATGATCAGTGATATTGACCATCTTTTCATGTGCTTGTGGCCATCTGTATGTCTTGGGAAAAATGTCTATTCAGGTTCTCTGCCTATTTTTTAAGGGGATTATTTGCCTCTTTTTAAAATTTTTTTTTTACTATTGAGTTATATGAGTTTCTTATATACTTTAGATAACCCCATATCAGATATATTTGGATATATTGTCTCTTATCTGTAGGTTGCCTTTCATTTTGTTGATTTCCTTTGCTATAGTTTGATGTAGTCAAACTTGTTTATTTTTTGCTTATGTTACCTATGTTTTTGGTATTATAGCCAAGAAATCATTGCTAAGACCAATGTCAAGGAGCACTTCCCTTTTGTTTCTTCTGTGACTTACATTTAAGTCTTTAATTCGTTTTGAGTTAGTTTTTGGGAGTGGTGTAAGAGAGGGGTCCAGTTTTGTTCCTTTGCATGTGTCTACCCAGTTTTGTCAGCACCATTTATTGAAGAAATTAGCCTTTACCCATTGTGTGATTTTTAGAGCTCATGTCAAAGGTTAGTTGATCATACACGTGCAGGTTTATTTCTGGGCTCGCTGGTCTGTTCTGTTGGCCTGGGGTTGTCTGCTTTGTTCCAGTATCATGCTGTTTTCATTGCTATTGCTTTGTAATGTAATTTCAAGTTAGGAATGATATCTCCAGTTCTGTTGTTCTTTCTCAAAATTGCTTTGCCTGTTTGGGGTCTTTTGTGATTCCACACATATTTTAAGATTGTTTTTTTCTATTTCTGTGAAAAAAGCTTTTGGGATTTTGATAGGGATTTCATTGAATCTGTAAATCGCTCTGGGTAGTATGGACAGTCTAACAATATTTATTTGTCCAATCCAAGATCATAAGATATCTTTCTATTTACTTCTTCAGTTTCTTTGACCAATGTCTTATAGTGTTTATGATATATCTTTTACCTCCTTAGTTACATTTATTTCCAAGTATTTTACTTTTTGAATGCTATTGTAAATGAAATTTCTTTCAGATAGTTTGTGGTTAGTGTACAGAAATCAACTGATCTTTACAATGGTTTCTGAGGAAAACACAACATTATTATACCTTTTGGTACATATGACATAATGTGTTAAAGGACCATGTTCATATTCAAATCTCCACAAGAAGTCCAATGTCATATTGACAAGGAAGTGTTCTCTTCTACAGATTTGAAAATACTTATTCAATAACAGCTTTAGCATTTTTAAGAACAGTGCCATTCATTGTTCGATATGCTGTGTGGGATACAGAAATGAAGAATGTACACCAATAGATTATTTCAAATTCTGGAAGGATGGGAACTCCGTGGTTTTACACACACACACACACACACACACACACACACACACGTATTTAAATCTATCTTTATTGATTTTTAGGGGGAGAGAGAGAGAGAAACATCAATGAGAGAGAAACAGTCTTTGGTTGCCTCTTGCAAGCCCCTTGCTGGGGATCTAACCCACAGCCCACGCATGTGCCCTGACCAGGGATGAGAGAAGCAGCCTCTTGGTGCATGGGTGACACTCAACTACTGTGCCGCACAGGCGAGGCTGGATATACTGTTTGATGGCTGCATAATGTTGTTGGAAAATACCAGTTTCAACTTTGTAGTTCACATAGTTGTGATGACAGCCCTTAGCTTTTCTACTGGTTTGACTTGGGCAAGTGACTTCTTTTTAATTGTTGTTTTGAAAATGGAGATAATTGTATCTGTTCCCAGAGGTTTTGGGAGGGTTAAATAAGACCACGTACAATCAATAAATAGTAGTCACCTGAGATTTGGCTGTCTATAGGTAAAGGTGATTTCCTTTCAAGATCATCAGACTTGGGATGAATACTCTCTTTCTTGACAGCTATATATATTGCGCCAGGGGGAAAGTATACTCATTTACTCAGGTGGATATAATATTCTATTTTTGTAATGTGCAAAGACTCATTCTATATTCTAACCGGGAGTGAATTTTATTATCTATTTCCTCTTATAAATATTGGAATTATTCAATAAGTAGTTGTTGAATGCTAAAAAATGGTAGCCATTAATATAATTTCCTTTCAATATTGAAATATAAAGTAGAAATATAAAGTAATTATAATAAATCACATTATAAATGAAGGTATTAACACAATAGCAACACAATTTGAATTTAGCTGTGTAAACTAACATACAGACTGCAGGGATATAGGATCAACTCTAGAACAAAAGCATTTTATTTTATTTATTTTCTGTCCCTTGAGTCGTTTTGTAAGTCTATAGGTGGCTTGTAGAAAAGCTGGGGAATATATCAAACATTGTCTGGTTGGAAGCCAGATCATCTCACAAATCTAGCTGTCTTTAGGTCTATAATTCTAACGTTTATATTATTTTCATAAACTTTCAAAACTCCATGACAAAGCTTGCCTTTTAATTTCTTCATGGTTAAACTCCACAGTGAAAAAAGCAGTTACACAGTTATTTGTCGGTAACATGTTTTGGCCACCATATCCACTTTTCATCTGCCCACATTTAATGAGGGGCCTCTGAACTGAAGTAAGTAAGCTCTGGGGAGCTATGATCAACTTCATAGAAAAGACAGATCAATGATACATATGTAACAGTTTATCCATAATGGTGCTGTCCTCAGGCTAAGTGGTGATGCTATTTTTAACTTAGACCGGGACCCAGACAAGAGTTCTCAGCCCAAGCAGGAGAGGGAGTCCACACTGTTTTGATTTGTTTGTTTTTCCCCTTCGTACTCCCTTCACTATCTTTTCTTCATCCCCCCCCCATTATTGTAATTCAAAT
Source organism: Antrozous pallidus (assembly GCA_027563665.1). Lineage (NCBI taxonomy): Eukaryota > Metazoa > Chordata > Mammalia > Chiroptera > Vespertilionidae > Antrozous > Antrozous pallidus. The sequence goes on along the minus strand of CM050519.1, from coordinate 39,452,436 downwards.
AATAACTTGAATTTAATTATTAGCTTTAGATTATATTCCAGGACCAAATGTAAGTGATTTTTACACTTGTCTCCTTTTTCGGGATATTCTAGCATTGCTGTACTTTATTACTGTTGATCATTAGCATCTTGATAATAACAACATTAATTATCATGACTATAATGGCTAAGGTTTAGTAAACATTGGGTATATGCTAGATTCTCTACTGGATATTTTGTTTATTTGGGTTCTAAAATGATTCCCTGAATAATGTTACTATTAGCCCTATTTCATGGAAGAAGAAACAGGTTTTAAGATGTTAAATGTAAAACAGCATTTGTCAAAAACTAACTAAAGATCACTTCCTCCTCTTTGAGACCTGATGTATATATTTTTGAGGTTACTCATTTCATTATACAACTGAGGAAGTACAACAAAAATATATATAGCATATACTATGATGTTTATAAATTATCCAAGTATTTACTGAAACTATTGAGTAGTCCTAAAATGGAAATATGACTAATCATTATTATTGTTTTTTTAAATATATTTTTATTGATTTTTTTTGCAGTATAACTTATAATTAATAGTTTTCCTTTCCCCCTCCCTCTTATCCTTCCCCCAGCCTCCCCTACCCCCCAGCACATATCCCCACCCCCCTCCCCGCCCCAGTGTCTTTCATTCATTGGTTATGCTCATATGCATGCATACAAGTCCTTCAGTTGATCTCTCCCCGCATCCGCCTCCCATCCACCCAAGCCTTCCCCCTGTAGCTTGACAGCCTGTTCAAGGCCACCCTGCCTCTATATCAATCACTCTCCCCTGTTTCTTTTCTTCAAAAATATCTTGCCTCTGCATACTAGAAGAACAAAAAATGTTTCAGTCTCAGTTTCAATGTCCAACTGTTCTGAGTCCCAGTTTCAGTGTCAAATAATTCTTTATGTGTACATGTCAGCAATGGTATCCAGATGGTGGACACATCGTGGCAATGCAAGATCCATCCTCTCTGGTTTGGTCCTGGGCTGCCTGCAGACATGCACAGCTGCCGACTGCTAGCATGGCAAGGTGTCATGACTAATCATTATTAATAAGTACATTTAGCGGAGTTAAATATTGAGTATAGTTACACCATACCATTAGATACACAGGTGTGTTAAGTGAATCTAGTTTGTCTTCATATGGGTGAAAGAGACACATACAATTAAACTGTAATGCAGATCAAATTGTGATAGCTGCTACAATTCATGGAGGAAACCACAATGGGAGTATAGAGAATGCAGTGATTGATTTTTACTGGCAGGATTGGAAAGGCTACAGAGCTGTCCTACTGATTCTGGATTTAACTGATCCTGTTGCAGCTTGCAATTTTAAAGTAGTTCTGAGTCACGACTATATAATTTTGTAGCATAGTATGTATTGTAGGCCATCTGAGCAGCATGTGATACATAGACCTTCTTGGCCTGTGGCAAATAAACTATATTTTAAATCTTCCTAGAGATACTAAGACTATAACGCTTTTAAGGTAGCATGTTAATTCATGGTTTCTTGTGGTATTTGATGTCTACTTTTGAAAATACATTTTCTAGATGAGTCCGCTAAAATAGAGATAGCTGTCTTCATTTTATATATATATTTCACACATTATTGAATATATAAAGCAATAGTATTTTATAACTCAAAAGTAATGTCATGTCTTATTCTCTTTTTTTATCATCTAGCATTTAGCATAGCACCTGTCTGATAGAAGTGAATGGTCACTGAATGTGAATTAGTATTAAAATGTGGAGATGTAAACATAAGTTCAGTCTTTCAATATGTATTTCTTGCTTTTAGTTTAGTCTTCATATTCTTTTTAAAAATATTTTTATTGATTTCAGAGAGGAAGAGAGATGGAGAGAGAGATAGAAACATCAATGATGAGAGAGAATCATTGATTGGCTGCCTCCTGCATGCCCCCCACTGGGGATGCAGCCTGCAACCTGGGCATGTGCCCTTGATTGAAATCAAACCCTTCAGTCCTTAGGCCAAACCAGTTAGGGCAGTCTTCATATTCTTTATATCACAGTTAGTGTTTCCCCCTCCCCCCACCTCTAAAATTTAATTGTGCCAATCACTGCACTAGTTAAAAATCCCCGCTGTTTTTCTCATTACTTGAAAGATGAAGTCCAATTTTGTGCAGAGCTTAATGCCCACTTCATAATGTGACCTGGCTCAGCTTAGCTCAGACTTCTCAAGGGACATATTCCCCCTTGAAGATTTAACCATTTCACTTGGGTCTTCTTCACTCCCACTTGAAGTACCTTCCTCTTTACTTCCAATGAAAGCACTTTTCACCCTATTGTATATGTTCATTTACTTATACGATTATTTGGAACTTCTTGAAGATGGGAGTTTCTGCCTTGCTGTATTTATATAGTTCATCTTTAAAATACCAGTGTCTGTTTCATAGCAAGGAGATAAAAAAAAAATGCTTGTCTAATAATTGTGTGCTCTCTCAGATTATTTATGCACACAATTTTTTATGTTCATTAAGTATAAAGAATCTTTCAGTAAAAGATGCAGTGCAGAGTCAGACATTAATTTTAACATGTGGTATACTATATTCCAAGGAGTTCTGACTGTTTTAGATACATAGATTTATTTGCATACTGACACATTTTACACTAGCATCAGTAAAAATGTGTTAGTTTTCTGTTGCTCCTGTAACACATTGCCACACACATGCAGGCTGAAAACAGCCCACATTTATTGTCTTAGAGTTCTGCAAGTCAGGGTCTGAAACAGGCTTTCTGAGCTGGAGCCACTGTGTTGGCGGGCTGCTGCCCTGCTGGAGGCTCCAGGGAGGAGCCGCCTTGACTCGGTGCAGTCCTTGGCTTGTGGCCCCCCTCCAGCAATTGCATCACTCTGATGTTTGTTTCCTCCAGTGATAGCTTCTTCCCTCACCCCCTTGCCTCGCTTTTCTCCTGTAACTCTTGTGATGACATCAGTCTTGCTCGGATAATCCAGGATAATCTTGAGATCCTTAATTTAATTACACCCCCAGAGTCCCTTTTGCCATGTAAAGTATTAGGGATTAGGACATGGATGTCGTTGACGGAGGAAGGGGGGTAGGGTTCAGAAGCGAGTGGGGGCTAGGAGGGGTGCATTATTCTGCCTACCACACTGATTAAATGCTCTTAAAATTTTATTTGTTTTTCTGAACAGTGAGACACGCAAAAATAGTAATGGACAGAAAGAATAGACTGGTGGATGTGTTCTAAGCAACTCCAAGTGAAATATTTATCAATTTATACCAACTTTCAGACGTAGTCAGTGGTTTATAATTTGTTAAGTACTCTCCGTACCACCCTTATTATTTTGTATAATTAATATATTTTTGAGTGAACAGTATGGGTTGTATAGGAGAAAGAATAAAAGATTAAAAGATAATGCATATTCAGTATAACAACAAAGTATTAAATATGAACTGTTAAAAGTAAAAAATTATAACTTTTATCACAATACTGGCCTGAAGTGAATAAAAATCAGCATACACAGAGTAAGAACTAAGTCTTTTTATAAAGTTTAGTATAAAGATATTTAGATGTAGCAAATTTTACTTAAAATTTCTATCAAGAAACTGGAATTACTTCTTGGATGAGGAATGAGGCACATTCTTTTGAGATTTTCTTTATGGCAAACATTTATAGGATTTTCAAAGAGAAACATCAATAGTTTTGTTGCTAGAGCTTATCATCAGCTGCAGCAGCTAAGCTCTTTGTTCTCAAAATATATGGTGCGCACAACACCATAAAGCAAAGTTTTATCTCATATCATGTGCCCTTTTTACTATACAAGTATATAATTGTAAGAAGTGATTTCTACATTTTGTAAACAATGAATCTAAGGGAATTGGATTAGCCACTGTTTGTCTGTAGTGGATGAGATTGACATTAAACTGTTACAAAAAATAAGTGAAGAGCCAGGCCGTGTTTTTAGATGAAAGTCTTAACATTGTAGAAGTTTTCCGCAGTGTTTTACTGCTTGTGACTTGAGTTTTCAGTGTTATATGGCCTTGTGTGCCCTTGCCTCTTAGACCTACTATTGGTAGAGAATTTAGCTACAAGTTTGTTGGCTATGCTTCCTACACAATGGGTGTTATGGTGGACATTGATTGGATTTGCCCCTTTCTATACATCTAGGCTGGAGCCTTTTCACTTTCAAATTTTTAGATATTTGCAAGTGACTATAGTTTTTTAAGGTGGGTATTTTAGGAGCAGCTAATATTCAAAGGCGAAGTTAATGAAATATTTCTAGAGAATATAAACATTGCTTCAATTAATTATTTGGAAATTATATTTTACAATGGTCAGATTAATAGAGATGCTTTTTTGTTTTATTCTTTTTTAAAAAGCAGATTTTTATTTATTTCAGAGAGGAAGAGAGAGGTAGAGAGAGATGGAAACATCAGTAATGAGAAAAAAACCATTGATCAGCTGCCTCCTGCATGCCCCCCACTGGGGATCAAGCCCACACCTTGGGCATGTGCCCTTGACTGGAATTGAACCTGAGACCCTTCAGTATGCAGGCCGAAGCTCTATCCACTGAGCCAAACCAGCTAGGGCATGTTTTATTCTTTATTAGTTACTAGTTTCTAATAATTCCTAGAAAATCTAATTAATGGAATATATACTTCAAGAGGAAGGCTTGACTGTGAAAATTAAAAGGCGTAAGTTGTCTTTTGAAAGAGCAATTCATCATCATTTTAGTTATTGGATAAAGCAAGATGAAAAAAAGTTTATGATGTTGACAAATTAGGGTGTGATTGTAGAGTCCGAAGGTTTTCCCCTCTTCCCCCCATATTAGTTTAGCTTTTTTGAGTATCACCTAGGCTTGCAAGATTTTTCCCAAATTACAATAATTGCAGGTATAGTTTCTCTAAAGTAGTTTAGAAAGGCTTTTTAAAAAAAGAACTAGGTTTATTAATGATTTTAAGCACATCTCTACTCTTTAGGCAGCCCTCTACTCGTAACCAGGAAGAGTTAAAAGCCTCTTCAAGTAGTTCACAGGGAGTAACAGTGACTTCTCACTGAGAAGGTCAGGACACTTAACAGCCTGCTCAGTCTTTTGTTTGTTTGTTTGTTTTGTTTTGTTTTGTTTTGGGAGGAATTAGCTGCTACTGGTGGGTTAGCTATTCTCTGCTATCCACTGGAGAACTGCCAGACTTTTTAAGACAGCAGCAACTTTTTAGGGTATTAAATTTGAAAAGTTCTATGTTGGTTTTTTGTAGAGGGGCTAGAAATAACCCCACATTGTTTTACTGTCTGAAATGAGACTATAACTTAAAGGGATTTGCTCCCAGGTGATAAACTGGACACAAGGAATATGTATACTGTAGCCAACTGATTGTAGATTTAAAAAAATCACACTGTATTTTACAACTATTTTGTTTTGAAATAGTTTCAGACTTATAGAAACTTTGAGAGCACATTACAAAAAACTTGTTTCTTGCTCAAATTTCCCATTTGTTAACATTTTTGCCAAATTTGCTTACAATTTTCTCTTCATAAATTTTTACATAGTTCTAAAAAATATAGTTGTATGGATATCAGAGAGGATAGGAGAGGGAGAAAGAGATAGGAACATCAGTGATGAGAGAGAATCATTGATAGGCTGCCTCCTGCTTACCCCTTCCTACTGGTGATGGAGCCTGCAACCAGGGCATGTGCCCTTGACTGGAATCAACCCCAGGATCCTTCAGTCCACAGGCCAACACTATATTTGTTGATCCAAACCAAGTAGGGCATAATTCTTACATATTTTTAATGAATTTTTGAACTATTAGATAACTAGTCGCAGATGTGATGTTCTACCACTAGCCCTGTTAGTATTTAAGTGGGCATTTCCTATAAACAAAGACACTTATACAACCACAGTGCTACCATAAAAATCAGGAGGTTAACACTGATCTATTATTACCATGTAGTCCACAGGCTCCACTCAGATTTTGTCAAAGATCTCCATGATATCCTTCATAGGTACAGGATTTATATCCAATTCATTTGTTTATTTCTAGTCGTCTTCAATCTGGAATTGTTCCTTAGTCTTTTCTCCCCTTTCATTATCTCAACTAGTGTCCCGATGCATGGCTTCATGCACATTGAAAGGAAATGTGCATAAATAGCATGCACCCTTAGTGTTAATACAGATCCAAGCACAGTATAGATATTCAATAATTGTTTCTCTAATTAATTGGATGACAAGGCAAGAATCTGCCTACCTCTAACTATTGGCAAATAGTTCCTTACGAAAGATCTTTGGTAACAGGTGTGTAACATAAAATTCCTTTTATTTATTTTTATCATGACATCTATTCCTTAACCCTGATCATTAGAGTAATCCAGGTCATTTAGAAAATTTAGAAAAGTGCACAAAAACTCTGCTAGAATCCAACCATCCATATGCTTGGTAGACAAATGCCATCTGTTTTCTCATTTCTCGAGAATGAAAATTACACAGAAACAAAGAACCAACACTCAGATTGCTCATAATATGTGTAGTATACAAATTATTATACAAATCAATTAGCAAATTCCTAATTTCTGGATCATCTTCTGTAAAATTGATTACAAGTATTGAATAAAGCTGTTGTAAGGCCCATTACAGCCTTGTTTCCCTTTTATTCTCTCTGGGACGAACCCAGAAATAGCTTAGCTTAAGCTTGCCATGGGTGTTCATTTGCCGGGGTCCCCTCATGAGCTGAGTTTGAGTTCAGCTCATTTGAAGCCTCAAGGCTTAAAATTCACTTGTCTTTACATGAGAAGCAGCAAAGATATTTTCAGTTGTGGAGGTGGGTTGTGGGGAGTCAAGCAGGAAGGCCAGTGCCAGCAAACACACCTCGGGAAGGAGCTATGCTGCTTATGGAAAGGAGGAGTGCGGGGAGGGTCAGGTGCTGTGCCGGGGGAGGACACCCGAGGGGAACAAGTGTTCATATCACACATCAATGGAAAGTAAAAGAATGAAAGATTCAAAGTAGAAACAGCCATCTGCACCTACAGTGACATTTGGTAAGTGGTGGTTTCTTCGAAACGTGTGTGAAGCAGCAGCACTTAACAAGAGCAGCCCTTGCCTGACCTCTTTCCCAGGTAGGCTGGCTCCTCATTCTGCTTTCTAAATTCCAGTGGCGATCCTTTGGGTATGTCTGGAAAGAAGAGGGGGCTGTAAGAAAGAAAGTAGATTTTGGAGTATGTGCTTGGGATGGAGAGGGAGCAGGGCATAGACTGTCTTGAGAAATGGCTTATCTAATTTACTTACTTAAAAACACTTACTTTAAAACACTTAATTTCAAAGCAATGAGACAGTGCAAAATTAAACTCCAGAGTAGAAATGAGACAGTGCTAAACTTTTCAGAGTAGAAAGTTGTCAGCCTTTAAAGAACATTTGTGTTTCACAGTGAAAAAGGAATGTCCTCTAACATAGAGTGTCATTTTTATCATCTCTTTATTCAGATTACAGAATACATTTTATAATGTTCAGTTACAGAGTGAATCTATAGTAAGATATAAGTACAGATGCTGAAAGAATATTTTGTGTAAACTTGGATTCCCAAGGGGTCATATATATTTGTCACAGTTTTATTTTATTAAGTTCATCAGGATGCTTTCTGTAGTAAATAAATTTTCCTGTTCTGTCCTTGTCTGGAAATGTTGCTCATTCTGTGTAGGCTAACTCAACTTTCCCACCTTTTCCATGTAGATTACAAAATTAATCTAAAAATCTATTCATTCTATTCAAGTTCTTTAGGAGTACTTTGTTATCTGAAAGTGCGATGGGTTCTCAGACTGAGGTTTCTCTAAGTTCGTCTTGCATTTCAGTGTTGTCTTTGTCCATTTGTGCAGTTATAACGAGGAGAATAGCCTGGGTGGCGTACAAGTAACAGAAACCTTTTACTCAGTCCGGAGGCTGGGAAGTCCAAGGTGAAGGCACTGGCAGGTTCACTGTCTTGGGGTGGTGGGGACGGAGCTGCGCGGGGGGGGGGGGGGGGGGGGGGGGAACGGTGTGTGTGTGTCACTTTCTGGTTCATAGATGCTTCTTGGTTCCCTCTACCTCACAGAAGGCGAGAGTGAGCTCTCTGGTGCCTCTAATCCCATAATCCCATTCATGAAGGCTCGGGTTTTAGCACCTATCACCTCCTAAATACCATCACATTGAGGGAATACGTTTCAACATATAAATTTGGGGGAGGGCACAAATGTTCAGTCTACAGCAAGTGTGTTAAGGGTTATCAAATTTTTTTCTCTAATTTGTCCCACATATTGTTTTTATTTTTTTTTAATAGCAGTCCCTCATAAATAAATTTAAAAAACATTTTAGGGTCATTTAAATGAATTTCTTTTATTTTCTGTTACTAGGGATTTTGGAAGTAAATTTGTACAGTATTTCTTGTCTGACTGAAGTATAAATCCCCAGGAATGCAAGTGCTGGCAAACAGCACGATGTTGCCAAGACCCAGAACCTTAGCTACGCAAGGTCGGGCCAGAAGATTCTGGAAGCACTGGTTAGCCCTGGGCCATGCTGTCTTATAATCACACCCCAGAAGTTCTGCTCCAACTAGGACTTCACTTTATTCATCGAATGGTAGAATTGGGCTCTTCCCCGCCTGGGCTCCGGGTAGTGGCGCTTATTCTTCATTGGTTATAAGGTGAAAAACACCAAACATTGGGAGGAGGGAGCCTGCCAATGGAGAGCCTGGCCTTTGATGAGGGGTCTTGTGTCAGCTCGCTGGAATACTAAGTCCCTAGTATCTAAGCATACTTTGTGCAGACTCCGGTACTGAATAGATTGGATAGTTAAGGATATTTGTTTTTTCCTTGTGTGATGGTTAATGATATAAACATGTGTGCCTATCTGTTCTTTTCCATTGATAATGGACAGGTTTGTATTGTTTTCCTCTCTGTTTATGATTTCAGTTATATGAATGTGTCTGTATCGAAGCATGCACGCACACATTTGTAGAGGCATAAAATGCTAATTTTGAGCAAATTGCTATTGTGATATTTCTTTTTTTTTCTTTAAAAAATTTGATTTAAGAGACATAAACATTAATGTGAGAGGGAAACATTGACCGGTTGCCTCCCATATGTGCCCTGACCAGTGATTGACCTAAAACCTGGCTATGTGACCTGACTGGGAATCGAACCTGTGCACTGAGGAGGATGCTCCAGCCATCTGAGCCACACCAGCCAGGGCTGTTCTGATATTTCTTGGTACTCATAAACTATGACTAGGAACCTGGTGCCTCATTATAGGCATCCTGGTTTTTGTTTTGTTTTGTAGCAGGTGATTTAATGCTATGAAAACAGAATGTGATGGTTTTAATTTGTCAGTGATGCTTAAAAATAAAAAACACACACACACACAAAAAAATCACACAAAGCTAGGATCGTCACAACTGAAGACTCTGCAGTAGTAATCTGGACACGTCCTGTATATTTTGTGATAGTTGGGTGATTCAGCAGTGACAGTTTCTGTAATTAATTTATTCTGACCTCTAGAATGCATGGATGTTTAGGCAGTGCGGCTCCCGTTCATCATCGTCTCCCAGAAAGTCAGCCTCTAAAGACCAAAGCCGTCCAGGGTGGAAACAGGAGCCCTAGGAAATGTGTGACGAAGGGGTTCTTCGTGACAGCTCCAATTCTCCTAACTACCACCCCCTCTGTCTGCTCTGAAGATATTTGTCTCAAGCGTTGGTCCTAGAAGGCCCCGGGTTTTGTAATATTGCCTCAGAAGCAGGTGACTCCACTTCAAAATGGACAACTGAGCTAATCCAGGGAATTATGCCACCAAAATCCATTTCAGAAGAAAATTGTTCCTCGATTGTCTATTATATTTTCGTTTCCGTTATGTTCAATCCCTGATTCTATACCTAGGGTCTTTTAGCTTACAAAAGGATTGTTTTTATTCAAAGAGCTAAATGAAATCATTATGTATTAATTCCAGACTTACTTGCTTTTCAAGAGAAATGTTATATAGAACCAGCTCAGTGAATGCCACACCAGTTTTCCACTATTTATTATCATATACATAATTTTTAAAAGTAAGGATGGAGCAGAAACATGCAGGAGATGATATACAAAACATGAAGTTTTTCATAGGTAAATTTTCAGTTTTTTTTTATCTTTAAAAATCTGCTTTGATGGTTCCCATCGGAAATTGATGAAGAATGTAAAAAAATAGAGACATGTTTGTGATCTGTCTCTTGAGATGAAGCATATATACTGCAATGGGAGAGCTTTGCTTGCTTTATTTCTTGCCTTCCCCCCAAAAAACAATAAACCCACAAACCCACAGTACAGAAGCACCCCGGTAATAAAGGCTGCATATTATGTCCTGTATGTTTATCCTTATAGAGAATACCAGTTATTAAATACCAAATTTTATATAATTTTACACCAAGTGTTAAGTACTTACTCCCTGACTTTATTTTTATGGTTCATGCTTATACAGTCTATTCCTTATTTTAGCCCTTCTTCCTATTGATAAATTGTTAGAAGATTGTTTCCCAAAGTACATTTAAAACTGATGAATAATTTACTAAATTAATTATTATTAGAAAAGTAATTTAGCATTTTCTTTTTGTCTTCTAACCAACACAGTAAAAGCGAACAGACACGTGCAGTTTGTTTTAAAGATTTTTTTAGTTAGAGGGTGAATAAAGCACTGTTGGAAATGCTGAAGTGGATGCAAAGGTGAGTGAGACCAGTGAGGAAAGTGGTGTTGAGGAGTAAGTAATTGGAGAGAGTGAATGTAGGACTAACGTACCATCCCAGTGAGGTATAAACACAGAAGAAAATCAGGTTCAAGCTCCAAGAGTGTAAGGCTCAAAACCGCCACTCAGAATTCTGTTTTAACAATGCTGGTATACATGGGTCCTTAAAAGTTAGTGTTTTGCATATATTTGTTTTTTCTACTTTTGCTGAAAGATTTTTGATCTGCAGATGTTTTTTGTTTCATGAGGTTTTTGGAGATCAAAAGCCTTTTGTTGTAATTACCAGACAATGGACTGTGCAACACGGCTTCCGAGCCTGTGTAGGTGTTTGTCCCATCAGGCGAGAAGTTGAACCAGTACTTCTTCCCTGATGAATACTTCCTAGAATTTCGTATCAGTGTTGCTAAGAACCAGTACTTCTTACCTGATGGATACTTCCTAGAATTTCCTATCAGTGTTGCTAGGAAATTATTTTATTTTAGAGAGAGAGGAAGAGACAGGGAAAGACAGAAACATTGAGACTAAAGATAGAAAGATAGAAACATTGATAGAAAAATGAACTGCCTCCTGCACACACCCTCCTGGGGATCAAGCCTGCAAATGCCCTGACCTCCTGGTTCATAGGTCGATGCTCAACCACCGAGCCACGCCAGCAGGGCTAAAATTAATTTTTATTGAGAGAATAAAACCTGTGTTATAAAAATAAAGCAAGGACTCTGCCAAAAGGAATTATACTAGAAAGGCCTTAAAATAGAGACTCAACAGAAAATGTAGCTGTGGAGTCACTGTATCATGGAATTTTTTAAAATAGTCTCATAGAAAAGTCTTTCTTCCTGCACCTTCAGTACCAAGGATCAGTAGAATAATTAATATCTGGAATTGATTGATGTGTTCACCTGCTTGGGTATGTTTCTCTCCACCTCAGTTATTCAATCTCCTTTCTTTCTACTGACTTAAAAAACTTATAAGAGAAAACTCTCTCTTTCTTAAATATAACTTCTGTAGCAAAGCAGTAGTCCTAACAAACCACCTCTTGTTAAAAACAGTGCTTCCTGTATTTTTACTGCTGTAATAACTGGGGGAAATATACATGTTATTATGCCACCTTCTTTTGGAAATAAGTTATATGGAAATTTACTGACGTATTTACCTGCAACTAGCTTTAACAGCAAAGAAAACTTAAATATATGCATATCTAGCTATATAAACTAAATGTTATCATAGATTACATTACATTAAAATTGTATCTACTTTCTATTGACTGAGGGCAAATGCCAACTCTATTTAGACCTAGTTTGTGATTACTTTTGGCTAATGTTTCTGCTTCCAGTTTAGAGTGTTTTGCTTTTTGAAATTTCCCTTCCTAAGATTAGCTTTGGTATAATGCCATTATAATATGTTTTCCCAGTCAGCTGGGTCATTAGCATGAAATTGGCCTGATTTTTTAAAGTTTAATTTGAGTAAAAACTATAAGGTAAATTAAAGTAGAATTGATAAACAGATGGTGGTTAGACATATGTACAGAAATAAATTTTAAAATCCAAAAGTAGCTGGAGACTTGATTTTAGTCTCTATTTTGCTTGTATAGAAAAATGATTAAAGGTCTTCTAAATATTCTGTGACATTTAGAAATGCATTGAGGGCTTTTTCCCATCAGTCCCAATTTTTATTAGAAGTAATTTTTTTTAGCAACTCTTTTTTTAAAAGTATATTTTTATTGATTTTAGAGAGGAAGGGAGAGGAGAGAGAGAACTAGAAACGTCAATAATGAGAGAGAATCATTGATTGGCTGCCTCCTGCACACCCCCTACTGGGGATTATGCCCATAACCTAGGCATCTGCCCTGGACCCGAATCAAACCAGGGATCCTTCAGTCCATAGGCTGACACTCTGTCCACTGAGCCAAACCGGATAGGACTCAGCAACTCTTTTTATTAGGAGGCACGGTACATTGGTGCTAAATCAGTAAAAAGAAAGAAGATTGAATAACCATGAATGCCCAGAGCAGTGGTCAGCAAACTGCAGCTCATGAATTGTGGTTTGCCACTCTGTTGAATAATGAATTTACTGACCACTGGCCCAGAGAATATCCTTTTCACAGATTTTTCTGGAACAATTATGAAGGTAATTCAATAAATGAATAACAAGTATAGTAGTTTTAAAAAAGTTGGTTTTTAATCTTGTGGAGGATTAAAGTTGTGAAAGAATTTTTTTGATAATAAAAAATTTATAGTAGGAATTCTCAATATTTTAAAATGAACTTTCAATACTTTCTGCTTCCAAAATTAATTTTTTATCTGAATAATTAACTAATTTTTGCTTGACAATAATGTGCTTATTGAATGGAATTTTAAGATGTTGGTAAATGAGATTGTATCTGGGATTGTTACATGCAGCTTCTCATCTTGGTTATGAAAAAGGAAGGGTATCTAGTAACTGTCACAGAAGTGGTGGCCTTGTAACTTCAGGCATGAATTATTTTGATTTTTTCCCGTAAAACTGTATTTTTCATATAGCATCCCAGGGAACGCCACAAGATCAGGGGACACGTTGATTCATCTTTGTTCAGTTCATAATGTGGGTCAGCAACTTTAGTCCCTTGGAATAAATTCTGTCATATTACAGTAGGTGACATTAAAAATAATGTCTGATTCACTAACTTTTCCATTTTAGTGCATAATCTTTGTACCCCATATACCTGTGGGAGGCAGAAAATACCTTTGTACAATATTGGATGAAATTGAAGAACAAAGAACCTAAGCCAGTGGTTGGCACTCTTAAGTCAACAGAGCAGCAAACCGCGGCTCCTGAGCTGCATGTGGCTCTCGAGCCACAGTTTGCTGACCACTGACATAAGTGATTGATTTCCTCCAATGTCAGTGATTAATAAACTAAGCCACAATATTAACTTTAGAACACATATCTTTTATAGATTTGGAATATGATTTCCCTTTGCTAAGAAAGAAAATTCTTATTTGTTTGTAATATTAAAGGAAATGAGGTACATGTATTTTTTTTTTAAATATATTTTATTGATTTTTTTACAGAGCAGAAGGGAGAGGGATAGAAAGATAGAAACATCGATGAGAGAGACATCGATCAGCTGCCTCTTGCACGCCCCCCACTGGGGATGTGCCCGCAGCCAAGGTACATGCCCTTGCCGGAATCGAACCCGGGACCCTTCAGTCCCCAGTCCGATGCTCTATCCACTGAGCCAAACCAGTCTCGGCGGTACATGTATTTTTAAGCCTAAAGTTAACTTAACTGAAAATAATATTTGTTAGAATTTTCTTTGATTAGTCTATGATATGCTGATTCATGTCATGTTTTGCTTCCAAGACTCTACACACACAACCAATAGAGTAACCATGAGTGCTCTTTTGAAGTGTAATTGTTCTTAGCAAAAATAATTATTCTGGAGTTCTTGTTATAGAACAGTTTGTAACAGGAAAGCATGTGTAAATATACTCCAAAGAGAAATTTAGTAACAGAGTTTCCAATTCTAGACGAAAGTGCTGAGGGCCCATACCAGGCCCTCAGAGATTGCAAAGGGGAGCGTGACTCCACTTCTATCCCTGAGGACTCTTGAGAACTCAAGTTAGGGGGATAAGATGACACAGTTCCGGAGACTGGAAACGGGGTCTGCAAGACCAAGACCAACTACAGTGATGTTTCCAAGGTTGGAGATCAGTGTGGCCAAAAGGGTAAGAAAAGTTTTTGTGGAGAAAGTGGTTTCTTTCATTGTCATTGTTTCGAGATGTGGTCGTGAGATTTCAGGAGCACCTCAGATACCTGCCGTGTGGTGGTGCCACCCATAGCTGCCCGGTGTATTATTTCTCTGAAGGACACTTGGAAAGCAAATGTGGCAAAGGTTTCCAAGATTTTATTGGAGCTTCGTTTTGAACATGTAGGTAGGGTTCCTGTTGATAAGCACACGTCTAAATTTTGAATGACGAAGGATGTTTTTGTTTGTTGACCTTGAATGTCTAAAGTCAGGCTCTTAATGATAACCAGGTATAAATTTGCTTTCATCATTCCTACTGCTTTGCATTTTGTATCCATTCAAGTTCCATTTTCTAAAGGCCTTGTTCACCTCTGATATGTGCTACATTTCTTCTCTAGAATTTGTTCTCTCCTTCTTCCTGACCGATTTCCTGCTTTTGTGTTTTCTTGGACTCTTTGTACTCTTTCTGTCTTCTTGGCATTGGCGTATTTCACTATACTAGACATGACTTAAATTATTGTTGGGTAGAATTCACAAGGACCTTACAAGGCATAATTGTGTGAGGTTATTTGGAACTCTTTGTTATGTCGGATTATGTTCCAGGAATCTATAATAGTGATCTGCTTATGATTCCTCCTTATTATCTTCTTGAAAGTAGACTATCTGTATTTCAGGTTGCATTAAGTACTTCTAAATGTCTTGCTTATTTGTCTCACCAAATCTTCCCTTGAGACCCATGTAGTTTCAATTACAAAAGGTAGGACACCTACATGGACATTTTGTTGATTACTTATTAAAAGTAGCACTCTAAAAAAAGTCATACTTTTTAAAATATAAAACTAATGCTGACTCCATGCTTATAAACATAATAAGTTAACTACATCAATTTGACTACTTCTACGACTCTGAATTTGCAAGGCCATGGAATTAGAAGGCTAGCTGCAGCTGATGAGTAGTGGCGGTCCTCATTCATTTGAATTTCTCTGGGGTCAAGTGTCTCTCAAATAAGAGAAGAGTCCCCCCCCCCCCCCCCCATTCCTGTTTCCACTGCTCTGCCCAGTGCTCACCTCCCACTCTTTTCCGGAAGCTTTTGGCATTAACTTCTTAATTTGCCACTGAGGAATTTCTCAAACCCAGGCTCTTTGGCCTATTCTGTCTCTGCCAAAACGTGTAACTTGGATTCTTCAAATACATTCTTCTCATTCCTCTTTCTTTTCAGTTGTTCATGTAGCATTCTTTCCAATTCTGCCCAGTGAAATCCTCCTCTTTTTTTTTTCTTCAAAATCTAGCTCTTTCCAATTCTGCCCAGTGAAATCCTCCTTTTTTTTTTTTTTTTTCAAAATCTAGCATGATCCTTCCAGAAATTGTAATCTGTGCTAGTTGCATCATGTTTTTTAGGATTTATTATATTTGGTAATCTGTGGCAGTATATGTGAATCTCCCCACCCCCAGGAGAGCTGCTATATCATATAATTTATTTTTATATTCCCTATAGCATGTAGCCTGGTACTATGCACATAGGAAGCACTCTGTAGAGAGTTTTTGGATTTAATAAAGTTTGTGAGACCCAAATATACCAGCACATATAAGGTGGCCATGGCAGGGAGACCGCAGTTAGCTATGATGCCTGCTTCTGTCTCATCTTTGAAGGATTATAAATTGTAATAAACCCTTTACTACTAGGTAGTGGTTCTCTTTCATTTCCTATTGTAATTTAAGAAATACATTTATTAGAATATTTGGAAGATTTTTTTCTCATTTCACATTATTTTAATAGCTTTTTTCACATAACTTTGAGGTGTGCTTAATCTGAACTAAGATACTTGCCTTCTTTTAGTTTATATTTTCTTAAAGGTGGCAATAGACTATTAAATATAAAAAGTTGGTATAATCTCAGATCTTAACTAGATACACACTTTTTTTTTTTAAATGTAGCAATCCAAGCAAAAGAATGTGAGAATGTTGAATGAAACGTCAACTTTTCCCCCTCCAGCATTGGAATAGGAAGAGGACAGTGGTCAAGAGGCCAGATGATTGCTTAAAACCATCCCTAGATTTCCACAGAACTTGACTAGCAAAATAAGCCCCAGTGAAACTTGCTTAAGCAATTACCTGAGGGAATTGTAAAATTAGCTGCATATTAAAGGGGATGCTTAAGTAAAGGTCATATTCAAATTTAAATTACTATAAAAGTGCCTTGAGTTATTTATAATTAGAATATCCAAATTATAATAGTCAGATTATGAACACTTATGTAGGATCGTGTATTTATGTTATCTATATTTTTCACTTAATTTGACATTGCTTGAAATACTGTCAAGTAAGTATTTAGAAAGCAAGTATTTTATTAAATTTAATTAATTAATAAAAATTTTATTGAAGTATAGACATATAACATTATATTCATTTCAGGTGTCCAACACAATGATTTGATATTTGTATATATTGTGAAGTGATCACAATTAAATCAGCTTAACGTCCATCACCATACATAGTTACAGATATTTTTTTTTTGGCCTGGGCTATGTGGCTTTATTTAGAGAGGAGGGATCACAAAGTAATTAAGAGTTGGCATTGGGGTTCTTCTTGTTGCCAAAGGTGGGCACAACGTTGACAAAGTGTCTATTGTATTGCATCTGCTGCTTGGCCCAGCCAGTCTTCTTTTTCTCCTTTTTGGCCATCTTGGGGATCTGACTTCTTACTTTTCCAGCATGGGCCAGGGCACTATGGACTTGACCTCTGAGCATGTGTCTGGCTACTTCCAGAGTGGACAGAGCCTCCACTCCACGTGGCGCAGGACAGCCTCATCCTTTAGGGCAGTGGTCGGCAAACTCATTAGTCAGCAGAGCCAAATATAAACAATACAACGATTGAAATTTCTTTTGAGAGCCAAATTTTTTTAAACTTAAACTTCTTCTAACGCTACTTCTTCAAAATAGACTCGTCCAGGCCGTGGTATTTTGTGGAAGAGCCACACTCAAGGGACCAAAGAGCTGCATGTGGCTGGCAAGCCACAGTTTGCCGACCACTGCTCTAGGGGCATGTCTGCCAAGAGCACGACTTGATCTGGAGCAACGCCCTCCAGCGAGGCTACATGAGCCTTGATCTGGGCCACAGTCTCCTGGCCAGTCACCTCGAGGGCGTGCAGCTCCTGGGCGCAGACAAAAGGCCATTTGTTGGTGACTGAACTGTGGCTTCTCCAGATTTTTTGTGTGTGATGAGAATATTTAAGATCTAGTTTCTTAGCAACTTTAAAATATACAGTATAGTAGTATTAACTGTAGTCACCATGCTGTACGTACATCCCTATTACTTAATTTATAACTGGTAAAATAGATATTTGGGAAAGGTTTAAAGGTCACATCTTAGATTAATTAATAAGAAGGTTTGACCTAATAGCTAAACGTCTGCCTTTAATTGCTTTTTATTTTTTGCTAGGATTCTCTTCTCCCTTTGTTCACTTGGCAGATTCCTACTTACCTTCGGGGCCCAGCTCAGATTCCACTTGATCCATGTAACTGTCCCAGATTCATCCCCTTCTGGCATGAGAAGTAATTGTCTCTCCATCTGGATCTTTTTTTAGATTTTTTTTCCCCACACCCTTTATTACAATTTTTCTTAACATTCTGACTTCCTAATAGATTGTAAGGATGAATTCTCTGCTATTCTAAGTACTGCATGTTGGGGCTCAGTGTTGTCAGTGACAAAAGCTATCACTCAAACTTTGATTGAATTAAAAATTGGAAAATTAATTAAAATGAATTTTACTAAATGATTTGTAAATCAGTCTTTGTCAAGTCTAACATTTTGTGAATCTAGGAGAAATATAATTTTTAGTATTTTTAACAATAATGATGATAATAGCAGTAATAAAAATATAGTAGTCAACATTTATAGGCATTTATATTTCACATAGTATGATTTATACGTATATCCGTTTAATTTTGGCACCAGCCTATGATGTTGTCAGTGTTATTATCACATTGACAGATGTGGGAGAGATAATGTGACTTACTCAAGGTCACATAACTCATAATTGACAATTTTTGAACCTAGGTCTGATTTCTGAGCTTATCTGTCAGCAGAATAGGAACTGAAAAGTGAACAAAACAAGAAGCCATCTGGGGCATTTATTTACAAGGGTTGGTAGCTCACGAATCACTGGAATAAGAATAAATACTGCCAGTTAAAATCGATTTTCATGTGTTAATTCCTATTATCTAAAGGAAGAAGCCACAGATGAGGCCTGAAAGAGGCTGTATCTTTCAGTAGATATGTCCCTCTCCCTCTGCCTCATCTCCACTCCTGTTTTCCACAAGTTTAAGGTCTGGCCCAAGACAGGCTTTTGATCCAGCCTGTCCCTGTCCCCTAAGCTAGAAGCAGCATCCTATTCTGAAACTACACAGTGTTTCTATTTTCATGGCTCTTATTTTCTATCTGTGTTATAGTGTCAGGAGGTTAGTAAAATGGGATTCTGTTTGAACTGAGGTCCTAAATGCCCATCACTCTCATGGTCCAAAGCATGGTGCTGTATGTACCTCTTAAGCAGGACTTGCTCAGGGCAGGGTGAGGAACAAGGTTTGGGGAAACCAGCTCCACACCCACCTCCAGCCTGTCAATGAGGCTGCTGAGGTGAAAGGCGATTTGGAAATAGGAGATGATGAGGCTAATGTGCTGTCAAACCCCCTCCCCCGCATCCCACTGAGAAGGTGGCAAAGAGAGCATCACACGTGTGCCGTGGAGCTTGGGGAGCAAGGAGACCGTGTGTCAGTCATGCCAGGGAAATCTAAAGGGAAGGAGCTGGCTGATACAGCAGTGACAGGAGAGGACGTGGATGGGAAGGAACTGTTTCCCACTGCAGGAGGTGTTCTGTGACATTGTAAGTGACCATCCAGAGAAGGTGCATTCATGCTTGTCAAGGATGAGTAGTCAGTTTTGATCATATGCACAGCAAACCAACCAGATATTTGCAGGGCAGTTGTGACGTTTGCTGCCCCTTTGTCTCCTCTAAGGGGGTCAGAAGCAATTGCTTATCCATTATTAGGAGGCTGGGGAGATCTGCTGTCTAAGGGAAGAGAGGAAGTGAGCCTGCCCGCCTGCCCCAGACACACTGCAGGCTCTGTGCTTGCAGCAGGCCAGAGCAAGGGGAGGCAATGCTGAACTTTGAATGAAGTGCAGACTTTGGTTTTTACGTGGGCTGGGTATTTAATTACTGAACTGAGGTTATTTTTAGGGACATTTTATTATCCAATACTTGGCATACAGTTTGGGCCCGTTTTAGATTTAATCCGGGGACAGAGGAAGATGTAGCCTGACAGAGTAGTTCTAGGGGCCCATGAGAAAGGGAAAGACATGGCTTTGTGTTTTTTGCGTATTGCTCTTACAGCGCCCTGAGTCTTATTTTTTCTCTCCTGGACGTTAAGTTTCTGAGCTGTGGGAGCTTGGAAGTTAGAAGGAAGTGGATTCTTTGTCATTAGTTCTCAGTTACCTTTGCAAATGATATAGGGCTGAGCACCCATTTGTTCAATGCATATTTATTGAACAAATGTTAGGTTTATAATATTAAGCAAAACGTGATCTTTAAGTAAAAAGAAGTATAGTGACTCCTCTACTCCCCTCACCAAAAAGAACATTTTTTTTATTTTAAGGTAGTTTTAAATTGATGGGAAAGTTACAAAGATAGCATGGAGAGTTCCTACACAATTGCCCAGTTTTCCCTATAGTTAACATTTTACTTGAGTATGGTGTATTTATCACTACTGATAAACCAGCGATTACTTTTTATTTGTACAAATTGTACTTCCTAGGTATGAGATACTACAGGAAAGACTGCCACAGAATTTACTTCAAAGAGCAGCCATTTTGATTTCTGGATCAAATTTTTTACTTAGTATTTGTTAAGCTTCTCCATGAGTTTGCTTTCTACAAGCAATATGCTTCCTAATTTTAATTATAAATAAAAAAGGAAGTAGTAATGCTTTTCTTTAAAATGATTAAGGAGGAACTTGATACTTATGTGAGCTGCTGTCTTCTTCAGTCCCTGGTGGAGTATGTCACATTGCTGCCAGAAATAACGTGAATTGAAAGTTAAGATAGTTTTTGGTTTAAGTGGTTTTGTAAAAAAACCATGAAATATCAGGAAGCAACCAAGTAAAACTTTTTAATCTAAGAAATGTTCCTCTTTCACTAGCCCAGCCTTTACCAGTATTTCCTTGATCCAAATAGTGTGTTCTTCCTCCTAGAATAATGGCAAAGAGAAAAAACCAATCAATGCTCTAACTGGTTTGGCTCAGAGGTAGAAGTCGGCCTGCAGACTCAAGGGTCCCATGTTCGATTCTGGTTAAGGGCTTGTACCTTGGCTGCAGGCACACATCCAGTGGGGAGTGTGCAGGAGGCAGCTGATTGATGTTTCTCTCTCATCGATGTTTCTAACTCTCTAGCCCTTTCCCTTCCTCTCTGTAAAAAATCAATAAAATATATTTTTAAATAGCCACTCAATATAAGAAAAATGCTCAAAGCCAAATAATGTGATACACACTTTGTCACTGTTCGCCAGAACTGCATTTGGTTGTCTGTTATTTAATATTTATGTGTCCAACCACAGTTTAACCTTACAGTAAACAATGCTGTGATTAGAAGTACTCTGAATAGGTATGTGTAAAAAATGGCTTAAGAAACTTGTTTTTGAACATAATTTAATCACCTGTCAGGGAAATTTTACCTAATACTTTTTCTGATGTCTTTGGGACTTTTTCCATCATACCCGCCACCAGGGCTGGCTGCGATTGGATGTCTTATGTCACTCCGGACTCAGTATGTCCAAAATGAATTCAACTTTCTAGGTCTTAACTATTTCTCTTGACATCCTCTTCTCAGTTTATGGCAATAATCCAGTGACCTAGCCCCAAACCTCTCATTTTACCTTTGATTTTTTCCCACTTTCTACTTCTGTTTTTAAAAAAATCTTCACATTGAATGCATTTCTTCTTTTCACTTCCAAGTCCTTGGTTTAAAGCTTGAACACCTCTCCTATCTGACTTATTGACACAACATCCTAATTGGTCTACCTTCTTTTGTTTTCTGTTCCCCGACACACACATACTCCACTCCTACTCACACCAGGCCACACTCACTCTCCACACCCCCTCTACACCCTTTCCACACAGGAAGCGAACGGGGGCATGTGCACACATGCCTTTGATTGACCTATCTCATGGTTAGATTAATGTTCCTGAAGTACGTCCATTCATTTTAGCACAGTACAGACCTTTTAATGGATGGCTCCTCATGCTGGTAGAATATTGTCTTGGGCTTCTCAGAGCAGCTTTGTAGGTAGTTCACCTTTTATTTTGCTTTGTTGAGAACTCTCCCACTGCCAGCCCTAGATTTTTGTATGTAGGAGATTTATGTGCTCTTTATTGAGACTTCTAAGAATGTCAGCTATTTTTGTGGCATTGTCCAGACTCTGTCAGGACTGTCCGTTGGCCTGGGCCTAGAATTCTCCTTATCTTATGTCAAAACCAGACAGAGAATACATCCAGGCAAGCTGATTAATTCGTGCTTAGCCTTATGAAAATTTATAGGATAAAATAGAGTTAATATTGCAAATGCCGATAGTGGTTTTCTAAAAATATGTTTTCATTGATTTCAGAGAGGAAGGGAGATGGAGAGAGAGATAGAAACATCAATGTGAGAGAGAATCATTGATCTGTTGCCTCCTGCATACGTGGGCATATTCCCTGACCAGGAATATAGGTCAGCACTCAACTACTGAGCCATGTCAGCTGGGCCAGGTAGTGCTTTTTGATCCCTAACAGTCTTAAAAGACTCTGTAAACATTCTGTGGTTGACTGGCTTGATAAGTAGGGGCTGTTACTATAGCTTCAAACAACAGTTTCAGCATTGTTCTGTATTAAAACCCTTTGGCCAAGTGGTTCCTGCTCCTGAGGCCTTTTGAGAGAAGTCCTTTCCCTCAAATGTTTGTGAGTTTGAGAGGGATCCTAAGGGTTTTATGGAATAGAGGCCTTTATTGATATATTATAGTTTGTGTATAATTGTGTCATTATAATATTGATACTATTAATTGAATTTTACATAAGACCTCCTACTTCATACTAAGTGGTGCCTAGCTCTATTTCACTATACTACATTGAAAGGTGGAAAGAATAGAATTGTTTGTTTGTTTACTTATTTATTTATTTATTTATTTGTTATTGTGTATTTTATTTCACTATAATTATTGGCATTAGAAATTGGATTATTGTCATATTTACCATATGCTTATCTTTAAAACTCAGTAAAGCAGAGGAACAGATGTGGAGATTTAAATCATTTGTTGTAAAATCTGTGGCACAATGTGAGGGCTCCTTTGACTTCATCTGATACAGCTTTGCCTCTTGGATCTATGGTTTGTATGAAGTACCTGGCATTTGACATAGGTTGAAATATTTTATACTATACTTACAATATAGGGTGTACATTTTCCCCTTTGTTATTCCTAAGATACTTATCTTCACTTTTTTATTTTTTAATAATCCTTACCTGAGGATATTTTCCCATTGATTTTTAGAGAGAGTGGAAGGGAGGGGGAGAGAGACATATCAATTGGTTGCTTCCTGCACATGCCCCAAACAGGAGCTGGGGACTGAGCCTGCAATAGAAGTACGTGTCCTTGACCAGAATTGAACCCAGGACCATTCAGTCTGTGGGCCGATGCTTTACCCACTAAGCCAAATCCACTAGGGCTATTTTCACTTTTAATTTCCATGTAGTATTTCTGAAAAAAAACCACACACACACAAAAAAAACACCAAAACAGGTGTTTAATATTTTGGTAACCAATTGTAGATCTGCATATCACGTAGCAGCATTATTCTGAGCCATGTGCCATGAACCATCTTCTTAAGCAAATATAGTACATGTAGAGTTTATTTATAGTTTTGACATCTAGTCTTCATTGGCTCTTATTTTATTTGGGGCATAACTCACTGGGGTTATGGGTTGCAATATTTAAGGGTCAGCTGAGGAGAAGGAGACTATCATGTGTATAGTATACTGAGGTGTGTCCACACTTAAATTATGCATTATGGTGGGTGTGGTTTAGGCAGACGATGAAGGACAGACTGAAAGCATAGGGACCTTTAGTATGAAAGGGAGAGATAGGCATAATATAGAAAAGCTTTGAAAAAATATTTAAATATTACTCACTAGAGCCAGCATCTACTGAGGGATAATCATGAGCATACACTGTGGTAAGAGCTTTATATATGACAGCTTATTTAAACCTCACAGTAATTTTCCGAGAGAGTTATTTTTTTTGTATCAAATAAATAGCCGAGTTTTAGGAATATGGAAAGTCAGGGTAAAATAAACAAACATGAATTTGGTGAACATATGTAAAACTCCTGATATTGAAATGGATCAGAACATTTAAAAGTTTCGATTTCAGATTTATTTTCTCAAGAGGTGATAGCAGGACAAGCATAAAGTGACACTACTATCTTAACATCCTAAGTTTAGAAGGGACTTTTGTAGCTATCTAGAAAAAGGTTTGCATAATTTATTAACTGATATTATATAAAGGTGAAAAAAGAAGCTGGGATTGTGGACAACATTCACCAGATTTTTGAAGGTGCTTGTTGGCAGCAAAATATTAATCTGTTAAGGAGATTTGTGTTTTTGTACTATGAAATTGTGTCTAGGATTTTGTTTTTTCTGTTTTGAAAATTCTCCAAGGATCAATCTGAATCATACCGTGCACTTCAAATTTAAGTGAATTAACCCAGTTTGCAAAAATTCAAGAGGAGCTCAGATACTTTAAATTATTAACCAGAGCATATTGAAGGGGAGAAAAACCCTAATAAGTATTTTAAAATAAATTTACATTGGAAAAGAATTGAATGTTTGCTAAACTGATATGCAATTACAAAATAATTGTGAACCCAGTCATTAAATTAAAGCAATTGATGAACTTCTTGAGATAAGAAAAAACACACTATTTAAACATTAGTAAGAAATTTAAGCCGAAGCCGGTTTGGCTCAGTGGATAGAGCATCGGCCTGCGGACTGAAAGGTCCCAGGTTCGGTTCCGGTCAAGGGCATGTAGGCAGCTGATGGATGTTTCTCTCTCATCGATGTTTCTGACTTTCTATCCCTCTCTCTTCCTCTCTATGAAAAATCAATAAAATATATTTTTAAAAAAGGAAATTTAAGATTTGAAAAAATGGTACATATTTATTATAGAAAAAAATTGCGCGTAACTAGCCATCACTATACTTAGAACTTGTTAAGATTCTGGTATATACTTTTCTAGGTTAAAAATACACACATAAGATTATAATTATGTCCATACACATTTATATATTTGTAATAAGCATGCCAAAAATTATGTTCATAAAACAGTTAAATTTACAACAGCATCAAAAAGAATAAAATATTTTGGGATAAATTGCACAAAAGAAGTATAAGACTTGTACACTAAAAACTACAAAATATCACTGAAAAGCAATAAAGACTAGTAAATGGAAAGTCATCTATATTCATGGATTAGAAGAATTAACATTGTTTAAATGGCATTGTCAAGTAGATCTACATACAACAATGCAATCCGTATCAGAATTCCAACTGGCTTTTTTGCAGAAATTGGCAATCTGATTCTAAAATTTATGCGGAAAGGGAAGGGATCCAGAAATATGAAGACAATCTTGAAAAGTGCAAAGTTGGAGGACTCATACTTCCTAATTTCAAAATTTACTCCAAAGCTGCAATAGTCAAGACAGTATAATACTCACATAAAGAGAACAGAATTCAGAGTAAAGAAATAAAACTTTACATTTATGGTCAGTTGACTGTAGACAAGTGGGGGAAGGACAAGGGTATAGAGCTGTTACTGCTAATAGATGTAAGTTTCTTTTTGGGGTATTGAAAATGTTCTAAGATTGGGTAATGGTGCTGGTTGCACAACTTTGTAAATATAGTAAGTGCCAGTTGAGTTGTATGCTTTAAAAGGCATAGTTTTGGGTTGTATGTGATATGCTCAGAAAGCTGTAAAAAATACGATAGTTTATTTTCTGAGATTTCCTAGCTTGTTCCTCTCTTTCTTTGATCTGACCCATTGGGTTGTTTTTCCCCCATTTTCCCTATTCTGCTCAAGTTTCCTTCTGTGCCCAGCAGTTTCTTATCATTGTGAGTTCCTATCTTGAATATGAGTTTTGGGGGAGCAGTTTCCAGAGTGTAGACTGGGAGATGTGTTCTTCGGCCCATCTCAGTTGCTGTTCTCCAATTGGCCAACCAGGCTTTCATTGAGGACCTGATGCTTCTCTAGCCCCTCAGGTTCCGTTTCTTTCCTCAGGTACAGAGTATATGCGGGTCTTGTAGTTACATGTGATTTGTACCAAAACATTTGTATTTTGGGATTCTTCAGGATACTTCCTCACCTAATTTTGTTGTGGCATTGTCCACGGATTTTGGTCGTTCTCTTTTAATGTGCGTCCATTGCTGCTTCCATCTTTATAGAATTCAAAAGTATAATCTTTCAGACATACTTGAGGAAGAGATTTGGAAGGAATTGGTCTGACAAAAACGGAGGATAGCCTCCTGGAGATTATGGAAGAGCCTGTGGTGTATTAATCTTTCTAAATCCAGAACCTAGCATAGGCTAAAGCATTAATTAACACCCAGCTAAATATTAGTCAATCTATAGCTAGTACCCACTTATCTGTGTTGACATAAAGGGGTGCTGGGAAAGTGTTTTCCTTCCTTACACATGCAGATCAGAAACTATTGAAATCTTAGTTCAGCTACTCGCTATATTACCTGCCTCAGTGTATCAAGAACTTGTAAAATTGAAACTGGTTTGGCTCAGTGGATAGAGCATTGGCCTGCGGACTGAAAGGTCCCAGGTTCAGTTCTGGTCAAGGGCATGTACCTTGGTTGTGGGCACATCCCTAGGAGGGGGTGTGCAAGAGGCAGCTGATCAATGTTTCTCTCTCATCAATGTTTCTGACTTTCTATCCCTGCGCCTTCCTCTCTGTAAAATATCAATAAAATATATTTAAAAAATAACTTGTAAAATGATATCATCATTGTTAAGTGTCTAGTATCCTAGCTATTGGTGATCTAGGTTGCTTAGGTTCCACATGCACCTGAATGAGTGTTGGTAGACCCTTAATTGACACATAGATTCAGGGTCTATGTCCCAGAAGTCCATGATCTTAGATTTTTTTTTAACCAAGCCCTGCGTGTGGTAAACAAATCATGTAATATGAGATAAAGTCATGTCACGCAAGACCTTCCAGTCTGATACAGGGCAAACTACCTGGTCTTTCTTAAGCTCCCTTGTTTCTCTAATAAATCAGTGCTGTTCATTCTACTCTCCTAGGAACCATAAAAACTTGGTAAATAGAACCATATATTTTACACAAGTGAATTCTCTCAAGGCTCTCCTGTATTCTGAAACTGCCTCTGGGCTGCCTTGGGCCAGCTCCAGTGATGTGCCAAATCCTGCTGATCCCTTTATCCTCATCAATACTTCCCTTCCTGTGTTTTATTTCCTTGGTACTCTGTGTTTTGCAACATTTAGTTTTATAAAATTGTGCTGAGATGGAAATGAAGGACAAAGGCATAAAATGTGCTGCTCAAGGCAACACATTTATATGTGTTGTAACAAAGGCCTGCAAGGCTTTGACTCAGAGAAGTTGAGGTGGGTGGAAATTTGAATACTTTTGCCATTTTTTGAATCCAGATGATACTCAATGATTTGGGAAATAAGTAAGAAATGCAAATAAAATTAGGAGCACTGAGTGGCTGTGAGCCTTATAAGAGTTACAGTTCTGGGTTGGACTCCAGGATGGATTTCTTCACAGATTATCTATTGAGACACATGTGTCAAATCAGCTTGTTAAAAAGCAAAGGAGCATGTAGCTCACTCTCACAGTTGGATGCTTTTAGGCACTGCAGCTGTTCCAAAGGCTGGGTGAACTAATTCAATTATGGCTGAGAACCTATTGCCCTGTTCGTGCTTGTCATGAACATCCCTCTTCAAATAAGGATAGCTGGGGGGAGAGATGTGCAAGGATTACAAGTGGCTACTTTTATGTTCAATGAGCAAAGGAACAGGACACCCCAAAATGGCATTTATGCTTTGAAAAGTAAATGAAGAATTGTAATCTTGGTATGCCATGCTTGAAATGCATTGAAACTCCCTTTATTTGATTCACTCTTTGGAACTGTGACTAATTTTGTATATGGTGTTTAATTCAACTTTTTAAGTAAGTGCATTCTTGGCTTAAAGTTTTTCTATTAAAAAAAATCTCAAATAATAATAGAAGATGTTTGCAGTAAAGTTTACATACTATAAAAGTATAAAAAGTGAAAAACAACTTTCCTTTAAATTTTCCTTCCCCTTAGGAAATTACAGAGTGATGTATACCCTTCTAGACTTACAAATGCATATACATATAATTTATTGGAGATGAATTATATCATTTTGTAAAAATTTCATCATGCTATTTTTACTACTAGTTCATGAAATTCTCTCCATATAGATGAGAGTTTAACGAGCTGAATTCTCCCTTTTTTGTATTCACAAGGGTATTCACTGTTGGCCTGTGTGTAAGAAAGATGTCAGGGGAAAAGAAGACTCTCCAAGTAGTTTGCCCTTTTCTGTCCCTACCTTAAAAAGATGGACCAGTGCCTAGAAGTCATTCAACAGCTGTCAAATCAATTGCATGGCTGCTGGTGAGCAGAGGAGAAGCAGCAGCTGGTAGAGCAGGGCAGCCACCATTTCTGAGTATGGGAGGAGGGACAGTAGATGGACATATTTATGCTTTTGGCCCATTTTTAACTCCATGATTTCTCTCTAGGTGTTCCTTTTTACAGTCATAAAAATTGTTTTAGGGAAATATTTATTTTAAAACATGGTTTAGATAAATGAGAGAAGAAAAGAGTTACCCATAGAACCTCATTGCCCAAGTAAATTATTGTTAACATTGTTCTTTTTTTCAATGCCCTTTGTAAAATGTGTTGTTAGAACTAGCACTTCGCTTCTGTGATCTTATTCCCTGAAACTCATCACCCCAGTCTAATCATGAGAAAAGCACCAGAAAACCCCCAATAAAGGAACATTCTACACAGTGGCAGATGATTGGGCCTCAGAACTGTCAAGGTCATCAACAACAAGGAAAGTTTGAGAAATCGTCACTGCTGAGGAGAGATTAAGGAGACTAACATACTATCTAATAAAAGAGTAATATGCAAATTGACCACAACCCCGCGACACTCACAAGCCACGCCCACCAGCCACACCCACCAGGCAATCAGGAGCAGTATGCAAATTAACCCCCAGCCAAGATGGCTGCCAGCCACAGAGAGCAGGCAGGAGGCTTGGGTTTCCCCAGCAATGGAGGAAGCCAAGCTTTCCACCTGCCCTTGCTGGCCTAGGCCTCCACTCAATGCTACAAACTTTCAATTATAGAAGATAAATATATCCCAACAGAAATGGCGGCAGCCACGAAGGTGGAGAGAGTAGAGGCTAGGGTTGCCCGGTGATAGAGGAAGCCAAGCTTTCTGCAGCCCTGGCCTGCCTTGGCCTCTGCTTAAGGCTACAAAGTTCCAATTATAGAAGGTAAATATCCCAAGAGAAATGGCTGCAGCCACCAGAACGAGCAGGAGGCTTGGCTTTGCTCCAGGCTATAAAGATTCAATTATAGAACATAAATAAATTCCAGATACCAGGGCCTCCACTTGGGTGGGTCACTGGGGTTTGTGACAGGCCTGCACACCACCAAAGCCCCCTCACCCAGGTCGCCCCATGCCCCAAGGGAACCCCACCCTGACCTGGGACACCCTTCAGGGCAAACCAGCTGGCCCCCACCCATGCACCAGGCCTCTATCCTATCTAATAAAAGAGTAATATGCAGATTGACCATCACTCCAAACACAAGATGGCTGCCTCCATGTAGTTAAAGATCCTGCCCCTATGTGGTCAAATTTGGCCAGCAGGGGAGGGAAGTTGGGAGGGACTAGGCCTGCAAGGGATGCAGTTGGGGGCAATCAAGCCTACAGGGGAGGGGGGTTAGGGGCGACCAGGCTGGCAGAGGAGGGAAGTTGGGGGCAACCGGACTTGCAGGGAAGGGCATTTTGGGGTGACCAGGCCTGCAGGGGAGGGCAGTTAGGGGCAAACAGGCTGGCAGGGGAGCAATTACACATCAATCAGGCAGGCATGGAAGTGGTTAGTGGGTGATCAGGCTGGCAGGCAGAAGTGATTAGGGGCAATCAGGAAGGTGAGCAGTTTGGAGCCAGCAGTCCTGGATTGTGAGAGGGATGTCTGACTGCCTGTTTAGGCTCAGTCCTACTGGGATCGGGCCTAAATGGGCAGTCAGACATCCCTCGAGATTGAAGAGGGTGCAGGCTGGGCAGAGAGACACCACCTGCCCTCCCTGTGCACGAATTTCATGCACCGGGCCTCTAGTGACTATATAAAAGTGGTGTACTGGAAGAGATCCTGGAACAAGAAAAAAAGGACATTTTGGGAAAGCTAGGGACATTGAATAACCATGGACTTTAGTTAGTAATGAAGTACTGATGTGGGTTCATTAATTGTGACAAATGTACCATGCTTAGCAATAGGAGGAACTGAGTTTGGATTTTATTTTATGTATGAATGTATTGTAATTGTATTTTTACGTAAGGTTAAGAATGTAGCATTTTACTTATTTTTATTTAAAAAACTTCATTGTTGCCCAACTGGCGTAGCTTAGTGGTTGAGCATCCACCTATGAACCAAGAGGTCATGGTCCATTCCCGGCCTAGATTGGAGGCTTGATCCCCAGCAGGGGGTGTGCAGGAAGCAGTGAATCAATGATTCTCATCATTGATGTTTCTGTATCTCTCTCCCTCTCCCTTCCTCTCTGAAATCAATAAAGACATTTTTAAAAATCTTTATTGTTGAAAGTCCCCTCTTCCTCTCCACTGACCCCTTCTAGCCAATCCCCACCCCAGGCCTTCACCACCCTGTTGTCTGTGCCCATGAATTATGCATAGATGCATCCTTTGGTTGATCTCTTCTGACCCACCTATGCAGCCCTGCCTTCACTCTGAGATTTGACAGTTTGTTCCAGGCTTCTATTTACATGCTATACTACCTTTGCATCTTTTCTCTGAATCTAAAACCATCTACACTAATAAAAGATAAAGATGCAAATTGACTATATCTTTGTGATGGCCACTCGCCAATCAGGAGTGACTATGCAAATTAACCCAACAAAGATGGCGAGTTAGTGTGCATAAGCAGGCGCCGACTGCCCCAGCCACTCTCGGCCTCTGGGCAGCGTGAGAAGGCGAAAGGCAGCGCCGGCCAGAGTGAAGGTGGTGTTGGTAGCCAGGGGCAGGAAGGCCCGTTCTTGCACCAGTCTGTGCATCGGGCCTCTAGTTCTAAATAAAATTTAAAACTGTTGTAGTTATACTGTACATATTGTTTTATATTTTGTTTTTTCTTATTGTGTTGTCTTTAAAAAATTAGTGATTATTTACTATTTCTCAGGATGAATATGTTATAACTCATCTATTTTTAAAAATATATTTTATTGATTTTTTTTACAGAGAGGAAGGGAAAGGGATAGAAAGTCAGAAACATCGATGAGAGAGAAACATTGATCAGCTGCCTCTTGCACACCCCCTACTGGGGATGTGCTTGCAACCAAGGTACATGCCCTTGACCGTAATCGAACCCAGAACCTTTCAGTCTGCAGGCTGACGCTCTATCCATTGAGCGAGACTAGTTTCGGCACAACTCATCTATTTCTTTCATGTCGGATATATATTATATTAATTATTTCTAACAATCAGTAATGCTCTGATAACAGCTATATTGTTTATTTGTATATATACTGGTATACTTAATATATGTATATATTTTTAACCTTTATTGTTGAAAGTATTACAAATATCTTCTCCCGACCCCTCATTGAACCTTTCTAGCCACACCCTGGCTCCAGATCTTCACCACACTATTGTCTGTGTCTGTATATATATAGTTAATATTTTTATTAATTTTTAGAAATAAAGAAAGGGAGAGGGAGAGAGAGAGGAACTAAGATGTGAGAGCGAAACCCAGGCTTGAGCCCTGACTGGGAATTGAACATGTTACCTTTCAGTTTAGGGGACAATACCCAACCAACTGAGCAACACTGGCCAGGACTGTAGAAATATATTTCTGTGTTAATTTTTTAAGGGGAGAATAGATTATTAAAGTGGAGTTACTGGGTCAAGTTAAGTGAAGATAGTACACATTTTGCCCATTTGTTTTATGGAAAGATTAATTGATAATTATGCCACCTGTGTAAATACATAAGTGCTTGGTTTCACTGGACCTCCTGTAGCATTGCTGATCATCTTTTGTTTTAAAAACCCTTTCAAAACTAACATCTTAATGAGGTAATCTGTATTTCTTTAATTACTACTTCTCTTAAGACTTATCTGTTCACGTCCTTTGTTCTACTTGAATTTGTTTTTTTATTGCCAATTTTGCTTGAGCTCTTTAAATAGCAAACATAAAATCTTTAGTAGTAAACACAAAATCAGGTGAGATATTGGATGTCATATGTACTTCTTTATAATAATGATGTGCAACTAGGAAGAGGAAAAGTACAATTTATTATGACAAAATTTGATGAAATTGAAATTTGCATCATAAAGTTTTTTTAAAAAACTATGTAATCAAACCATCATTTTGTAAACATAAAATTAATACAGTGTTATATGTCAATTATATCTTGATAAAACTGGAAAGAAAAACAAATAATAGTAAGTAGTAAGTAATTTCCTTTGTACATGGGTAATTCTTTTGGAGCAACATGTGAATTTTGGAAATGTCAGAGTGTTGAGTAAAATTATTCACACTTTTTGCTTTTATTTATTATAAAGTATCTACCAGGTCAAAATTAGTAGGCTTTTTAACCTTATGATAATATGCAAAAAATCCACAACATTACATGGCATGTAATTTAAGCAATATAAATAACAGAACCTATAATAGCATTTTGTTTAGTAATGATGAAAAACTAGTTGTTACTATACTTATGAAATGAGAAGAAATCGTTATTTGAATGCTCTCTCCCTCACCAAAAGGATCCAAAACTTTTCCCTGAAATATAAAGGGAGTAATGATGCGAAGCTGAAGACGCGGTGGAAGATGAGGAAATGAAAATGCAGTGACCTTGGGTCTATGATACCTGGCCATGCGCAAGAGCAGGTCGTCATCTGTGGGTAACAGGCAGTTCAGTCTCCTGGTTTGGTTTATTTTGGATCTGCGTGCCTGGAACAGTCCCTCAGAGAGGGGCCCTGGAGCCCACAGGCTCACGTTCTTTCCCCATGACTGCAAATGCCAGGCATACTCTGAAACTGACTGCGGAGCTCACTCACCCGGGCCTGGTGACTGGCATGCTTCACAGCTTCCTCTTGTTTTGTCTGGGCACAGAGGTTCAGAAGGTGTGTGTGTGTGTGAGGGTGTGTGTGAGGGTGTGTGTGTATATGTGTGTGTATGTGTGTGTAACTTGACCTCTCTGTGAGTTGTTTTCCTCTTTGGGGCTTAGGCAATATCATGATTTTAGATATAAAAGCCTCCAAGTGTCTCAATCATTTTTATATTCCTTGTAAATTTACCCTTTGTTCTGTGCTCACCTGAATTAAACTACATATATGTAATAATTTATTAGAAATCTTTTTATCACAGATCATGATGCTTTTATGTGGGGTGTGTGTGGTATGTGGTGTGGTGTATACATGTTTTACTAAGGGTGGAAGATCACATGGAAAATGATTTTCAAAGTAAAATTGTATGTGCCAAATAAAATGTTTGGCATTCGGTTGATGAAAGATCTTTTCAATGGGGAATGTGAACAGAAAGTTCAACTTTAAATACCTTATTCTTTTTTTTTAAGTCCTCAGCTGAGAATGGAAGTACTTATACTACAGTCATCCTAGCTAATCAAAGAATGATATGCAAATTGACCATCACTCCAATACACAAGATGGCTGCCCCCATGTGGTTAAAGGTCCTGCCCCCATGTGGACACAAAATGGCCACCACAAGATGGCCAGCAGGGAAGGGAAGTTGGGAGAGTCCAGGCCTGCAAGGGAGGGCAGTTAAGGGCAAACATGCTAGCAGGGGAGCAGTTAGGCATCAATCAGGCTGGCAGGGGAGTAGTTAGGGGGTGATCAGGCTGGCAGGCAGAAGCAGTTAGGGGCAATCAGGCAGGCAGGTGAGCAGTTGGGAGCCAGCAGTCCTGGTTTGTGAGAGGGATGTCCGACTACCCATTTAGTCCCAATCCTACCTAAATGGGCAGTCGGACATCCCTCTAGGGGTCCCAGATTGGAGAGGGTGCAGGCTGGGCTGAGGGATACCTTCCCACATGAATTTTGTGCACCGGGCCTCTGTTGTTATATAAATGTTTTTTTTTAGTAATATAATGTTGAAAAAATTCTGTGAAGTGCTTTTGAATTTTTTAGCAAAATCTTAAGGGCAGAGGAACCTGAAGGTGTACGTCTAGGGTGCCCGGGGTGAAACCCTTGCAGTCTGCCACACGCTCTATAGTACTGTTACGGCTTGTTGTACATTAAAAACAAATTCCTATTTTAGTCTCTTCTATAATATGTTTTAATGTCTTAATTTGCTTATTAATAAAAGTGTTAACCCCCTCCTCTCCAGTCTACAAGTAAGAATGGTTCTATTAGAATACGTGCCAGGTATATCCTTGACTTTGGGACCCCCGTGTTCGTCTCTTACCCACGAGGTGTACTCACTTACACATAGCTCTTGATGCAAAAGAATTGGTTGTGCCCTGAGGTGAAGCTATCAAACAAGCTGCCTCATGCCAATATCACTTATGATTATGTGCTGACTGAAAATACAGAGGTGTGCTGCCTGTGAAGTACCTGATTCATGAACAGTGCCTGCACATTTCAGCTGGTGTCCTTTCCCCTCAGTTCGCCTTGACATCACCCGAGCCATCATGAGAAGGAAGCTCCTGGTTGTGACTACAATGTGACTTGAGAGGAAGAAAGGCTGGAATCAGCAAACAGAAACAGTAAAAGAGTCATAGATGCAGAGAACAATCTGATGGTTGCCAGAGGGAGAGGGTGGTCGAGGCACTGGGTGAAAAAGGTGAAGGGGTTAAAAAGTACAAACTGGCAGTTACAAAATAGTCAGGGGGGTGTAACGTTCAGCATAGGGATTACAGTCCACAGTATTGTGATAACTATGCGTGGTGTCAGGTGGATACTGAAAATATCAAGGGGAACACTTTGTAAAGTATAGGATTGTCTAACCTCTATGCTGTATATAAGAAACTAATATTAAACATAAAGTGTAATTGAAGAAAAAAAAAGAGAAGAGATAAGGGGGCTGATCCTGGATACAAGATCTCATTAGGTATGAGTGTAGGGCTGGGGCCAGGGAGAAGAAGGGTGGTATGTGTCACTTCCTTTTGAAATCTGATTTCCTTTTCTGACTTTTAAAAACCGTTTTGAGAATTACAGCAAATTAAAGAGACCAAGAGATTGTCTAGGTTTTGTCTAACTCTAGTGTTACAAGTAAAGGAAGCTGAAGCCTGTTTTAAGTGGCTTGCCCAAGCACATATGGTTAATTAGTGGCAAGATATATGCATCTAGATTCCAGAACCTAGGCTTGGATTGTTTTTGTACTAGACTTATTTTTTCTCTGGAGTGCTCATTGCCCATGGAAAATGATGGGATGCAGAGTGAAGAGGTCTGAAGTCAAACATTGAGAGGCATTGTATGCCTTACTAAGGGATTCTCTTGTGTGTGATGGCAAGCTAGGAGGATTTTAAGCATGGGCATGACCCTAGATTTGCATTTAGAAACTTTGTACTACTCTAAGTCCTCTCAACGTTATTTATAGGTTCTGTGACTTTAAGCAAAATAATGTATAATGAAACCAATTTTACCATAGGCCAATTGATATAAACAATAGTTAAGTTCCTCATCAATGTTACAATGAAGTGGTGTTGAATGAAATAATTTCATTTGAGGACCTGCTATAATAATTGAGAATATGGGTTATATCTGGGATGGTGGTGAATGGGTGAAGGGATATTATTAAGAAGCTACTGGGATAGTCCATTCAAAAAATTATGAGGCTGAATTTAAACAGTGTGAGTAAAGAGAAGAGTGGACTTGTTAGAGCAATATTAGGGAGGTGGAAATAGAA
Source organism: Antrozous pallidus (assembly GCA_027563665.1). NCBI lineage: Eukaryota > Metazoa > Chordata > Mammalia > Chiroptera > Vespertilionidae > Antrozous > Antrozous pallidus. Next base: position 39,416,757 of record CM050519.1, on the reverse strand, counting down.
TTTAAGGATTATTTGTATATTGGTGCGAGATGGAGGTAAAGGAGAGTGAGAAATTACATTTTGATATTCTAGGGTGCATAATAATTCACCTTACTAATTAATGTCTTAAAGCAATAGCTACTATTCAAATGTTCACTATTTTACAAGTTGGACAGGGTTTGGTGAAGATGGTTCTGACTTCATATGCTACCTGATAGAGCTGGAATATTCAGGATGGCTTTTTAAAAATATATTTTTATTGACTTCAGAAGGGAAGGGAGAAAGGGAAAGAGATTGAAACATCAGTGATAGGAGAGAATCAGATAGCCTGCCTTCTGCCCCTCCCTACCTCCCTGGGGTTCGAGCCTGCAATCTAGGCATGTGCCCTGACTGGGAATTGAACTGTGACCCCATTTCTATACACTGATTTTTCTTTTGTTTATTGTGTTACAAACAATCCCCAAACTTAGTGGCTTCAAATGACAACAGCATTTATTTACATACTACCCTGCAATTTGGGTTCTTCTTGGTGAGAACAGCTTATCTCTACTCTACAAGGCAGCTGCTAGGACTGGAATGTCCACAGTGGCTTCTTCACTCATATCTGGATGGTTGAAACACCTGGAGCCTGGCTAAGCATCTCTTTTTTCTTCATACAGTCCCTTTACAAGGCTGGCTTGGGCTTCCTCATGCCATGTTGGTCTCATGGCAGGCTGACTGCTTACATACATGCTGGCTTTTTTTTTTTTTTTTTTTAAGGCAAAAGCAGAGGAAGCCAGGCCTTCTTAGTGCCTAAGCTTGGAAATCCCAGAATGTTAACTTCAGTCATACTCGATTTGTAACAAGGGCAAACCCTGACTGAAGAGGAGGCAAATGGCCCTCACCTCTCAATGGGAGAACTACAAAGAATTTGAAGGTGTCTCAGAATCACTACACTCGGATAATACCTAGGTGATTCAGGGTTAGGTAACTATTCACTTGGATTAAGTTTTCTGGAAAAGATTGTTTAACTTATGGATACATTTGAAAAACTTAAGTCCAAAACAAAACAAAAAAGAAAAAGAAAACCCATTTTGTCAAAGACAGAGACTGACTACCTCTCTCTGAGTGTAGTTCTGTTGCCATGGTCAGGTCTTCTGCCCGTTATCTCAGTTGTCCATCAGCTGTAGATAACATCTCTAAACATTTCTCTGCCAGCTCGACCACCTCTGCTTTTATCTGTTCTTCCACTTCCACTTTTCCGCTTTCTGCTGTTTGTACTTTCTTTATGTTGTTAAAATTGAGATGACATCATGGTGTGTCCAGGCTTTGTAGGTTGATTTTAATAGGTTTTGTGCTACTGTGACTATGTAAACATTCACTGTAGAATCAGTGTGCTATAATGATGCGTATTTTGTTTTACAGGGTTCCCCTCCAACCCTCCCCCCCCCCCCGGAGTCTACCAATCTTTTCTTGCCTTCTTTTCTTTAATTGTATCCTTACGATAGTCTAGCATCACAGGTGTACTCACTAATCCATGAAACCTTGTGTTTCCTAGATCCTCCCCTGCTCCAGCCCCTAATGCCGGGTTTCAGGTGGGACTGGTGGCTGCTCTGTTGTCCGTGGGCACAGGCCTCAAGTTTGAATTCACTGTTTCCTAGATCCCATGACTTCTGTTTTTTTTGTTTTACTGTTTTGTTTTGCTCAAAAATATCTTTAAATAACTTTTCCAAAGTGCTTGTATGGGAAATCTTCTGAATCTTTCCCATTGGAAAATGAGTCTATTCTGATCAGAATTTATTTTAACATTGTTGGAAACAAAATCCCTTAAGTACTCTTAATTATGCTATAAATAAATGTTTTTTTAACTTGTCTCCCCCCCTCCCAGCAAATCTATGTATAATCTTATGTTTGTCCACTTCATCCTTGTTTATTTTTTCTTTTTGGTGTTCATATTTTTGAATTTTAGGCATTTTATCAGACATTAGTTGTTGGGTTTATTTATTGGTAATTTATTACATTAAATAACAAACTTGTAAAATTTGACCTAAATGGAAATCATTATTGTGAAACAAATAGATAAGCCTAAGACTAAAACATGTTTGGAGTATCTCTTCTTAGTCCTTATTCAAGAATCTCTTCGCTTTTGAACCTGGTGAGATAAGGTGGTATTGTTTAAAACTCTTATTTCAGGAAGGCTTGTCCCTGCAGGTGAATTTAAGCTTTATTTTTTAAAAACAGTCAACAAGGTCTAAAAAGGTTTTAGACCCCTGAGCAGTGGTACTTTTAGGTCTGTTACCCGTCCCCCTTCTTTGAGACTACTGTTGAGAAAATAAAAAGTTGAGGTATAAACCCCATTAGCAGCATTCATGCCTGGAAGAAAAATGTGCTTTATTGTTTTAGTATAATGAATGGAACAGCCTGTGAGTCTGTGCTGACTTTACCTGTGGAGGTGTGAGATTTGAAGCTTGTGATTTTTAATGAAGGAAACTGGATTAAACATTGACCCTTTACATAAATTATAAGCATGTGAAATAGCACTGTGGAAAACATTGCCTGGAAGCAGGAACTACATTAATAGCAGGTCATGAGACAAACGAGGTGCTGTGTTGGCAAGTCCAGAGCCCGTGGTTTGCAAAAGCCGCCTGATCCTATATATAAATAAAGACGCTTCAGCAAGCCAGCCAATTAAAATTAAAATGGAAGGATAAAAAAACTAACTGCTTCTGGAGCCATGATACAGAGCAAGGTGTCATCTCCCACTCCAGGGGATTGTGAACTTCATAAACTGCTTATAGGTTTGCTGTTTCTAGCAACACCAGGCATCATTACATTAATAGCCTTTGATAGTATATAGGTATTTTATTATAATGTTTGAGGAATGCATTTCATATTATGACTTGTGAACTTTACTACTCACTTTTAAAAAAGCGTGGAAGAGGTCTTCTAGTATAAAGTCAGCTTTGTACACATCATCCTGTGCTTAAGGTGAAGAGTCACTGGGAGAAGTAATGGTACTTGTGTTCTTCTCAGGCCTAACTTATCACACACTGCCCAGTAGGTACAGACCAGTACATGTACTGGCCATCCTTCAATCTCTTTGAATTTCAGAGAAGTTCTATTCTTGTTCTTTTTTTCCCTTTAAGTGTTTTTATTGATTTCATAGAGGAAGGGAGAGGAAGAGAGAGGTAGAAACATCATTAATGAGAGAGAATCATTGATTTACTGCCTCCTGAACACCCCACACTGGGGATCAAGCCCAAAACCTGGGCATGTGGCTTGACTAGGAATCAGACTGTGACCTCCTGGTTCATAGGCTGATGCTCAACTACTGAGGCATGCCAGCCAGGCTCTACTCTTGTTCTTAAAGAAAGACTGCTTTAATACTTAAAGGAACAGCAATATTCTTTTCAGAAAATAAATTAAAACTAGAGGCCTGGTGCACAAAATTTTTGCATGGGAAGGTGCACTCTCTCCAGTCTGGGACCCCTTGAGGGATGTCTGACTGCCACTGGGATTGGCCCTTAACGGGCAGTTGGACATCCCTCTCACAACTCAGGACTGCTGGCTTCCAATTGCTCACCTGCCTGCTTTCCCGATTGCCCCTAACCACTTCTGCCTGTCAGTCTGATCACCCCCTAACCACTTCCCTGCCAGTCTGATTAATGCCTAACTGCTCCCCTCCCAGCCTAATTGCTCCTAACTAGCCTCCCTTACAGGCCTGGTCATCCCTAACTGCCCTCCCCTGCAGGCCTGGGTTTCCCCCCAACTTCCCTCTTCAGCCCGACTGGTCACCCCTAACTTCCCTCCCTTGCAGGCTTGATCCCCCCCCGCCCCGCAGCTTCCCTCCCTGCAGGCCTGGTCCCTCCTAACTGCCCTCCCCTGCTGGCCATCTTGTAGTGGCCATCTTGTGTCCACATGGGGGCAGGATCTTTGACCACATGGGGGCAGCCCTCTTGTGTGTTGGAGTGATAGTCAATCTGCATATTACTTTTTTATTAGATAGGGTAGAGGCCTGCTGCATGAGTGGGGGCCAGCTGGTTTGCCTTGAAGGGTGTTCCGGATCAGGGTGGGGGTTCCCTTGGGTTGTGGGGCGGCCTGTCATGATTTTAAGGCCCACTACACCCCCCAGTGACCCAAGTGGAGGCTCTGGAATCTGGAATTTATTTATCTGCTAGAATTGAAACTTTGTAGACTTGAGCGGAGGCCTGGGCCAGCCATGGTGTGTAGGAAGCTTGGCTTCCTTCATTGCTGGGGAAACCCAAACCTCCTGTTCACTCCATAGTCAAAGTCATTTTTGTTGGGATTTATTTATCTTCTATAATTAAAATTTTGTAGATTTGAGTGGAGTCCAGGGCCAGCCAGGGTATGCAGGAAACTTGGCTTCCTCTATTGCCAGGGAAACCCAAGCCTCCTGCTCACTCCGTGGCCGCAGCCATGTTAGTTGGGTTAATTTGTATACTCACTACTGTTTGGCTGGTGGGCATGGCTTGCAGGAGTAGTGGAGATATGGTCAATTTTCATATTACTCTTTTATTAGATAGGATATGATAAATTCATTTTAAAATTATTTTTTATTGATTTCAGAGAGGAAGGGAGAGGGAGAGAGAGATAGAAACATCAACGATGAAAGAGAATCATTGATCATCTGCCTCCTGCATGCCCTTGCCCAGAATCGAACCTGCGACCCTTTAGTTCGCAAGCCAATACTCTATCCATTGAGCCAAACCAGCTAGGGCAACTCATTTTTTAATTAACGTCTAGGTGCAATTTTTCTGCATTTAGCATCTGTACTCTGTTAATGGTTGTTGGTATATTTGGCAACTTCTCTACTGAATGCTGTCATTTTGACAGCATTGCTTTCCCCCCATTGTATATTCTCGCAGGTCTAGCAGGGTTTTGCACATGTGAGATGCTCAATAATGTTTGTTGAATGAAATTAACTAGATGCAGCCTTGTTCCTGTTGTTTCCCTTTAACTCAAACATTGTGTTAGGGTATTAAAAAGCATAGCAGTGTTGTTCCCAGTATTCATAGTCATTGGAAAGAGCATATATGACATGATTTATACTGAGAAATAAAACATGAACTTAGCAAAACAATAAGCTGCATACTTTTTAATTTTTTAAAAGATTGCCTGGCAAATCTGGCTTCTGTTGTATTTGCAATATGAAATATAATTCTTTTTTTTATTCTAGCAAGTATTTGGCAGATTGGTGGTTTTTTCCTGAGCACTTATTTCTTTTCTTTTCCTTATTTTAAATAAGTTAGCAACAGCTGAAACACCTGGCAAACTGATTTAATACACACAGACAAATCACCTGTTTTTTTTTTTTCATGAATAGCAGTGCTTTTGATGACTTCTTGTGTTGAATAATGTCATTTCTTTTTTATAATTCACAAGGGCCTAGCAATATCTAAAATTCATGGAATCTAATCCCTGGTTCTTCCAGGTCTGGCTTAATAAACAAGAAAGTAATATGGTAAAATGAATTTGAGCTGAAAATAAATGGGTCTGGGTTGACAGAAAATTTGTGTTTATGTCTCTAAGATAATTACACGTGTCCTATCTTCCTTATATGGTAATTTTAAGGAAAAAATTAGTTGAAATACTTCATATAATATTTGGAAGTCCACAGTTGGTAGATTTGGCCTATGCCTAGCAAGCCCAGTGGGCAGTAGTGGGTAGTATACTGTGTGGTGAATCTAGTGAGCAAAGGATATCTATTGATTCATACTTGTAAAATGTTTAGAGCAGGGCCTGGCACACATAAGCCCTATATTATTTTTATTATATACATTTTAAAAACCAAGAATATATTAATTATTTTAGTAAAAAGGTCATTACCAGTAAAATTCCAGAGACCAGTTTAGTAGAATGAGGATCAAAAGTACGGTGGCAAGGGTTTCAACATGTATAAGAAAAGATTATCCATTTTGTTTTCAGAGAGTTGGGCAGCTAAAGTCAGGAAAAGGAAAACCACCTATGTGGTGGAGTAGTGAGATTAAACAAATGCAGTACATGTGAGACAGTGGTGGTGGTAGTGGTGGTGGTGTATTTGTATTTTTTAAATATATTTTATTGATATTTTGCAGAGAGGAAGAGAGAGGGACAGAAAGTCAGAAATATCGATGAGAGAGAAACATCGATCAGCTGCCTCCAGCACACCCCCTACTGGGGATGTGGTCGTAGCCAAGGTACATGCTTTTGACCAGAATCGAACCTGGGACCTTTCAGTCCGCAGGCCAACGCTCAATCCACTGAGCCAAATCTGTTTCGACAGTGTGTATTTTTAAAATGTAAATTTAAATATATATTTAAAATGACAAAAAAAAAAAGCAAAAAAGAAAACAAAAAGATGAAGCCCATGGTGATGAAATTATTGGATGTCTTAAAGAAGAGGATATATTGAAAAATTGGAGCCCCATTTCCCAGGAGGAGAGATGGATTGGGGGCTCAGAAAGGGTGAAGGATTTATTCTAGAAAAGAGTAGAGAGATTCCTGCAATACTTAGAGGAGAAGGTGAGATGATTGATATAGTGACAGTGAGATACTGAAGTGAAATAGAAGCACATGAAAGAACTTAGGTGATCTCACAAGTGTGGTAAATTGAAAGTGGATTGTCTGAGAGGAACCAAGATGGTGGCATAGGTAAACACCTATTGTGCTGCCCCGCTCAACAATTCCAAAACTGCAACATAACAACAAAACAAACATCATTCAGAGTCACTGGAAAGCTGGCTGAGTGAAAATTCCACAAATAAAAGTAAAGGTGGGACACTGAGACTCAGAAGAGCGGCAGAGCACAGCCTTGAAGATACGCGTGGAATCAGAGGTTAGGAGCCTTGATCTCTCGAGGGCTGTAGGGCTGGCAGCAGCAATCCCGGCTGGATTTCTCCAACAGGGAGGGCAGAGACGTCTCACTGCACAGATTCTCCAGTGCCAGGCGAGGTCTGAGGTCCGAGGTCCGGGGTACGCACACTAAAAGCCGGGCGCGGCAGAGGTCTCCGAGTTTGAGGAGAGTACGCTTAGCTTAGAACAGCAGTTTGCACGCGTAAAGTGCGCAACAGCACAGACATGTGACGTGCTCCCTCGTACAGGAGACCACTGGACAGCTTTGTTTTACAATCCTGGGTGAGACTTTGGGTGTGCAGTGTTGTCTGGCAATGGATGGAGACCAGTGGCGGCTTTCTCTTGGAGGTGCCTGCAGCCATTACCACCCAACACAGAGACCCACACGCCGCATAGGACTTAGCTGATGCTGCCTGCTCAGCTCAGAGACTCCGCCCATCCAACCTGAACACAGCTCACCTCCACACCCAATTGGCCTGGAGGTCAAACCCTCCTAGTGCTAACAACAATAAGCTGGGCTTAACTCCAACAATACTGTACAACCCATAAAGGATTGCAGTAAGAGTATCCACCTCAGGTAACTGGGGAGGCTGAGCCACTGTCCCTTAAAGGACATCTACCACACAAAGCTAATGGACCAACTCATGAAAGCAGTCAACATGCAGAGACATGGAAAGAAATCAGATGTGAAAGAAATGGAGGGAAAAAATTATTGGACATAGAATTCAAAAGCACAGTTATAAGGCTTTTCAAGAGGCTCCTAGAAAAGTCTGAGAACTACAAGGAAATGCCGAGACCGGTTTGGCTCAGTGGATAGAGCGTCGGACTGCGGACTGAAAGGTCCCGGGTTCGATTCCGGCAAGGGCATGTACCTTGGCTGCGGGCACATCCCCAGTGGGGGGCGTGCAAGAGGCAGCTGATCGATGTCTCTCTCTCATCGATGTTTCTGACTTTCTATCCCTCTCCCTTCCGCTCTGTAAAAAATCAATAAAAATATATTTAAAAAAAAAAAAAGAAAAGTCTGAGAACTACAAGGAAATGAACAAGACCCACAAGTAAATGAACAAGACTTGTGAGGAAATGAATGAGACCTACAAGGAAATGAACAAGACCTACGAGGATATGAATGAGACCCTCAAGGATATGAAAAAGGACCAACTAGAAATCAAGCATACACTGACTGAAATAAAAAATATTACACAAAGTCCTAAAAGCAGTCCAGAGGGCCACAAAACCAAGTCAAAGATTTGAAATACAAAGAAGCAAAATCCACTCGGCTGGAAAAGCAAGAAACAAAAAGAATCCAGATAATTGAAGATAGTGTATGGGGCCTCTGAGACAACCTCAAGCATGCCAACATCTGAATTATTGGGGTGCCAGAAAAAGAGAGAGAGCAAGGTAATGAAAACTTACTTGAAGAAATTGTGACTGAAAACTTCCCCCACCTGGTGAAAGAAACTGACTTAAAAGCCGAAGAAATACACAGAACCCCAAAATATAGGAATCTAAAGAGGACCACACCAAGACACATCATAATTAAAATGCCAAGAGCAAAAGATAAAGAGAGAATATTAAAAGCAGCAAGAGAAAAACAGTCAGTTACCTATAAGGGAGCACCCATACGATTGTCAGCAGATTTCTCAACAGAAACGATGCAGGCCAGACGGGAGTGGTAAGAAATATTCAAAGTGATGAATAGCAAGAATCTACAACCAAGATTACTCTATCCAGCAAAGCTATCATTCAGAATTGAAGATCAGATAAAGTGCTTCGCAGATAAGAAAAAGCTAAAGGAGTTCATCACTGTCAAACCAATATTATATGAAATGTTGAAATATATTCTTTAAGAAGAGGAAGAAGAAAAAGGTAAAAATATAAATTATGAACAATGAATACACATCTATCAACAAATGAATCTAAAAATCAAGGGAATTACTAACCTGATGAACAGGATAAACTGGTGAATATAACAGAATCATGGACATAGAGAGGGAATGGACTGACAATTCTTGAGGAGAAAAGGGGTGTGGGAAGTGCAGCAAGAGACTGGACAATAATCTTGCAACAATGGGAGAGGACAGTGGCGGGGAGAGGTGAGGGCGGAGAGTGGGATGGGTACAGAGTGCAGGGGAGCTAACGGGGGGGATAAAAAAGGGGGAACAATGTAATTAATAAACTGAATAATAAAAAAATTAAAAAAATAAAGTAATTCTTAATTAAAAAAGAAAAAGAAAAAGAAAGTGGATTGTCTGCTTTGGGGACCTGCTCTTCGTCTTTGGATTAAGAATACTGGAGAGGAAATGGAACTATAGGAAATGTAGATGTGATAGAGAGTGCATTTTGATAATGAAGTAAAAATAAAGTATGAAGGAGAATACGGTGATATTTATGGTAATATTAGCAACATACAGTTTGGATTTTTAAATATAGCAACTTTCAGGATCATTATAGGTGCATTTTAAAACAGTCTTTTGCTCATTCAACAAATATTTTGTTTGCTCAACAAACATTTATTAAATATTTAATTTCATAGGGCTTATATTTTAGAGTGGAAGACATGTAGAAAAGATAATGAAGTAAAATATAGAGTATGTTAAATAGTGATAATTGCTAAGGAGAAAATTCAATGCAGAAAGGGTGAAGGTGGAAGGAAGGAAGGAAAAAAGGAAGGGGGGAGAGGGAGAGGGAATGGGAGGAGGCAGGCAGGCAGGGAGGGAGGGAGGGAAGGAGAGAGAGAGAAAGAGAGAGAGGGGGTAGTTTTGGGAAATATGGCCAGGTTCTCACTGAGAAGATGACAGCTGAGTCATGATCTAAAGGAGGTGAGGGAGAGGGACAGGAGTTTCATGGATCTGAGCACGAAGCCTACTGGTGTGTGGAAGGAGCATAAGGAGGCCACTTGGCTGGAGTAGCCTGAGTCAGGTAGAGTGGTGGGAGATGAGCTCATAGAGGTAGTAGGAATCAGATAATGTAGACAGGATTGTAATGTGAGACTGCGTGACATTACTAAGTGGAGTGATTATAGACAGGAAAGAGAAGAGGCCCAAGGTGTCTCCAAGGGTTAGAATTCTGGGAGATGAGAGGGAATAAGCAAAGGAGACTGAAAAGGGAGAGTCAGGGACATGGAGAAAAACTAGGACAGTGTGTGTCTGGAAGCCAAGTGGAGAAAATGTTCCCAAGGAGAGGAAGTGATTTTATCTGTCAAATGCTCTTTATGAGTCCAGAAAGAGGACTGAGAATTAACCATTGGAGTTAGGGCTGTGATAGCCCAACTTCTGATTTGATGGATAATGGGAGCAATTGCCTGACTGATGTGGTTTGAGAAGGGAGGAGCAATTAAGAGACTGAGCACAAAAATCCTCTTGCAAGGATTTTAATTGCAAATGGATGAGAGAACTGGCATTGTTATCTAAGTATCTTTGAAGTGCAGTGTTTTTTTAAGCTTTTACTTTTAAGCTTTGAGAAATTACTGTTAAAAAGGCAGAATGTTAGAGCTGGATCCCAGTTCACTTTCATTGATGATGTTTTAAGTATGAGCTGCTGTTACAAGAACTAGTCACACAGGGGAATGAGGATTGCTGAAGGTGGCAGTAAAAGAGTCCCCTGATGTCAGAGATAGTAACACCTTTACAAACACTTGGGCATAAGCCCTGGTGCTGGGATAGTGTGTGTGTGTGTGGGGGGGGGGGGGGGAGAGGGGGGCGGGGGGGTGTAGGGAGGGTGCAGGGGGAGGGGAAGCCCTGTCTCAGTTGATTCCATATCCTGGTCACTGCAGATACACTGGTACCTAATCTCCTGGATACTGGACCTTTTGACCCTTGAGACTTGACTTTCCATTTAATCTCTGTTCTGAGCTGTTCATTTAAAAATTTTGCCTTAAAAATCTTAAGTGTTCTGGACTAATTCTTTCTGTGATTTATGGCACCCCAGACTTCTGATTTGCTGATAATTTTCCACAATTTTCTTTGCTTTAGCTCATTAACTTTCCTGTCTTTCTGCTCACATTTTTTTGCTGGTCCTTGTCTGCATCTGACACAATTGTTTTGATGCTTAGAATTGGTATGCAGTAGCCAATTAGTCTGTAATAAAATTGACTGGATTTCTAATTTGATTTATAAATTTCAATAATTGCTATGCCTGAATTCATCAGAATGATTTCTTTCTTGAAATTATGAAATTACTTAACTAGTACAAATTAGTTAGTTAATTAATTCTATATTATTTAGTCAGTTTAACCGTATCTCATAATCTACAACTCTGAAAACATAATAGTGAGCTAAAACTAAGCTTTTCTAAAACTAATCTGTTTTTACAGGTAGTTTTTTTTTTCCCTGAAAGAGCAAAAAAAAAAAAAAAAAAAAAGAAAAGAAAAGAAAAGAAAAGACCTTGGTAGCTTCTGAAATAAATAAAATTACATAGAAAATATGTAGTTGTGACTTAATTTTCACAATATGATTAATGTTTTTGTCTTTCCCCCCCAAATCTCCTTTCAAAGTTGTGATTTATTTTGACTGCAAGGCAACTGACAGAGGCAGGTGCAATCTGTAGAGGGAGTTCTCCTGGTAATACACCATGTGGTCTGTGTTGTCATAAAAATAGGATTCAAGTAACATATTTAGGTCGCGTTTTAAGGATGAGAGGAATCTGGAATATTGCAATCTGTCTATCATTTCTTTTAAAAAGCCAAAATACTTGAACCCAGAATAGATGTTGAACAATAATGGCTTACCGTTCAGCGAACACTTATTATGTGCTGAGCAAATATACTCTCTCATTTACTCCTTGCAACAATTATTGGAACTGGTTTCAGTAAACTATTTTATATGCAAACAAAACTAAAGTTTTAGAGACGTTTGTGATCCATTTGTATATGGCCACACAGGCAGGAAATAGGAGAACGGGGATTGCAGCCTGTTGAAACGAATTTGAAAGGTGTTACATTTATAACCAGTATGTCTGCCGGTTTAGCAGATTATTGAATGTAGTGGAGATAACTTCAGTCAATGTTATAATATGTTTTTGCTCTGGGCATGGTGGGATACTCTATTACCATGAACCCTGGACTTCCCGAGGTGCTTTAATTATTTTCATCATATGTTAACACATTCTGTGTTCTTTCATTATGTTGCCATATTCACTGCTGGCACAAAAGCAATGGTAGATAAAATGCTGTTGTCTTAGCCTGTACTGGCACCAACTCTATCAGTGTCAGTGAACTCAGTTTTTTTTTTTTTTAAAGACACATTCACTTAAGAGTGTCCTTGCTGAATCAGTAGAAATTACTTAATGTTTTTAAAATTTTGACCCTTGAGAACACATATTTCTAGTATGTGTGACAAAATGGGAAGTGCCATTCCAAATACAGGGGTTGTTTAGAGGAAACTTACCTGTGCAATTATATGAGTTCTGTGGTAGGCAGATTAATGGACCCGAAATATGTTCTTGCCCTAATTCCCATGAATATTTCACCCGACATGGCAAAAGGGACTTTGCAGATGTGGTTAAGGTTAAGGATCTTCAGATAGGGAGTTTATCCTGAATATCCAGGTGGTCCCAATGTAATCACATGAGTCCCGGAAAAGAGAAAGAGGAAGATAGGAGTTCAGAGAAACATGATATGAGATGACCTAGACCTGCCATTGCTGGCTCTGTAGATGGAGGAAGGGGCCACAAGCCAAAGAGTTCGGATGCCCTGGAGAAGCTGGGAAGAGCCCTCAGGTGAGAGGCAGAAAGAAAGTGGTCCCTGGTCATACAATGTAAGGAAATGCATTCTCCCCAGACTCTGAGAAAGAGTGCGGTCTTCCAGCACCATGACTTTAGCCTCCTGAGACTTGTGCTGGATTCTGGATTTACAGAACTACAGGACATTAAAGTAAGGCTTTGGCAGTTCGTTAGGGCAGCAGCAGCAAAGTACAGGCGGTGAGCTGAGCTGGTCACTTTTGGATGGAACACCATTTTTATCTGAAAGCATGACTCACAGCAAAAGATGTTTAATTAGTATTGGGAGTATGGCAGACATTTTCTTGAAAATGGACAAAATGAGCTTACCACTTTAAGGAAAACGATTGATAGTGTTGAGAATTTTAAAAAAACAAATTTTTTTGCTCTGTACTTGTCAATACTAAAGACTTCTGATGAGAGTAATCGTGATATTTTGGCAATATTTAATAATGTCAACATTTGCATAACTCAATGAACCAATATTATCCAATAGACCAAAGCATGAGTTATGAAGTCATGCACTGATAAAAGATTCATTCAAAGTGCAAGAAAAGAAATGAATTTTAATTCTAATGAACAAAATAGAAATAGAGGCATACATGAAACAGATGGGCAGCTGTCAGGGGGTGGTGTTTGGGGCTGGGTGAAAGAAGGTGAAGGGATTAAGAAAAAAAATCATGTAGAAACAGCAATGTGGTGATAGCCAGAGGGAAAGGAGGGTAGGGGCAAGTGGAGGTGGGAAAAAGGGGGATAAATGGGTTTGGAAAGAAACTTTGCTTTGGGCAATGGGCACAAGATGCACTGTGTAGCTGAATGTTTTATTGAGTTGTACACTTAAAAACTGTATAGTTTTGTGAATCAATGTCACTTCAAAAAATTCAATTAAAAATGGATTTTAGCCCAGCCAGTGTGGTTCAGTGGTTGAGCATCAACCCATGAACCAGAAGGTCATAGTTTGATTCCAGGTCGTGGCACATGCCCAGTTACAGGCTCGATCCCCAGTAGGTGGTGTGCAGGAGGCAGCCAATCAATGATTGTCTTTCATCATTGATGTTTCTAACTCTATCCCCCTCTCCCTTCCTTTCTGAAATCAATAAAAATATATTTAAAAATGGATTTTAATGGAACAGCATATAGAAATATTTCACATTGTGAAACACACACACACACACACACACACACACACACACACACACACCACAAAACCCTATCCTTTATTGGTTTTGGGGATAGTGTCAAAAAAGAATATTCATAATTATCTGAAAGGAGTCTTAAAATCCTCTTTTTTCCATTTATATATATTTGCGTGCTACTGTACTTTTCTTTATATACGTCAACCAAAGCAACATATTGCAGTAAATTGAATACAGAACTAAATAAGAGAATCCTGCTGCCTTGTATTAAGTTAGACATTTAAGGGATTTACAAAAGGGTAAAACAATATCAGTATTTTTACAAAACGTTTTGTTTTGAAAAATTAAGTTACTTATAAAGATATGCCACTTAGGTTAATATACAATGCTTTATTGTTGTTTTAAATGAATACATAAATATTAAACATTTTAAATTGCAAAATCTAAAATGGTGAATATTGATAAATACAGCCACTCAAAAGCTCTACAAATCTCTCAACAATTTTAGAGCATAAGAACGGCTGTTCTAGAAACCTTTTTAAAAATGATGATAAAGGTATATAATTATTTTATTTTATTATTTTATTTTTAAGATATATAATTATTTTAGATGGAAAAGTGCCAAAGCCATGTTTCAAGCATAAGAACAGGGAGGAGGGGGTGTGTCACAAAAAGTCTCCTTAGAATGACCTTTTTTATTTTACATTTTATATCTACTAAATATATGTGCATAAAATATGCCTGGAGGGGTGGTCACTAAAATTACAGTAAAAGTAATCTCTAGATAAATATTTTCTTGTGCTTTTTAATTTTATTGTTTTATTAATGAGCAGGAATTAAAGAAAACAAGAAAGATATATTAGAAACCACATTTTATTATCTTATAGAAAGTGTCATTTTTATGAAACCATATAAAAAGTGTGGAATGTCCATAAAACCTTTTTTTGTGCATTCTTTTTTAGAGATGCTGAATAATAACTATGATTCGTGTTCTAAATTTGTAGCCCAATAATTTAACTTGGTAGTTTGCATGGACATATTTAAGACAGTGTTATTTATAGCTTGACACAGTAGATGTTGATATTAGATAGCTGAAAAATGCAGCTGTACTTTAACTTTACTACTATTTTTGTTTTCTACCTAGTATTTATGTTTAGGACTTGTAAGATAAAATTATACTGGGGATGTTTGTAAAAATACTGTAAACTGTTTAAGATCATAGCAGGACTTGGTGGCTCTGTGGTGGGTGTAGTTAATCGTGAGCAAACACTGTCACAGAAATCCAGTGTTTGATGTCTAGTTCCTTTGATTTCATCTTTCTCTAAAGTTTGGAAATTGTGATATTCATTTCCTTGATTCAGTTAACATGATGTAGTGAATTAAGCAAATATGCAGAAACTAGGGCAGTTCCTTATCAGTAAAATCAGAATAATAATAGAATTACCTCAAAGGATGATTGTGAGGATTGAAGGAGATAAAATATATAAAGCATTTAGAACAGTGCCTGGTGCATAATAAATACTTGATAAACTATTTAGGAAGTGCCCAAAGTAAGTCTATAGCAAACATTATTTACAAATTGCTAACTTTTCCCAATATCTATATATTTAAAAGGCTAATATGCAAAGTGTCCCCTTGGGAGTTCGACTGAGAGTTTGACCTGGAGACCTAGAGTTTGATGGCTTGCTATGACATGCACTGACCACCAGGGGGCGGTGTGGTACTAAGGAAGACCCCAGCCGGCAGCCCGGGAAGGAAGGAAGGAAGAGGAAAGGAAGGCCCTGGCTGGCATCCAGAAGACCCCTATTGCTGGCCAGGCCGAGGGACCCTACCTGCATGAATTTCATGCACCAGGCCTCTAGTTCATTTATAAATTGTCCAGTGTTTACATTAGCAATAGTTATAAAAAGGCTCTTAGGTTTTCTTTTTAGAATAGGCACCTGATTTTAGGGGGCATTCATAATTCAATTAGTACTGCTATCCCAAATGAAAACACTCCGGGATTAGGCAAGAAGCTTTGTAGTGTTCTGATCTAGGAAAGTGAGTGGAGCCATTTTCTTCTTGATTGTTTGCTCATTCATCTATTCATTCATTTTGCAAACATATATTGAATGTGAGCCATATGTGCTATGCTTTGTGCTAGGAAAAGATAAAAAGCCATTCTGGCTGGCGTGGCTCGGTGGTTGCGCGTTGGCTTATGAACCAGGGGTCGGCAAACTCATTAATCAACAGAGCCAAATATTAACAGTACAATGATTGAAATTTCTTTTGAGAGCCAAATTTTGTTAAACTTAAACTTCTTCTAACGTCACTTCTTCAAAATAGACTTACTCAGGCCGTGGTATTTTGTGGAAGAGCCACACTCAAGGGGCCAAAGAGCCCCGCATGTGGCTCTCAAGCCGCGGTTTGCCGACCACTGAACCAGGAGGTCACAGTTCTATTCCATGTCGGTCGGGGCACAGGCCTGGTCTGCAGGCTCGATCCCCAGTAGGAGGTGTGCAGGAAGCAGCCAATCGATGATTCTCGTCATTGATGTTGCTATTTCTCTTCTCCTCTCCCTTCTCTGAAATCAATAAAAATGCATTTTTTTAAAAAAGGGCATGAGACATCTGTGGGAGAGACAGATGCTGTTAGATGGCTAATATGGTTTAGTGTGTCTCTGGGTCATTTGGAGGGGCCTGATGCTGATACTGGGCTCTCTGTTTGGGCACCTGTTGGAAAGGGGGATGGAGGGAAATCCCCTGAAGGGAATGATGTTATCTTGTGGAAACCCTGAGCAAAGGGCCTCTCAGGTCAAAAAGGCCTACCAGGTTGAAGGTGGCTTTGTTTTAGTTCTCCAAAACATTTTATCATCAGCTGACATGCCCTGGAGGCAGTTTGCATGGAAGACTTATTAGTGATGTTTTTATGTTCTTCACATTCTATTCACCAGGCTAAAGGAGAACATATGTGTTTTTCCAATATTTATAAGCCATCAGAAGTTTTAGGAATGTTTAAAAGGGCAAGGAGGTTTCTGAAAGTTTTTCCCTTGTGTTCTTTTCACTATCACTGGAGTTATTAAAAAGTTAATGATTATTTGTTTTATTTCAGAAACACTGAAGGAATATTTCTCCCAAATTCTTTTTTTTTTTCTGAATCAGTCTACAAATTTGTAGATTAATCATAAGAAATTCATTTAACTGGTATCTGTATATAGAAATTTTTTATTATAATTAAATGTTCAAACTTTTCGGTTCAAATTTTTGCCTTTTGCAATAGTTTTTAAAAAATATATATTTTATTGATTTTTTACAGAGAGGAAGGGAGAGGGACAGAAAGTCAGAAACATTGATGAGAGAGAAACATCCATCAGCTGCCTCTTGCACACCCCGTACTGGGGAGGTGCCCACAGCCAAGGTACATGCCCTTGACCGGAATCGAACCTGAGACCCTTCAGTCCACAGGCGACGCTCTATCCACTGAGCCAAACCAGTTTCAGCATTGCAATAGTTTTTTAAACTAATTTCCCCTTGGTAATGTTAATGGAAAAAAAAACACAACTATTAAAACCTGTAAAGAATTTTTGTGAGTTTATTTGAGCCAAACTGTTGACATATGCCGGGAAGCAGAACCTCAATGAATTGAGATAATGCTCTGGAGAATTGAGGATTACATCTATATTCATACATTGCATTCAAAGGAAAGGGATATAGGTGAGTTACATGAAATTCACTGGTGATAGATTAAGGAGGTGGGATAAAGCAAAGCGAGGAAACCTCTGGGATTGGGGAAAAAGTGAAATGATGGACATGTCCTTTTTTTTTTTTTTTTTTTTTTTTTTTTTAACAGAGATGGATACAGGATGCTTTAATGTAATTAACAGTTGAAAATTAACTTGGTAACTATAACAATGAGGGTATGTCCCAGTGCCATTTGTTGTGCCCTGAGGGGTCTGGGGTAAAAAGGAAGTTGCAAGTTACCTAGACATCTCACAGATATGTTATCTTAGAGGCAAAAAGGCAAATGGGCTCAGTAAAGAAGATCTAAATTGATCTTTGTCAGGGAAAATATTGGCCTAGGGACATGACTACCCACTACAACCTGTTTGTAGTTAAATATTTAACTTTCAAACCATCTTTTGTGGTTACTTTAGGTCTCTGAGTTTGCAAGACTGCCACGCAGGCCTCTCCTGAACTTGTCAGGTTAGCATGTGGCTCCTTTCGCCCACAATCTTTTTAAGTCACTAAACGGAAGTATAATTTGTGGGGAACTGGAGAGTTACTGTCAGGTTGATCTGATGCATTGCTGTAGAGGTGTCCAGGAAGAAGTCTGTTAGCTTACTGGAAATAAGTTTAGAAATGGCCTAAGTGCTGGGGAGTATGAGATGGGAAAATAGTTCAGGGAAGTGGACACACTATGTGCCCAGGTGATGATGTATAATGAGATAGGAAAGAGTACTGAGCAAGGGATTTAGAATCCAGTAAAAGCCACAAGGGAAAAAGACAAATTATATACAAGTCAGTATGTAGCAAGTATAATGAAGATATAAACAAAATGTCTTAACAATTTATTCAATAAATATTTGTTGAGTGCCTATTCTATGCCATGAGTGGGAGGAGTATAATTTCCACTTCAACAATTCAGGAAAATTCATTGTTTATAAATTATGATACATCTCTTGAAGATTAAAAGAATTTCTAATCTTATTTATCTAGTTCATTACCATTTTAGAGAGAGACCTTGTTTGTTTCCTCCTTCTAACTATACAGGTTTATAAAAATCTAGGGATTGATAGGAAGAAACACAAGAATGGGTAGGTGATTTTTGTAATATTTTTCAATAGATTCTAATCACTAATATAGATTTAATATACATTTAAATAATTTTTAATAATTTCAACCAACTTTTAGTAACATAAAATTTAAAATATATTGACGAATGTTTATTATACAAGTTGGAATATATAGAAACAGAGGCTAAAGTTAAAGGATAAGGAATAAAATCATGTTGATGGATTTTTCACTAACAAAATGTGAGATATAACTATAGTACTAGTGTATTGCTCTTTAGCATATAATAATTATTATAATTTATGAAACTTCTAAGATATGAGAATCCCACATCATAAGATTTTTGTATTTCAGAAGAGAAATTTAAGGCTATCAATTAGAAGTATATTTTCATGTCAGTATATAATAAAAGCCTAATATTCTAAGTGTCCAGTTATCTGTTCAACCAATCAAAGCATAATATGCTAATAATATGCTAAGGCCATTCAACCACTTGCTATGACATGCATTGACCACCAGCGGGCAAATGCTTCGACTGTTAGGTTCGCTTGCTGCTGGGGTCCAGCTGATTGGGCAAGATGGACCAGACATGTCCTGGAGCCCTCCCACAGTCCCTTCCTGGCTGGCCAACCTTCTGTGTCCCTCCCTGGCCCTAATTGTGCACCAGTAGGGTTCTTTGGCCTGGCTTGTGCTCTCTCACAACCCGGGACCCTTCAGGGGATATTAGAGAGATGGTTTTGGCCTGATCCCGCAGGCCAGGACGAGGGACCCCACTGGTGCATGAATTCGTGCCCCAGGCCTCTAGTTAATATATAATTGCATGCTACTTTTATGTATTCATTGTGGCAAGTTCCTAAGTGAATTCTATTAGGTCTGGTTTCATTGATACATATAATGTTTTAAATATAATAGAATATCATTAAAATATTTCTGTGATTTGAATTCTTGCAGGTACTGACTTGTCTTTATCAGTGAAATAGTACTTGACTAGTAGGAGATGAAGCTCATGTCTTTCTTTCTTTTTAAAAAATTTTTATTGTTCAGTTTATTAATTACATTGTTCCCTTTTTCCCACCTATAGCTCCCCTCCACCTGGTACCCATCCCACCCTCCGCCCTCACCCCCCTCCACTGTCCTCTCCCATAGTTGCATGATTTTTGTCCAGTCTCTTGCTGCACTTCCCACACCCCTTTTCTCCCCAAGAATTGTCAGTCTATTCTCTCTTTATGTCCATGATTCTGTTACATTCACCAGTTTATCCTGTTCATCAGCTTATTAATTCACTTGATTTTTTGATTCATTTGTTGATAGATGTGTATTTGTTGTTCATAATTTACACTTTTATCTTTTTCTTCTTCCTCTTCTTAAAGAATATCTTTCAGCATTTCATATAATATTGGTTTGGTGGTGATGAACACCTTTAGCTTTTTCTTATCTGCGAAGCACTTTATCTGACCTTCAATTCTGAATGATAGCTTTGCTGGATAGAGTAATCTTGGTTGTAGATTCTTCCTATTCATCACTTTGAATATTTCTTGCCACTCCTGTCTGGCCTGCATCGTTTCTGATGAGAAATCCGCTGACAATCATATGGGTGTTCCCTTATAGGTAGCTAACTTTTTCTCTCTTGCTGCTTTTAATATTCTCTCTTTGTCTTTTGCTCTTGGCATTTTAATTATGATGTGCCTTGGTGTGGCCCTCTTAGGGTTTCTATATATTGGGGTTCGGTGCGCTTCTTGGCCTCCTAAGTCAATTCTTTCACCAGGTGTGGGAAGTTTTCGGTCACTATTTCTTCAAATAGGTTTTCATTGTCTTGCTCTCTCTCTTTTTCTGGCACCCCTATAATTCGGATGTTTGTATGCTTGAGGTTGTCCCAGAGGCCCCTTATACTATCTTCAATTTTTTGGATTTTTTTGGTTTCTTGCTTTTCCGGGTGAGTGGATTTTACCTCTTTGTATTTCAAATCTTTAACTTGGATCTTGGGGTGCTCTAGAGTACTTTTAGGTCTTTGTATAATATTTTTTATTTCAGTCAGTGTATGCTTAATTTCTAGTTGGTCCTTTTTCATATCCTTGAGAGTCTCGTTCATATCCTTGTAGGTCTCCTTCATTTCCTTGTAGGACTCATTCATTTCCACGTTGGTCTTGTTCATTTCCTTGCAGGTCTCGTTCATATCCTTGAGGGTCTTGTTCATTTCCCTGTAGGTCTTGCTTATTTCCTTATAGGTCTCGACCTTTTCTAGGAGCCTCTTGAAAGGCCTATAACCGTGGTTTTGAATTCCATGTCCAGTCGTTTTTTTCCCCTCTATTTATTTCACATCTGATTTCTTTTCATGTCTCTGCATGGTGGCTGCTTCCCTGAGTTGGTCAATTAGCTATGTGTGGTAGACATCCTACAAGGGACTGTGGCTCAGCCTCCCCAGTTACCTAAGGTGGATATGGGTTGCACAGTCTTGGTGAAGTTAAGCTCAGGTTAATCGTTGTTAGCACTTGTAGGGGTTGACCTCCAGGCCAATTGTCTGTGATGTTCAGCTGTGCTCAGGTTGGATGGGCGGAGTCTCTGGGCCAAGCAGACAGCATCAGCTCCACCCTATGCGGCCACAGGGTCTCTGAGAGAGAGCCGGTGCCGAGCTCCATCGGCTGCTGGAGAATTCAGACTCTCCCCAAATGAGTCTGCACACCCAATGTCTTACCCAAGGTCACAAAACAATGCAGTCTGACGGTTTCCCGAGTGAAAGAGCAAGTCACGAGTGCTGTCTGGGTGGTCAGGCAGCTGCGCTGTTCTCAAGCTCACGTGCACTCTGCACAAGCTCGCCTTCTCCACAAATCAGCAGACCCCTGCAGCACCCGAGCTTCAGCATGCCTCCCCACTGTCCAGTTTTCACCCCGTGTGATAGTGGGTTCCCTGGACTTCGCCCAGAGCTGGAGAATCAGTCCAGTGGGACGTCTTTGTCTCCCTGTTCGAGAAAACTGGCTGGTTTTCAGCTGCCTGCCCTATCTGCTGGTGTGCGTTCTAAACCTCTGACTCCTCGCGAATCTTCAATGCTGTCCCCTGCCGCTCCTTCGAGTTACAGTGTCTTATCTTCACTTTCATTTGTGGAATTTTCCCTTAGCCAGCTTTCTGGTGATTCTGGATGGTGTTTGTTCTTTCGTTAAGTTGTAGTTTTGAAATTGCTGTGTATGGTGGCAAGATAGGTGTTTTACCTATGCCGCCATCTTGGTTCCGTGCATGTCTTTCTTTTTGCTCATTTGTGTTTGAGGAAACAGTTGCAGTGTCCATGTGATAGAACAGTGACATGTGCATCAAGTAATTGTTGCAATTGGGCCTTTGTGTTCCCTTTGGCTTTCAGGGCTATAGACACAGATAACAGTATGGTGGTTCCAGAGGGAATGGGGATGGAGGAGAAAAGAGGGTCAAATATATAGTGAAGGAAGAAGATTTAGCTTTGGGTGGTGGTCACACAATGCAATATGCAGATGATGTATGTGGAATTGCACCTATATAATTTTGTTAACCCATGTCACCCCTGATAAATTCAATGAAAAAAAATCAATATACAAAAGTAAAATATGAGTATTAAAAATGCTGAGACATTTTCTTCTAGAACAGTGGTTCTCAACCTTTCTAATGCCGCAATCTTTAATTTTATGGTGGTGCCCTCAACCATAAAATTATTTTCGTTGCTACTTCATAACTGCAATTTTGCTACTGTTAGGAATTGTAATGTAAATATCTGTGTTTTCCGATGGTCTTAGGTGACCCTGCTAGCAGTTCTCAACCTGCTCTGATTGCCCCTCAAGGAGCAGGGGAGGTGGAGAAGTCCTCAGGAGCGATTGGGGTCAGCAGCTGTCGCTTGCACTTGCTCATGGTGCTGAGCAATTGGGACTGGTGCCAGGCGCCAGCAGCAGGTGGAGCCAGGGCCAGCACTGGCAGTGGGTGTGAGTGGGGCCATTGCTGGCAGTTGCAGATGCGAGTGGTGGCTGCCAGCCCTGATCACCCTTCAGGAACAGGGGAGGTGGAGAAGCCCTAATAGGCGATCAGGCAGCCTCCATTCATTTCCACTGATCGCGCTGAATGATTGGGGCTGGCAGTAGGTGCGAGTGCTGGGCAGGATTGCAGGTGTGGGAGCAAAGAATTTTTAATAATCACCAGAGGCTTGCCCCAATGACAGCGATCGGCACCCCGCCTTAGTCTGGCACTCCTGCTCACCTGCTCCACCATTCCGCTGTGTTCTGCTGCATTTTGTTGACACCCACCATGTTCTGCACATGCCCACGTAGTTAGTCAGTGCACATCATAGTGACTGGTTGTGCAGTTATTTGGTTGTTCCGCTGTTTGGTCTAGTTGCACATTAGCCTTTTATTATATAGGATGTCAGTGGTGACTGTGTTACTATCACAGGTGCTTATTATATTTGAACTAGGGTCTCAGTGTATGAATTCATGCACCTTGAAAGGAACTGTGGGCCGCGAGGCTGCAGTAGGCACAAGAGCAGGTCTCGGCCCATCCCACCTTGTCCCCTGTCTATTGGCAGTCCTGCTCCTCCTGCCACCGCTTGCACGTGCTGACGATGCCAGCCCCGCTCACATCCGCTGATGGCGTGGAGCGATTGGGGCTGGCGCTGTCAGTGGGTGTGAGTGGTGGCTGCTGCCCCGATCATCCTTAGGAGCAGGAGGAGCTGGAGAAGCCCTCAGGGGCTGTCAGGGCGGCAGCCGCTGCTCGCACCTGCTGATGGCCCCGAGTGATCGGGACTGACGCTGGGTGCTGGCAGCAGGTATGAGCACCGGGTGGGACCATGACTCGCAGGAACATAGAAATTTCAGTAACCACCAGAGGCTTGCCCCAATGACAGCAACTGGCACCCTGCCTTGGTCTGGTGCCCCTGCTCACCTCCTCCACCATCTTGCCACAACTAACACCCACCATATTCTGCACACACCCCTTGGTGGTCAGTGCATGTCATAGTGACTGGCTGTTTGTTTATTCAGTTGTTCCGGTTGTTACATTGTTCACTCTACTTGCATACTATCCTGTTATTATATAGGATGAGAAACTACTATATAGTCGAATAAGTGTTGAACGTAATGTTTTTTTTTTATACACCTAGTCTAGGTTTATCTTTTTTAAATACATATTTCTGCTGCTTTGACATGAGTCCCCTCCTCCCCCTTTTTAGAACCATTCCATGATTTAAATACTCAAACTTATACCTATCCTCAGCTTTTCTCTGTTGAAGCGCTCTGACCGATGCCTTTTTTTCTGATGAATCATTGACAATTTTGACAGAACTTCAGTTGTTCCTGATGTCTCCTCCTTCTTCTTTAGTGATAGAATTTTAAACTAGGTCAGTGGTTGGCAAACAATGGCTCTCGAGCCACATTCGGCTGTTTGGCTTCTTGAGTGTGGCTCTTCCACAAAATACCATGGCCTAGGTGAGTCTATTTTGAATAAGTGATGTTAGAAGAAATTCAAGTTTAAAAAATTTGGCTCTCAAAAGAAATTTCAGTCATTGTACTGTTGATATTTGGCTCTGTTGACTAATGAGTTTGCCGACCATTGAACTAGGTACATGTTCATTTAGAGTTAGGACTACATTTTTTATTTTTATTGATTTCAGAAAGGAAGGGAGAGGGAGAGAGAGATAGAAACATCAACGATGAGAGATAATCATTGATCAGCTACCTTCTGCACACTCTACACTGGGGATCAAACCTGCAGTGGGGGTATGTGCCCTGACCAGGAATCGAACTATGACCTCCTGGTTCATAGGTTGATGCTCAACCACTGAACAACACCAGCTGGACAGGACTACCTTTCTTAGTTGCTCTTGCTGCTAGGAATTTCTCTAGTTCTGGCCAGTGGGGTATAAGTAGATTTTTGTGTGTGATAGCTTCCTTAAGAAAGAGAGTGCCCAGTGTGTGTGTGTGTGTGTGTGTGTGTGTGTGTGTGCATTCTAGGGAGGGGGATATCTCTTGCTCTCTTTTTCTCTTGTTTATTCTTTCTTCGCATCTTTCTGCGTACAGTACGGTTGGCACTGTTTTGGGCAGTGGGATCGAAGCCCCTAAAGTAGAACAAGAAGAAGGAAGGAACCCTGGTCTTTGATGTTCAGTGACACGATGAAGTTCTAAAACTGCATCCTCACACCCTCAACTAAACTTTTGTAGAGAAGGAAATGAACTTGTGTTTCGTGTAACCAGTTGATCTTTTGGGTTTCAGTCATAGCAGATGAACCCAGTCCCAGTGATTCTCATAGATTTGGCTGCCAGTTAAGACATAGAGGCAAGGGTGAAAGCCATCACCTATGAAAGGATCCTGAGTGACCCCTAGAACTGGAGACCCAGGCTGTCTACAACCAGGGTTCCAACCCTACCATTTCTCTTTCTCTCCATGTCTTTTTTAGATTTTAAGATGATGCAACAGAGAGCCAGCATCTTCCTTTTCTTTTTATGATTTTTAGAATTAATATTTAGAGAGAGAGGAAGGGAGAAGGAGCATGAGAGAAACATCCTTGTGAGAGTGAAGCATCCATCAGCTGCCTCCTGCATACTCTCTACCAGGGATCGAGCCCACAAACTGGGCATGTGCCCTTACTGGGATAGAACCAGCAACCTTCTGGTGCATGAGACAACACCCAACCAACTAGGCCACACCAGCCAGGACTGTATGTTGGTTTTAGTTCTCTTTTCCTCTGGGTTTCATTTTGTGTCAATTCAGACTGGCTTTCTTCAGCAAAGGGACCTGGCTGCCTGTGGTGCCAGATTAACTTCCTCATCAGCTTGAGACCTCGGATGGGAAACAACTGTTTCCCATCTTCTTTTGAAAAATATTAGGGAGCAACTCAGATTGACTGCCCACCCCTCTGTATGTCACTGGTCCAACTTCGATTAAATGCCTTTCATTGTGGCCCACTTTGTGGGGGGTTGGGAGATGGGGTGAGTGGAAGGGTGCAAGAATTGGCAGTGTCCACTAGAGTCATTTGTTCCAAATGAAAGTGAGTGGTGGGTGCTGTTTAGGGAAAACAGTGCCTATTTCAGTGAATCATAAGTCGTTCACAAATGATTTAAGAATCATTTCTTTCTCAAAAGCAGTCCATATATGGAAAAAAACAACACCAAAAACAAAAGCAAAGGCTGCTAATTTGCTTTGAATTTGCTTTCTGACTTTGAAATTATGAGTTTTTACAAGATGCTGCTCAGATTGCTCCCTGGTTTGGAAGTTTTAATGAAAATGAATTCTGGTCACATTTACACTGCACAGGTTAATTACTGTAGCCACTGTACAGATTTCCTTAATTTATTTTATCTTCAACCATGTTAATTGTAATGTCAGCATTGAAGCAGTGTTGTAATCATTAATCCTTTTAGTATAGATACCAGAGGCCCAGTGTGCAAATTCATGCAAGGTGGGGTCTGGCTGGCCTGCCCTGATGGGGGCCATTAGGTTGGGCTACTGGGGGGGAGGAGACATGGGAGGTTAGCCAGCTGGCCCTGTCCCTGATGGTGGGAGCAATCAGGGGCAGGGCTGGCTGGGGGAGGGGTCACCTCCGATTGGGGTTGGGGGGCTGATGGAGGGCTGGGTTGGCCACAAAGGGGGCCACAGGAGGTTAGGGGGTGCTAACCAGGGCCCCAAATGGGCCTGTTATCTGCTGCAGCGTGCATCATAGTAACCAGTCATTCTGTCATTCCGGTCACTTGGCTTTTATATATATAGATAGATGAGCAAGCATGTGGGTGTTAGAAAATTAAGGCTATTACGTCATGAAAGATATTTCAGTACCACACATTCTATTTAAAATTCTAAAGTGAGAGTTTCCTTCAGAGACTTAAAATTTAGCAGTCACACCCTGGTCAGTGTGGTTCAATGGCTAGAGCATTTTCAGGTTCAATTCCCACCTGGCCAAGGTCTGGATGTGTGTGGGAGGCAACCAATTGATGTTATTCTCTCTCTCTCCCTCTCCCTCCTTTCCTCCCTTCCTTCCCTCCTCTCTCTCTAAAAATCAATGGGAAAGGTACCCTTGGGTGAGAATCAACAACAACAACAACAAAAATGGGCAGTTAAATGTTTGACATACATAAAAGTTGATAAGTAAAAATGCTTTTGGGAGGGCTTTCTCATACTGAAATCTGAAAACTGAAATCATGAAAGACCAGTTAATTGAAAAGCAATGGTGTAACCTTTTTGAGTTCTGTGAAGGGGAGAGATCTCTGTCCACAGGCACGTCTAGGGGTGTGTGGGCCTGGTTTGTGCTGGCAAAGGCTGGTTCTGACAGTGCACTCTTCCAGGTGGCTTTCAAGCAACTTGGTGACATTACAGAGACTTCAGAGGTGGAGTTTGACTGCTTTAGAATTACTTCATTCATTAATGTGGTTTCGAGTCAGATGTCTGGGGAGTGCTTAGAAGGAATATATTCTCTCTCCAAGACTCTGAAAGGCTAATGATTTTTATTGTTGTCTGCAATTAAAGATGACAGGGAAATGGGTTGCTTGAGTCACCAAAGTCATTATATGCTTTCCCTTGGTATCATTTAGTCAGACCACACAGAGGAGGGGAGGAGGGGACCTCTGATACATAATGAACAAGAAAGAAAATCGTTTCACAGCCAGTAGCAGCTCTGAAAAAAGTCTTTCTGACCAGAAACTGTTCTAGGTAGTGTTCATCATCGCCGAGGACAAGATGAAGGAATGAGGGCCAGAATGGCAAGTCTTGCAGCAAGTTTTCGTAGTAGTAATTTTTTATGTCCCGAGGAGCAGCTGTATCAGACACACTCCATTATGACTTAACTTTGTTTGCAGGAGGTTTGTTCTTTGGGGCGGGCTGGACACAGAGCAGTGTAGACGAGAACTCCGGTGTGCCTAGTCACCGTGTGGAGGCAGTGCTTTTCCTTCGCCCTCGGAGAGGGCGAGCCCGGTCAGAGCTGAGGCATCTGGCCACTCGCCGTTGCCTTTCCTGCCAGCTGATTTTTGAGAGAGGGGGAAGCAGCTTTCCCTTTTTCTCCTTGGGTAGCAGGCAGTTCAGACTTCTTAGAAGGGAGACGTTTGCATATTTCGTGGGTAATGATAATAATAATGTGTACAAAAAACTTGATGTCTCTTAACAGAAGCTCAAGCATTTTGTGTCGTTTTCGTTTGCAAGGTGTAAAGTCTGTGGTGGTGGTATAAATATCGGAAGTAATATGGAAGCCAGGACCAAAATAGGTTTCTGGGAACTCCATGGTGTTTTCTGCTTCCTGATAGTATTACAGCGTTATGCGGGATCTCAGCCAGGGCCCGTCCTGCCCAGGCCCCTGTGGGCCAGCCTGCGCTCCCCTGCCTCTTTTCCCAAGCCCGTTCCTTCCATTTCACAATGAGCCTGGCTCCAGCAGTCCTCCCCTTGGCAGTTCAGACGTTTCATAAGTTAACACTGCTTATTAAGTGTTCAAGTTCAGCATTTCAGATGACTTTATGCCTTCATGGATCATGATAAAGGATCATGATCAAGCATATGTTCTTATTAGATTTATTGTGTCCTTTATACAAATATCTTAACAGATTTAATGTTGACATACATAAATGCATTTATCAAGTGCTGATTATTTTGTTATCCTCTTATTTTTTTTAGTCTAACTTTGTTTTATTAACTTACTAATATTATTGCCAAACTTTTATCAGTTAAAATTCCAGCTAATTTATTTGCCAGTTACTAATTTTATAAGCCTAAATGGGAGCAGCAGTAATAACATTTCATAAAGAGTGACCTTTTTTTTACTATTATGAAAATCATTTTTTTAAAACATTTTTCTTCTTTATTGATTAAGGTATTACAAATGTGTCCTTATCCCCCATTGTGCGCCCTCCCCTCCCCCCGTCCTGCCCTCTCCCTCAATGCCTAGTGTCTGTGTCCATTGGTTAGGCTCATATGCATGCATACAAGCCTTTGGTTGATCTCTCCCCCTTACCCACACCCTCCCCTACCTTCCCTCTGAGGTTTGAGCATCTGATCCTTGCTTCTCTGCTCTAGATCTGTTTTTCTTCACAGATTTGGGTTAGGTAAACTAGTTCATGTGGGAAAGCTCCCTCTAGTGTTTCTTGGAGTAAATACAAATGTATTGAACTGCTTACTTTTTTTTGGTAAAGACTTTTTTTTTTTTTTTAATCAAATGCTTTTTCTGCAACTATTAATATGATCATGCAGTTGTTACCCTTTGTGACAGGTAACAAAGGGTACCATGGATGGACCTGGACAGCATTATGCTAAGTGAAATAAGCCAGAAAAGATATGTACCATATGATTTCACTCATATGTAGAATCTAATGAGCAAAATGAACTACTAAGCATAATAGAGACAGATTCATAGATAAAGAGCAGGCAGACAGCTCTGGTGGGGAGGGAGTGCCTGGGGATGGAGGGGTTGATCAAAAAAGAAAAAAAGAGAGAAATCATGGGTAACAGTGTAGTGATTGCAGAAGTGGGCAGGGCGGGAGGATAGGTTGACATGGAAAAGAGGATAGAGAGGATAAATGGTGATGGAAACAAAATAAAAAATAAAAAATAAATGTAAAATAAAAAGAGTTTTTAAGAGCAATTCAGGGTTCATAACAAAATTGAGAGGAAGGTACACCACTGTCTCCCATACACCTCTGTCTCTACACATAGCCTCTCCTGTTACTAGTATGACTAACAAGAATTCTGCATTTGTTACCAAGGGTGAACCTACATCGACACATCATGATCACCCAAAGTAAATAGTTTACTTTGGGGATCACTCTTGGTGTCGTATACTCTTTGGGTTTGGACAAATGTGTAATGACATAGATACATCATTATAGTATTATACAGAGGATTTTCACTGACCTGAAAATTTCTGTGTACTGCCCAGTCACTCCCCTCCCCCACTCCTTTTTATTGTCTCCACAGTTTTGCCTTTTCCAAAATTTGTATAGTGGAATCATATATAGCCTTTTCACATTGGCTTTTTTCATTTACTAATTATGCATTTAAGGTTGCCCGTTGTCTTATTTTGGCTTGATAGCTCATTTCATTTTGGTGCTGAGTAATGTCTCATTTTGCGGATGTACTTCAGTTTATCCATTTATGTACTGAAGAATATCATGATTGCTTCCAAGTTTTGGAAATTCTGAATAAGCATTCTGTAGATATCCATGTACAAGTTTTTGTATGGATATACATTTTTGAGTAAATACCAAGATGCATGGATTGTTGTGCCAAATGTTGAGTATGTTTAGTTTTGTGAGAAACCAGTATTTTTAGTTTTATAACTATCTTTTAAAATACCTGTCCTTTAATGTGCCTGTTCTCATCAGTAATGCATGAAAAGTTTCTCCTGTTCCACATCCTCACCAGCATTTGGTGTTGGCAGTGTTCTAGATTTTGTCGATTCTAATCAGTGTGTGGTGGTATCTTATTATTGTTTTAAGTTGCATTTCCCTGAAGATATATGATGTGGAGCATCTTTTCATATGCTTATTAGTCATCTGTCTACCTTCTTTGGTGAGGTATCTGTTAAGATTTTCCTTCCATTTTTTAATGGGGTTGTTTGTTTTATTATTGTTGAGTTTTGAGAGTTCTGCATATTATTTTGAATAACAGTCCTTTCCAGAAGTGTCTTTGGCAAATATTTTCTCTCCGTCTGTGGCTTGTCTTCTCATTATCTCGATACACTCTTTTACCGAACAGACGTCTTAAATTTTAATGAAGTCTACTTATCAACTATTTTTTTTTTCATGGATTATATCTTTGGTGTTGTATCTGAAAAGGCATGCCCATATCCAAGGTCCTCTAGTTTTCTCCTGGAGTTTTATATTTTTGCATTTTACAGATAGGTATATAACCCATTTGAGTTACTTTTTACAAAGGGTGTAAGGTCTGTGTCTAGATTCATTTTTTTCCATGTGGATGTTCAGTTGTTTCAGCATCATTTGTTGAAGAGACTATTTTTGCTCTCTTGAATTATCTTTGCTACTTTGTCAGAGATCAGTTGACTATATTTAAGTGAGTCTGTTTTTGGTCTGTCGCCTCTATTTCTATTAAACTATTTGTCTATTATTTTACCAATACCACACTGTCTTGATTATTGTAGCTTTCCAACAAATCATGAAGTCAGATAGTGTCAGTCCTCCAACTTTGCTCTTCTTCAGTATGACATTGGCTATTCTGAGTTGTTCGCCCCTTCATATAAACTGTAGAATCTGTTTGGCAGTGTCCTTAAAATAACATGTTGAGGATTTTGATTGGAATGACATTGAACCTATAGATGAAGTTGGCAAGCACTGACACCTGGACAGTATTGAATCTTCCTAATCGTCAACATGGACTACCTCTTCATTTATTTAGTTTTCCTTTGATTGTGTTCATCAGAGGTTTTTATAGGTCTTGTGTGTGAATACTTAGATTATACCTAAGTATTTTATTTTTGGGAGTGCTAATGTTAATGGTATTGTGATTTTAATTTCAAATTCCACGTGTTCATTGCTGGCTAATTAAATTGACTTTTATATGTTAACTTGAACTGCACTCAGCATGGCCATGGAGGGAACCTGAGGAGGAGTGGTGAAGGATTTAAGAAGACAGACAAGAGAATACAGCTGGGGCTAGGTGGATCTCCTAGGCCTGGATGAGGACACAGAGAGACCCAGACTGGAAGCTGAAGCTTTATTTTATAGTCAGAGCGCACAAAACAAAACAAGGGAAGTGGCCGACATCTTTACAATGTTCTTGTGAGTTTCACCTTGTTTGGCAGTACTTGCTGCACCTCTCATAGCCCATTAGCTACCTAGGAAGGAACTAGGGAGAACTATAAGATCAAGCTTAATTATGCTAGGAAGGCTCTACCCTCCAAGGTGGGACTTGTTTGTGGCCCTGCCGCAGGTCAGTCTGAGGCTTAACCCTATAGTCACTCCCTACACTTATATCCTACAGCCTTGCTATAGTCATTTACTGTATTAGTCTTAGGAGTTTATTTTGTTAATTCAGAGATTTTACATAGATGATTATGTCATCTGAGAATAAAACAGTTTCATTCCTTCCTTTTCCATCTTTATACCTATTGTCTTCTGCTCTTGCTCAATTGCATTAACATGGATTTTCAGTGTGATGATGAAATGGAGGGGTGATCTTAGTGGGCATCTGATCCTTGTCTTATATAGGAACTTAGTAGGAAAGTTTTGAATTTCTCATTATTAAGTATGATAGTGCTAGGTTTTTTTTTTGTAGGTAACCTTTATCAAGTGGAGGAAGTTGTCCTCTATTCCCAGTTGGCTTAGAGTTTTGATAATGAATGGGTGTTGGATTTTGTTAAATGTTTTTCGGCATTTATTGATAGATTGTGTGATTTATTTATTTATTTATAGTCTGTTAATGTGATGGATTATGTTAATTTATTTTCAAGTGTTAACCAGCCTTGCATACCTGTGATAAATCCCACTTGGTCTTTGTAAATAATTCTTTTTATGCTTTTTTTTTTTTTTTTTGGATTTTTGCATCTCCTTGATATTTCAAGGATTTTTGTACTTAGTTCATAAGAAATAGTGGACTACAGTTTTTATTTCTGCCTTTTTCCTCTGAAAGAGATTATAGAGAACTGATATAATTTCTTCCTTAAATATTTTATAAAATTTAACAGCAAACTCATGAACCCAGTGCTTTCTATTTTGGAAGCTTATTAGTCATTGATTCAATTTCTTTAATAGAGATAGGCCTATTCACATCATCTGTTTCTTCTTGTGTGAGTTTTGCCAGATGTGTCATTTAAAGAATTGGTCTGTTACACTTAGGATATCAAATTTCTGGGCATAGAGTGGTTCATAGTATCTTTTATTATCCTTTTAATGTCCATGGGCTCTGTAATGATGTCCCTTTTTCATTTCTGGTATTAGTAATTTGTTTTCTCTCTTTTTTTTCTTAGTTAGCTTGGCTAGGAGATCACTGATTTTTTTAATCTATATGCTTTTAAGAATGTAAACATGAAGAAAACAAGATGAATTTGATGAAAAGAAGGATCCAGTTGAATAAACGGGTAGTAGGTTGATCTCACATTGAAAGTGCTTTATGGTTGGGTAAGGGGTTATGCTGCATTTGAAATTGAGATTCTCATATTACCAGCGTACATAAATAAATAACAACTTTTCAGGGGTATTTCTTAGATACCCGTATTTTGTAATTATAGTGAAAAAATGGAAGATTTAACTATCTTGATTACATTTATATAAGAAGTTTGCTTTTCTTATATTAATGAGTTTGCTTATTTCATGTTTTTGGTTTTATCGGGATAAATACCCACAATCAATAAAAGAAATATGGAATTATTTTACACAAGTGGCACAAATACTTAATAATCAAACTATATTATTTTTATTTTGGTAAGGTACAAGATTGTATTTTTTATTTTTATTTTATTTTTTGTTTTTTTGCCTAACTGCATACATTGTTTTTTCAAAATCTATTTCATCTATAAATTCAGTTGTTCTCCCCTGAGCTCTAGACACATATTTTCGGCTGCCTACTGTCATCTTCTCTTGGACTTGTCAGAACAGAACAGCTTCTCAAAATTAACATGTCCAAAACTAAGCTCCTGCTTTCTTAAGCATCCCCCTCCCTCAATCTGTTTCACTGTCCCAAACCCGTGAAATTCATTCATTCCTCCTCTCTTACATATCGCATTAACTTCATCAACAGGTCATCTTGACTGTGCTTTTCAAACTGTATCCAGACCCTTCATCTTCTCACCACTTTCCTAGCTGTGGATCCTGGGTGAACCACCATTAATCTCCCCCTGGGTGGGTGCTGTAAGCTCCTGCCTCCTCATCTTTGCCGTCTAATCACATAGCAGACAACCGGACCTTTTACACACAACTCAGCACCTGACCTTGGCTTCCTGTCTCACTAAGAGTAGAAGCCGAAGTCCTTTCAAGGGCCTGCATGATTTGGATGCCCCTGGCCCCACAGTGGCCTCTTGGATAATCTGTCCTGCTCACTCACATTCAGCCACACTGGCTCCCTGAGGTTCCTTGAACGTGCCAGGCGATTGTTTGCTTCAAGGCCTTGGTACATGATGTTCTGTCTGTCTGGAGTGCTCCTCCCCCACATATCAGCATGGCTCACCTCCTTGCTGAAAAGAGGTTTTTACTCAACTCACTGAAACTGCAAATCTTTGGCCACCCCCTCCAAATTTTCTGTCCCCTTTGCCTGCATTGTTTTTTTTCCTTGGTAATCTTTACTGTCTAAAATCCTTTACATTTTACTTATTTTATATCCCTGCTACTAAATTTCATGAAGACAGTGTTTGCTTATTAGGAGCTTCTTCCATCTGCTTACACAGTGCAAATTCGACTTACATATTTTATTTACTTGAACAGTATTGAATGTTTTCAGTGTCCTAGCAGTGTGTCAGACACATTTGCCCATTTAATTTAATTTTACCAGTTTCCCTCTGAAGTAAACACTTTCCCATTTTGCAGAAGGAAAAAGCCAGGCTGAGATGATATGGTGGTGTCTTTCCTGTAATGGGCAATAATGGGTATTGGAATGGGGCTTTCAATGAAACACTTCTAACTGCGTGTTATGTCCCCTTCTGTTACGCTACGCTGTGGACTAATCTGCTTAAAAAATGATTTTGCTTTTGAAAGGGAATGTGAAAGGGACTGTTCTTACCTCTCCTTTGCCATCTGACTCCTGTCACCACATTTCTATCTTGTGCTCATCTTTTCCTGAAGCACTTAACTCAGTTGCTGCTGAGGACATTCCATTCCCTTAACCCAACTGCATGATTCTTCACATTTTGTTCCATGAGTTACTCTCATATATTTTATATATGACCACATTTGCAAATTTGAAGTGATCTTACAGGCACCAGTCATATCTTCCAGAGAAGGAATTCGACGATATATATGATCAGTGAGATGGAGTGGGAGGGGAGAACTTAGCTGAAAAGTTTAAGGAATTTCTCTGTCTCTCTCTCTCTGATGCTGGAACGGACTCAGAAGCCAAGAAGGCAGCAGTTAGAGAGCTGCTGAGCCAAAAATGAGTTTGGAGCAAAGTGACAGGGGACTATCTGAGAAGGAAAATCCGGGTCTAAGAGGAAACTGTTTTGGCTCAAGCCCAAGACAAACTAAGCAGCTTGGAAGAGATAACTGCTGTTTCTTTGGCCCCAGATAGTCTCCTTCCCTGCCCTCTTGTTATTTTCTGCTTTATTGGTTTAACGTTTGATGTAAATGGTTTGTTTCCACATTTACAGAACAAGATAGTGCACCTTTACTTTTAAAATTCTGTAATTTTAAAATCACGGTGTTACTACAGTCAATTTAGACTCTAGATCTAGTGAAAATCATACTTTTTTTTTTTTTTTTTTACTGGTGCAGAATATCTCTTAAAGTAAGATTTTAACTGAGTACAAAGACTTGCTGAAGTACTTTTGGGCAAAAGTGAAAATGGTTTAAAAATCATTTTTATTTCTAATTAAGATTGTCAGACGGCCTCATGTTAAAAATGACAGACCAAGATCCCAAATAACTGGGACTGGAAAAACCTAAGACTTCTTAGGGAATAGTTAGTATTCCCTAATGTGAGTGGGCCATTTCAGGATGTGATATACCTTCTGATTACTTTCCATTGGCTGGAGATGAGCTTCAAGAAACCAAATAAAAATTATAACATCAAACGACAAAATTGGACTTTTCTCAAAATGCTGACCTGATCTTACTAGTTTAAGTAAGATATAATTAGGAAGGGACCCTCCTCTCCCCTAAAGGCACATATTACTCCCAAAGCAAATATATTTCTTTTCCATACTGTCTCTATTTGACTGAAACTAGTTTAAATTGTTAGTTCTTCTCATTAGGTAGTTTTTTCATTTTACTTGAAATGTTTCCTTCAAAAATTTTTACACCTCTTCCTTTTTTTTTTTTGCATTTTTCTATATCTTGCTGTACTTACTATAATTATATAAAATATGAATAAGAAATGAATCAATAATCTCATATAAATTGTAAAAGGATTTACCCAGGTTTATTTAAAAAAATAGAATTTTATTGATTTCACAGAGAGGAAGGGAGAGGGAGAGAACCATCAATTATGAGAATCACCCATCAGCTACTTCCTGCACACCCCCCACTGGGAATTGAGTCCACAACCTGGGCATGTACCATGACTGGGAATCGAACCCTGACCTCCTAGTTCATGGGTATGCCCCACCACTGAGCCATACCGGCCAGGCCCAGGGTTGTTGTTTTTTTTTTAAGTATGTTTTTAAGCAGCTTATTTTCACATTCATATTTGTATCCATTTCTACATGTTTGCTGAGGTTCATCTGTTTATCAATGAAGTCTATGAGAAAAAAGACATTGTACTAGAGGTTCATTTCTTGTCTTCATTATTAACGAGTGCTGGGCACTTGTGATTATTTAAATAGCATAAGAAAGACAATGGCTATCAAATTTAAAATGGGCTTTTTAAAGAAAGCCAAGGCTCTTCTGCTTCACTCCTGAACAATCAGGGTGTTTCCTGATTGCAGAGTCAGGAAATACTTTCCTTTTGAAGCAGTAACGGTTACTCCTGGAAGCTTTTATAATTGGCTGCTTAGGGATAATGTGGACTTCCAACAAACACAGTGTAGTCACTGCTGACTTACTTAAGAAGAAGGAGAACTTCTAAGTGTGACGGAGGCTCATACCGAGGATTACATCAGTTTGGTGTATTCGGTGTTTTTGGAGAACCACTTGCCATCGGCTTCCTGAGCACAGGTATCTTTTCTTAGGCTTTTAATGACCTCAATTTTTACTCTGTTTGCCTGAGTCTGTAAACTTTATTTTGCTGTAGTTGTAGAATTTGTTTCTGAAGTCAGGCAAAATGTAATTTTTACAAATCCACTGGGTTTCTTGGAGTGTGATAAATAATTATGACAATTAATGAGAAATAACAGCATGACATTTAGGGTTCTAGTGGGAAATTTCTTTTACTCTAGAGTGAGGAATTGCTTTAATGTCTGAATTTTCGATACCTGAATCTCAATTCTTTTAGTGAGATGACTGAAGTGTAGCGGCACAATGCTAGCTAAAGGTGGCACTGTGCTTTTTCTAAAGAATCATGAGGTATTTGAAAAAAGCCCTGTTCATTTTATTGTTTGTTGAATTGATTACTTTGTGTCAATGGAGGCGAGTAATTTCAATGACTTACTTTATTTCTGACTTAATAATGGAGACCATTTTCTTTTAATATATATTATCTTGCTCCTATAGTGACATTGATACAAAAATAAACTTACAGGTATTTGTATCTAAATGAGACCCTATTAACTATGTATTTGTCCTCCCCTTGCTGGAGAGGAAATTCCAAGAGGCAGAATAGCAAAATTTCTGGTCCAACTAGAGGTAGAATTTAAACCTGTCAATCTCTCATTTGGTGGAACTTTTGAGGTCATCATTGTTGTTTTATGTTAAAGATTATGTGCTGCCACAGAATAAACACCTTTCCTTGAGTTGGCATTAAGTCCTCATCTGCTCTGTGGGATGTGGGAGGACTCTGAGCAATGGTTGTTTTCTATAGCTAGGGTGTGAGGAACCAGATAGATTGAGCAGCAGGAGTGTGTAGGTTGAGGTGCCTCTTAGCTTCTGGAGACATTCCTGACACATGCATTTGCTTCCTGCTTGGGGTGAGCAGAGTGAAAAGCCATGGCTCCCCATTTTGAAGACTGCCAAAAATCAACAGAAATTTAGTAAACCTATCTCACTCCAAGTGAACTTTTATCAGGGTTCTAGGTAGCTGTTCACTACGACTTCTATGCCTGTTTGCTGACAGCAGTTGCCCCGTTTCTTCTGAGCAGACAACACGTTCCCAGTGGTCATATGGAAGAGCTCTAAGTAAGATTCAAAATCAACCTAACTCATTCTTTCACTTAAGAGCTTATGGTATAACTAAAGGCCCAGTGCACGAAATTCATGCACTTGGCTGGGAGGGGGGAGGATCCCTCAGCCTGGCCTGCACCCTTGCAGTCCGGGAGCCTTAGGGGATCTCTGTCTGGCAGCTTAGGCCTGCACCTCATGGACAAGCTGCCAGTTGGACATCCTTAGCGCTGCCATGGAGGTGGGAGAGGCTCCTGCCACTGCAGCTGCACTTGCCAGCTGGGAGCCTGGCTTCTGGCTGAGCTGCACTCCCCCCTGGGAGCACACTGACCACCAGGGGACAGCTCCTGCATTGAGCATCTGCCCCTGGTGGTCAGTGCACATCAGAGCAACCGTTCATTCCACCATTCCGTCGATTTGCATGTTATCCAGCCTTTTCTTATATAGGATGGTGAAGAAACAAAGGAGATGTAAGATTCAATACACATAGGAAGTCAAGTTTATTTATATATGTAATGTCAGTTAGCACTGTCCTCTGGGAGAGTATTGTTTCCTCAAAATATCATTTGTATGTGCAAGTACTAGATGGAAATATTATTTCTCTTATGCTGCTTCTGATAGCTCTTTTAAATAAATGCCTCAATAGAAGTTTTTCATGATTATCTGATAACTCATTTCCCTACTGTGAGTGTGACTTTTCTGCTGTGGACTCTGAGTGTGTAGACAGGGGCTGTATAATGTTAAGTTTTATGTGTGTCTTGCACATGATGACAAGCAAAACCAGAGATGAGTGTTGTTAGATCAGTCTTACAGCTAGTCTCTCTGCATCCCAGCTCACTGAAAGCTGCGGTTAGCTATGACCTGAGAAAAGCTATTACAGGCAGCTAGAATTTAGATTTCACAGTGTAGTTAACAACTCAAATGACTAGAAGGTTAAATGGCTCAGTTCAGTCCAGATGATAGCTTTGCTTATATAAGCTGGGTCATTAACTGTATCACATGTAGGTGTTGAGCTTTTACCTGTGGTCATAGGGAGCTGCCCTGTGAGATTAGAAATTCAGACACTGATCAGTCCTTCCTGTAAGAGCTGTCAATATAATGGAAGAGAAAAAGTACAAACAGGTAATACAGAGTGAGTGACACAATTGAGGTTGAGTTGATTTTATTTGAAGCCTGAATGGTGGAATTCTACATATATGAAAAAGCCTAAGTGACTGAATAACTGAATGACTGGTTGCTATGATGCACACTGACCACCAGGGGGCAGGCATTCAACACAGGAGCTGCACCTGGTGGTCAGTGCACTCCCATAGCCAACCTCCCGTGACTCCTCCCCCCAGCTGGCCAACCTCCTGTGCCCCCCATTGGCCCTGATCGCAGCCAGGCCAAGGGACCCCACCCATGCACAAATTTGTGCACAGGGCCTCTAGTACAATATAACTTTAATACCACACCAAAATAATTTCAATATTTGTAACAAGATAAAAATTCTTTAGGTTCATAAAATCCTGCCAAATACTATTTCTGTTCATACTTTTACAGAAACATGTTTAGAAATTTAGAAGCATGTTTGCAAAATCAGATGAAAAATATTTAATAAAAAGATGGTTTTTAAGGAAGAAGGGATCATGCCATCTTAGGGCTTTGCCCAACGCACTAAGAATCATTTTACCTTTTGCAGGGTTTAATGTCAGCTAGCTCACTTCCATAGCTTTGAACCTTGCCAGTATTGAAGTAAAAAGAAAATGCCAGAGAGCTAAGGCTACTGGTCATGCTTTAGTATAAAACATTTAGTATAAAACCGTTTCCCTGAGCCATGCCAAGTGGTCAGGGTGAGTCATTGAAACTATAGTGTTTGGACTTTATCTTTTCATAACAGCCAGCTGAAATTATTGTGATTTTTAAGTTGTGAATTCTCTGGCAATATATCCCAAATAATTACATGGAAGAGAAGAAATTCTGGATTTAGAATTGGTGCTGAAAGATTTGAAGATATGCCTGCCGCAGGTGTCTGAATGTGAAACAGCTTTGAAGATAAGATGACTTTTCTTTTTCCAAAATAAAAATGACAAAAGCAGTTTTTTTTGCTGGTACACATATTGAGGATCTAATATGTACCAGGAATTATTCTATGCTCTGGGGATACAACAAGGAAAAAAATGAAGAAGGATGGAAAGAAAGAATGAAGGAAGAAAGAAAGAAAGGAAGGAAGGCAAAAATAAAGAGACAAATCACCATCCTCCTAGAGCTTATATTTTAGCAAATAAATCATACAAAATGTTAAAGGTGGTGAGTGCTATGGAGAGCTATAAAACAGAAAAAATCTAGGAAAAATGCTGACTGTGTCAGAGAGAGACACAGTGTGTGTGTGTGTGTGTGTGTGTGTGTGTGTGTGTGTGTGTGTGTGAGTGATTCAGTGGGGAGTGGGTGCTGCCTCACAAGATGACATCAGAGCATCGATTTAAATGAGGTGAGGGGTGAGGCTTGCAGTTATCTGTGGGGAGGAGCATGGAGTTCAGAGACCTTAAGAGAGGAATGTGCCTGGCAGGTTGTAGGAATAACGAGGGGACTGGTGTGGCTGAAGGCAGAGTGAGTGCTATGAAGGAGTAAGATCAGAGCTGATGAGTTGGGGAATGAAAATCCAGGTTGACCTCTGAAGGTCATATGGAGGATGTGTAGCCACAGTGTGTACACTTCGTCTAAGTGTTTCTCATATTCAGGTGACAAGAACCCTGTACGTTATGTTAGGTCTGATCAAATAATTGAATAAATACCCCCTCCTCTCGGAACTGACCTTTAGACCACTTCTCAATTGACATTCCCTGTCACTTAGACCGTGTTCTACTTGGTAAGACCATTATCCTTCCCCTTAAGACCTTCCCAGGATCTGGACCCGCCCTTAGAATTCTCCACCCAGAAATAGCCCGCCTAGAGTCCTTTAAAATCTCTGACTTCTGTCCCTGGGGGCTGATGCCATTTTGGGGCTCAGTCCATCTGGTATCCAGATGACCTAATCTATATATCCTATATAAGCTAAAAGCCTAAGTGACCATTGCAACTGAACAGATGTCCAAACAGGCTGCGTGGGGTGACCAGGCCGGCAGGGGGACTAGTGAGGGCGACCAAATAACTGAATGACAGGCTGCATGGGGCAACCAGGCCCACAGGGGGAGCACTTTGGGGAGGCCAGGCAGACAGTGGGGAGCAGTGAGAGGTGACCAGGCCTGCAGAGGGGGGCATTGAGGGGTGACCAGGCCAGTGGGAGGGCAGTAAGGGGTGACCAGGCCAGTGGGGGACAGTTAGGGGCAACCAGGCCAGCATGGGGGCAGTTGGGGGTGATCAGGCTGGTGGGGGGACAGTAAGGTGCAACCAGGCTGGCAGGGGACAGTTGGGGTGACAGGCTGGCAGGGTGGGGGGAGTAGTTGGTGGTGACCAGGCCAGCAAGAGGGGCTGTTAGGGGTGATCAGGTAGGCAGGCAGATGAGCAGTTAGGAGCCAGTGGTCCTGGATTGTAAGAGGGATGTCCCCCAAGGGGTCCCAGATTGGAGAGGGTACAGGCTGGGCTGAGGAGGACCCTCCACCCCCATGCACAAATATCATGCACCGGGCCTCTAGTAATTTATAATTACTTAGCAATTTTGGCCTTCTTTAAGGACCCTAACAGTAAGGATCTTGTCTTTTACCCTTAATGAGATGGGGAGCTTGGAGGATTTGCTAGTAACATGAGAGTTTAAAAAGGATCCCTTTGACGATTAAGAATAGACCGAAGGGGGGCAAGATACACCAGTTAAAACATTTATTGCAATAAATTGGGTGAGAAATTATGAGTAGTATTCCATGGTGTGAATGTACCACTTTTATCTTATCCAGTAACTTGTTTCTTATTGGCATACTAGAGGTCCAATGCATGAAATTCGTGCAAAAGCAGGCCTTTCTACTTGTGGCTGCTGATTCCGGCTTTCATTCTCTCACAGCCCAGGCTTCATCTGGAAGGTTGTCCAGAGGCACGTCCAGAAGGATGTCCAGTCTAATAAGCATATTATGCCTTTATTATTATAGATTATTATATACTAGAGGCCCAGTGCACAAAATTCATGCACGGGGTGGGGGGGAAGGTGTCCCTCAGCCCAGCCTACACCCTCTCCAATCTGGGATCTCTCAAGGGATGTTCAACTGCCTGTTTAGGCCCCATCTTACTGGGATCAGGTCTAAACGGGCAGTCGGACATCCTTCTCACAATCCAGGACTGCTGGCTCCCAACTACCCACCTGCCTGCTTTCCTGATTGCCTCTAACCGCTTCTGCCTGCCAGCCTGATCACCCCATAACCACTCCCCTGCCAGCCTGATTGATGTCTAATTGCTCCCCTGCCAGCCTGTTTGCTCCCAACTTCCCTCCTCTGCTGGCCTGGTCACTCCTAAATGCCCTCCCATGCAGGGTTGATCGCCCCTAACTGCCCTCCCCTGCTGGCCATCTTATGGTGGCCATCTTGTGTCCACAAGGGGACAGGATCTTTGACTACATGGGGGCAGCCCTCTTGTGTGTTTGAGTGATGGTCAATCTGTGTATTACTCTTTTATTAGCTAGGATTATTATAGATGATGTTGTATTAGTTTAAGATATACTACATAATGATTTGATACATTGATACATTGTGACATAATTTCCACAATAACTCTAGCTAACGTCCATCACCTTACATCAGCAATTTCAGCTGGTGTGCTGCAATAATATTTAAAACATGCAATACCTGACTAGTCAGAGGCACTGACCTCTTTTATCTTAGACTGTCAAATAAAAAAATGACAACAGTCAACACAGTAGTAGCTGTTCTGTGTGAATGCCCTGTCTTGCACCATAAATATATAAGTCATATAACAGAATTGTATCTTATTGATCACATAATAAGGTTGCATCTGATTGGCTAATTCTTGGTATCAGAAATTAACCAATGATTTTTTAAAAAGTCACTTTAGAACAAAAATGGTAGGTAATTACTATTATTATATTTTTGTAAGTAACTCAAAATTATACCTATTTCTTGTCAAATCAGCAAAATATGTAATACATTTTTTGGTGTGCCACAGAATTTTCGTAATTAGTTTTTTACTGAGTGGTCAGATTATTGTGATCTCTGAATGCATAATAATCTGGCCACTCAGTGTGTGTGTGTGTGTTTGTGTGTGTGTATACATAAATGTATATATATGAGGCCCAGAGCATGAATTTGTGCATGGGTGGG
Source organism: Antrozous pallidus (assembly GCA_027563665.1). Classification (NCBI taxonomy): domain Eukaryota; kingdom Metazoa; phylum Chordata; class Mammalia; order Chiroptera; family Vespertilionidae; genus Antrozous; species Antrozous pallidus. The sequence continues at coordinate 39,374,257 of CM050519.1, read as the reverse complement.
GTCTGGTCAGCCTGGCCAGGGGGAGCGATCATGGGCAGATCTGCATGCAGGTGGAACTCCTGGTCGAGGGGACAATTTGCATATTAGTTTTTATTATATAGGATATACAGTGAATGGCCAGGTTATTATTCACTCAGAGATCATAATAATCTGGCCACTCAGTGGATGTACCATGAGATGAAAAAGGTTGAAAATTGCTGCTTTACATAGTTACCATATTTTTCTTATGAAAACTTTTAAGATCTCCTTTCTTAGCAACTTTCAAATATACAGGCAGTCCTCGGGTTACGTCAAACTCGATGTATGTCATTTCGTGGTTACATCGTCATCTCCCATTTACAGTATTTAATTTTTAAAAAGTTCGTTATTTCGACATATGTACATATGTGGTTTATATTTTGTATTATTTATTTACCACAAGTAAAGGTTAGGAATTTTATCTTTTAAATTTTTTCACTGATTCACTTCATTACCGCTGTGTATGTGCTCCATGTGAGTGACATTGGTGCTTATGTAGGTGGGTTCTGACTTAGGCCGAAAATCACGTTACGTCACGCCAAGGAACAGATCCTCGATGTAACACAAGGACCTGCTGTATAATAGACTATTATTACCTACTAGAGGCCTGGTGCATGGATTCATGCACTGGTGGGGTCCTTCAGTGTGGCCTGCAAGGATCTGGGGAGGAGCCTCTTCTGCTCATCTGGGCCCCCCTCATCCTGGTCAGCTGAGCAGCGCTCCCGCTGTGGAAGTGCACTGGTGACCAGGGGGCATCTTCTGTGTTGAGTAACTTTCCCCTGGTGGTCAGTGCATCATAGTGACTGGTCGACCTGTTGCTTAGGCTTTTATATATATAGACTAGGGGCCTGGTGCCCGAAATTCATGTGCCCGGGGGAGACGGAGGGTGTCCCTCAGCCCAACCTGCACCATCTCCAATCTGGGACCCCTCGAGAGATGTCCGACTTCCTATTTAGGCCCAATCCTGGTAGGATTGAGCCTAAACAGGCAGTAAAACATCCCTCTCACAATCCAGGACTGCTGGCTCCAAACTGCTCACCTGCCTGCCTTCTTGATCGCCCCTAACTGCTTCTGCCTGCCAGCCTTATCACCCCCTAACCACTCCCCTGCCAGCCTAATTGATGTCTATCTGCTCCCCTGCCAGCCTGTTTGCCCACAACTTCCCTCCTCTTCCAGCCCAGTTACCCCTAACTGTCCTCCCCTGCAGGTTGATAGCCCCCAACTGCCCTCCCTTGCAGGCCTGGTCCCTCCCAACTGCCCTCCCTGCTGGCCTGATTTCCCACAACTGCCCTCCCTTGCAAGGCCTGGAACATTCCAATGCCTCTCCCCTGCTGGCCATCTTGTGTCCACACGGGAGCAGGATCTTTGACCACATGGGGGCAGCCCTCTTGTGTGTTGGAGTAATGGTCAATTTGAGTATTACTCTTTTATTAGATAGGATAGAGGCCTGGTGCATAGGTGGGGGCTGGCTGGTTTGCCCTGAAAGGTGTCCTGGATCAGGGTGGGGTCCCCTTGGAGTGTGGGGCCCATGGTGGTTTGCAGGCCGGCCACGCCCTCCCCCCCAGTGACCCAAGTGGAGGCCCTGGGGTCTGGGATTAATTTATATTCTACTTAAATTGAAACTTTGTAGCCTGGGGCAGAGCCAAGCCTTTTGCTTGCTCCATGGTGGCAGCCATTTCTGTTGGGACATTTACTTTCTATAATTAAAATTTTATAACCTAGAGTGAAGGCCTAAGTGCTAGGGCTACAGAAGCTTAACTTCCTCCCTCACCCTGGCAACCCTAGCCCCTGCTCTCTCCAGCTCTGTGGCTGCCACCATTTCTGTTCAGATTATGTATCTTCTATAATTAAAACTTTGTAGCATTGAGTGGAGGCCTAGGCTGGAAAGGGTAGGCGGAAAGCTTGGCTTTCTTTGTTGCCGGGGAAACCCAAGCCTCCCTCCTGCTCTCAGTGGCTGCAGCCATCTTGGTTGGGGTTTATTTGCTCCTGATTGGCTGGTGGGCGTGGCTTGTGGGCTAGCTTGATCAGAGGTATGGTCAATTTGCATATTACTCATATATGATAGTTATCACACTGTATATTACATCTCTAGAGCTTATTTATCTTTTGGAAGTTTGTACCTTTGACCACCATTCCCCCCACCATTGGCTTCTGGCAATCACAATTTTCTTCTGTTTCTATGAGCCTTTTTTGTTTTTGTTTTTGGATTCCACATGTAAGTAAGATCATAAAGTATTTGTCTTTGTCCAATTTACTTTACTTAGCAAAATGCCCTTAAGGTCCATCCATGTTGTCCCAGATGGCAGGATTTCCTTCTTTTTTATGGTTAAATAATATTCCATTGGTTAAGTGTGTGTGTGTGTGTGTGTGTGTGTGTGTGTGTGTGTGTGTATTTCACATTTTCTTTCTCCATTTATCTGTTAATGGACATTTAGGTTGTTAGTATGTCTTGGTTTTGTGAATAATGTTGCAGTGAACATGGGGGTGCAGGTTTCTTTTCAAGATAGTGATTTTGTTTCCTTTTTATGTATGCCCAGAAGTAGAATTACTGGGTCATAAGGTAGCTCTATTTAAAAAATATATATATTTTATTGATTTTTCACAGGGAGGAAGGGAGAGGTATAGAAAGTAAGAAACATCGATGGGAGAGAAACATCGATCAGCTGCCTCTTGCACACCTCCAACTGGGGATGTGCCCGCAGCCAAGGTACATGTCCTTGACTGGAATCGAACCTGAAACCTTTCAGTCCACAGGCCGACGCTCTATCCACTGAGCCAAACCGGTTCAGCACGGGTAGCTCTATTTCTAACAGTTTGAGAAACATCCATACTGTTTTCCACAGAGGCTGCACCAATTTACATTCCCATCAACAGTGCACAAGAGTCCCTGTTTTGCATGTCTGCATCAGCACTTGTCATCACTTGTCTTTTTGATGGAATCATTCCAACAGGTGTGAGGTGATGTCTTATTGTGGCTGGTTTTTTTTTTCTAATCCTCACCCGAGGATATTTTTTCCATTGCTTTTTCATAGAGAGTAGGAGGGAAGGAGGATGGGGAGTGGAGGGGTAAGAGAGAGAGAAGAGAAACATCAGTGTGAGAGAAACAAATTGACTGGTTGCCTCTTGCACGAGCCCTAACTAAGGGTGGGGAGCAGACTGGAAACCCAGGCATGTGTCCTTGATTGGGATTGAACCCAAGACCTTTGGTGTGCAGGTCAGTGCTCTAATCACTTAGCAAGACTGGTCAGGGCTCTCACTGTGGTTTTGGTTTGCATTTCCCTGATAACTAGGGAGTAGTCACTTGTTGATGAACATCTGTGAGGTATGTTTTTTCCTCCCAGTTTTGGGGTGTTTTGACTAAGGCTTCTGTGAATATTCATGTACTAGTACAAGCTTTTATGTGAACATAAATTTTCAGGGCTTTTGGCTAAATCTTAGCAATGGAATGATTGGGATCTGAGTTAAGTCTGTGTTTAACTCCTAAGAAAATGCTGAACAGTTTTCTAAAGTGGTTGTGCCTCTGTACATTTCCAAATTCAATGTATGAAAGTTCCAATTGCTTCACCTCTCAGTGGGCTCTTGGTCTTTTGCATGTAAGCCATTCTAATAGGTGTGTCATGTTGCTTTACTATGGCTTTAATTCGCATTGTTCCTGATGGTTAATGCTGATGGTGTGTGGATTTTAATTTGTTGATCTGGAAAGTTGAAACTTTGGTTCCTATCTGCTGAGGCTCATAATAACTTTTGTTTATTTATTCATGTATTATACTTTCAAAATTATATCTTTTCCCTTTAATTGTGATGCCTCACAATCCTATCCAATAAAAGTAATATGCAAATCGAGCATCACTCCAACAAACAAGATGGCTGCCTCCATGTGGTCAAAGATCCTGTCCACATGTGGATACAAGGTGGCCACCACAAGATGACCAGCAGGGAAGGGCAGTTGGGAGGGACCAGGCCTGCAAGGGAGGGCAATTGGGGGCGATCAAGCCTGCAGGGGAGGGCAGTTAGGGGTGACCATGCCTGCAAGGGAGGGCAGTTAGGGGGTTATCACGCTGGCAAGGAAGTGGTTAGGGGGTGATCAGGCTGGCAGGCAGAAGTGGTTAGGGACAATCAGGAAGGCAGGCAGGTGAGCAGTTGGGAGCTAGCAGTCCTGGATTGTGAGAGGGATGTCTGATTGCCTGTTTAGGCTTTGAGCCTAAATGGCTGTTGGATATCCCTCTAGGGGGTTCCAGATTCTAGAGGGTGCAGGCTGGGCTGAGGACAAACACCCCTGTGCACGAATTTCATGCACCAAGCCTCTAGTAACTTATAAAAGTACTCAAAAGGTCGATTATGATTTATTAAAGGTTGATAGTAGCTTATGGTTGATAGTGTAATTTAAATTTGTCTTATATAGGGTCTGATTGTTACTTTCTATATTTTATCATTTGGTAGCATTCTGTGTGATAAAAACAGGTCCAGGAAACATACATGATCTCTAAGAGCTGGCTAAATGAGTATTGTAAATTATCTTTTAGGTTCCAGATGTCATCAGCAGCATAAGGCAGTTGTCCAAAGTTGCCATGAAAGAGGATGCCAAGCCCAGCAAAGACAACGAGGATGCCTTCTACAACTCCCAGAAGTTTGAAGTTCTGTACTGCGGGAAGGTGACTGTGACCCACAAGAAGGCCCCGTCCAGCCTCATCGACGACTGCATCGAGAAGTTCAGCCTGCATGAGCAGCAACGCCTGCGGGGCCAGGGAGAGCGCGGCCCCGAGGCCAACTCCCCGGCCGTCTTCGAGGTGGAGGGGCCCACCTCCCCTGCAGACATTCTGCTGGAGGAAGGCGATGGCATCCCGGACACCCACTCTGCCTTACCAGCCGTGGCCAGCCAGCCTGTGCTGGCCAGCTCTCGAGTTTGCTTCCCTGAGCGGATTTTGGAGGATTCTGCCTTTGATGACCCGCAGGAGTTCCGCTCTCGGTGCAGCAGTGTTACCAGCGTCCTGCAAAGGAAAGTCCCAGAGAACAGCCACAAACCACAGCCACGGAGGCGACATGCCAGCGCGCCCAGCCACGTGCAGCCCTCAGACTCGGAGAAGAACAGAACAATGCTGTTCCAGGTGCTGCCCTGCAGGGGGCTTTGCGGTTCCTCAGCCCTTGCCAGACAGGGCCTGCCCTCCCACTGCCTCCTTCTGCAATAACCCAACTTTTATTTTTCCTTCTACCCCCTTGGGAAGCAGATAAGGCAGGTGGAGAAAGAGGAAGGAAAGGAGAGAAGGGCTGAGAGACAGGCATAGAATGTGAATTGTAAGAAATGAGGGAGCATGCCCTGATCGGTTTGGCTCAGTGGTTAGAGCATCGGCCTGCAGACTGAAAGGTCTCAGGTTCGATTCTGGTCAAGGGCATGTACCTTGGTTGCTTGCACATCCCCAGCAGGGGGTGTGCAGGAGGCAGCTGATTGATGTTTCTCTCCCATCAATGTTTCTGACTCTATCCATCTCCCTTCCTCTCTGCAAAATAACCAGTAAAATATATTTTTAAAAAAAGAAAAGAAATGAGGGAGCAGGGAGAAATGGAGAGAAAAGCAATTAAAGGAAGGAGATTTCGTGAAAGCTAGAGGAAGGTGCAAGAGCAGAAGATGACTCTTAGTATCACCAGCAATTTGCCTTAGGGGGATTTGTAAATAAAAGTTGCTGTTTTTTAAATAACTGTAGAAAGCCAGTTATTGTTGTTGTTGTTCATGGGAGTCCACAGTGATCTTCAGTCACGACTTTACTTCATTTGGGACCCTAAAGGGGCAGTTTTATCTTCACTTTTTTAAAGAAAATCCTCACCCTAGGATATGTTTATTGATTTTAGAGAGAGGAAGGGAGAGACACATCACTCCCTGATCAGTAGCCATGTGCCTAACTGGGACAAACCCACAGCCTTTTGGTGTATGGGTCAATGGTCCAACCAGCGGAACCACACAGCCAGGGCCAGAAAGTCAGTTTTATAGCTTAGTTAAAGATGGAATCTGGAGAGAGAGATCAGGCACGGAGGAGAGGAAAAGGAAAAGTCCAGAGGCTTATAGGAGTGTTTTCAGATGAGCTTATATATAAAGAGAAGGTTAAAGAAACCAGAAGCCTCATTATTTACTGGGTCAGGGATTAAAATAATTTGGTGCACGCTCTATTTATTAATTATAAAGAGTTTTTGAAGTTTTATAGGATATAAAAGAGCTTAATGTGTTACAAAGCCTTGTAGAGGTTCTTTAATCCTGAATTTGTAAGGTTAGTTTTCTTAAAAAAAAAAAAAAGTGTTGCTGTCCTTTATATCCTGTTATAAAGAACCCAGGAAAAGGAAATTCCACAGCATAATTTGGTAAACAGTCCTGTGTGTAATATTTCCTTTGTCAGAAGCTCATGAGTTCTTTAGTTTTGCACTTAAAAAAAGTTATTATCACCCTAAGCATATTATTAAAGTGTCTGTCAGCTGGCCTTTGGTGATGTGTTAACTGTTTCCCCTCTTCTTTGGGCTGTCGGATTTATTCCTTTTCTTAGATAGCCACAGTCCATGATGTCAATTTTTCTGAAGAGTTGTTTATTTAAAAAAATTTAATTATCTGTCTAATGGCAAATAGTATATCTTTTTTTTTTTTTTTTTACTATTTGGGAGAAAATTATGATTATAAATTTTAATGAAATAATTGGTATTTTTAGAATCACAAAGTAAGGAAAGGTTACATTGTCTTTGAAGAGGCAATCACTTTTAATCTGAAAACAAAAGGTATCTTGTAAATTAAGACTGATTTAATTGTTACGATATTTAGACAAAAGAAAAAATCTTGTGAGGCTGCTGATATTTGGAGCTAAAATATTGGTTGGGTTGTATGATGAAGCACAGGTGTATAAGTATATCTGGATATACCATTTGAATCTATATTATTAGTTGAATATTTGATTATAAAGTAGAATGTTAGGCCCTTGAGTGTTGAAATTAATTGGAATGTTTTTACTTTTAAGGTTGGGCGCTTTGAGATTAACCTGATCAGTCCAGACACTAAATCAGTTGTGCTTGAAAAGAATTTTAAAGATATCTCTTCTTGTTCTCAGGTATGTATTGAAGTAAATCATAGCTTTGAGGAAACCAACCAAATCTTGTTTCTAAATTAGCCACAAAGTAATTGGGATTAAACACCTTTAAATTGGGCTGTTTTTTAAAAAATTAAAAATTTTAAGTGGATCTGTCTTAAGTTGAGAGTGTTCATGTGCTTGTGTCTATGTCAGTAACAAAAGTCTGCTCGGGTTCCTCAGTGTCAGAGAAGTTTGTCCTCATTTTCATCAGCCCTTTCTCTTCGTAGCGTCACTTCATTAAATTCTCCCCACTGTTGGAATTTTTGTGGTGATGAGTTCTTTTGAAAAATACCTTCACAGATAGTTTTCCTCCAAATCTTGGTCAATGGGACTTGTGGGTTATCACTGAGTCATGTTTACCCTCTACACCATAATAGGCAGTAAAAGGAGAACTGGTGCTTTCAAATTCTGGTAACAGGAAGCCTAAATTTTTAAAAGAAAATTTTGGTGTGTTTTTGTTCTTTTGTTTATTTTAAATTCATAAACCGTGTCTTTGAAACTTGTTTAAATAATTGATACAGTTAAATGTGTACAAGTCATATTAGACACAAACTAGTGTCCCATATACCGTACTATTAATTTTGAATATCTATCCAAAAGTTAGAACTACCTAAATATATTGTAAACATAGAAAAAAATTGTGAAGATGTTGGAGTAGAGGGAGTATCTAAATTTAAATATGGGCAGATTAAAAATGCAAGGTTGCCTCTGGAATAGAGGAGGATTAACTTCTTTCCTAGCTAGATGACCTGATTTTGCCAAGATCTCTTCCTATGTTTTAATGTTGAAAAATCAAGACTTTTAAAAATTGATTTAAAAAAAAAATTTTATTCTTTAAAGTATTAAAAATAGTATGTTTCCCTTTTTCCCCCTGTTGTTCTCCCCCCAGCCTCCCCTAACCCCAACACATGTCCTCACCTGCCCCTCCCCCCCCAGTGTCTTGTATCTATTGGCTATGCCTATATGCATGCATACAAGTCCTTTGGTTAATCTCTTACAGCCCCCGCCTCCCACCCTCCCTTGCCTTCCCCCCCATAGTTTGACAGTCTGTTCAATGATAACATTGATTTTTAGAGAGGGAGAGGGTGAGAGATAGATAGATAGATAGATAGATAGAGAGAGAGAGACATTGATGTGAGAGTATGGATTTGCTGCCTTCTGCATGCAAGTGCCCTGACCTGGAATTGAACCAGCAACCTTTCAGTGCACAAGGTGAAGCCCAACCAACTGAGCCACACTGGTCAGGGCAAGACTGTCTTTAAAAAAATTGTTTTTGGAGTTAGCATTACCATAGGTATGATATTCAGACATTTTCCCCTTCGAAAATGACAAGCTTTTGTATATCTTGTTAATTATTCATGTCAGCCTCAGCTAATGCTGTTTCATTTTGTTCCATTATATGAAAACATAAAATTACGTTGTAAAGGTAAATATTTTCTACTCTAATTAGAGACAGAAACAGCATATCTCTATAGGAATAATATATTCCAAATTTCTAAATTCCTATTTAAAGGACAAAAAATTGAGTAGAAACATGATTCACTGATGGAGAAAGTATTTTAGTGAGCTTTCTCATAATTATCTGTTTACTGGGAGATCCTAAGTTCGATTAGGGCAGGTGTTTTATTCTGTGGTGTCTTATTCTACAGAGCTCAGAAGATATGTTAAGACAATCTTCACACTTAGGTATTCAGTAAACGTTGAATGGATGTTTCTACATGTAGGGCCTTGTGCCATGTACTGGGGGGAGAGTGGTGTATAAACTAGCGTAGTCACTGCCTCACTCCCCCCGGAGCACAAAGAATCATCCTAAAAAGTGCCGCCTACCCCACAGTCCCCAAACCTTTCTGTAAGAAAACTGGCAATGCTCATTGAACACCCAAAGGAAAAAAAAAAAGTTTAAAAAAACAACCCCAGCCAAGTCCAATATGTAAAACTGGCAGTTCAAATGTGGTTTTTGCCCCCCCCCCCCACCGCTTTTAAAAGCAGTCTTTCTGTTCTGAGACTCTAAATCAAATTTGACAGAAATTTGTGGAAAAGCCTTTGAATGGAATAACTGTTAGGTTAACCCTTGCTCATCACTGAGTGGTTCTGCTCTTATTACTTCTTTCCCCAGAATTGAACTGATGTCATGTGACTACTTTCAGGAATAGGCCTGTTTTTAACACATGCACACCTACTAATGTTTCAGTCTTCGGAATCTGTAGGACTGTGTCCCTGGCAAGCAGGGGGAACAAGAGGACTGGTTTTCTGTACTGAACAGTGCCACTGCCTGAAGACTCCCTGCGCTAATGAGGGCCTATGAATTTTCCCCATTTAGTACTAAGCTAGTCAGCGATATTCTTTTAATCACCAATGAGTTGTACCAGATGCAGCTGAGTTTCATCTCATGAATTGTAGCCTCACTCCTCACTACAGACTTTTCCCTTTTTATCAAAGGTGATTTTCTTTCACCGTATCTATTTGGTAGCTTGAGCTTATTATTGTAAGAGTAGTGGTTACCATTTAGCAAATGTGCCAGGAACTATGATAGATATTTCTTAGTTCCAAATCACAAAAATGTTTTGCAATTAGTGCCATTTCCACTCTTTTATAATAAAAAAAAAATGGAGCCTCAGAAGTAATTACTAGCAACCCAGTGCATTGCCTCATACCCAATATGTGTTTGAACTAAGATTGAAACTCAGATCTGTTTGAATCCATACACCACACCATGCACACTGTTTTTTTTTCCTCATTGGGATTTAGGTTGACTGCAGGACAACTTTAAATTTTTGCCTACCTGGCTTTTCAAAATCCTATGCTTGCTATTAAAATAACAAGTTACTGTCTACTAATTGGTATGTATGTATTCAGGCTGACTGAGATTCACAAATGACTCAGAATTTTCTAGAAAGTATAGCTGAGTTTATTTAGCTTACCCTACATTCAGGGAGCACAGTGATTTGTGCATTTGGATAACTGATATCTGCAATAATTTCTGGCACTAAGTAAACAATGCTTGTCTGAAATAAAAAAAATAGGCTTTTTGGTCTCACCCTTTATTTTATGTATCAAAAGACCTCCATATAAATTTGGTGTGACATTATGTTCCCTGTCACAGTGCTGTAAGGAGCCTGGTGGGAGTGTGAAGCATAGAACTAATGTTGATTTTTATAGCGTTGAGTGAAAGGACATATTCCCATAAACACCACTTCTTTCCCTGCCAGGGCATAAAGCACGTGGACCACTTTGGCTTTATCTGTCGCGAGTCCCCAGAGCCCGGGCTGAGCCAGTACATCTGTTACGTGTTCCAGTGTGCCAGTGAATCTCTGGTAAGTGGTGTGGTTGTTTCTGCCCAGAATCCGGCTAATGGGAGGCACGCCTCTTATGATCCGTGCCTCACAGAACAGTCACCAGTGGAAAAGGAAGAGGACACCTAGAAATAGGTTTCTGCTCTTTAAAGGAGCACAAGAATGGGGAAAACTCAAATTGCCATGGTCATTCTTAAGCTGAGATACTTTCTTGAGTTTAGCAAATCCAGTCATCTTACCAGGAGTATTTTTAAAAAGTAGGAAAAGATTAATAATAGAAGAACTGTTACTTTTTTCATTGCTCATATAAGAATTTAAGAAAGACCACTCCCCTTTATTCCCTTAATTCCTGTAACATCTCAGAAAACATAATGCTCCCGAGAATGACTGTTTTATTTCATTAGCCCTGTCCTCATTTTGAAAATACTTCATTCTTTATGGTCTTTAACCTTTCCTTTCTTTCTTTGGAATTTGAAAGTCGATTCATGTCTTCAACCCCTCTACCTTTTATGGGGGCTGTTGGAGTTTGGAAGAAATATGTAAGGCACACTTGGAAATACATCTGATTGAATAAAAATATATTGTTATTTCCCCTAAAATTTCTTACTTTTTCTTCCACTTGTGTTATCTTTCCTAACCATTTTAATACAAACCTTTAGATATGTCACCATCATTCCTTAGACATACAATGATTCTCCCACAAACATTTCTCCCACACACACCTTAGGCATACTCAAATGAGCCAGGCAGCATTCTCTTCATGTCCTTGGTGCGTGATTCCAGTGTGGCTCTTGCCTCCATAGTCTCAGCCTGGAGACCGTGTTTGGGAATAATGAAGAAATGGAAGTGCACGGATAGCAAGGCACTTTCTGACTCATGCCTTCTGGCTCTCATCCTTTTCCTCTAGGGATTATAGTATTCTTGCCACTGACCATTTGTTATTCAAGAGAGGTCCATATGAGTTTTGTTCTCAGTCTAAGTCATTAACCACACCTATGGCAAATCAAAATGTTGCTATCCAGGTGACCACTCTGTAATAGTTTAGTTCAGGACTTGGGGGAGAAATTTGAGGGTTGGTGTGATGTAGATGACAGTTGAAGGCATGGAAGTGAATGAGCACCCTGGGGGAAGTAGGGGAGAAAATCCAGAGAGAACCAATGGCTCAATACTGGGAAGTGCCCACCAATCTGTCACCTATGCCCACTGCTCCACTGCTCCTGCTCAGTTTACTCCTTACTACTTCCCTGCTCTGACCCTCTTCTTCCACCAGGTTTTGCATCCTTTACTCTCTTCCCTTCCCCAAACCTGTCATATGGGCCATATTTTATATTTTGGTAGCTCCATTTATCCAATTTCTCAATTTAGAAACCACAGTGCATTTTCTTCACCTTCTATACCCACTGTTCACAAAATTCTATTAACTCAAGATAGAAATATCCCTTATATCCCTCCCTTTCTTCTCGGTCTGCTTCTTGACTCTGGGCATTTATCTTCTTATACTACTAGAAGCCCGGTGCACGGAATTTGTGCATGGGTAGGGTCCCTAGGCCTGGCTGGCGATCAGGGCCAATCTGATCAGGGCGAGAGGGAGGCCCCCGCTGGCACTCACCTTGGCTGTTCTGACACTGCCTGCTCGCTGGTCCCGCCCCCGACTGCCACCACTGGTCGCCTCCCTCTGTGGGGCGACTGGCAGAGAGATGTTGGGGGGGGGGGCACTGGCACCTGCCTTGGCTGGCCTGGGGCCTGTGGTCTAGGAGCCCCTGATGGTTAGTTTACATTATAGTGACTGGTGGTTCTACTGGTCATTCTACCTTTTGGTCGATTTGCATATTAGGCTTTTATTATATAGGATTGCATTTGTGTTTTAACTAGTCTCCCTGACACTGGTTTAAACTGTCCTCTAGCCACAGTTTCCTTGCTCACAACACCTCCTTATAAAAAACCATTTTATGCCTCTGTGGTCTGGGACAAATCTAGATTGTCTAGCATGGCAAAGGGCTCCTCATTCTCCTTCAGTCCCCACCCTTTCATGACAACGCCCTCACACATGCTCTTCTGTTCCCAAGCTGTTCTCCAGGCCAGACCTCGGAGACTGGAGTGACAGTTGGTGTGATGTTGCTTTTGTTTGGTTTGCCGTTGAATCAGCAAACACTGTGTGCGTGTGACACATGAGATCTAGGATTTAAGTCAGTGGCTAGGGTTCACAGAAGTGCAGTTCAAGTTCAGAGGTCACTGTTGGTTCTCACTTAGAGGGAGGAGTCTGCCGTGTCAGACAACCAGAGCCAGGGCTCACTGCTTTTTTGCTGCCGGGAGACCATATGGGCCTCAAGGGTCTGCCCTGCTGCTAAGGGAGGAGACGATGCCGGCCTTCGTTGTCTGTGTTTACATTCTCTTTCCTGCTGCTTCATACATTCTCCTTCCTGCTGCTTCATTGGATTCGAAGCAGTCCTGGCCTTGCTCTTCTGTGGCTTGAGCCCACTTCCTCTTCTTTTCTACCATGACATTTTTAAGACCCAGCTTAAATATCACATCCTAGCGAAGCCGCTGTTTTCAGGAATTGACTTCAGTTGCTCTGTCGTCAGGGGGCTTACCTTGTGCATAGGTCACTAGCAGTTCTTACAAATCCCCACACTTACTTATTGCTCACAGCTTCCTACCCCCATTGGACTGTGAATGCCACGGGGTTGGGGTTGGCATCATTCGTATTCTTGTTGTATCCCCTCAGCGTTTCTAGGATATTGGGGGCTTGGGGATAGTATTTTAGTGATCAAGAGTATGTTATTCTTAACTTGAAGCAATCATTTTCTGGGTGCTGGCTCATCTTTGATGACTGGATAATCTACATGAAAAGGAAGACTGTAGAAACCTTCTTACTTCCAACTTCTTTTACAAGTTTTGCTTTGTGTGTAGTTTTAGTATATTTGTTTTACCCTCATGCATATAGAATGAGTTTTGGAAACGGATTCAGAGTAGGAAGTCTGGGGACGTGCTGTGTCTTTCCACCCTAGCAAGCTCCGTGACTAAGGCAACAGACAAGACTGGCTGAGAATGCCTTCCTGGTACATAGAAGCTGAACCAGAATCCCAGTTTGGGCACCATTATTCTGAAGGACAGGCCCATGCTAGAATCTCTGAAACTTTGTTTATTCTAATTTTATCAGAAGGCATCTTAACAGAACAGCGAGTCATCAGAATTGCAAGCCAGGAGGGAAAAAAAAAGTAAATTTCCTGCCTCACAGAGGATGGCCTAAGCAGCCGACATATAGAACAAAACAACACAGTCAATTAAATAGTATAGGTCTGAACACGGTGTTATGATTGATGTGGCTTGGCAGTTGTGTAAAACAAAATATTGTGAAACCACAGCATGCTGACTTCTCTGAGTACAAAGAATACACAACTAGCATTTTTTTCTTCTTCTTTGTAGCAATTGCTGTGAATTAATAAGTAGTATGGTGTTCTGATGGGTGCTGGAGGGTGATGCTGGAAGTTTAGATGTTAGGTACTCCTTCCTTCTTTTGTAAAATAGCTAGCTGTAGGTAGGTAAGTTAATTTTGTTTAACCAACCCCTGAGGTTTGTAGAAAATGTTATTTGTTTTCAATAAAATTGGTGTAAAAAGTGTGAAAAAGTGAAAGTTACTGTTACTTATAGACAAGGAAAAAGTAAAACCTCATGGACAACAATATCCAGAGAAAATGGAACAATAACAAAAACAAGACCCAGGCTACCAAGACTTAGGTTTATGTTTTTACAGAGAATTAGGCTCCATAATCTTTTGAAGTCCTTACATATTCTTTAGTTTTTAAGAATTATTCTAAAATGCTATAAAATACCTAAGTTTGGCATATAAATGTTTATGGACATTGTGTTCATTATGAATTTCATCTAAATATCATAAATTGGGTTTTTTTTTTGTCTCATCTTGTACTTTTTACTGGAAATTGGCTTTTGCCTGATGATAACACTAAACATATTTTCTTTTTGTTTGCAAATTATTAATTTATTTTTGCCCATCCTTTTTTTTAACCTTTTAACACAACCTATGAGTTTTTGTTGTATCTAAACATAAACAATTAAGTTATTCATATTACATCAATTTGAAGTTGCAGTTTCTCTGTTCCTATGGTAGAACTCATAGGCCATATGGAAAAATAAATGGTGGACAAAAAAAAAGAAAACATTTAAAATTTTACAAGTCAAATAAAGTTTTTAGTAATATTTGTGGCAGGAAGGAATTGGTAACCACATTTCAGACATAATTAAAATGGCCTTTTGATTCATCTAGAAATAGATAAAACATGAAAGTTTAGTATTTCCATTGGAGGCTTTTTACAAGGCAGTATTACTAAATACCAAATTATTACCCTATATAAAAGCTAATCCCAAGATAAATCAGGAACAACAAAAAGATAGAAATAAATGAACAGTTGCCAAAGTAACTGAAATTGCATTTGATTACATAATAAGGCAAATGAAATCAAAATGTGAAGCCATTAAAAATGTAGTGATTTCATTTTCAAGAACTAGAAATATTTTATTTTTAATTACAGTATAAAAGAACACATTTTATGAATACTTCATTTTAATTCATAGAGTGATATAAAATTATTCATAAGCCTTTTCAAAGGTTGACATATAGTAAAACATAACTGCAAAGTGACTGGTTGCTTTAGTACTTGAGCTCTCCTTATAGTAAGAATAAAGTTTCTTTTGATTCTAAGTTCACATACACTCAAATACAGAAGTAGATTGAATCCTTTAAATACTAGGTTATTCTTCAACTAGGCCAGTGGTTGGCCAAACTCATTAGTCAACAGAGCCAAATATCAACAATACAATGATTGAAATTTCTTTTGAGAGCCACATTTTTTAAACTTAAACTTCTTCTAATGCCACTTCTTCAAAATAGACTCACCCAGGCCATGGTATTTTGTGGAAGAGCCACACTCAAGGGGCCAAAGAGCCGCATGTGGCTCACAAGCCGCAGTTTGCTGACCACTGAGCTTGGCCGTTAGGGGAAGGGGAAAAAGAGTCTTAAAAAACAGGTTACAAGCGTGGTGAATGGTTTTGAGAATCAAAGATAGTTCTGATGAGCCCTTAGTACGCCATAGCCCCCCATGCAGAGCCCAGACTTGGAACACATTTGGGAAAACTACACCTAACATTGATGGTTGCCTCTCAGAGAAGGCGGCATGGCCTGAAGTTGGCTTGGCAATGCTTGAGGACAAGCTTTTAGTTGACCTGAAGGAAGCAACCAGGAACCTAGAATGCTAGACTTACACTTATTGACTGAATCATTGGAAGAGCAAGGAAGAAAGTAGCTGACAGTTTTTAAGCTGCTGGCCCAGTGGTGAGACCAGCTGTGAGACAACACGAGGTCAGAACTTCTTAGTGTCACCAATCAGAAGCAAGACGATAATAAAGTAGAAGCCACAGAGATAAGATGAGCAAACTTTATAGTCTTCCCCAACATTATTTAAATGGAATTCATTTCCCCCAGAACTTTGCTTAAATCTATTTTGTTTCTTTATTAAAAATGATCCAGAAGAGTTATCGGTGGAAGTGAGGGACCCCCTTCCCCATTGCATGCTGGGGGTCAGGTCCTTATGATATCTGGATAAAAAAGGCTTTTCTGAGACTCTCACGGGATGATGAGATGTGGTAGAAAGTTTTATTTTTTGTGGAATTACATCCCTGCATTTGCAAAGCCCCATTTTCCTTAATTCAGTCTTGGAAAATGTGCAGCTGGGGATTCAGTAGAGGAGGAAGCAAAGGCAGTGTCCAGAGTTTCCTTTCCCTGGCAAAGCTGGGTCCAGCTTAGCATTAGGCTAGTTGCAGTCCATCAGTCCATTGTGTGGGGTCCATATGGCTATGGGCCATGTGGGCAGATGCAAGGAAGCCAAGAGAGTGTGTCCCCTGCAACAGGAGGGCCACCCCGAGCCAAGAGAGCAAGAGCACTGAGAGTGACCTTTGTTTAGGGCATTAAATATCTCAGGTCTTCCCACACTTGCAGTGGCCACGGCTACTCTGGCCCATGACTTGTTTCCAGGTGAGATTGACAGAGGTGTACCTTCTGTATTCACCCAGACTTTACTGGCCATGTATCTATCTCCCCCCCGCCCCCCACTACAGTCTCTTTCCCCGTGATCTGTGGGGGATAAACATGTAGCCCCCTGAGAAGTGTGTAACTGTAGCTTTCTGGCAGAGTTGCACAAATGGCATGCCTATATTTGGTCTTTCCTTTTGCTCCTTTCCAGTTATTCATAACTAGGTTAATTACAATGGGATCAGAAGAACAAAACAAACAGGACACCCATTAACAAAGTGAATAGTAAGCCTATTTTGCTGCTCACTATACATACATCGCAGGCGAAACTTCCAAAGAGACCTTTGTCTGAGGAACGACTTAAACAGAGACCTGATTGACTGTCAGACTGTCTGTGCTAGCGTAACACTTAGTGGGATTCAAAAATAGCATTCCAGTAACAGACCAATATTATGTTACACACATTAAAATGGTCTAACTTTATCCAGCTTTCAATTATCTGTGTAATTGAAGGTCTGACTTTAAGACAGTGTTTTCTAAGAGTTCTGTAGTCACCAAAATTCTATTATTTATTATTTAGTCAGCATCAATAAAGTCTCACATGGCTGTTGGGGTTGTGATATGTTACTGTGAACGCAGACTTTCATAGACCTGCGCTTTGTTTCTTCCTGTAGGTGGATGAGGTAATGCTGACTCTGAAACAGGCTTTCAGCACAGCGGCCGCGCTCCAGAGTGCCAAGACCCAGATCAAGCTGTGTGAGGCCTGCCCCATGCACTCCTTGCATAAGCTCTGTGAAAGGATTGAAGGTACGGTATAGCTTGGCCTTTGCAAACGAAAAATTTGCTTTGGCATTTGGGAAGTGAGAAAGTGGCTACGGTCATCAAAAGCTTCTTTGTTTTGAGGTCAAACTAGGACCCAAAGAATCATTTCTCATGTCCAGTCAAATTGGTATTGTCAGTCTTTCTTAGGTGCTTGGCTTCCTCCCCTTTCTTTCTCTCGTTTTTTATTTTTAACTTTTTTTCTGAGGACAGACGCAAGGAAGGAACTTGCATTTCCCACAGTTTTTAAGATGTGCTTATGTACACAGTGGGAACTGACCAAATATTTGTTGAATGAATGAAGAGAGGCAAAACCATCTCAGAATATTGTCTATTTAAGTCTTTCCTTTTCCAAACCCTTTTACTTGTTGAGGTAGGCCTTCCCTTAAAGTTTAAGACTGGACTGAAATTGTGTGGTTTCGAGGGACATTTAAACACGACAGTTGTGATATCGTAAAGCAGGCATAGAAAAATGTTCTGAACAGAGGAATGGGCATGAGGGAGAGGTGACTTTGTGGTTCACCTTCCTTTTTCCTTATGTCTTGCTAACAAAACAGTTTTGAAAAATACTGCATGGGAGAAGAAACACAATTTAATGAACACTTGTTACACACCTCCTATGTACTGGGGACTCAGAAGTAATTGATATGAGGACTGTGCCTCTAGAAAGCTTGCAGGTTAAAGTGCAAGACAGGGAAGTGAGCCAATAAATACAATTCAGCATGATCGGTGTTACAATAGATGGGGAGAGTGCAAACTCCAGAACACAGCGGAGAATGGTCCCTTCACTGTAAGTGCCAATTGTGGTTTCCCTTCAGGAGGCAGCAGAATCATAGGCACCTGGCAGAATTGATGATGGACAGTGGTATTTATTTGAATATCCATTCAACTGTGTAATCAATAACTATTTAAATGTGATAATTCAGATTTTAAAACTTTTAATAGTAATTTTATAGAATACACTTTCTTTTCAAACGTATATTTAACTTTTCCAGACGTGCACTACTTTTGGTGGATGGTAAAGGGAATATTATAAATCTGCGGAGGAAAGGCTGAATTACTCAAGATATGGCGGGTGTTAGATCAATTTGCTAACCAAGGAGAGAAAGATTCCTTCTCTTTATCTTACTGAATTTCACAGTAGATGGATTAAAGTCCTTGGTATGTAAACAAACAAAATATTAAAATCTTTAAAAGAAAATAAGGCCATTGTTATGTCTTTAAACAAAGAAAGAAGCCTTTACGACGCAAAAATGGAAAAACTATTAAAAAAAGACATTGACAGATTTGAGTTTATAAAATTTAAAATTTTTACCTAACAGCAACTGTTTACTTAGAAGTTAAATGCTAAGTGACAAATGAGGAAGTAGCAGGTTTATATTCAGAATTTGTAAGAACTCATATTATCTATAAAAAAAAAGATAAAACCACCAGTAGAAAATTATGCAAATCATATTTAAAAACACCCCTCTGAAAAGGGAATTAAAAGGTCCAATAATAAAAATGAGAAGATGCTCAAGCTTACTACAGGTCAGAGACATTAAAATGAAAACAATAAGCTACTCATCAGATTAACTGTTGGTGAAATTTTAGGGATATTGGTACGTACATTTATATGATATTGATGGGAGTGCAAAGTAGCATAGACATTTTAGGAGGCAATTAATAGAAACTCACTAACCTAGATTTGCATAGACCGTGTTAACCAGCAGTTCCATGTCGTAATAAAAGAAACTCTCATATAGGTTGAGAAGGGAACATGTTTATTTTCCAGGTTGTATTTGTAAATAATAGAAAATTGGAAACAACTTATATGTGCATCCTATCTAATAAAAGAGTAATATGCAAATTGACCATCACACCAAGACACAAGATGGTCACCCTCAATATGGTCAAAGATGGCTGCCCCCATGTGGACACAAGGTGGCCACCACAAGATGGCCTGCTGGGAGGGCAGTTGTGGGAAGTTATGGGGGACCAGGGCAGCAGAGGAGGGCAATTGGAGGAGACCAGGCCAGCAAGGGAGGGTAGTTGGGAGGGGGAATCCAGGCCTGTAGGGGAGGGCAGTTGTGGGGGGGGGGTTCAGACTTGCAGGGAAGGGCAATTGTGGGCAATCAGGCCAGCAGGAAGGGCAGTTTGGGGTGACCGAACCAGGAGAGGAGGGCAGTTGGGGAAATCAGGTCAGCAGGGGAGGGCAGTTGGGGGGGGGGGGGGACCAGGATTGCAGGCGAGGACAGCTGGGCAGGGGGCAGGCCTGCAGGGAAGAGAAGTTGGGAGGAACCAGGCCTGCAGGGGAGGGCAATTGGGAGGTGACAAGGCCTGCAGGGGAGGACAGTTGGGGAGGATCCAGGCATGCAGCAGAAGGCAGTTGGGGGGGACCAGGCCTTCAGGGGAGGGCAGTTGTGGGTGACCATGTTGGCCGAGGAGGGCAGTTGGGGGCAATTGGGCCGGCAGGGGAGCAGTTAGGCGTCTATCAGGCTGGCAGAGGAGTGGTTAAGGGGTGATTAGGCTGACAGGTAGAAGCGGTTGGGGTAATCAGGGAGGTAGGCAAGCAAGTGGTTGGGAGCCAGCAATCCCGTATTGTGAGAGGGATGTCCGACTGCCCATTTAGGCCCAATCCCACGGGCACTTGGACATCCCTCAAGGGGTCCCAGATTGGAAAGGGTGCAGGCTGGGCAGGACATGCCCCTCCCCTCCCCCCCCCCCGCACAAATTTTGTGCACCGGGCCTCTAGTCAGTAATATAATTGAAGTGTGCTCATATAATGGAGTAATGAATGGGAATGAATTTTAACTATTTATCAACTTGGATACATTTAAAAATTATATTATTGAGTGAAAAAAATAACTTGCTGAATAACATCTACACGTTGTTGCTCTCTCTGGAAAAATACATAAAATGATACTTTGTAGAGAGAACCAAGATGGTGACATAGGTAAACACCTATTTTGCTGCCCCACACAACAATTTCAAAACTACAACTTAACAACAAAACAAACATCATCCAGAATCACCAGAAAGCTGGCTGAGTGAAAATCCCACAAATAAAAGTAAAGATAGGACATTGTGACTCAGAGCAGCAGTGGTGCACAGCCTTGAAGATGTGCGTGGAGAGAGGTTCGGAGCCGTACACGCGTGAGTGGTGAGGGGCAGGCGGCAGCAAACCCGGCTGGTTTTCTCCAACGGGGAGGGTGAAGGCATCCCACTGCACTGATTCCCCACTCCCACGCAAGGTCCCAGGTCTGGGAAAGGCAAGCTAAAACCCGAGCGAGGCTGAGGTCTCCGAGTTTGAGGAGAGGGTGCTAAACTTGGAACAGCAGTTTGCGCGCAAACTGTGCGACCATGCAGAGGGGACGCATGACTTGCTCCCTTGTTCCGGAGACCACAAAACTGCTTTGTTTTACAACTTTGGGCAAGACTTTGGTGTGCAGACTCATTTGGGGAGAGGCAGAGTTGTCTGGCAGCGGGTGGAGACCAGCGGCGGCTTTCTCTTGGATGTGCCAGCAGCCATTACCACCCAACACACAGACCTGTGCGCTGCTTAGGGCGGAGCTGACGCTGCCTGCTCAGCTCGGAGACTCCGCCCATCCAACCTGAACACAGCTTACCTTCACAGCCAATTGGCCTGGAGGTTAAACACTCCTAGGGCTAACAACAACAAGCTGGGCTTAACTTCAAAAATACTGTACAATCCATAAAGGATTGCAGTAAGAATATCCAACTCAGGTTACTGGGGAGGCTGAGCCACTGTCCCTTACAGGATACCTACCACACACAACTAATGGACCAACTCAAGAAAGCAGCCACAATGCAGAGAAATGGAAAGAAATCAGGTCTGAAAGAAATGGAGGAAAAAAGACAAGACATGTAGAGTTCAAAACCACAGTAATAAGGTTTTCAAGAGGCTCCTAGAAAAGGCTGATGAACTTAATGAGAACTACAAGGAAATGAACAAGACCTATGAGGAAATGAACAACACCTACGAGGATATGAAAAAGGACCAAGTAGAAATTAACCATACAATGACAAAAAATGTTACACAAAGTTCTAAAAGCAGTCCAGAGGGCCACAAGAACCAAGTCAAAGATTTGAAATACAAAGAAGCAAAATCCACTCAGCCAGAAAAGCTAGAATCCAAATAATTGAAGACGGTGTAAGGGGCCTCTGGGACAACCTCAAGCATACCAACATCAGAATTATTGAGGTTCCAGAAGAAGAGAGAGAGCAAGGTAATGAAAACCTACTTGAAGAAAAAGTGACTGAAAACTTCCCCCACCTGATGAAAGAAATTGACTTAAAAACCCAAAAAGTGCACAGAACCCCAGAATACAGGAATCCAAAGAGGACCACACCAAGGCACATCATAATTAAAATGCCAAGAGCAAAAAACAAAGAGAGAATATTAAAAGCAGCAAGAGAAAAACAGTTACCTACAAGGGAGCACCCATACGATTGTCAGTGTATTTCTCAACAAAAACAATGCAGGCCAGACGGGAGTGGCAAGAAATATTCAAAGTGATGAATAGCAAGAATCTACAACCAAGATTACTCTATCCAGCAAAGCTATCATTCAGAATTTAAGGTCAGAAAAAGTGCTTAACAGATAAGAAAAAGGTAAAGGAGTTCATCACCGCCAAACCAATATTACAAGAAATGCTGAAAGATATTCTTTAAGAAGAGGAAGAAGAGGCATACAAGATCTTTGGCTGAGAGAGAGGAACCAAGATGGTGGCATAGGTAAACACCTGTCTTGCTGCCATACAGAGCAATTTCAAAACTACACCTTAACGAAAGAAGAAACACCATCCAGAATCACCGGAAAGCTGGCTTAGTGAAAATTCCACAAATAAAAGTGAAGATAAGACACTGTGACTCAGAGGAGTGGTGGCGGACAGCATTGAAGATATGCGTGGAGAGAGGTTTGGGGCAGTGCGCGCGCCAGCGGATAGGGCGGGCGCCTGAAAACCCAGCCGGTTTTCTCGAACATGGGAGACAAAGACGTCCCACTGCACTGATTCCCCAGCTCTGGGTGAAGTCCAGGGAACCCACAATCATACGGGGTAAAAACTGGACAATGGGAAGGCATGCCGACACTTGGGTGCTGCAAGCGTCTGCAAGCTTGTGGAGAGGGCGAGTTTGTGCAGAGTGCGTGGGAACTTGGGAATAGCACAGCTGCGTGACCACCCAGAGAGCACTCATGCCTTACTCTCTCGTTTGGGAAATCACCAGACTGCATTATTTTACGACCCTGGGTGAGACATTGGGTATGCAGACTCATTTGGGGAGAGGCTGAATTCTCCAGCAGCAGCTCTCTCTCAGAGGTGCTGGCAGCCATTGCCACCCAGCACAGAGTGCCTGGGGCTGCATAGGGTGGAGCTGATGCTGCCTGCTTGGCCCAGAGACTCTGCCCATCCAACCTGAGCACGGCTGACTTCACAGCCAATTTTCCTGGAGGTCAAACCCTCCAAGTGCTAACAATAATATTCTAGGCTTAACTGCAACAAGACTGTGCAACCCATATCCACCTCAGATAAATGGGGAGGCTGAGCCACTGTCCCTTAGAGGACATCTACCACACAAAACTAATCTACCAACTCAGGAAAGCAGCCACCATGCAGAGACATGGAAAGAAATCAGATGTGAAAGAAATAGAGGGAAAAAAACGACGACATAGAATTCAAAACCATGGTTATAAGGCTTTTCAAGAGGCTTCTAGAAAAGACCGAGACCTACAAGGAAATAAACAAGACCTAAGAGGAAATGAATGAGACCTATGAGGATATGAACAAGACCTACGAGGATATGAACGAGAACCTCAAGGATATGAAAAAAGACCAACCAGAAATTAAGCATACACTGACTGAAATAAAATATATTATACAAAGACATAAAGTACTCTAGAGGACCACAAGAACCAAGTTAAAGATTTGAAATACATAGAGATAAAATCCACTCAGCTGGAAAAGCAAGAAACCAAAAGAATCCAGATAATTGAAGATAGTGTAAGGGGCCTCTGGAACAACCTCAAGCATACCAACATCTTAATTATAGGGGTGCCAGAAAAAGAGAGAGCAAGACAATGAAAACCTATTTGAAGAAATAGTGACCAAAAACGTCCCACACCTGGTGAAAGAAATTGACTTAGGAGTCCAAGAAGCGCACCGAACCCCCCAATATATAGTAACCCTAAGAGGACCACACCAAGGCACATCATAATTAAAATGCCAAGAGCAAAAGACAAAGAGAGAATATTAAAAGCAGCAAGAGAGAAACAGTTGGTTACCTATAAGGGAGCACCCATACGATTGTCAGCGGATTTCTCAACAGAAACGATGCAGGCCAGACAGGAGTGGCAAGAAATATTCAAAGTGATGAACAGCAAGGCTCTACAACCAAGATTACTCTATCCAGCAAAGCTATCATGCAGAATTGAAGGTCAGATAAAGTGCTTCGCAGATAAGAAAAAGCTAAAGGTGTTCATCACCGCCAAACCAATATTATATGAATTGCTGAAAGATATTCTATAAGAAGAGGAAGAAGAAAAAGGTAAAAATATAAATTATGAACAACAAATACACATCTATCAACAAGTGAATCTAAAAATCAAGTGAATTAATAATCTGATAAACTGGTGAATATAACATAATCATGGACTTAGAGAGGGAATGGACTGACAATTTTTGGGGAGAAAAGGGATGAGGGAAGTGCAGCAAGAGACTGGACAAAAATCATGCAACTATGGGAGAGGACAGTTGGGGGGAGGTGAGGGCGGAGGGTGGGATGGGTACCAGGTGGAGGAGAGGTATAGGAGGGAAAAAGGGGGGGAACAATGTAATTAATAAACTGAACAATAAAGATTAAAAATGTAAAAAGAAATGATACTTTGTATTTCATTAACATGAAAACTTTAGTATTTATTTATTTAAAATGTTTATATCTTTAATTACAACATTTAATCCTTACAGAGCAAACAACAGTACAGATGTCCCTTTTATATTTTTAAAAAAGATTTTTATTGATTTCAGAGAGAGGAAGAGAGATGGAGAGAAACATTAATAATGAGAGAGAATCACCCATTGGCTGCCTCCTGTACCTTCCATAATGGGGATCAAGCCTGCAATCCAGACATGTGCCCTGATGGGGAATCAAGCAGTGACCTCCTGATTCATAGGTTGACACCCAACCACTGAGCTACGCTGGCCAGGTACAAAAAAATGGCTATTTTTAGACTTACATAGAAGTTGCAGGGGTTTCCAAATATTTCATTCTCCCACCTCCCCCACTGTTAACATCTTCTATAGCCCAGTGCAGTGATCCGAACAGGATATTAACATTAATACAAAGTATTACCCAAATGAAACACTTTATTTGAGCTTCACCATTTTCCCCCCACTCACGTCCTTTCTTTTGTTCCTGTATTTCAGTCAGAATCCTACATTATACGCAGTTGTTATTTCACCCTGGACACCTGGTTTACAACTTTTTCTCAGTCTTGCTTTGTCTTTTATGACTTTGACATCCCCAATGAGTGTTGCTCAGTTATTTTGCTGAATGCCCCTCAGTTTGTCCTGTTGATGTCTTCTCATATTTGGACTGAGGTCCCTCCTCCCTGAGCCGAGCACAACAGAGTGGTGCTTGCATCCTTCTCAGCGCATCATATCATGATGTTCACAGGTTTTATTATTGGTCAGATTAACCTCATCACCTAGTCAGGGTGGTCTCAGGAATGCTCCACTATAAAAGTACTATTGTTCCTCATGGACTTAACAAATATTTAAGGAAGACAGTTGAATCTACACAAGTCTCTTTTCGTTCATGCCCTTGCCCACTATAAAAGGCAAATTTAGCTCTCCTTATAATGTTCTGATATTTTTTAAATGTAGGACTTATATTAATTGGTTAATAAAATTTAAAGCACATATATATTTACTGGCAGTGACTATGCCCCAAATGTTAATAGAATAAAGATGAGTAATATTTTCCTCTATGAATTTTTAGTTTTCAATCCTCCCTCTATAAAAATAAGTTACGTGTCTGTAGACAAAGCTAAACACTTAGGAGTAAAGAAGTGCCTTTGTATTTCTCTTTTTAAAAAACTACATTGTAGTGCATTTTAAAATATATTTTCTATTACAGAAAAGAAGTTTTTAAATCTTCCCACAAGTGGATAGCCTGCCAGAAGCTCACTCTTAACAGGACAGGGCCCTGTAGCAGGTGGGAAGGACTCTGTATATGTGCATAGAGCTGGGCCTTATTTTGGTGGCACTTGAAGTGTTTATAGTTTTAAAAGAAAAAGCGTACAAACTATGAATCCAGAATTAGCAGGGCCCTTCCTAAAATTTAAAGGGACTCTGAAACTTAAGCTTCCCTGTCTTCCAGATAGACATGTGTCTGCAGGGAGCCAAGGAGGGGTCTGTGCTGACTGGAGAGAGACTCATGGAGGCTGTTTTCCGAAAGACTTGGATTACACCTTCTGATCTGACTTTTTTTACAACCCTCTTTTGACATCAGGCAAAGAGAGCATAATATTGGGCAATGCTGTCATAGTAAAAATAAAAGTAATAACTATAGGAGTCACTGTGTCTAGGCACTGTTGTGTTTTCCTTATATTAGTCTACTTAATTCACACAGAAATCCCAAAACACAGGTACTGTTTTTAGTCCTCATTTTACTCATGAGGAAACAGAGGCACCAAGATGGTGTGTGGGTAATAGCTACCACACCCATACTGCTTGGAAGGGGCAGAACCAGGATTTGAACTTGTTCAGTCTGTTTCTAAAGCAACCCACTGCCTTCTCTCTGAGGGACTATCAGAAGGCAGGATTTTCGGGTCCACGCAGCCTCTGTGTGTTTCCCAAACAGTTATTTTCATTTAAGTAAGATGGCAGCATGAATTCTGGGCCTCTGTGTGTTTCCCAAACAGTTATTTTCATTTAAGTAAGATGACAGCATGAATTCTAAATGTCATATACTTTATGCTTAGGTACAAAGTGTGAAGCTGGAAAAAGGACCACATTTAGATTCAACACAAATGAATAGCAATAGAAATTTAGTAAGGAAGATATTTGGAAGGAGTATGTAGATATTATTCCATATGACTTACTGATGATGATTATAGTATCCTGTCAGTATGTTTGGCTGCATGAATGAGTTCTATTTTCATTGAAAAGAAGAAAGTAGATACATATGCTGATGTGACCTGAAGTGAGTCTCGCCCTTTAGATCCCGAGGGTGGAACAGGGCGAGCCTTGCCTGGGGACCAAAGTGGGTAGAGGAGGCAGTATCTGAGAGGGAACTCCAGCTCCTAAGGCCCTAAACCTCCGGATGTGAAGCTAAAATGAGGTTGAGCACCATGCAGATGGGCTATTATCCTCAATCTTGTTTTCCTGCACTGAAATTCACGAGGGATAAATAATATACTTGCCTCTCAGTATCAGTAACTCACTAATCGGTTATTCCAAAATGGGAAGAAGGAAGTCAAATCAGAGTCGCCTTGATGAGGTGGAGGGGATATGTATACTTTGAAAATAAATGCTGGCTGTTTCCAATTTCTCTACTGAAATAAAGGTCCAAATAAATGTCTGGGGCTATGGTTTTAGTCATGTATTTCAAATGATTATTCTCTTTCTTTACTTCTCCCCTTTGTAATCTTTTATCCTCCCATGTTAATAAGACACTGAAGTAGTAAACAACTTAAAATAAAAACAATCATGTGAGTCAGTTTCTGCATATACTGCCTAAGGAACCTCTTACCTTTGCCAGCAAATAAACTATAGGTGATGAGTATCATCGCATATCACAGTGAATTTTAGTGCCACTTTTATGTGTGCAAGCATAGAGGTTTTCATAGAATTTTGTTGTAACTGAGGTTTTTCAAAAGCCTTTCTCCTTCCTGATGCACAGTTTACACTGAGTGGCCAGATTATTATGATCTCTGGATGTAGTGTGTGTGTGTGTGTGTGTGTGCGTGTGTGTATAATAGAGGCCCCGTGTATGAATTTATGCATGGGTGGGGTCTGGCCAGCCTGGCCAGGGGGAGGGGACATGGGCGGTTGGCCAGCCTGCCTGCTGGTTGAACTCCTGATCGAGGGGACAGTTTGCATATTAGCCTTTTATTATATAGGGTATACACTGAGTAGCCAGGTTATTATGTGTTCAGAGATCATAATAATCTGGCTACTTAGTGTACACATGCAAGTGGTTTAGAACAGGTTCAATGGTGGCCCTGTGCACATTCCAACAACCAACAGTGAATTCTAGTTCTTGTACAACAAAAAGTATTTCGATGTGATTCTCTCAGTGATTTTAAAGTGCCAGGTTACTTTGAAGGTTCACTAAATATTATATACTAGAGGCCTGGTGCACGAAATTCATGCATGGGGCTCCCTGAGCCCAGCCTGCACCCTCTCCTATCTGGGACCACTCAAGGGATATCCGACTACCCGTTTAGGCCCGATCCTACCAAGATTGGGCCTAAACGGGCAGTTGGACATCTTTCTCACAATTCAGGACTGTTGGCTCCCACTTGCTCACCTGCTGGCCTTCCTCATTGCCCCTAACCGCTTCTTCCTGCCAGCCTGATCATGCCCTACTCCCCTGCCAGTCTGATTGATGCCTAACTGCTCCCCTGCCAGCCTGTTTGCCCCAACTTCCCTCCTTTGTCGGCCTGGTCACTTCAACTGCCCTCCCCTGCAGGCTTGGTCTCCCCCAACTGCCCTTTCCTGCAGGCCTGGTCACCCCCAACTGCCCTCTCCTGCTGACCTGATCACCCAAAACTGCCCTCCCTTACAGGCCTGGTCCTTCCCAACTGCCCTCCCCTGCTGGCCATCTTGTGTCCACATGAGGGCAGCCATCTTTGACCACATAGGAGCAGTCATCTTGTGTGTTAAAGTGATGGTCAATCTACATATTACTCCTTTATTAGATAGGATAGAGGCCTGGTGCATGGGTGGGGGCCAGCTGATTTGCCCTGAAGGGTATCCTGTATCAGGGAGGGGGTTGCTTTGAGGTGTGGGGCAGCTTGGGTGAGGGCCTGTGGTGGTTTGCAGACCATCCACACCCCCCAGAGACCCAAGCGGAGGCCCTAGTATCTGGGATTTATTTATTTTCTGTAATTGAAACTTTGTAGCCTTGAGCAGAGCCAAACCTCCTGCTTGCTCCATGGCTGCAACCTTTTTTGTTGTGATTTATTTATCTTCTACAATTGAAACTTTGTAGCCTTGAGCGGAGGAGGCCAAGGCAGGCCAGGATTGTGGAAGCTTGGTTTTCTCCACCGCAGGGCACAACTTAAGCCTCCTGCTCTGTAGCTATCTTGGTTGAGTTAATTTGCATACTCTCTCCTGATTGGCTGGTTGGTGTGGCTTGTGGGTGTAATGGAGTTATGGTTAATTTGCATGGTACTCTTTCATTAGATAGGAGAGCTATGTCTCCTTTTTCTAATCAAAATATAATAGCAAGCAGTATTATAAGTGGCACCAAACTATGTTTAGGAGCTCTTCTCCTTAAAAATAAATGATTATTTGAATCATTGTAAATATAAATTATATTTTCTCTTTTTAAAACAATTATAAAAAAGTGTTTTTATGGGAAAATTTTTTTTGCCCAAGGATTTAATATAAGTTATGTGTAACAGTGTGATAGATAAATACATAACATGATTTTAAGATGCAAACACGTTCTTGGTAAAATGATAGTATTAAAAATGTCACTAAATATTAATGTTGTAATTGAGGTTTTATTACCACAGAACAAGAGCTGCGTAATGGGGGAGGTATCCCTGTCTAAGCTGTTGCTCTGTCTTTTAACATTATCAGTTTTTCTTTATTTTTTAAAGGTTAGGTTTTATTCTTAGAGATTTTGGCCAAGGCTAATGTTTAGCTTTGATTTCCGTGTCAGGAACTAGAATAATGTTAATTCACCACAATTTCCTGTGGTGGCTCGTTAGATTGTTACTATATTCCATGGTATCTGGTTAAGCTGTTGATGTATCATTTAGAAATTTTTTGTTAATAAATCAACTTTAGGATCATTGATGAGGCCAGTGATTTTGGTGATGAGGTTTTCTATCATGTCCTTTTTTAAAAAAAATTTTTTATTGATTTCAGAGAGGAAAGGAGAGGGAGAGAGATGAAAACATCAATGATGAGAGAGAATCATTGATTGGTTGCTTCCTTCACACCCCCTACTGAGGATCGAGCCTGTAACCCCGGGCATGTGCGCTTGACCGGAATCGATCCCAGGTCCCTTCCCCTGCAGGCTGACACTCTATCCACCGAGCCCAACCAGCTAGGCTCCATCATGTCCTCTTGATTTCACTGTGGTGTTCCAAGGTTTGTTGTAGGCAGGGATACATCTCCTTGAGAAGATGCAACCTCAGGGCCTGTTGATGAAGGGATAAGCTGTGATGCATTATACACATTCTGATTTCTGTAGCTGCACGCTTAATACTTATCCCCATCATTTTCTACAGGTCTCTACCCCCCAAGAGCCAAACTGGTAATTCAGAGGCATCTGTCATCCCTGACAGATAATGAGCAAGCTGACATCTTTGAACGAGTCCAGGTAACCTTACTTATAATCCACACAAATAAGATATAAGGAATGAGAATTGGATTCTGTTTTTCTAAGTTTTTTTTCCTTATTTCTGTATCTGAAGTTAAAGATTGTACCATTTGGTAGTAACTGGTACTTGTGCTTCTACAAGCAGCAAAATGCTGAGCTTTATTTAGGTTTGTCTGCCAGACAGATAAAACTAAGTGGGAATAAAATTAAACGAGAGAAGCCATGTTGCCACAGTGTGCTCTTGGTTTGTCTGTTCAACAGAAAATGAAGCCAGTCAGTGACCAGGAGGAAAATGAGCTTGTGATTTTGCACCTGAGGCAGCTGTGTGAAGCCAAGCAGAAGACACACATTCACATCGGGGAAGGCCCAACGGTGAGGAGAGGGTTCTTCCTTGACCTTGTTTTGTTTCTGTGTGCAGTCAAATTACCACAGAAAATGGGAAAGGAATTCCTTCCTTTGCATTCTACCTCTAGGGCTCAAGGGTCCTATCAGATTTATTTGTCAGCATTTTAGGAGTTTCTTAGGAAATTCAAATGGGCATTGGCGCATTGAGATAAAATAATAATGGTTTTAAAATGTAAAAACATTTGTGGTGGTTTTTTTTGGTATAAAATCATTAATAACGTGTTCATGATTTAGGGTGAACAGGAATTTTCAGTTACGTTAATCTATTACTTTATTTTAAATTTATGGGAACATGTTGGGGAGGAAGAAACTTTCCTCTTCCCTTCTAGGCTTTTTTTTGGTTTCTTTTTTTGTATTTTTTTGGCTGCTCTGATAATCAAATAGATCTGATGCAGATGAATAAGAGAAAATGACACAATTTAATTACACACTTGTGCACAGGAACCCCACATACTTGAGAGTCAGAGATTCCATATATGAGAGAGGTGGAGTTTCAGAGACAGAAAGGGAATTGAGGACTGTGTGATATTCTGAGGTAAGGGTGCCTTGGGCTTCTGAGGGGAGGAAAGTCATTGTAATTAGGAGTTTTCCCTGCCCCATACATAGGTCATAAATTATTTCTTTCTAAAAAATATTTTTATGGATTTTAGAGCAGAAGAGAGAGGGGGAGA
This sequence comes from Antrozous pallidus, assembly GCA_027563665.1. Taxonomy (NCBI): domain Eukaryota; kingdom Metazoa; phylum Chordata; class Mammalia; order Chiroptera; family Vespertilionidae; genus Antrozous; species Antrozous pallidus. The sequence goes on along the minus strand of CM050519.1, from coordinate 39,343,344 downwards.
TAGAAACATCACTGATGAGAAAGAATCATTGATCAGCTGTCTCTTGCACGCCCCCCTCACTGGGGATCGAGTCTGTAACCCCGGCTTGTACCCTGGCCGGGAATCCTGGTTAACAGGCCTACGCTCAACCACACCAGCCAGGCATTCATAAGTTATTTCTGGTGATAACTTCTATTATGGGCAATGCCCTTAATTTAAATCCTTTATGGGAGGCAAGTTTCTTGTCAGTGCACAAGGTCTTGTTCGGTAAGTAGCAAACATCCAAAGCAGTAATATGGAGACAGCTATTCTGGCTGCAAAGTAATGAATGCTCTTTTTGTGCACATGGTTTAGAATGTGTTTCCAGTTGCATATAAATAAAGAAAGACCACCACCAACAGCATGTAAAGAGCTAATGACATATTCACTTCTTAATAACACTAATTCAGGTTATGTCTTTATTTCACTTTATTCAGAACAAATCACATATCACTTTTGCCCCCTTTATTGATTAAGGTATTACATATGTGTCCTTATCTCTCCCTTGTCGCCCTCCTGGTGTCTGTGTCCATTGGTTATGCTTATATGCATGCATATAAGTCCTTTGGTTGATCTTTCTTCCTTACTCCTCCCCTCCCCTACTTTCCTTCTGAGGTTTGATGTCTGATCAATGCGATGCAAATAACGTATCATTTTATTAGTGATTCCTTAACTTATCCATTGAACAGGCTTTTCTAGAGAACCTTCTGTGAGCCAACCTGTGTGATAATGGTGAACAAAACTGTGATGAATAAATGATGCTCTCTCTAGAGAAGGGCTCAGATATTCCAAAGGGGGTTACAAACAATTAGATGGACACCCATAATAGAGGCATCAAAGTAGCTTTTTAAAAAAATATTTATTTTATTGACTTTTTTTAACAGAGAGGAATGGAGAGGGATAGAAAGCCAGAAACATCAATGAGAGAGAAACATCGATCAGCTGCCTTCTGCACGCTCCCCACTGAGAATGTGCCCACAACCAAGGTACATGCCCTTGACCAGAATTGAACCTGGGACCCTTGAGTCTGCAGGCCGATGCGCTATCTGCTGAGCCAAATCAGTCAGGGACAAAGGAGCTTTTTAAAAGAATGTGCAGTGAGCACAAAAGTAGCTGTGTCTTTACTTTGGAGCTGGAGTAGAGAATAGGGTAGAGGGAAGAATTAAAGAATTTAAGAGGAAGATTTTTATTTTTGGGGGGTGGGTGGAACTGGATTTTAAGGGAGATAAAGTTTGCTAATCAGAGAAGTTGAGGAAGTATGTTTTAAGAAAGGGACATTGAGTACAGAGTTGTATAGTAACTTTGTGAACAGGAGTGAACACATGCTCCATGCTATTTTTTTAGGGGGTGTTTGGAGATGAATGGGGAAATAAGGCTGGAAGGACAGGCAATGGTGAAATGATGAAGAGCCGTCAGTGCTATGCCTTGGTCATTGAAGGATTTCAATAAAGTCACATTCTCAAGTTCCGAGAATTTTACAATGGAATATATGAGAAGTGATTCATTTAATTTTTGCACAAATTTTTATAATGTGCACACTATTATTAGGCATTGGTGATGGATAATGATAGCTCTTTCCTGCCATCTAACTATTTAGGAGGAGAAACCAACATGTACTCAAATTAAAATACAGATATAAGGTGTGACTAGTACAATGGTATAAGTATTATCAGGCAGAGATAGTATGGGTACACAAATAGATTGAATGGTTCTGTCTTGAAATTTTGTTTAGGTGAGAGGCCAAACTAGAACACTGTACAGGGACTGAATTCAGGGCTATGGAAAGCATGATCATTAGGATTTAGTGTCTGACTGGATAGATATGTTAAAGGAAGGGACAGGGAGACTTCAAGGTTTCAGATTTTGGGAGCCTGGATAAAACGGAGGTGGAAAATACAGAAGGAAGATGAGAGTGGAGTACGGGATGGAAATGAGAAGTAAGAGTTTAAGACATGTGCTTGAGATTTAATTAGAAGAATGGATTAATTTAAAAAATGGAGTCAGAAGTGTAAATATGGAGAAAATGAGCTTTGCCAGAGATCGAAAGTCTGAGGGGAATGTGCTTAGGAACACCCACATTTCAGGCAATGAGTGGATTAACATGGAGCCAGTGAACAAGACTGAAAGGGAAGAATGGAGTGTAAAGGTGCTTAGAAAGGTTTATTATGGAAGGTGACCGAGGTAGGAGAAGAGCTGAAATATGATCAACAATGGCCGGGGATGTAATATGAAGGTCACGAGACATGAAGACTAAAATCTTTTTTTTTCAGAAGGTGTTGAGATGTTGTTTATTTAGCTGTTTTTTCCATAGCCATTTATCTCCTCTATGCCCCCCTCCATCTCCACCCTTCTCCACCCCTGCAATCACCACACTGTTGTTCATGTCAGTGAGTTCTGTCTCTCTTCTTTTTTCTTTTTTGCTTAATCCTCCCCAACACCCTTCCTCCCCACTACTGAGAGCTGTCTGCCTACTCTCTATCTATGTGTCTGTAGACTAAAATCTATTAATGGGTTTGCTTATATCAGTTATTGATGGTGATAGTAATGTTGACCAGAAGGACAAAAACAGTGGGTGAGTAGTTACTAGTATGTGCGTTGTTTTTTGTGTTACAGAGGACACTCTAAAGAAAATGTTGTTAACAAATTGTAGTTCCTGCTAATATTTCTTCCCTTTCTGTTTCTCTTTCCCCACCTCTCTCCCTTCCACTCTCTCTAAGAAATCAGTGGAAAAAATACCCTCAGGTGAGGATTAATAACAACACCAAAAAAGACATTGGCATTGTAATAGAGGCCACAGACGAATCCAGCTTTTCAGAAAATGCATTGTTTTTCAAACGTATTTCCTGTACTTTCCTTGGCAATTTGGATACAAATATGCAACTTCAAAAAGGATGGCTATAGTTGATAATCAAAATAACAACAATAAAAATATTTGCAGTGTATTTTTTGTTAAATGCAGATGGAATAAATTAGCAGAAAGAAAAGGAATAAAGGAAAGATCTTATTTCTGTCTTTTTATTTCTTACAGTATTAAAAAGTAAAGCCCTTTCCTTATAATCTGTCTGTTCACAGTGTGGAATCTAAATTATAACTCCTTAATAGAGCTGCAGAAGAATTCTTGTGTTTTTTAATGGTGTCTTCAAAACCTCTATTAACCTTGAGTATTCACAACTAAAATTTATCTGTTTTTCTTCCTATAGACTCTTTCAAATAGTACAATCCCGGAAAATGCGACAAGCAGTGGAAGGTTCAAACTTGACGTTCTGAAAAATAAAGCTAAGAGATCTTTAACTAGCTCCCTGGAGAATATCTTTTCAAGGGTAAGAGTACACTGAGACCCTTTTAACTTCTGTGTTCTTCAACTGCTTTGCTTCATTCTCAACTGACTCACAAAAGTTTTTTTTTTTAAATAACAATAACGACCACAATAACTATAATTTTGTTAACACTTATTTAAAATAATCTCTTGGACTAAATTTCATTCTCAGACATAGGTTTATTCTGGTTATTATAATATCTGAATCTCAGTAATAGAGATTTATTAGTGAAGATATATAGGAATAGAAAAGAGAAAAGAGAATGTTGACACCCAGTATAAAGGAACTTTTTAATCATTTGCCACATAAAGTTATAAAGAAATCCTTCTTTTGCTCATTTTAGGAGCTTATAGGAAATGCTGAAAATGCTGAAAATAAGTGAACAGAAATTTATGTATTCCTTTTAGTAAATTTGGAGGGAGAACATAGTCTATTTAAAGATAAGCAGAGTGATTCCTATTCCCTTTCATTTTCTTCTTCCTGAACAATTCAGTCCTAATGCTGTTAGTGAGATCAATCAAGGCAGGTGTTTTGGGGCAGGAGGACAGGGGAACTGCAGTGGCTCAGAGCAGGGAGACAGTGCCTAGTCGGTGCTGCATGTGGGTTGGCCTAAGGCAGCATGTGGGAACCAGAGTGTGGTGAGGAGGGTGTCAACTTAGGAAGTTTCAGCCTGAGTTGATGAGGCCCAGGGCAGGGTGGAGGGGAGAAAGCAGAGTCTGTACAGGGTGGGGATGATGACCATGCCTGGGGGTGGCAGTCTGAGCATGGGTGTTGGGACCTAAGTAGGATGGGGAGAGTGTCTGTGAGGTGACAATTGTGGAGACCATTTACACAGAGGGTACTGATCAGAGATATAATGTATTAAGATAGTGGGTTTTTGGGAGAAAGGAATTACAAATATTCAAAGGGAGGAAATTATAATGAATCCTATGTTGTTAGATTCAACTCAGAAGTAACAGCGTGGAATCTTGGTTATCTATCTATGAATCATCTGTCTTTCATCTGTATTTTTGAGGAATAGAATCCTATCTAATAAAGAGGTAATATGCAAGTTGACCATCACTCCAACACACAAGATGGCCACCACAAGATGGCTGGCAGGGGAGGGCAGTTGTGGGGGATCAGGCCAGCATGGGAGGGCATTTGGGGGCAATCAGGCCAGCAGGAGAGGGCAATTAGGGATGACTGGGCCGGCAGAGGAGGGAAGTTGGGGGTGACCAGGTTTGTAGGGGAAGAGAGTTAGGGGCGACCAGGTCGGCAGGGGAGCAGTTAGTTAGGCATTGACCAGGCTGGCAGGAGAGTGTTTAGGGGGTAATCGGGTTGGCAGGCAGAAGCAGTTAGGGGCAATCAGGCAGGCAGGCAGGTGAGCAGTTGGGAACCAGCAGTCCTGGGTTGTGAGAGGGGTCCCAGATTGGAGAGGGTGCTGGCTGGGTAGAGGGACATCCTCTCCCCAGCTGTGCATGAATTTCATGCATGGGGCTTCTAGTTTTATATATTATACATGTAATACATGTATTGACATGTATGTGTAAATGTATACATATGGTTTCTGGCTCTATCCACTGATAGGAGCTGGGACCAGCTTTTCTACTATCAGATAATGAATTAAGTTTTGTTGGGTGACAACTAATACCCAGATTTGGTTTTTTATATATCATTCTACAAGAGACAACCATGACCTTGGGAGAAATGGCTAGTTCCAGGACTGTAGGAAAAGTACAAGATAAGACCAGAGTATGTTGGTAATCTCGCTAGTAAGGAAGTGCTCAGAGAAAGATGTTATGTCATAAAGACATAGAAACCATGAAGGGCTCTCAGTGGTGACACCTGAGACAATATGAGCATCAAAATGAATGATAGCAACAGATGAATCTATTGCATAACATAGGAAACCATGAGTCTATTCTGACATGAAAAATAAATGAATACATTAAGAGTTTGAACAGGATTTAATTAATACTGTTTACAAAGAGGGAAATAGTAAGTTTAAAATGGAGTAATGAAATTGAACATCATCAGCAATGGGACATGTGATACAAAGAATACTTTGCTGATATTTCTGCTGAAAAGGCAGAACTTGAACCTGATCATGAAGAAATATCAACAAACTCAAGTTATTCTCTACTAGAGGCCCAGTGCACGGATTCATGCACCAGTGGGGTCCCTTGGCCTGGCCTGTGGGGATTGGGCCGAAACCGGTTCTCTGACATCCCCCGAAGGGTCCCACTGGTGTACGATCAGGGCTGGCAAAAGACCATGGGAGGTTGGCTGGCTGGGGAGGGCTCGCAGGAGGGCTCCAGGGCATGTCTGGCTTGCTCACCCAGTCCCAGCAAGCTAACCTACTGGTCAGAGCATCTGCCCGTTGGTAGTCAGTGCATATCATAGCGACTGGTCGAAAGGTTGAACAAACAGTTGGACACTTAGCATATTAGGCTTTTGTTATATAGGATAATCCACAAAATAAGGATGTCAAGGTCAAGAAAGTGCAATAGCATTAGGATACTATAACTTCTGACATATAGTGCTCTTATTTTTTTATTTTGCTAGAAATCAAAATACTTTGTTTGATAGGTATTTTTCTTAATGATTGAGATTCTTCTATGTCTATCAAAATCCCCACAGCAAGCATGCAGCTTTCAGTGCTATTATTTTTATTTTTATTTTTAAAAATATATTTTATTGATTTTTTACAGAGTGGAAGGGAGAGGGATAGAAAGTCAGAAACATCGATGAGAGAGAGACATCGATCAGCTGCCTCCCGCACGCCCCCTACTGGGGATGTGCCTGCAGTCAAGGTACATGCCCTTGACCGGAATCGAAACTGGGACCTTTCAGTCCGCAGTCTGACGCTCTATCCACTGAGCCAAACCGGTTTCGGCTTTCCGTGCTATTATTTTATCACCAGACACAGAATCTAGAAAAAGAGTATCTAGGAGATTATTCAGAAGTGTGTTTAATTTTCATAAAATTTTACTACCTTATTTTCTCCAAAATGTATTAATTAGTTATGCTCTTTCTCCTTCCTTCCTCCCTCCTTCTCTTCTTCCCTCCTCCCTCCCTTTCCCCTCCTTTTCTTCCTTCCCTCTCCCCTCCTTTCCTGTCTTCTTCCCTCCTCTCCTTTCTTTCCTTCCCTCCCTCCTTCCCCCCCTTTTCTTCCCTCCCTTCCTACCTCCCTCCTCTCTTTCCCCCGTGAGTCCCCTGTTTGTGTTGGTGAGAATTTTAATAGAAAATCCATTTAGATAGATGGTCAGGGGACGTGAATTTAAGACCTGGCCCTAGCAGATTATATATTTATGATTTTTGGACAAATTACTTACCTTCTCTAAGCTATAGTTTCCCCATTTTCAAAACAGGCACACTACTATCAGCTTACCTCACATTACTGTGAGAATGAACTGTCAGTATATTAGGAAAGTATCACATTATAGATATGAAGTGATCCAAACAGTGAGAGCTCTGAAACCTTGCTGTTTACCAAAAGACACAAGGATATGTAGAGTTTCTCTCTTAACCCAGCTAGTACTTTGGCATTCTGCACAATACCTGCACCGCTGTCTTTGAAGTGCCACTTACGTAGCTTTGAATTATGGTAATGACACTTTAAATAAGAGCACAGCCAGTCTGTTTTGGTCAAGGTGGATACTATGGCTTTTATGTCACAAGAGCCGCCAAGTGTCATAAATTACGTGACCAAACAAGGTCTTGCTTGCACCATGTGCAGCAGAATGGACTTACTGAGAAGGTTGGCAGCTACCCATGTTGTATCAAAGGTTACATAGAGAAGAGGGTTTGTGTACTTCTAAGGTTTTTTTTTTTCCTCTGAGTAAAAAGTAGAAAATTGACACTTCAGTCATAAAGTTCGACTCATAATTACTGTCATTTTTAAATGTAAATATATTTTATTTAACTGACGGTAATTGTTTATGAAATAGGATCCATTTTAAAATAGCTGAGAAGCTCAGATCACTGACAATCAAAAAGTGGGTCCAAGGGAGAAGGCTTGACACATGTATTACCAAATCACAATATAGAAAAGCTGAAACAGCTGTCTGTTCAGAGGTGAAAAGACAGTCTTGTATTCCGATTGTTTGTTGCTTTTTCTCAAGTTCAAGTTTATCAAAAGAGAATATATATTTGTTAATATATAGTCCTATAAAAGGACTGTAAATTAAAGTGTGAGTCATTGGAAAACAGTCCTCATTTCATGCTTTCTTCAGAGTAATATCCATTGTCTTTACTTGTTGAAATATGCAAATAATTAAAACAGTAAGTAAGTTTTCTTTTTTTAAAAAATCTGGGTTGCACTTTCCAACCTCGGCTTCAGTTGGGGCATGGAGGTAACCAATAGCTGTGTTGATGTTTTTCTCTCTCTCTTTCTCTGCCTCCCGCCTCTTCCCTGTCCCTTCCTTCCTCCCTCCACTCTCTTTAAAAAGCAATGGAAAAAATATCATCAGGTGAGGAGTAATAAAAAACAACAACAACAAAGAATTATCAAGTCTGAAACAAACATCAATAGTACCAAGATTTAAAAATTCTGATTTTAGGCATTTGCTTAAGAACATGATAGAAATGTACTGATTGAGTGAAGTGCTTGCTTGAAAAAGAAGTATCTTTAAATTCTTCAGGGAGTATTATAATTGAGCCTGATGGACATATTTATCAGCTCTCATGTTCCTCATCTATTACCTTTTTCTTGGAATATTAAAGGACATTAAAAACCAAAAAAATAATACTGGTAATAGAAGAAAAGCAATCTATTCAATTAGAAGAAGAATTAAAAAACCCTTAGTAAGTCTGATGGAAATAATTAGTGCTTAGATGAAAGTTTATAGCACTAAACGTCCGTGTTAGAAGAAATGTACAAATTTAATAATCTAAGTTTAAACCTGGAAAAGCTGGAAAAGCCATACAATGAAATGTAGATAAAAAGAGATGAAGTAGTGATACATGCTTCATGATGGATGAACCCCCAACACCTCAGTAAATTTTGTTTATACACATATACATGCATACGCAGTACTTGGATAAAATACCACTGTAAAATGTGTGATTTAAGTTGCTGTTATAATAATGCAAATGGTTCAGTACCCATCTTACTACTTTTACTATTGTGACCAAATAACCTGTTTAAGATAACCAGGTAGGTTGGCATGCAAGCAGCAGCTAAAAAAATTTCAGAAAGTGACCTGGTCTTTATATTTATTTACCTCTTGGCCACACACAGTTACCCAGTCATTTATCATCAGCAAATATACAATAGTTTATTATTGGAAGTATAACATGTTATAGTACAGAACTGAGGAACTGAAATAACCTGATCAGATTCTAGGCATTTGCATTAACCAATGAAGGCTAGTTAGTTTTGTTTGTAATTCTGCTTTTCACAAAGCTCTAATTTCAGGGAGGAGTGTTCAGTAAGAGCTCAAGAGCTTCGCTTCTAAATTGTGCTTCCTGGGTTCAAATCGATTGATGCTTTGTTCTTTAAGTAGCAGTATAAGCTTTGACAACATAATCATATCAGAGTTTCAGTCTCTTTATCTGTAAAGTTGAGCTAAAGACAACACCTCCCTCACATAATTTTGTGAGGAACTGTAGAGGGCCCCAGGGCATTTTTAAAAATCAATGTCAGCTGAATTCTAGGTGCCAGGCAAAGCCAAGTCTTGGAAACACATCCAACAGAAGGGCTGGATGTGTTACTCAGTACTGACTTTTAACTTGCTTCAGGTGTCGGGAGAGGGTCCCGGGAATGAGGGAATGAGTGGGATCTGGGCCACTTCAGCTCCTTTGATTTTAAGTCTTTTCATGTGAAACCTCTTTCTGTTTTAGTATAAATAAACACGCTGTGTTTGGGTTGGAATTCTCTGTCTCTCCATCAGAGAGCAGAGATTCCACCCAGCCCCAGCGTTATTTTCTACTTCTGTCTCATCTATTCTTTTCTATTATTTCTCCATCCCCAGCTCCTCTACTCAGTAACTGGACCCTACTTCTCTCTCCATGCTGGAAAAGAGGAAAACCCCAAAAAAGAATAAATGAGAGAATGCAATGTAAAATGCTTAATATAGTACATAGCACATGATAAGCATGCATCTCTTAATTTTATCGCATATGTCATTGTTATTTAGAGAGCTAATATAAAACTATAAGTAATATACATAGGTAAGTATAAATATTGCTTCTATGAAACAAGATAGGATACCATAAATATAAAGTCGATTGAGAACAAGAAAGAACTCTTAAAACTTTCTGATAGTAGACATAAAAAGAAAAAGTTAATAAAAGTCTAGGAAGTTAGACTTAAAAAAAATCTTAAAGAAAGTAAATCAAAGTGGTAACAAGATGGAAAATAGGAGAACAGGGTAAAAAGTCAAAAGATTAGTCTGAAGGTCCAATAGCCAAATGGTAGGAGTTCCAGAAAGGGAAAGTGCATGCAGACATTTTCAAAGAAATCATTTCAGAAATTTCCCAGAGCTAATGGACATGTTTCCAGATTTAATGGGCTCAGAATATGTACAATAGAACGACTGAGAAAAGCCAGCCAAGGCCCAGAATTGTGAAATTTCAGAACGCCCAAGGGTAAACTTAGAATCTGTTCCAGGGAGAGGTAGCAGGCCATACAAAGGCTCAATCACAATGGCACCAGTCTTCAGTGCCAGGAGACACTTGAGCAATGCTCGTATTGTGAAGGAACGTTTGTAACCAAAGTTATATAGTCAGCCAAACTGTTAGTGAAATATAAGTGTAGAATAATGACATTTACAGACATGTAAGTTAAAGAAATATTTCCCAGTCTCCCTTTTTTCAGAAAGCACTTGGAATATGTACTCCACCAAAATGCAGAAGTAAACTGAGAAAGAGGAAGACCTGGGATCAAGGAAACAGAAATTCCAACAGAGGGTAGCATTAAAAGATATTTCTAGGTTAATAGTGAAGGAAAGTACTTGGCAGATCTGTTTAGAAAGCTTAAATTGCAGCCAGTCCAGACAGGGGCAGGAGACAGAGACCTTCATAATGGGTAGCTCAAATGAAAAGGAAAATAATGTATTGATAGATTATGGGTTGTAATTGATAGATTATGGGATCTGTTGGTGATTTTTGTAATACGTTAGTGATTGTTAACTCTGAAAAACAGATTTAAACAAGTTATAAGTTGTAGTAATAGTCAGATATATAGCTCAGATGCAAACACTTTACAAAGTCATAATAATCTAATCACAGATTATTGTTTTAACTGAAACCTGTGATACAACTATTGAGAGAAGAGGGAAAGAAAGAGTGTGTGTAGGAATGGGTAGTGAAGTAAGAATACTGAAGTCTCATCTTTCGAAGTGGGAAGTGAATAAATAGTGCCTAAAGTGGAAAGATTAGGAATAGGAATATAAGCTGAATACCAGAAGCAAGTATTTGAATGCACTTTCAAGTATTTGCTTTTGGAGAATGAGGATTCAGTATGTGAGAGAGGGGGCGGGGTGGTGGCTGTCACTTTTCATTTTGAGCTTGGTAGCACAATTTGGCAGATATTAATTTGATTAAAAATTAAAATGAAATTTAACACTTCTCTCCAAAAATTAAACCCAAGAAAGTATAGCCACAAAACATTAAAGCTCTAAACTGCTGTACAAATATCATAAGTTTTTTATTTTGCAGTTTGTCACATGATTTGTATTTCTAGTTCTTTTTAGAGCTTTTCTGTGGGTTTAGAGTTACATAGAATGCCTCAGTCTGTGGTGTGCCTCTTAAAACCTTCTGTAGGATGTGGTGCCCAGCCTGCCCTTCCATCCTCTTTCCTTCAAAAGTTGGCTTCAGTTTCTTCCTATGTGAAGTAAGGGAAACGAAGAATAGAGCAAAAGTAGGTTTACAGTTGTTTGTATGGCAAATAATACAATGATCAATAAGTAATAATACAAGGATAAGCTCTTTCCCATACTCACAACTATAAACCTTCTTTTGCCTTACCCTGTATATAAGATGATTTCTTAGGTTCCTCTTTCTTAGAGCTCTACACCAAAGGTATGTGAAAAGGAAAATAAGATCCAGTATTCAACGTACTGAAGCAGACTGTTATCTAGTCTTTTTAGAGAGAAATGCTTCATTGAAGTTGTTTTGGATTATGGAATAATGAATGAAGCTTAAATCCATACATTTTAGGATGCAGTTTTCTCTTCTTAACCTGTTATAATCCTGCAATGTGAATTACATTGTTTGCAATCTTAGCCGTAGGAAGGTTGTATGTATTAAACCATGTGATGGTTAGCTGTGCTGTACCTTCCAATTTGTGTTTATCTACATGACACACAAAGTTAATGGGACTCTCTCATACTAATCTTGGGGATGAACAATGTTTAACTTTGTAACCAAAATAACTCCAGAAAGCTTGGTCTGATATCTAGTCATCTAAAGGCTGAGTGAAGAATTCTGGAAATAGATGGTGAGTAGTTCTATTTACTGTGCTGGAATGGCTGCTAATACTGCCAAGAAAATTGAGTGAGCCACAAAGGGGATCAATTTAATGCTAACATAAAGAGCCAACTGCTTTAAATGTAGTTTTAAAATAAAAATTCAGACCATCTGAATGCTTTAACTTTGTTCTCTTCACTTAGGGAGCTAACAGAATGAGAGGGCGGCTTGGAAGTATGGACAGCTTTGATCGAGCAAACAGTCTTGCTTCAGAGAAGGTAGGCAAGCAGACTCTTCCTTCCGCCTATTTTTTTTTTTTTTACTACTAATTGGGACCTGGCACAAAGCAACACTGATATGGTAATTTGTGTGCTTAGTTATTTTGTTTTGAGTCATTTATGATGTAAGAAAATATATTTGAGACTTTATTATTTTAAATAAGAAGATTCTGGATATGAGCATGTTGCTCTTTATTCAGCTGAAGCTTTCTCATGGTGAGACAGAACATAGCCCTTGCAGACTAACTCTGGTCTATCAGGCTGCTTACTATGTGGAGCTAGCATGGAGGACAGTATTTGAGCAACCATTGCCCCAAAGCCATAGAAATTACTGCACTTGTGCAGTGCTCTTTTTATCTTTTGTTTTCTCTCCATGTTACCCCTCGCGCCCCCCATTTTTAACCATTTTAACTGCAACATTATGCTCTTTATCTCATAGACAATTCTCAGTAGGGTTGGTTTCCTGTTTCCTATATCATGCAACATATAACCTGAGGCATATGCAACCTATTTATTAATGAAAGATATTGAAATATTTTTTATTAAACTTTCTGTTGATAAAATTGAGGACTTAGTTCAGCTATGAGTCTTTTAGCCCTAACTCATGTTTATTAAACTAAGCATTTCTACAGTGGTGATTGTGCTGGAGAGTATAAACAGCATACCTGTCTAAATTGAAAGATTTATGAAGTCTACACATGCAATATGAGATGCATTCCAGCATAACTCACTTCTCATTCATTTCCTGTTTTTCATGTCTTTTAAAAAATGTACTATCAGGGGACATGTAGTTGGATACAAACATTCATGGTGAAGGAAGATATTTAACAGGCTCTATTTTATTTCCCTGAAAGGCTTTGCCACCAGACTTGGACACTTAAACGTTGTGATATTGTTTTGAGAGTACAGGAAGCATGCAACTGATATGTCACGGAAATCAGTAGATACGTAAATGCAGACTCCACCCTTTTTTTTTTTTTTTGTCATGATCTCTTTTCATCTTTCTGGCAACAATGAGAAATGCTACAGCATTTTACCACAAAGCGTTAGGGAAAAGAATATCTTTTCTTATCCCTTTTGCTTTCTTGCCTATCTTTACTGATGCTGCTATCAGAAGAAATGGGTTGTGGTGATACTGATTAGCCTTCAGCATGGATCAAATGAAAAAAGCACAAAAAATCCACCAGCTTTGTGTTGGCTCAGGAGGAAGAAGAGGCTCCCTGTCCTTTCTGAGCTCCGTGTTGACAGGTCTGCCATGATCTCTGTGGGAAAGAAAGACCTCACTTCTGCTTGCTCCTCAGGACTACTCACCGGGAGACTCTCCGCCAGGGACCCCCCCAGCCTCCCCACAGGCCTCTGCTTGGCAGATGTTCCCTGAAGAGGACTCTGACTCCCCACAGTTTCGAAGACGGGCACACACATTCAGCCACCCGCCTTCCATCACAAAGAGAAAGCTGAATTTGCAGGATGGCAGGGCTCATGGGATGCGCTCCCCTCTCCTGAGGCAGAGCTCCAGCGAACAGTGCAGGTGAGTCCAGACCTCTCTCTGCAATGGGAAGTAAAGGTCTCCTCTCAACCTGTTTTGATCGTGGTGGAGTCAATATTTGTTGTGACTTTGTGCTATAGCCTACCTTTCATTTTTAGAAAGACCATCAAAATAAGTTGAATGATAAAAACCTTAGTTACTAGGGGAAACAAGGCAAGATTGAAGGCATACCCAGAGAGCTGAGTTAAAGCATTTTGGATGGAAACTTTTTTTCCAGAAAAACAGAGGAAGCAAGATATTATATATGTGGTTTCGCCTGAATAACGTGCTGACAGGACATGTTATCAGTGTCTTCTTGATCACTTAATGAAACAAAGTCAGCAAATTCATAAAATAACAGAGCAGCAGAACTTCCTGGAGGCCTACAGTAAAGTACAAGGGTTTAAAAAAATCCCCTAAATTGCCCTCGTACATGAGACAGAAATTAATTATATTTCATTTCATAATAAATGAAAGCCAAATCAGAAAAATTTTTAAAATTTTATCTTGAATAACGTGATATCTATAAAGAATACACACAGCCTAAATGACAGGAAGTAGCCATAGGAATTACTTTACATGGTTATTTAAAAATATAACTCACCCAAATTATTGGCATTTGATAAGAAATAATAATGGGGGTAAACCTAAATAGTAGAATTTTTATATGTTTTACTGTGTATACCAATCAGAATTTATATATCCTAGAACTAATTTTCTTTTTCTTCTTTCCCTGTGAGTTTGATAGGGGATACAGGTTCTGGTAGAGATCCAGTTGAAGAAAATAAAAACAAAAACCAGAATGCTAAGTGAAAAGAGACTAAATTGTACATGGTTATCAAGATTTTTTATGATCACTTTATATTTTCAGGAAAAATATTGTTAAGAATTTAAAATATTATTTTAAACTAGAAACGATATCTGTTCTTCCTTCGGCTTTCTATATTTTATAATGTATAAAGTCAAATAATTTCTACCAATATAAAAAGATGCTATTTGTGTTGTTGTCAAAACATGCTAGGAAAAGACCTATGCTGATTTGGGGCTTCATATAAAACCATGGCTGCAGGAAAGAATATGGGCATAAATGTTTGTTAGGCCAAAGATATGATTCCAGCAGCCAAACATGTTGTCCTTAAATTGTTAGACGAGTTTATGTCTTTAAAATAGTGAAGTCTTTGAACTACTGGTAATCGTTTTTTCCTTCTGGAACTTGTTTCCTGTAATTTTTTGTGCTTTCCTATTTTTTCCCCCTTAAACTGTATTTTGCATGTGAAAACAAACACTGTTTGTCCTAAAATTGTTAAGAAACTGTTAAGAGACAAACACAGGAGGAATTCAATTTGTGAAAGGGTGAAACAAGGTCATTCTTTTAAATAGAGAGAACTGCATGCTCCCCATCTCCATCTCCCACCCCCACCATCAGATCCAGCATTGAGCCTTTAAAGGATAGATTTCATGAATAACAAGAACTTGTTTATAGACTTTTTCATAGTGAATGAAGGTTTTGCCAAAATATAAATTAAGACCAATCTGCTGTGTTTTCTGTACTCAGCATTCTTCCATCTGCTCGGCGCATGCACAAGGAGAGTAACTCTTCCTCCAGTCTTCCAAGTCTGCACACTTCCTTCTCTGCCCCTTCCTTCACTGCCCCCTCTTTCCTGAAAGGCTTTTACCAGAATTCAGGTAGACTGTCCCCACAGTATGAAAATGAAATCAGGTGAGATCAGTGTCCTCTGTTTGCAAAGCAACATTTTCCACAGTGTGATATACTGATGTGTTAACTCAAGAGTGGCTAATTTTGGAGTGACTTTTATGCATCCTTACGTTGTGCTTGTTCTAATCTATTTCTAATATATTGGTTTTTATTCCACTTAATTTTATTAACATAACTTTTATAGCATTTTGAAACTTTTAAAACCAGCTTTTTGGGTACATGGTAATCTTTTAAAATTATTTTTATTTTTATAATATTTGTATGTGTTTTGCCTTGGGGAATCCAAAAGCCACTGTTTTAAACAATTGTCCTGAAGTGATGGATATAATATATCTTTACTTTTAAGTATATGGGGTATTTCCTAGGCATTTCTTTGATTTTTCCATGACAAGGACTCACTGCTCTGAATCTCAGTGTAAGTCACATAATGGTACAGCATCTACTAGACAGCAACACTCTCATGAGAGAGCTCTTGAATTTTGTAGACATTTGAGTTTGTTTGGTTACCAATATTGAAAATGAATAGCCTTTAAGTTTTGTTCTTTGCTTTACACAAAATTAGATGTAGTGATTTTGGAAAACTGCCTTTTAAAAAAAATTGAAATTATGAACTCTTACTGATCATTCATATTCTTAGAGGGGTGTTCATCCCTTTGGAAAGAGATGGTTAAGTTGGGAAGCCTTCAAAGGGGATAGCTGTTGGCTGAGAAGTTTATGAGATTGGTTCATTCCTGTTTTTATGCATGGCTTGGCGCATTCATTTGTATTGCTGTATAGTTTTCTGTTTAATACATCACAGTTTATCCATTCTCTTGATGGGATATTTGAGTTGTTTTGAGTAGTTTGATAATTGGCAATTCTTGCACTCAAGGAGAGGAATACATGCTATAGACAGCCTGGGTGCTGCTAAAATCTTCTGTAAGCTTTTGGCTTCCTTTTCTTTAGATTTAGGAAATCCCATAAGTTAACATATACCCTCAGTAATTAGTTAAATTAGACTCTTCCTTAAATTATCTCTGATTATCTTTCATCCATGTGTACCAATGTTTTTCACTCCAATAAAGATTACTAATATTGGATTAATGAACTTTTGAATCTGAACTTTTCTCTGAATAAGTACATGTTCAAGCATTGAATTTCTAGTGAAGAAGTTGATAAAGAATTGATCTTAAAAGGCTTTTTTTAAGGGAAAACCTTAGAGGGGGAATTTTAAAGGAAGTTTGCCATAAAATATAGTAAAATGTATATGTAGAATATGCAATGTATTTAGAGAACCAAGAATGTGCACACATAAAAATATTAGTTTGTCTTATCTCTATAGTACCATCTACTCATAAGAATACAACAGTTTCAGTGCACTCTGTTTGCAGTTTTTTATTGTTATGTTAAAGTAAGCATTTTGGGAATCACAGTTTCCTTCCAGAAACAAAACCAGGTCTGAAAGTGGCAATGAGGCCAGCCATTAAGAAGGTCAAAGATTAGCTGTGAATGGGATATACAGTACAAAATCAGTGACCTTTAAAAGATTATTTATGGTGCTTAATATAAGGTTATATGTTCCTCTTCAGTAGTTTCTGCTTAGATGTGTGTACAAGGTGTCCCCCCAAAAATGTACACACACTTTACCAGCTGATAGCTTAATTTTGAAAATGAAATGTTTTTAAATAAACACTGCCTTTGTAATTATTCAAAGTATGTATATACATTTTTTGACATCTTATATTATTCTTTCTCATAGCTTCCTTTAGCTCTCTAATTTCATTTTAGTAGAAGGATATTAGAGTCCAGAAGACAACTAAATGTTCATTTTGCATTGAAAAAGTTCACCTTTTTGCTGCTATCTTATTTAAAGTACTCTTTTTAAACATGAAGAGAACATATAAATTTGTAGGATCACTAAACGTTTTGCAATTTTTTTGGTACTTTTTAATGTTTTCTTGGCTCTGAGAAATTCTCAAAATCAGAAAGCACTTTCTATACTTTTGTATGCTTTTTAATAATTTGACAGCATGGAATCAATAGGCTAAAAAGACACTTAAATCTTTTTCATTGAAGTATTGTTATTAAGATATAACCATACAGCTCACCAGAGTGAACATTCCGTGTGTAACCACCGCTGGTCACTGCAGCAGCCCTGCAGCGCCTCCATTTTCCCACCCAACCAGCACGCCTGTCCTGACCTCAAATACCATAGCTTAGTTCTGCCTGGTTTTGAACTTTATTTAAATAGAACAATACAGTATACATTCTTTTATACATGACTTCTTTCATGAA
The DNA here is from genome assembly GCA_027563665.1 of Antrozous pallidus. Lineage (NCBI taxonomy): Eukaryota > Metazoa > Chordata > Mammalia > Chiroptera > Vespertilionidae > Antrozous > Antrozous pallidus. The sequence goes on along the minus strand of CM050519.1, from coordinate 39,325,821 downwards.
CATTAGTTTGTGACATTTAGTTCTGTTTTTATGTACACTTTAGTTTATTCATATCTATTGCTGTATAGTATTCCATTTAGTGATAGATTTATCCACTCTTTTATGGATGGACATGTGAGTTATTTTTTTCTCCTTCATAAGTACAAGAATTTAACCTTTATTCGTATATGGATTAAAAGCAGGCCGCATACATCATATAAACATTTTGTCAGAATATTGGCAGTAGGTGCTGAAAATACCTTTTGCTGAGAGCTAAGTGATCGGAAGCCTAGCCTGTGTGACTGCTGGACATGTGCGTTATTTTTACTTATTTATTTACTAGAGGCCCACTGCATGAAATTCGTGCAAGAGTAGGCCTTCTTCCCCCTGCTGCCAGCACTCGCTTCCCTCTGGCACCCAGCACCTGGGCTTCCCTTGCAGCCCTGGCTTCGTCAGGAAGGTTGCCTGGAAGGATGTCGGGAAGGACTTTTGGACTAATTAGCATACTATGCTTTTTTATTATAGATTTTTCTTTTTAAGAGTAATGTCCTTGATATTATTGTTTATGTCTTTAGCTGCATATTTCTATGTATTATTAAGGACACAGTAATAAAACTTTCAGACAAAATTAACTTTTAATAGGTTTATTTCAATGAGTAAGTCACTCAGACATAAATTGAGTAGTTACAATTTTGAAGAGAGTGTTTTTAAATTTATATTTGGAGCCGAGACCGGTTTGGCTCAGTGGATAGAGCGTCGGACTGTGGACTGAAGGGTCCCAGGTTCGATTCCGGCAAGGGCATGTGCCTTGGCTGCGGGCACACCCCCAGTAGGGGGCGTGCAAGGGGCAGCTGATCGATGTCTCTCTCTCATCGATGTTTCTGACTTTCTATCCCTCTCCCTACTGCTCTGTAAAAAATCAATAAAACATATTTAAAAAAAATAAATTTATATTTGGAAATAATACCAAATTTACAGGAAAGTTGCAAAAATATTACGGAGAACTTCTGTTATCTCTTTACCCAGATTGATCAATCTTTAATATCCCGTCCCACGCTTTATTATTCTTTCTGTTTATTTACGTAGGAATATATACATGCAAATATATAGACATTTTAAACTTCTAACCCGTTTGTGCAGCAAGCAATAGTCCTAGTCAGGTTTGGGGGAAGTGCTGTTTAGCTGTTCCAACAGGTAAACTACATATGTGGCTCACCCTTGTTGAGCTGCCCAAGCAAAACTCTTGTAATTATTACATGCTGGAATTGGTCCTTGGCATGAATTACAGTTTCTTTTTCACTTGGGTATATCTTACTAGTTTTAGAGAGTGGATCTCTCAATATGCATCATCAAGTGAGGAAGAGAATAGGTTAGCATATAGGTTAGTTAACAAATACTACTTTTTAGAAGGCATATTAATTTGAAATTTGAAATTCAGATTAGGTATCCTTCTCTAGGGCCACTATTTGAATTATTTAAAAAGGTATCAGGTTACAGTTTTTAATAGGCTGAGAAAAAGGAGCCAAGATGTTTTTAATGTCATAATTTATTGATTGGTTGGTTCATTTGCACAGCATTAAAAAGGTAAAGGAAAGGGAATAAGTGTATGCTTTGAATAACTTGAAATTAATTTTTTAAAGTTTAATGTTATTTCATTGTTTAGTAGCTAAATAATAATTGTCTATGATGATGCAGTATATTTATATAATATTCATTTATCAAATGTGTAATATGTCTTTTCTATCAACAGGCATCTTATCACTCCTTATTATTGCTTCTCAGCTTTTAAGGCTATAAATTAAATTATTTATATTGAAGTTCACTTGTCAAAAGTTAAATTATAGTCATTATTTCTATTTACTTATAAAACTTCAATGATAAAATAAGATTTTTGTTGACGAAGTACGTTGTTAGACAGTTTTGATTCTCTTGTCTTTCTCTCATATTCACTGACAAAAATAGTATAATCACTCATTTTGGTTCATTATTGAAATAACCTTATTTATGCATTATTGACTTATGTGGATGTCTTTTTATTCTAAATCCTGTTTTTGGACATATGTATCTTTCTGCTAATGTTATTCTTTGTTTTCCTGTTGAACTAGACAGGACACTGCTTCAGAATCAAGGTGATTACAGGTCTAAATATTTTCATTTAAAAATTTAATAAATTCTTCCACCTGAATACCAACTTTAGTTTAAAGCAGTTTTGGCTGTCTCCTGAATGCATGTCATCATTCTGGTGCTATGAGGTTTACACAGTAGAAAATATATGACACATGATATAATGAAAGCTCACAGATGACGATAGGAAATTCTGTTTCTACTCTATTCCATGTTGAGATTTCCTTAGAACTGTGCTGTATCCTTCAAGCCAAGCCTAATTTTAATTTTGAATTAGTAGAGTTAAAACATATAAATTCCTTATATAAACTATTTTAGAGGTACATATATACATATAAGTAATTCATTCTAAGTTCCAAGAAGATGAATAAGAACCTACTCATTAAATTGATTCTGGTTTTGACCTGAAGGGGATTATTAATCTATTTCTGCCCATCTTAATTTCTGTCATGTTGGGTACTTTGAGACACTGTGGAGGCCTCCAGACCTCCCTCTGGTCTGGACACAGGAAAACACCTACTTCCTGAATGTGGAAGTCTGGCCACATTAGCGATGACATTTCTTCCTCTTGACCAGCATGTATCCATGGTAAGCATCCAGGATCACTGCTGAACAAGTTAACTGGAAACGGCTACTCTTTGCCTTGTTCTAGTGTCTATGCTTTGCTTATATTCTCAGCTCAGTGAAAGACAGACTGCTCATCTTCCTGTTAAGGACCACTGACATTTAGGTTTCTTGCAAGTTGGAGTAAAAACATGGTATTAAAGACTGAACTAGAATGAAAAGTACAAGGAGAAAAATATTATCTCAAAAATTACTTTGGCCACATTGGAAAGGTGAAAAGTAACTTTTTGGATATTTGTAATTGACCTTTACTTTTTCTATGGTTGACTATAAGACTCCTATTTGCTTTTAAAAGCCTAATGGGAATGTTAGTTTTACTTTTAGATTTTAGATTTTACAACAGCATAGAATTGGATCTGTTTACCTTACATGTCATTTGTCTTATGATTTCCTTATTTTACATATGTTTACATTAAGCTGTGGGAAAATTAATGTCTTGCTTGCTATCATTTTCTTAATCTTAGGTTAAAAGGATGTAAGTAAATAAGGTACCCTGAGATACTTTCAATTTCAATATAAAAAAAACTTGGTTTTAAAATAAAATTTGCATTCAGTGTAGAGTTTAGGAAATAAAACTTTTTGTTTTCCTCTTTCTTTTTTTGATTTTCACATCGTTCCACTGATTAATCTATCACTTTTGACTCATAGCTCAGATGCTGTATGTTGATTTCCACTAAAACAGTTCAATCCCAATGTTTTTTAATTAGTAAAGATTTTTCAGGATAATAGATGGTTTATCAAGTTAAAAGCCAGTAGTGCACTTGATGGCGATTGTGACTTGAATTGTGCTATGGATCCTGTGCATAAAAACTAAAGTTTCATCATGTTCCACGTAGATTTCTTGGGACATTTACCAAGAGAAAGCCTCTTTAGATTTCTGTTAAATAGTTAGTAGTACATTAATCAAGTTTTGTGGTTTAGCTGTAGATTTAACCAGTGTGTGTAGTCATTTATTTGGACTTTATGAAGCTAGTAGTTTTAGATGGGTGCTCGGAGTTGAAGGATGAGGGGCATTTTGCTGCTCAGCAGAACAACAGATCCTGGCCTGAGAGTTTGCCTTTATCAAAAGTGTATCCAGGTTGCCGTAGTGGGAAATAAAACATAACATCTTTCTTAAAGTTGAGTCCCTGTGAGTGGTCACTAAAATGCTTTTGTTCTGTACAATATCCAGTCATTTAATCTTTATTAAATCTGGCAAGTGAGCATTAACAGTTCTGTATTAACATAAAAACCATCATGTTAATTTAATAGCTGATGTGGTGAAGGCTCTGATTGCTTGGCGGATATGTTACTAAAAAGTTATTTTGAAGCTTTGTGGGAGACGTGCTTCATATCATATCCATGCTTTTGATCAAGGCTCCATCCAGAAGGTCTCAGAAATGCCTACCAGCCCTCATTGTGGTACACGTATTTCCTCCTCTTATAGGCCCTCCTTTTGTTCATGGATTGTGGTGACTAGTAATAGGAAGAATATATAGAACACACCCATACAAAAATAGGTGGGAGTTCTCCACCTTGTATTTCCTTCCTAGTTATTCATTTTTAATTTAATATATTTAAATAGAGGTAATGCTGGCACAAAATAAATTTCCAGAATATATTTCTTGGGAAGCAGTTTTATAATGCATACGTTGATATTCCAAAATACAGAAGGAGAAGAAAAGATTATATGAAAAATAAGGGAATGGTTTTAATTTGTTTCGTTATTTTTAAAATGTTAAGACAATTAATATGATAATATGTGTATATTCCACCATATTAATGTGCTTTTGATTTGTCCCTCCTAATTAAAGATAAAAAAGTCTTTACATTTTGGAATCCCAAATAAAAGGAATTGAGACATTTACACAAATGAATACCTAATACTACTCTGAAGTTATTTATCTGCTGAAATAAATTACATTTTTTCATTCAAATAAATGAAAAGAGGAATACTGACCAAAAGACTTACTACTAAGTAGAGACTGACATTTTTCACCAGAAATACAGAGGATCCTTAGAATTCTCGCAGCTTTGCTTTTGAGATTTGATAGACTTTTCTGAACTGATGCAAAAAGTGTTTACATTGGTGAGATAAACCGCAGTACTTGAGTTCCTGGATTTTGACGGCCTAAGTTTGAATTCTGGCTCCTCCACTTACTATCCGTGGGACTGTGGGCAAGTTACTTAGCTTCTTTCTACCTCAGGTTTCTCACTAAAATGGAAACAGTAATAACACCTTCCCCATAAAGTGCTGTGGGAATGAAATTAGTTCACACCTGTAAAATGCTTAGAACAATGCCTGGCACATGGTGTGTGGTTTTTGTATTAGTTTTATTATCACTATATTACTACATGTTGTTTTGTTTTTATTTTCACTCAAAAAGTGGACATTGTGCCTGGCTACCTGCTAAATTTAATTAAAGTAGAAGTCGAAGTGAACACTAATGTTAAAAGAACAAAAACAACTCAAACAACCATATCTTTTATATATTAAAAGATATAATAATAGCACCCCTACTCCACATTAGTTTTCTTTTTGTTTCAAATTTGTTAGTGCTTTATTTCACTGCTACTACTCTTAAGAGGAGCATCAAATCTTGGGAGCTTGTGATGGCTGCCATGAAATCCAAGGCTTCCCTTTGAAACACATCACTGGCTCACTTCCCATTAGTCTCCAGACACCTTTTTAAAAAAAAGAAAAATCTTTATTGTTGAAAGTGTTAATAGGTCATCCTTTCCCCCCACATTAACCTCTTCCAGCCGGCTCCATCCTCCCTACCCCAGGCCCTCACTAACCCATTGTCCTTAACCAAGGGTTATGATATGTGCATACCAGTTCATTGGTTGATCTCTTCCCACCCACCCTCCCTGCCTTCCCTCTGAGGTTCAACAGTCCCCAGTGTAGTTTTCAAGGTCGAATATAAGAATTTTCATGCATTATCTTTCACATGTTTTCGATTCTTGAAATTACCAATTTAAGAATGTCAGATTGCTGACTACATATAAATCCAAGATTAAACTACTGTAAGTTGCCTCTGTGCACTGACTGTTGAAACCCTTATCTGGACCTTGGCTTCTGAATCCATATCTTCTTGCAGCTTATGCCTTATCTCAGCCACCAAACTGCTTTTTCAGGATGTCGTTTTTTTAGTACCAGATAAAGGTCAGTAGTTTGTTATGTAAGTCCTTTCAGTATATTATTATCTTATATTTTGACTGCTAATTTTTGGCTTATTACTCGTTGAATTCCAGACATGGGAGAACAATGGGTCATTGGCATTTCATTTGGATTGCAAGATTTAAAATTGTAGACATTATGAAATTTTCAAATATGTAAGGCTACTTTATGTACTTGTTTTGTAACATTCCTCCACAAAGTCTATACTTCATAGTAGTAAAACTGATATAGGTACTTCCCAGTCTTTCTTTTCTTAAACTGAGATTAATCATCTTTATTTTTAAAAAATATATTTTATTGATTTTTTACAGAAAGGAGGGGAGAGGGATAGAAAGCCAGAAACATCAATCACCTGCTTCCTGCACATCCTCTGCTGGGGATGTGCCCACAACCAAGGTACATGCCCTTGACCAGAATCAAACCTGGGACCTTTCAGTCTGCAGGCCGAAGCTCTCTCCACTGAGCCAAACCGGTTTCGGCTGCCTAGTCTTATTTGTATATGTCATTAACAGTGAATCAGAAGATTTTCAAAAGATGGTTCAATTCCAGCATTAAAATATAAAATTTTAAGAATCCTTTGATTTGGTTTACTTTAGTATTCTTTATTAGAGCTACTAAAAGGTTAAGGTAAGCTTACCCGTGAGGGATTGAAATAAGTGCTTTTACATAATTTAGCTTTCTAGGCCTAAATTATAAATTAGATGCCCTTAGATAGGACAAGAACAACACTTACTTGGAAAAAAGATGCCTTATGTTGTTTACTAACACTGTTTTCATTGTTGATAGCTATTAGAGCCATCAACAGCTTAGTCTGCATTTTTGGGAAAAAACTTTTTTGCCAGAAAAACTTACAAGTTATGACTATCAACTAAAGATTTTAATAAGGTCCATCTTTTATTTATTCCTGTCATGTTAGCCCAGGCAATTTTATTTTTTGTCCATTTTACTAATCTCCTGAGTTAATGTTTTATATTGTTTTACAGTATTTATTTATGGATATTCATTGAGTTATTACTGTTATTTACTAGTTACTACACTAGGAGTTAGAAATATACCCATAAACTAGCAGTTAGCAAATTACTGGGGTAATGGTACTAAAATGAAAGTGTTGCCTGGCTGGTGTGGCTCATGGGTTGACCTTTGAACCTGGAGATTACAATTCAATTCCTGGTCAGGGCACATACCCAGGTTATGGGCTTGATCCTCCAGTGTGTGGCATGCAGGAGGCAGCTGATCAATGATTCTCTCTCATCTTTGTTTTATTTATAACATGTTCCTTCTCTCTTCCTCTTCCTTCCTCTCTGAAATAAAGGAAAATATATTTTTAAAAAACAATAAAATGAAAGTGTTTATCAGGATATGACTATTATATATAGACATCTGAATCACAGTTTCTAAAAGGGTAATACTTGAATTTATACTTTCCAAAGTGGAAGTAAAGATGCACAGATGTATTCAATATTTCAGGGAGTTTTGGACCATGGACATAAATTAGGGTTATAATTTTATCCTTCATTTACACAATGAAGGAGGTTTGATTACATTGAGATCTATGTATCAGCCACTTTCTGAAGTATCCTAGTACATCATGACAGCTGCTGTCTGTGTAGCAGCTTGAAAGTATTAACCTTCATTTAGCTAACTCAGAAGTAATATTTCCAGGATGATAGACCAAGATTAGAAATAATGGAATTATCTGATATGTGAGTACATGAAGTAAATAAAACTATGACAGGCAGGTCTGAATGTCTCCTGACCTCTGATTACCCCAGCACCACAGAGCTCAGTTGAGAATCTAGGTAGGTGTGGTTTTTCAACCCGTGAGTTTCCTTTCTGACTTAAGAGCTGACACTTAAAATTTTTGCACCTTCACTTAATTGGTATCACACCTATAAACATTGCATCTTCCTCATTCTCAGGGAAGCTCAGAGGCCTTGAAAAGTGAAGTATTTCCACCACTAACAGCAACAATTATTGCATGGTATTCCAGCTACTGACATATTTGGTCTCAAAAGTAAATTAGATAGGCCTAGCATAACTTAGAGCGACCTTCCTGGACAGGAAATTCTTAGAGCAGAGCAGCCTTTACACATGCTTCTGCAAGACTTATATAGAAAGGTGTGACACCCACAACCTTCCCAAAAAGCTGAGGTTGAATGAGGGAATTTTTGTACAATATTTCCCTCTTGAGAGTTGCAGTGCTTGCTAGAAGATTACAGTCTCTGTTTAGTCCTACTATAAAAAGTATGTTTAATATTTTGAAATTTAACCTATTCAATCTTATTTGACCAGTTTTTTCCTTAACTATTACCTAAAAGCAATCCCAAAGTTGACTGTTCTGCCCTAATTCAGGTTACTTTCTGCCATGATCCAGCTATTGGTAACAATCAATTCAAAGGCAGATCTTAACACTCATAGCTAATTAGAAGCTGTCTTTATTAGCCTATTCTGTAAGAACTATAAGAAAAGTTCTTTATGAACCTTTTATGGAATATGTACATTGCTTAGAATATACTATTAATTTGAAATTTTTAGCAAAGCGTGAGTTCATTGCTTAAGCAACCTTTGCATTCCTTACATTAGGACTTAGAAGGTGGGCTACTATGGAATGAGTAGAAACAGGTGAGCTTCTCATGACTGGGCTGTGGCCCGGGCTGTGGCATTTTCCCTGAGTTGTGGTGGCCTGGGTGCCCAGTGTGCCTCCTGATGCATTGTTTCATGCTGTCTGTGGCTGTGCTTGCCCATGGCGGGACTTGTGAATGGCTTGAGCTACCATATCGTTGCAAAGAACCAGGTTATGCAGTGATCCTTAAAATTTATATTTATGTATTTGCTTTCTGCAGTGATGGAGAGGGAAGAAAAAGGACCTCTTCTACTTGCAGCAATGATTCCCTGAGTGTTGGAGGAACCCCTGTTACTCCTCGCCGAATCTCCTGGCGGCAGCGCATCTTCCTCAGGGTTGCTTCTCCCATGAACAAGTCTCCCTCGGCAATGCAGCAGCAGGGTCTGTATGGTGCTCACTGAGGAATTACTCCTCATTCGTGTAAATTAGGGAATGGAATGCAGTGGTTTGTGTCCAAAGAGACTTATGTATTACAGTGGAGAAATAATTTCTCTTTCTATATCTGAGATAGTAGTTAACTTCTCAGATATCATTAGAACATATCTGGCACTCAGTAAATGCTTGTTTAATGAATGAATAAGTTTCCAAAATCAGGAACTATGATAGTGCTAGAAAAGAAGTCATAGATTTTTTTAAACTTTTCTTCCCCCTTTCTTTCTTCCTTCCTCCTTCCTTGCCTCCCTTCCTCCCTGCCTTTCTATCTTTGAAATTTTTTAAAAATTGGATTTATTGGGGGTGACATTAATTAATAAAACCATATAGGTTTCAAGTATACAGCTCAGTAACATATCATCTGCATTCTGCATCTGCGCTTGCCACCCAAGTCAAATCTTTTCTTGCACCCTTTATTCCCCCTTATCATCTTCCCCCTCTCATCTCCCCTTTTTCCCTGGCAGTCACCGTATTGTTGTCTGTGTATCTGTGCGTTTTAATTTTTGTTTTTTTCCCCTTAATCCCTTCATCTTTTTTTTTATTTTATTGATTCCAGAGAAGAAAGGAGAGGGAGAGAGAGATAGAAACATGACTGATGAGAGAGAATCATTGATCTGCTGCCTCCTGCATGCCCCCCTACTGGGGATCGAGCCTGCAACCCAGGCATGTGCCCTTGACCGGAATTGAACCCAGGACCTTTCAGTCCGCAGGCTGATGCTTTGTCCACTGAGCCAAATCAGCCAGGGCATCCCTTCATCTTTTTACCCAGCTCCCTCCCAACCCTTCTTCCTCTGACAGCTGTTAGTCTGTTCTATTCAATTATAGTTGACATTCAGCATAGTCATAACCTTTTTTATTATTGGAAAAGCAATGTACTCTTTTTTTAACAGTCACACATAAAACAGAGTGACATAAAATGTTGAACAATAAAGAAATGGATACTGATACACTAGGCGAATATCAAGCAAAAGAGAGCATGGCAGCTATCTTCAAATGTTAGGACTGTTAGAAATTAAAGCAAAGGGGTAAACAAACTAATAATAAGCAGAAAGATGTAAAAATAATGAGAACACACATAAGTATACAAACCTGAATGCTAGAAAATCACAGAATTTTTGACATAAATAGAAAAATATCACTAGCTCTTTTAATAAATTTATCCATGAAAATAAAATATAGAAAAATTGAATACAAATAATAATTGAGAAATACAATTAAACAAAGTTGATCTGATATTTATATGGAACCTTGCTATCAGAGAGAAAATTCATTCATTTATAGCACATATGGAACAGTCATAAAAATTAATTATATTCTTGGCTCCAAAGATTTCTTAATGAATGCCACACCATCATGACCATTTATACTTTGTTCTCTGATCACAGTGCAGATAAGAATAAAAAGAAAAAAAGAAGGAAAAAAAAGAAGAAATGAAAGAAAGGAATCAATAATTAGAGGACAACTAAAATATTTTGTCGCTTTAGAAGCTGAAAACTACTAGAAGCTAGAAGGAAGAAAATATGATAAAAATTGAGTGGTATTTAGAGAGCATTTCTAAAATTAAGAAAGCCAAATGTTAAATCTACTAAGTATTTAACTCAAGAAACTAAAACAAGAGTGAAAGAGTAAAAAAAAAATTAGTTATTTATTAAGAAAATAATGATACAGGTGGAGGTCAATTAATAAATTAAAAAAACAAACCAGAAAACAGTGACATTACTAAAGATAAAATCAACTCTGCCTAGGCTGGTCAGAAGAAGCTTCAGGGCAAAGTTGGGTATTTTTTTAAACTCATTGCTGAGACAAGTATGTCACAGAAAGAGGAACTAGCAAAGCTATGGAGTCATTGGAGGGAATTTTGTAGGTCAGAGAATCATGAGAAATTAAAGTTTGGGAGCACAGAATGGAAGGCTGAGATGAGGATGGAAAGGTTACATGAGGACGGAGTCTGAAGGGATCTATATACTAACCCCTGTAGTCTGGACATAGTTCTTTGGGATATAAGCAATCATTGACATGTTTTAAGAGACATGATTATGCCTGTTAATACAGAAAAAATATGGCAACAGTACAAAAGATGGCCTGGAATGGAGGGAGAAAATGAGCTCAGGAGTTGGGTAAGAGAGTGTTGCAGGCATGAGCTGGGGTGCTGAGCCAAGACGTGCCCAGAGTTGCTCAGCCACTTCTCTCCTGGAGGATTCAGATGGTGGATGTAGCCTTAGGAGAGCTCTCATCCCGACTCACACACTCTTTTTGCTTTGCACAATCAGAGGGTGGACATAAGTGAATTGCAGAAGTGTTAAAACTCAGGGGAAAGGCCAGCTTGTTTTGGATCACCTATCTTTTAGGTCATTGTGTGCGGAAAGGAGAAGTGGTGAAATGAGATATGCTTTCATTTCACTGTGAGAGGGAACTCTGGAAGGGGAATTCAGTCTAGTGAGTTTACTTAAACCATTCCTTCCAGAAACTAACAGTGACTGGGAAAGTGGCTCTGTGCAAAGCTTTAAAGGTGGACTAACGGATGAGAGCACGTTGATTCTGGAGAAAACTTCTGTAGTCTGGGTTACTGCTGTGGAATGCCTCTCACTGTGTTCTTCTCTGCAGATGGGCTGGACAGGAATGAGCTGCTACCCCTGTCCCCTCTTGCTCCAACCATGGAGGAGGAACCGGTTATATTCATGTCTGGGGAAGATGACCCAGAAAAAGCTGAAGAAAGAAAAAAATCAGAAGAATTGAGGAGTTTGTGGAGAAAAGCTATACATCAACAAATTTTGTTGCTTCGAATGGAAAAAGAAAACCAGAAACTAGAAGGTTAGCCATTCAAATAGGGCTAAATGTTATGATACTATAATTTAAGATTGTTTTCTTGGACTGTATACCCACTTTCACTAGACTACTGATTATAATTGCTTATTTCTATTTTGTGAGATGGTTATAACACAGGAAAGACCAGCTTGAAATATTTGCATTTTGGTTTAGTAGAATTAAAACATCAGGCACCCTTAGAGCTATTTGGATAATAGAGAGTGTAGATAATATGATAATAGTCATATATATTTAATCATCAATATATTTGATATAACTGAAATATCATTGTGCATTACTTTAAAAAACTTTTAAACATGAGAAAGCAAATTCTTTTTTTGTTAAATATGATTTTCAACTTTCAGGATAATTGTATTTATAATAAGCGAAATAAGATTTTCAAATAAATTGTATCCAATTGAAGTGTCTAATTACATATCAAATCAAAGTTCATATTTTTGCCATAAATTTTCTATTTAAAAATTAAATGCAAATCATTTAATTTATAATTGGATAATTTATAATAGCTATTGTGCTGTTAGTGGTGCTTTATTGCTAAGTTTATAAATACCAAATGCTTTAGAATGTGATTTTCAGATTGAAATATTGATGTTATTTATCTCAGTACTGATAGAACCACACACAGGAGATATGGAGACAGGACCAAAATGTATTAATGCCATTATATTTGGCAAATCACTTATCGTAAGAGGATCTTACCTTTTACATTTGTAAAATGAAAGATTTAGCTTAAGTGGACCCTTTGATTTTTTTGAGTCTTAGAAAATACAATTGAGGATTGTCTTTGAGTTGCTTTTATTGTGCTGTCTTCCAAAAAGCCTTTTAAATATAAGTATTCACCTTTCTGTGCTCAGCATCTAGCTTCCTCTTACTATACCTGTTACTCAGTTCAGTTTTTAATTTCAACAGTATTTAGTTTGCAAGCTCATAATTTATTTCCTTTATTGTTATTTTTCTTAGCAGAATGAAGAGTACTAAGATTTTACATATCCCTAGGAAGTAAATGTTGTTTTAAAAAAATAAAAAATGCAATCAGTTGCTGTTGACACAGCTTTTAAAAATTTGGTGTGATGAATGGTATGCTCACTTGAATTGCCATAGATTTTTTTTTTAAAGGAATTGAATTTATAGGATGGGGGCAAAAATAGGTTTGCAGTTGTTGGTTTGGAAAATAATAATACAAGAATAAACTGTGTTTTTCATACTTACATCTGTAAACCTATTTTTGCCCCCTCCTGTGTGTTTTTAAGCAATTGGTTACATATTGAATTAACTCAAACAGAAAAAGAGGTTGACGAAAGGATGACTGTCATCCTCTAAAACATTTAAAGCATGAACTTACATATTTAATTGACATTTGGGAGTATGTACAAGTAGAATCTTATATTAAATTTTAAAGGAAGTTTTAGAATCATAGACTGCATTGGAAATGGCCTTAGAGATTATTAATCTCTTCATTCTGCAACTGTTAGTCATTTGCTTGGACTAGATAAGGAATTAACCTAAGGTCGCACAGTGATGTGCTGGCAGGCAGGTACTAAACCCGTGTTTACTTCTCATGGTTCTCGGGTTTTTCCCAGTATGCCGCAGTATTTCTCAACTACGTCTGAATATAGGGAAGTGGAATGTTTCAGTGCAACTGACTGTGTGTATACTAGAGAAACTGACAGAATAGGAATGGAGGTGATAGATTATATGGAAAACTTCATTAGTTTTATATTTATTTCTCTACTTATGTAACAAAGACAAAATAATTTAGCTTATTAAAATTCTAGCCAATGGATAATCATTTTCTGGTGGTACATTATTCTCACCTAGTTAACCGATTGAGGGCAGAGATGAACTGCTCTTACTCAGTTTATCCTCAAGGCTTGCAGTTGGCACATAGTAGGTGCTTATTATTATTATAAATGAAAAAAGGTCTACAGAAGGCTGGAGAAAAATATGTTGTGCTCTGTTCATTGTGGAAAAAATCATTAGCAAAGTTAAATGTGGGATTATATTTATTATTAGCTTTAATGAATTCACTCCTTTTATTTGATCATAGAGAAATATAACGCAAATACTCAGAAGCAAAGCAAAACTATGTTAGAAAGCCATCTAGTGGTATCCAGGAAGAATATTTTCTTTAAAAAAATTATGTCTGGACTTTTATGTAGAACATTTTACAATCCTATTCGAATAGCAGTCGATTGTAAGATATTTAAATTTTTTTGAAAAGGTTTCAGACACACTTAAGTAAAGAGTAATACTGGTTTTGCTATTGTTTCTTTGTGCTGTCGAGGACTGTGGATGCATGACAAAGATTTGTGTTGCAGAAGGTAAGGTGGTTGAGCCCTATGGGTTTGAATGAGTACAGATTACTTGAGAGAGACTCCTGCTCAATGTGATATGAACGAAAGAGGAAAAATATATCCTGTCATGGTTTTTCTTCCTTTTTCACTTTGAAATCAAATAAAGACCAAGTAAGATTGTGGTTGCTTTTATAGGCATTTCTTTTAATAAGCTCTGGGCTTATATTTTAGACCAGCAAATGAAAGAGAATTTTGTGCTATTTATAAAATGGAAGTAATGATAACTTCAGTAACATGAGTTTTCCTCTTCAAGATTATTACCAATGAACACAGGAGCACATAACTCAGTGTTGTTAAGAACAGTGTTCATAATGGAAATAGTTATAAAAATATACCAGGTTTTGATGGTTAAATAGTCATGGAATCAAGGTTAGCATAAGGCATTGTTTTCTCATAGATGTCAAATATAAAATACTAACATTTCCATGATGTTTGAAATGATCTAAGTTGTTACTTTGGAGGCTATCACATTTATAAAAAAGTTGAAATTTTTAGCAGAGCAAACATGGTCTATTTTTATATTTAGCAGAGTATCAGTCTGTAAGATACAGAGTAAAACCTCCTCACGAAGTTATTCCTGACATTTTCTTACATGAAATGACTCCAAGTTTGAGAACCTTTCATGTATTCCCACTTTTTAAAAAGTTTTCTTTTTTCAGAAAATATTAGTGATTGGTTCCTAAAAGTCATTTGGTATAGTTTTACAAATACAATATAATGTTAAAAATACTATGTTTTAATAACATATCAGTCTTACATAAATTTTCTTGTTTTCCACAGCAAGCAGAGATGAACTCCATTCCAGAAAAATTAAATTGGACTATGAAGAAATTGGTGTATGTCAGAAGGAGATCTTAATAACCTGGGATAAGAAGTTATTGAACTGCAGAGGAAAAACAAAATGTGATATGGAAGACATTCATACTTCTCTTAAAGAAGGTATTCTAGAAAACCTAGTCTTCTTTTTTTGTTTGTTTTATTTTGTTAAATCCCCACCTGAGGATACTTTTCCATTGATTTTTAGAGAGAGTGGAACAGAGGGGGAGAGACAGAGAGAAACATCAATGTGAGAGAGACATGTTGATTGGTTGTCTTCCGTATGAACCTGGACTGGGGCCAGAAATTGAGCCTGCAACTGAGGTATGTGCCCTTGACCAAAATCAAACCCATAACCATTCAGTCCGGGGGCCGATGCTCTATCCACTGAACCAAACCGGCTAGGGCTCAATCTTCTTTTTAGAGAAAGCTTCAGAATTTTTATTTTTTTAATTTGTGCACCTTGGGCATACTTTTGTCTTTATGCTTTACCTATGAAAAAAAGGAAAGTGATTACTTCTGCCAGCAGTCAGTGATTCAGTTGGTAAGAAATGGTGCTAATGGAAAGAGTGTCCCTAAAAAGATAGAAACACTTTTTCTGCAGATTTGTCTGTCTCCTTCTGTCAGTTGTTCTAAGCTCAGTGTCGATTACCAAGGAAGGAGCAGATTCATTGGATTCACTGGTACAGATCTTTGATCATGTCCATAAAAATAATTCAGGCTTACAGACTTGACTCATTTCCATCATTTGGTTTAGAAGAGTTTATTTACACACATCTGTACGTGAATATGTATATTCACTTACATGGATGTGTCTGTGTATACAGAATTATATTCTTGTTAATCAATTAGTAAGTTTTCCTTCCATTTATTTATTTATTTATTTATTTTGGAAAATTCACTTTTATTTAGCCATTATATTGCATTGTTGCTCTGTCATATAAAATGACTGATAATGAATCTTGTTTTCAAAGGTTATGGTAACTTGTGAAACTGTTGCATAACTAAATTGAAATTAAGATTAATTTTGTAAGATCCTACATTTACAGGTCTAATATATTGGTGGTTTGCCTTGAAGAGAGGGAAATCCTAAAGATTTTAATTGAATGCATTATTTGAGAGACAAAAAAAGTGGTTACTAGAATGTGTGAGAGATACATGACTTTTAAAATATGTTTTAGGGGCTGCCCATTTTCCCATTTCATACAGGATACAGTTTAACTTTCTGAACATCGTGCCCAGTGCCTCCCACAACCTCTCCTTCTTCATCTTTCTAATCTCACTTTCCGCCTCTCGCTGCCTTGTATCACGTGTTTCCCAGGATGTCCCAGGCTATTTCTGCATGGAGTGCTGCAGCCTCCCTGCACTTCTCTTCCTTTCCATGCTACCTGCTCCCCTTCCCCAACTGCCTTCTTTCCATCCCATTCCTCTGCCCCTCTCAGGGCGTTCACACACCCTCTTCCTGGAGAGATGGCTGCTCACACTCCCAGTCTGGAGAATCCTAACCAGCTAGGGCTCAGTCTTCTTTTTAGAGAAAGCTTCAGCACTCAGTTCAAATTCCATTTCCTGAGAAATAGTATGCTCACCCCTCTCTTCCACCAAAAGGAATTAGTGTCATTTTATTTTTCTCCCTTATAATTCTTCCCATGTAATTGTGGGGATCATAAGTTGCAATTTTGTATTTACGTGTACATTTGTTTAATGTTTTTCTCACTCCAACACTGCACTGCACATCTAGCATCTAAGAGAGCATCTTGCACAAGTTGCTTAGTGGATGAATGAGACTGATTTTCCTGAGAATGCGTTTATTCACTTCTTAGTGATGAGGTACCCTCAGGGCCATGCTCTCTACTCTGCTACATATTAAATGCTCAATAAATACTTGTTTAAATGAAGTGAATTACACTTCTGTGAAACTGTTACTGGTTTTAATAACAGTCCGCTCCTATTATCAATAATTCATTTTTAAGCTGATGAAAACTACCCTCTAAGAATGACATTTTACACATTCATTCATTCATTCATTCATTCTTTCATTCAGTCAACAGATGCTTACATAACAAGGTATATTCTTGGACTTCATCATACAGAGATGAAAGTGTGCTCACTGTTCTCCAGGACCTTATCATTGCAGGGGGAAAATTGATGAACATACAGCTGAGAGCTACCTGTAATCTAATGTTAGTAGAGGATGTTAGTGTTAGTAGAGGATGACCCAAGCAGTAAGCAGAAAGGAGTGATTACTCCCAGAAATGTCCGGGAGACCTTCGGTAGAAGAATGGCATTCAGACTCAATGCATAAAAGACAAACAGAAATACACTAGGCATTCAGTGGGGGAGCTTGGATTTCCTTGAGACAACAGTAAGAAACTGGAAGTGTGAAAATAACCATAAGCTTCTTATGCTCTGTGCATGGTGGGGATTGGGAGGCAATTGGACTGAAAAGGTGCTTTGGAGGTATATTGTGGAGGCCTTGTAAATCTGTCAGTGATCCTGAGCTAGAGCTTTTGCAAAATAATACTTTCAGCTGATGCAAACTGTGGCACTGCAGTCCAAAAAGATTATTGCCATTAAGCCTTCCTTTACCCGGCTGAGCCCAGGAAGGTATTTCAGAGCTAGTCTGTCTGAACTGGAAAAACGTAGCAAAATAAAATTAGCTGCTTTGTAAAGAATTGAATTCTGTCCCTCCCAGTGCTTACTTCATAACCTTTGGCACAAAAAGCATAATTTTAGCAAACTTTGAATTGATTGTGATACCCTTTGATTTTCTAACACAATGGAGTTAGCTTCATTTCATAGGCTAGATGTTTTCTCAAAGACTGAAGGTTGTTCATTAGCACTCTAGTCATAACTTCTCATTTTTATTATTTCATATCCTATGACCATATAGGAATGCTGTTTAATTCTCTTTTACAACATTTCTTGTTTATGACCAATTTTGAGAAGTTACAGGAGGATTTGCATTTGTTACTAGCTTCAAACCAAATAAAAGGTGATAATAGGCAGTAATCCATACCAGGACTTCAGAATTTGGCCTCTGAAACCAGATTTCTGGAGTTCTAATTCTAAACTGCCACTTGCTAGCTGTGTGAATTGGTCAAGTTACTTAGCTTCTTTCTGCCTCAGCTTCACCATCTGTACAGTGGGAGTAATAGTGATCACCTCCCTCATTGGGGTGTTTTCTGAGCCCATTTACCATGCTTAGCAGTGAGGCACACTCAGTAAATTTTGTGTTAGGTGCTCACTCGGTGTTGGCCCATGTTGTCCGTATTGCTTTTGTTATTTGAGGGTCTTTTCTTTTTTCGCAAGACAGCAGCTGCGGGATTAAACTTGTTAGTCGTGCTCCATGTTCACATGGTGGCATGCAGGACATTACAGCTGCCTGTTTCAAGCATTATATGGTTCACCAGCTATGATTCAGCAACTTCAGCCCAGAGTTCAAGACCTTGATTTTTATCTCGGACTACTGTAGGTGTTCCCAAAAGCCGACGAGGAGAAGTCTGGCAGTTCCTAGCTGTACAATATCGTCTAAGACACCGATTGCCCAATAAGCAGCAACCTCCAGACATGTCCTATAAGGAACTTCTGAAGCAGCTCACTACCCAGCAGCATGCTATTCTCGTGGATTTAGGTATGTTTGCCCTGTTGATTATTATTTACAAAAGTTTGTTTTTTGTTTGTCTGTTTTTTGGTGTCCATAAAGAGGGGCTGTTGGTCTGTGTAGAGATACTGACTCTCTCTTTTTTGGAGGGCAGTTGGTTTTTTTAACCTACTTGAAGATGTCATAATTGCCCGAGTAGAAAATGAAGTTTTTGTCACCAAACTTGCCCTCCGAAGAAAGAGTTATCTTATATGTGAATCAGTATAAAGATCATATTGTCAGATACTCTGAGTTCCTGTCTTTGAATAACTGACTTTTGTTTGGGAAAGACAGTTATCTCAATCAGGTTTGATTTTGAAATAGGTTAGAGTAGGTTAAAAGGGCTGCCATTTTTTTTAAAAAACAAAGTTCCATTAAGTATATCTGGACAGGTTGCTGAAAACAAGCCTTTGAATATGACTTTATAAAGCAATATAATGAATGATTATGTTGTGGAAATCATGACTACTTCCCTATAGGGTGAAAGAAAAATTACCTATCATTACGTTAAATGAATTGGGTAACAACAACGTGGGGGAGAATTTTCAGTGTCAGCATTATAAAGCTATGTTTGTAAGTGCTGAATTTCAAATAACTTAAGAAAATAAAAATAGTATTATTTTAAAAATTATATGGTGCCTAGTTTTTCTCTAAATTAACATATCCTATCTAATAAAAGAATAATATGCAAATTGACTGTCAATCCAACACACAAGATGGCTTCACAAACCATACCCACCAGCCAATCAGGAGCTAGTATGCAAATTAACCCAACCAAGATGGCTATGGCCACGGAGAGAGCAGAAGCCATTGGTTTCCCTAGCAATGGAGAGAGCCAAGCTTTCTGCACACCCTGGCGGGTTCAGGCCTCCACTCAAGGCTACAAAGTTTCAATTATAGGAGATAAATAAATCCCAACAAAAATGGCACAGCCACAGAGCTGGAGAGAGCAGGAGGCTTGAGTTGTCCCCAGCAATTGAGGAAGCCAAGTTTCTGCAGCCCTGGCCTGCCTTGGCCTCCACTTAAGGCTACAAAGTTTCATTTATAGAAGGTAAATAAATCCCAACAAAAATGGGTGCAGTCATGGAGCAAGCAGGAGGCTTGGCTCCCCTCAAGGCTACAAAATTTCAATTATAGAAGATAAATAAATACCAGATACCAGGGCCTCCACTTGGGTTGCCAGGGGGCGTGGTCAGCCTGAAAACCACCATAGGCCCCTCACCCAGGCCACCCTATGCCCCAAGGGAACCCCCACCCTGATCCGGGACACCCTTTAGGGCAAACCGGCCCCCATCCATGCACCAGGCCTCTATCCTATCTAATAAAAGAGTAATATGCAAATTGACTGTCAATCCAACACACAAGATGGCTTCCCCCATGTGGTCAAAGATGACTGACCCCATGTGAACACAAGATGGCCAGCAGGGGAGGGCAGTTGGAAGGGACCAGGCCTGCAAGGGATGGCTGTTGTAGGTGATCAGGCCAGCAGGCGAGGGAAGTTGGGAGGGACCAGGCCTGCAAGAAAGGACAGTTGGGAGCAATCAAGCCTGTAGGGGAGGGCAGTTAGGGGTGACTAGGCCAGCAGAGGAGGGAAGTTATGGGCTACTGAGCCTGCAGGGAAGGGAAGTTGCAGGGGGCAACCCAGGCCTGCATGGGAGAGCAATTGGAGGGAGGGGACCAGGCATTCAGGGGAGGGCAGTTAGGGGCAAACAGGTTGGCAAGGGAGCAGTTAGGCATCAATCAGGCTGGTAGGGGAGTGGTTAGGGGCAATAAGGAAGGCAGGCAGGTGAACATTTGGGAGCCAGCAGTCCTGAATTGTGAGAGGAATGTCACACTGCCCGTTTAGGCCCGATCCCAGTAGGCCCAGGCCTAAACGGGCAGTCAGACATCGCTCAAGGGGTCCCAGATTGGAGAGGGTGCAGGCTGGGCTGAGTGACCCCACCCCCCGTGCATGAATTTCTTACACTGGGCCTCCAGTTATAATATATACTAGTAGCCCTACACATGAATCCATATGCCAGTAGCTCTCTGCTGGCCTCCTGTAGCTCTCTGCCTGCTGCCTATCTCTCCTATAGCTCCCCCTGCCCCTTTCCCCCTTCATAGCTTGCTGCCCTGACCCCTCCTGTAGCTCTCTACCACCTGCTTGTAGTTTGCTGCCCACCATCCTGTAGATCCATGATCCAGTCATTACACAGTTGGTTGTTATGCCTCAGGGCATAAGGGATAATTAGTATATCCCTCTCTTATTATATAGGATTTTATTATTTTATAATATCAAACATTTACGATTAAATATTGTACACTGACATTTGATTATTTTATCTCTATCCCTAAAAAACGGTAATTTTAAAGTGGACAGATATGTTACTTGAGCCCATTTGTGAAAACAAGTGGTTACCTTTATTTGGAGTCACCTTGTATTAGGGCATATGAAAATCACTGACCAAAACCTAGTTTTGAACTCTGTTCCTTTTAGATGATAGCTTTTTGTTGGGAAAGGGGCCCAAATCAGTTAATATTTTTGAGCCCAATAAAATTAAAAGGGAGAATTTTACAAAGAAACTGGAAACTTCAGTTCTTGTTCTGATTTTACCACTGAACTGTGGTTTTAGGCAAATTACTTTGCTTCTGAGTCTCAATCTTCTCTCTTAAATGAGGACTTGGCAGAAGGCAATCTTTTGTACTCTGCGGATCTGTGGTTCTGTGACTGGAAATTGATCCTGAGACTAGAATTGGGATGATGCATTTAGGGTGAGTCAAGATGTCCTAATAGAAGGAGATGATGAGAACAGATTGCAGAGACTTATTTATATAACTTATTTATCATTTTCTTTAACAAAAATTTTAACTGAGAAAGTAAAATGATAATTTTAAAAATGCTTATTTGACTATACTTGTAGCCATCTGTTTCGTCAGCATGTTCTTGTTATTTCTCACATCTTCCCCTTAATTGCTCTGCAGAATTAATCTTATCAGTCCCTGAGGGTGGAGGGAGGGGTGTCACTCTTAAGCACATGTGGTGGAAACATTTGAAAATCTGGAATTCTTATAAGATTTAACTGACAGGAGTAGTCATTTCACAAGGAAGCCACTTCATTTTCGTGGCTCAAAGAAAGTCCCACATCAGGCTGTGTGCGCAGCTTTGGTGGTAAAGATGGGTGTGTATCTCTGTTTAGTACCAACTTCCAGTGATCCAGGACTAGTTGTGTTTGCTGACTGAAGTCTCTCCATGGTAATTTTATATCCAAAGGAGCATTTTACAGAGGAATTAAAAAAATATACATATATATTTCATAGACGAGAGAGAGAGAGAGAGAGAGAGAGAGAGAGACATCGATGTGTGAGAGAAGCATCAATAGGTGGCCTCCTGCATGCCCCCTGACCTGGGATGGAACCTGAAACCTTGTCAGTTGCAAATAATCTTAGGTCTTTTGAGTATGTGTCCTCACCTGGAATAAAACCTGTGACCCTTCACTGCATGGGATAGCGCTTCTCTACCCAAGGGGAATTTTTTTGAAATCACCTGGACCCCTTACTTTCCTTGTCCTTTTTCGATATATTGAAAATAACAAAAACAAAAACGAGTTCTACATGGTCATGGAGATGGTTTAAGAAACAGATAACAAATGATATTTGAAAAATAAGATTTTCCTTTCCTAAATGATGGATTGACTGTAAAGCAAAACAGCTCCCAAAAGTCCCTCCAGTGTCATAAAAGAAGCAGAAATAAATCAATTTAGGACTACTAAGATTTTCTTTTAAAATAATGCTACCTCTTATGGTTTCAGTTAGCAGGTGGTTTTTATGTGACCTTAGAATTTGTCAGAACAAATTTTATATTTTATTCTCTTAAGATCTCTTCTGGATATATCCTTGATTTGTTTATGCTTATTTTTTACCCTCTATTTAGAAGTTCTGGTTAGCATAAAATGTTTACTTCCCTATCTTGTATGTGGGGATAGGGCGATGATCTGGCAGGCAAGATGTGGGGGGAGAAAAAAGGGAATAAGGATGGGGAGAGAGAGAGAGATTGACTCAGTTCCATGAGCACTCTAAGCAACTCCAACTGGTTTGAACAAAAATGTTTATTTCTGGAAATCATTGAATTGCAGTTTTGCTCTGGTCTCCAAAGCACAAGGACATCTCAAAAATATTTCCTTTCTTTTCCTCTGCAGGAAGGACATTTCCTACTCACCCTTACTTTTCAGCACAGCTTGGGGCAGGGCAGCTGTCACTCTTCAACCTGTTGAAAGCCTACTCCTTGCTGGACAAAGAAGTGGGTTACTGTCAGGGGATCAGCTTTGTGGCTGGAGTCCTGCTTTTGCACATGAGTGAAGAGCAAGCCTTTGAAATGCTGAAGTTCCTCATGTATGACCTAGGCTTCCGCAAACAGTACAGACCCGACATGATGTCACTGCAGGTGAGGCTCAGACATTCTCAGGGAATGTGTAAAGTTGTGACCAGAATATATTAGAAGCAACCGTCTTCTAAATTACAGTAGATTTAAAGAAATTTGAACCCACTGTACCCTAAGTCTACACATTACGTGGAAGAAGAATTAAGTCATCTTAATTCATTTTTCCTCAACTTGTCAGTTGCAAAGATTTTGTTTAAAATCTGAAAATATAATGTCTTTATTCCTTTACTTGGCATGAAGAAATGACATATGTCTATGTCATGCTTTTTCTGAGCTTACCATGTCTCCCCTCTTTTACCATAAGGTCAGATAGGTTCTTAGATTGGGAAAGTTCAAAGTATATGGTACTGTGTCAGCCTACTTTTCTTAGCATGCTCTGAAGGAGCACTGTTAAGATTTTTTGGTTAAGTCGGGTATTCACTGCTACTTCTATCTTCAACTTAGTTCAAAATTCCTGTTTACACATTTCTCTTCTCCAGTTTAAACTTCATTTTCTTTAGTGTATAAGTTTCTAACAAAAAGTTTAAATCTTATCTGTAGCTAGGATATCCCAAACATCTACTACCTCACAATTTAAAGCTTTTAGTAGTAAAAATATAAAGGGAGGCTTTAAAGAGATGGAATCTCTTGCTTCGAAGTGAGGTCAGTATGATACCCAGTTAGTCATAATATTATGCTTTGGATAAGAAGTAAAAGATTAAAAAATGCTTTTACAGTATACTCTATTTCCCGGTTCCCAAGGATCAGTTTTCTCATTTAATATCTTAGTTACCAATTAACAGGCAAATTAGACTTGATGTTTTCACTTGGGGAATATGATGGTGTATGGGATTCACCTGAGAGGATGGTGGAGAGGGAGTGCTTCGTTTCTCTTTATGAATATGACGTTTTTGCTAGGGCTGGGGCTTTCCTCTCAATGTTCGGTTTTCCAGTGTAAGTTTATATGAAGGGCATTCACTGTAAAACAGATACGGTGATTTGGTTCCTAATTGTTGACCATTCATAGGTCTAAAACATCCTCTAAGTGCAATAATGACTGTGGAAGGTGTTATTCTTCATTTTATTGCTTAATAGTTTACTAGTCTCATATCGGATAAGAAGCATTGCTGCCGTTATAGGAATTGAATAGTTCTGATTTCCAGAAATACCAGTTTCGTAGCTCTCCTTACAATTACAAAGATTAGAGAGTACTTGTGAATAGTTGATTTTGGTCAATAAATAATAAGATAGATATAGCTATCACTTAATTTTTTTATTGATTAAATTATTACATATGTATCCTTACCTCCCGATTAGTCCTCCCACCCTTTCCACCCCCGTGTTGTCTGTGTCCATTGGTTAGGCCTATATGCATGCATAAAAGTCACCCCCCTGTTGTCTGTGTCCATTGGTTAGGCCTATATGCATGCATAAAAGTCCTTTGGTTGATCGATAGCTATCACTTTAAAAATGCAGAGCCTTTTTTATTTAAAAATATCTCATCAATTTGACATCATAAAAATTTATATAAATTGGATTTATATATTAATTTAATATGACTTGCAATTGCCAAGAACTCTGTTAAGTCTGTACTAATGAAAATGAATGTGTTTTAACATTTTTGGTGCTAGGATTTTTATAGGCCACAAGATAGGGAACCTTATTTTAGAAGAGTAGATCTTTTTGCTCTGTAAACACTTTTCCACTATCTAGAGCAAGAAGTATTTTTTTATCTAATCAATATGAATTTCAAAAGTGGAAGCAGCAGTGGGCTTGGGATCACTTGGTATTATTTCTGATGCCTGCACAGAGTGAGCTCGGGTATTGTAGGCTCTGTCTGTAAAAGAAGGAGAGGGTTGAGGACTCTTCTAACCACCTCTCATTTTTTTTGTATCTGCAGTTTTTTGTTTTGAGTGAAAAGCATCATATCTTTTTATGTAAAACTTTTGGTCTCTACTTTTTTCCATTTGCTCATGCCCCACACTTCTCACTTGTCCCTGTATCCCCCCTCTTTCATCTGAAGATTTGCCACATTATCTATAAAGTAGTATGGAAGAATTATTTATCTTAGAAAATGGCATTTTATTATTAAAGTTTCCTTTGAAAGAAGAATGAATTGTGCTTTTATTTGTCTTTTTAAAAATAAATTTAATGGAAATATATCTTCATGGAATCTTCTCCACTCCTAGTTTAGAATGCAGGAAAAAAAGTAGTGTTCTTTAAAAAAAAATTAAACATTGAAGTATTGCTTCTGAATTGTGATCATAATATATGCATGCATAAAAGTCACCCCCCTGTTGTCTGTGTCCATTGGTTAGGCCTATATGCATGCATAAAAGTCCTTTGGTTGATCGATAGCTATCACTTTAAAAATGATAAGAACAGAATGCTTTTGATGCTATATGTTCTTTTTAGTCTGCTAATTGAATTTCTCTGATTTTTGTGCTACCAAAGCATTTTGCTATAACTTCTTTTGACATAACTCTATGTCTATCTAGTTTATAAATTGTAAATGGCCTAAGGGAATTATAGGATTTTTCAATATGATTTAGTAAGATAATAATCTCATATTTAAACCTTATATTTGCCTGTAGCTAAGCTTCTTACTTTATAGCTATGACTATACAAGAACAGAATGCTTTTGATGCTATATGTTCTTTTTATTCTGCTAATTGGATTTCTCTGATTTTTGTGCTACCAAAGCACTTTGATATAACTTCTCTTGACATAACTCTATGTCTGTCTAGTTTATAAATTGTAAATGGCCTAAGGGAATTATAGGATTTTTCACTATGATTTAGTAAGATAATAATCTCATTTTTAAACCTTATATTTGCCTGTAGCTAAGCTTCTTACTTTATAGCTATGACTTCCTGTGTCTTTTTCTTTCCTTTTACAGTTTCTGTCAAACCTTAGTTTCCAGATATGTCACATAAAGATGAAACAAATAATTTGCTTTATTTATATATAGTACTTTGAATTGTAGTTTTGTGCTCTGGAAACAACAGTTGCTAACTTCATAATATAGCTGTATATTTTGATGTATTTTTTATAGAGCTAATTATTTAAGGGTAATACTTTGATGGTACCTTCTCGTGAAAGAAGTCTGCTAGATTTTATAAGATGTTGTGTACATTTCCTACCAAAATGTTAAGCTGATATAACTGATCAAGGAACCACTACTCAATCTGTTACTGTATGGATAAAAATATAAATTAAAGCCGCGTTCACAAATTTGTTTATTGTTTGCTTCTGCTTAACCTTTATATCTACTACAGACATAAGTTTAAAAGTTGCTCTATGTTGTCTTTATAATTTTTTTGAAATATCGGTAATCAACTCAGTAACCACATGAAATAATTTCTTACTTTAATACTAGAAACATTCAGACTGCGGATTTTGCTTTAATCATGTAAAATAAGCTGCTGGAATACCTTGGACATTAGAAGTCGTATCTCAAGCTTCTGATACCATAACATGCTAAGCCTAGCAATGTCTATTGCCTGGTGGGTGTAGGCCAGAGCTCCATCATAAATCAGACATGGAGCCCAGCAAACAGAGTAGACTTTGCTTCTGAACTGAATGTGGTAGATAATTCAAGTGGAGGCTTTTCTGGGATTGGCCTGAAATTAGAATGGGCCTCCCATGAGAGTCCTGAACCAGGACAGTTCTGATTAATACCTTCCTACATTAATATCTACATGAGGAAAGAATGACCATCCTGTATAATAAAAGGCTTATATGCAAATTGTCCCCTCAACCTGGAGTTCAACCGGGAGTTTGACCAGGGGGGTGGGCCAGCTGGCCAACTGCCCATGGCCCCTCTTCCCTGCTAGACCCCACCTGTACATGGATTCGTGCACCAGGCCTTTAGCCATATGTATGTTAAACTAAAACATACATGATGGTAAAACTTGCCCAATAGTATTAGGTGACCTTTCTGTGACTTGCTTTTATGATTTCAGTTAAGTGAACTTAACTATCAACTATAACATAACAATAAAAATAAAATAATACTGCTTTTATTTGACTATATGTGAATTTGTCATTGAATAGTAGAGCAATAAAATTAAAGTTTGTATATTTTATGCACCCTCAGACAAATGGATAATATTTTACTTTCTTCTCCAAATTAATTTTAGATTCAAATGTATCAGCTGTCCAGACTCCTTCATGACTATCACAGAGAGCTCTACAATCACCTGGAAGAAAATGAAATCAGCCCCAGTCTTTATGCTGCCCCCTGGTTCCTCACATTGTTTGCCTCTCAATTTCCATTAGGATTTGTAGCCAGAGTTTTTGGTAAGAGATGCCTCTCAGGAAATGGAACAGTGTTATTTATTTTAAAGGAATATACTTCTAGCCAGTTGTTTTTTCATGTGTTACACAGAATAGCAGATTGTTGGTGGAGTTGAATAAACATACCTGGCTCTGTTCTGAGAGTAATTTGAAACCATCTTGGTCTTAAACGTAATTGATATTACAAGAGAAAGAAGAAGAATCAGGCTCCTGTATTTGAGTGAGCTGTATTGGAGCCTTTACTTCCATTTATACCTAATAATCAGAGTATACTTCTTTCAAAATCCAAACTAAGAAGTTATTCTGAATAATTTTCCAAAATTTCATACATGTCTTTCTGACCTCTGTTTTGTTTTGTTTTGTTTTGTTTTCTCCCCACTGTCCCTTTCAACCTGGATCCAAAATATGGAAAAACATGTTTTCTGACTGGGTCAGTAGAAGGTCCTATATTAATGTCATTTCTTTTCTCTCTCCTTTTTGATGTTTTTATTGACTTAAGAGGAAGGAAGAGAGAGGGATAGAACCATCAACGATAAGAGAGAATCATTGATTGGCTGCCTCCTGCACACACCCTACCATTGCTGGGGACTGAGTCCACAATCCAGGCATGTGCCCAATTGAACCATGACTTCCTGGTTCATGGGTTGATGCTCAACCACTGACCAAACCAGCCAGGGCTCTAAGTTCATATTTAAAAATATATCCTATCTAATAAAAGAGTAACATGCAAATGTGACCATACCTTGGCTTCTGATTGGCTATGCTACCAGCCAATCAGGAGCAGGGGACGGGGCCGAGGGGCAGGGCCGAGCGGTGCGAGGGCTGGCCTGCGGAGGTGGAGACGAAGCAGTAGCGGCCGCAAGCACCAAGGTGCCCTGGCTGCCGAGCTTGGAGGTGGCCAGGGCATGGGGCGGGGCGAGTACAGGAGCACCGCCACCCAAGCTTGGAGGCAGCCCAGGGACGGGGCAAGTGGCCGGGGTTCAGGAGCGGAGGTGAGCGCCCAGCCCCTGGGGCCGGGTGGTCACAGGCAGCTGGAGCTGAGCTGAGCAGGGAGATAGCTGAGTGCCCAAGGCCTAAAGCCTTGTTTGAGGCTTTAGGCCTTGGGTAGGCTGGGGGTGAGCCATCATTTGGACATCCCCTAAAAGGGCTCCCAGTATGTGAGAGGGGGCAGGTTGGGCTGAGGGACCACCTCCCTTCCCCTACGAATTTTGTGCACCAGGCCACTAGTATTTAAATAATATACTTAAAAAAACACAACAGTAATTTACCAGAAGTTTGCTCTAATGTTGTTTAGGACCTTGTTGACCTCAGAAAGGGCTCCCATAATTTTTATGTTCTGCTTCTCTATCTGGTATCTATGATGCAAATAGTCAATATTTATAACTGTGCTTTTGCTAAATTGGAGCTTTTTGTCAACTCGTATTGACCCAATTTTAGATCATTACTAGCATTATAAAAAAATGAAATGAATAGAATACTGAGAAAATATCAGAGAGCTTTACAAATAATGAAAAATGTTGTTTGGAGAAACTTCAATCTTTTTAGGTGTATGTGTAGTATGTATAACATATCCCAGATTACAGTGTACAGTATCTTTCTCTCTTTTTTTTTTTTTTTTTTTTTTTAGAAGGATATATTTTATTATTTTTTTTTTAATTTTTTTATTGTTCAGTTTATTAATTAAATTGTTTCCCCTTTTTTATCCCCCTATATCTTCCCTCCACCCTGTACCTATCCCACCCTCCGCCCTCACCTCCCCCTCCCCAATGTCCTCTCCCATTGTTGCAAGATTTTTGTCCAATCTCTTGCTGTACTTCCAACACTTTTCTCCCCAAGAATTGTCAGTCCATTCCCTCTCTATGTCCATGTTTCTGTTATAGTCACCAGTTTATCTTGTTCATCAGCCTATCAGTTCACTTGATTTTTATGTTCATTTGTTGATAGATGTGTATTTGTTGTTCATAATTTATATTTTTACCTTTTTCTTCTTCCTCTTCTTAAAGAATATCTTTCAGCATTTCATATAATACTGGTTTGGTGGTGATGAACTGCTTTAGCTTTTTCTTATCTGCGAAGCACTTTATCTGATCCTCAATTCTGAATGATAGCTTTGCTGGATAGAGTAATCTTGGTTGTAGATTCTTGCTCTTCATTATTTTGAATATTTCTTGCCACTCGCGTCTGGCCTGCATCGTTTCTGTTGAGAAATCCGCTGACAATCGGATGGGTGCTCCCCTGTAGGTAACCAACTGTTTTTCTCTTGCTGCTTTTAATATTCTCTCTTTATCTTTTGCTCTTGGCATTTTAATTATGATATGTCTTGGTGTGGTCCTCTTTAGATTCCTATATTTTGGGGTTCTGTGTACTTCTTGGGCTTTTAAGTCAGTTTCTTTCACCAGGTGGGGAAAGTTTTCAGTCACTATTTCTTCAAGTAGGTTTTCATTAACTTGCTCTCTCTCTTTTTCTGGCACCCCAATAATTCGGATGTTGCCTTGCTTGAGGTTGTCCCAGAGGCCCCTTACGCTATCTTCAATTATCTGAATTCTTTTTGTTTCTTGCTTTTCCAGCTGAGTGGATTTTGGTTCTTTGTATTTCAAATCTTTGACTTGGTTCTTGTGGCCCTCTGGACTGCTTTTAGGACTTTGTGTAATATTTTTTATTTCAGTCTGTGTATGCTTGATTTCTAGTTGGTCCTTTTTTTTATCTGTGAGGGTCTGGTTCGTATCCTCAGAGGTCTTGTACATTTCCCTGAGGGTCTCATTCATTTCTTTGTAAGTAGCATTCATCTCCTTGTAAGTCTCATTCATCTCCTTATAATTCTCATTCATTTGCTGGTTGGTCTTGTTTATTTCCTGGTAATTCTCATTAAGTTGATCAGCCTTTTGTAGGAGCCTCTTGAAAAGCCTTATAACCGTGGTTTTGAACTCTATGTCTTGTCATCTTTTCTCCTCCATTTCTTTCACACCTGATTTCTTTCCATGTCTCCGCATGGTGGCTGCTTTATGTGGTGGATATCCTCAAAGGGACAGTGGCTCAGTCTCCCCAGTTACCTGAGGTGGGTACTCTTACTGCAATCCTTTATGGGTTGTATTCAGTGTTTTTGAATTTAAACCCAGCTTGTTGTTGTTAGCCCTAGGAGGGTTTGACCTCCAGGCCAATTGTCTGTGAAGCTCAGCTGTGCTCAGGTTGGGTGGGCGGAGTCTCCGGGCCAAGCAGACAGCGTTAGCTCCGCCCTATGCAGCCCCAGGGGCTCTGTGCCGGGGGCAATGGCTGCCAGCACCTCTGAGAGAGAGCCGCTGTGGAGCTCCACCGGCTGCCTGGGAATTCAGACTGTCCCCAAATGACTTTGCATGCGCAATGTCTCACCCAGGGTCGTAAAACAAAGCAGACTGACGGTTTTCCGAATGAGAGACAAGTCGCAGAGCGCTCTCTGCGCCGTCACGCAGCCAAGCTGTTCGCGAGAGAGCTGCCTTCTCCACAAGCCGGCAACCCGGCAGCACCCGAGCTTCGGCGTGCCCTCCCACTGTCCAGTTTTCACCCCGTGTGATAGTGGGTTCTCTGGACTTCGCCCAGAGCTGGAGAATCTGTCCAGTGAGACGCCCCTGTCTCCCCGTTCGAGAAAACTGGCCGGTTTTCAGCCGCCCGCCCTCTCCGCGGTGCGCTCCAAACCTCTCTCCGTGCGAATCTTTCAACGCTGACCGCCGCCGCTCCTCCGGGTCACAGTGTCTTATCTTTACTTTTATTTGTGGAATTTTCACTCGGCGAGCGTTCTGGTGATTCTGGAAGGTGTTTGTTCCTTCGTTAAGTTGTAGTATTAAAATTGCTGATTATGACGGCAAGATAGCTGTTTCATCTTTGCCGCCATCTTAGTTCCTCCTACAGTATCTTTCTCATTGGGGGCTATGATTTAAAAAGTTAAACATTGTGGCAATATAGTCTGTAGAGAAAGTGCAGCAAAAGAGTAAAGTCAAGATGCATGGAATGAAATGTTCATCAACTTTCTTTATGGAATATAGATGATTACTCTTCTCCAGTGAAGTTTTTTCAGGAACTTGGGTTCCTATTAATATGTCTTTTTTTTTCTAGTAGTCTATACATACAAGTATATTTCTTCTCAGAGAATAGGTTATTAAATGAAAATGAGGTTATGGTGTTTCAGGGCATCTCTCTCTGACTTATGTTTAGAAGCTTGATGTCAGAACTTAGGAAAGAAATCTCCCCAGTAGTCCAAGGACATATATGACCGATGCTGTCAGCTCTGCAAGAGCTGCCCAGGCTGTTTCTCTGACGCTAGTAAAGAATAGTGACTCTCAGGAAAGGGAAAGGTGCATGAGCAAAAAGAGTGACCATGTTTGTAGCAATGGTTTCACAAGTCCCTCTTTTTAAAAATAGTATGTTTTTATTGATTTCAGAGAAGAAAGGAAAGGAAGAGAGGGATAGAAACATCAATGATGAGAGAGAATCGTTGATTGGCTGCCTCTCGCAGGCCCCAGATAAAGCTCACAACCCAGCATGTGCCCGGACTGGGAATCGAACCATGACCTCCTGGTTCATAGGTCTATGCTTAACCAGCATCGGGCACAGTCCCCCCTTTTTAAAGACTCCAGAGGGACAGAATGCTTTCTTTTTATTCTGCTAATTAGATTGCTCTGATTTTGTGCTGCCAAAGTACTTCGACATAGCTTCTGCTGACATAACTCAGTATGTCTCGTTTATAAATTTAAATGCCCTAAGACAAAAATGTGACTTCCCTCAATAAGTTAATCTCATTTTTACACCCTTATGTTTGTCTGTAGCTAAGTTTCTTATTTTATAGCTATGACTTGCTGTGTCTCTTTCTTTCCTTTTACAATTCACGTTAAATCTTAGTTTCCACCACAGATAAGTGTCATAAAGATCAAATAAATAATTTCCTCTATCTATAATAATAAAAGTATATTATGATAACTAAACTGGACGTCCTTCCGGACAAAGCTGGGGCTGTGAGGAAAACCCAGGTCCCAGGTGCCTGCCGGCGGCTGGATCAAAGCCCTGGTCCCGGGTGCCTTTCCTCATAGTAATTAAAGAAAGGACTGGACAAAATCTATGAAACATCTGTTTGCAAACATTGGACACCTGGCAATGCAGAATTTTGATCATTGAGAGAAGGAAAACAAAGGGAGAGAGCCCTAATATGGATGTCCCTTTCTGCCTGGAGAAACTTTCTGGGTCATGCATAGTTCGTGGAAGGGGATTCTAAAACAGAGCATGGTGGTCTCACTGAGTTGGGGAAACAGATTGGGGATCAGGGAGGCTCCAGTGGCTGGACTTTGTGGGCCAGTGTATCAGAGAGAAGGGCATTGCTTAGATAAAGAGCACCAAATATCTGCATAGGGTCTCATTGAGTCTCCAGCGGAATACTGTGCCCTGCATACTTAGAATGAGATTTCAAATGGTTGTTCAAAGAACAATTACTGAGATCAGAACAAACTACTAGGAAGCTGTAGGCTAAACAAGACCCAGCACTAACAAAGAATTGAGAGATGGTAGAGTTCTGATACCACACAGCCATGGGAACTTTTGAACATCTGGTTCAGTTAATAGAGATCCCAGAAGGGCCAGGCCTTGATAATAAGGCTAAATAGCACTAGATTAAAGGCAACCATAGGTCCTTACCAACAGAGCTTACATTTAAGTCTTGAAAGCTGATCTGCAGGCAATTTAACCATCTTCCAAGTAAAACTGCTCTTTAAAAGAAGAGCAAAAATTTTAGACACTTAGCAGTTACTGGGAAGAAGCAGGAAAGTGGGAATCAAAATCAGGAAATATAGATAGACTAAAAAAAAAGAATAATGATTGAAAGCAGACAAGAATTTTAGACCGTTATTATAAATATGTTCAGGAACTTAAAGGAAAGCATGAACATAATAAGGAGGTAGATAGAAGATATAGAAAAGAGCAAAGTGGGCCCTAGCTGGTTTGGCTCAGTGTAAGCTTCAGACTGAAGGGTCCCAGGTTCAATTCCAGTTAAAGGCATATGCCTGGGTTGCAGTCTTGATCCCCAGTGGAGAGCATTCAGGAGGCAGCTAATCAGTGATTCGTTCTTATCATTGATGCTTCTCTCTTTCCCTCTCCCTTTCTCTCTGAAATAAATACAAATATATATTTAAAAAAAGAGCCAAGTGGAACTTCTAGAAATAAAAGAACCTGTATAATAAAAGACTAATCTGCAAATTGACTAAATGGCAGAACAATTGATTGCTATGATGCTCACTAACCACTAGGGGGAGACGCTTAATGCAGGAGCCGCGCCCTGGTGGTCAGTGTGCTCCCACAGGGGAGTGCCACTCATCCAGAAGCCCTGAGGTGGGCTATGGCTGGGGAGTAGCAACGGTGGTGGGAGCTTCTCCTGCCTCTGTGGCAGCGCTAAGGATGTTGGGGAGTTAGCCTGAGCTGTCAGTCAGACATTACCTGAGAGGCTCCCAGATTGTGAGAGGGTGCAGGCCGGGCAGAGGGACTCGCGTCCCTCCCAAGTGCAAGATTTACTTGCACCAGGCCTTTAGCTTATATATATATATCGTATTTTGAATTTCAGTTTTGTGCTCTGGAAATAACAGTTGCTGACTTCACAATATAGTATTTTTAAAAATATATATATTTTTATTGATTTTTTTTGCAGTATAACTTATAATTAATAGTAGTACGTGTTTTCCTTTCCTCCCCCCCTTATCCTCCCCCCAGCCTCCCCTACCCCCTAGCTCATATCCCCACCCTCCCCCCTCCCCGCCCCAGTGTCTTTCATTCATTGGTTATGCTCATATGCATGCATACAAGTCCTTCAGTTGATCTCCCCCAGCATCCACCTCCCATCCACCCAAGCCTTCCCCCTATAGCTTGACAGCCCGTTCAAGGCCACCCTGACTCTATATCAATCACTCTCCCCTGTTTCTTTTCTTCAAAAATATCCTGCCTCTGCATACTAGAAATAAATGTATAAGAACAAAAAATGTTTCAGTCTCAGTTTCAAATTGCCCATAATATAGTATTTTAATAGAGCTAACTATTTAAGGGCGATATTTTGATGATACCTTGTAGTAAGAAGAATAAACATCTTTTGTTTCCATCATATTTTTTATTTTATTTATTATTATTATTTTTAAATATTTATTGTTGAAATTTTTTTTGTTTTTAAGTCTAGGTGATTTTGACCAATTTTCTTTGGCAAAATATTTGGTGGTTTTGCTGCAGTAATTTAAACAACAATAAAAAAATATTTGGTGGTTTTGCTGCAGTAATTTAAATAACAACAATAAAAAACACACACTAAATTATTAACACCAGAAGCTTGCTATTTACAATAGTGGATGCGTAATTTTGATTATGAAAATTATCTCAATTATCTCTTTGTTTTTAGATATTATTTTTCTTCAGGGAACTGAAGTCATATTTAAGGTTGCACTCAGCCTGCTGAGCAGCCAAGAAACACTTATAATGGAATGTGAAAACTTCGAAAATATTGTTGAATTTCTTAAAAGCACGCTACCTGATATGAATACATCTGAAATGGAAAAAATTATCACCCAGGTATGCTTTACTACATGATAGTAATAAGATACAAGATTATAAAGCAATTTCCTTTACTAATTATATATTAAATGTTTTAGCATAAAGATGTAGTTTTGCTTGACAGATGTTTTTTATTTGATCAGCTATGTTTTATTTAGAAGTGAAACATGAGATTTCTGTATTGTGACATTTTCTGTGTGACTATTTAATAACTGCCAATTTGTACTGCTTAACCCCTTCACCTTTGGCACCTTGAAATTGAAAACCTTTTAAACTACCTTTTACACATCTTCCTTTTCTTATATATATATGTATAAATATGGATATATATTTTTACATAAGTGAAATTATACATGCTATTGCATAACTTAATTCTTAATTAAAATATCTGTAAAGTGTTAGACATTCTTTCATGCTGATAAATATAGCTCCATATCGTCATTTTTAATGATTGTACAATAGTCCATTGTGTCCATACACACTAGTAGGGAAAGAGTGATACTTGTTTGAGAGGAATAATAAGATTGTCTAGAAATCTCATTTAAATGAGAAGGTTTGGGTATATCTGATTATAAAATGATAAGTCAGATTCTTTGTGGGCTCTTTTTTCTCCACAATGTTATGTAGACACCAGAGCTTAAATGGCAGCGGCTGCCTCGCCCTCCCCCACATGTTTAGATTAAGCAGGGGTCACCTATCCTCTAACTGCTAAATAACCTGTTTTCGTATTTGGCAGCAATATGGAAGAGGGGAGGCAGCCCGA
The DNA here is from genome assembly GCA_027563665.1 of Antrozous pallidus. Lineage (NCBI taxonomy): Eukaryota > Metazoa > Chordata > Mammalia > Chiroptera > Vespertilionidae > Antrozous > Antrozous pallidus. The sequence goes on along the minus strand of CM050519.1, from coordinate 39,290,240 downwards.
TTAAACCCTGCAGCTCTGTGCAGTGTACAGGGTGTACAATTATGAAGATTCTCTGTGTGGTAGAATACATAGATGTCTCCTAAGAGGCTTACCATGGCTTAGCAAATGGATCAGAATGTGTAGTATACGACCTTTCTGCCCCATTGACAAATAATTAGAAGGGCTTTGGGTGTCATCATTATAGAAATATTCTATGCAGTTTTGCTTACTAATCAGCAAAGATGATCTCTAACATAGATAGAAGATACTCAATAACTATCTGGTATGCTACATGTTGGGAGATAGTTACTAGATTGTGTATATTTTGGTTACCAGATATCTTTGAACGTTAACTTATTGTAGTCTTGGTCTCATGATGACAATGTTTCATGTGTGTAGAAATAATTGTTTCTTACATTGACATTCCTGCTGTGCCATATTATTCCTGATTAATAAGTATTTGGACATCTCTATGAAATACACCAGCTACACAGGCTGTATATCAGTATCCATACTGAAGACCAGACTAATCCGTGGCGTTTTTATCGCAGGTTTTTGAGATGGACATTTCTAAACAGCTGCATGCCTATGAGGTGGAGTATCACGTGCTGCAGGATGAGTTGCAGGAATCATCCTATGCCTGTGAGGACAGCGAGCCTGTGGAGAAGCTGGAGAGGGCCAACAACCAACTAAAAAGGCAAAACATGGACCTCCTAGAAAAATTGCAGGTAAAGACAGAAAGATTTGACCAAAAAACAAACAAACAAAAAATCCCCCACAGAAATCACTTGAATGCTTGCTGGCTGTACAGAGCTATACCAGAATAATAGAGATGTGACATGGATTGAACCATTGCTGACGATGGACCACAGTGTGTCAGATTTTGTCAAAGTGCTGTGGGGTTACAAATGCACATATCAATCGAAATATCACTTGAGAGAGGAAATGTACACTCACAAAAGAGTTAAATGTCAACTCAAAGTAGACTCTGGTTAACTACCCTATGGGTATTGCACATACAGGGTGGAGCCAAAGTAGGCTTAGAGTTGCTTGTATGGAAATTAATACAATACATAAATAATAATACAAGAGCAAACTCTGTGTTTTGTGTACTCACAACTATAAACCTATTTTGCCCCACTCTGTATTTGGTTAAATTCAAGGAAGGAGAGGTTGCATCTGGGAAACTGGGAATGTTCTTGGGAACTTGGGGCTTGAGCCAACTCTGAATGGTTGGTGGGAGGAGCGAGTGAGGAGTGGAGGGGTTGGTATAAATAAGGAGGATGTGGCACAGCAGCAGAGTAAGCGTGGTGTCAGTTTATGGTTTATGTTGAGAAGCGATGGGATAAACATGATGGAATTGTAGTAGATAACTCCGTGTGAAGCAGAAGAGCATGGCTTTCATCCTGTTGAGAGGGAAACGTTTTCCAAGGGTTTGATCCATTCTTTAGAAAGTGGTGCAGATTAAAATGGGAAGAGAAGGTGGGAGACCAGCTAGAAAACATTTGCACAAGTCTGATTGGAGATAATGAGAATTGTCTAAGAGTAAAACTCACAGAAATGAAAAGAACAGGAGACACTTTTGAGAGAATTGAATGAAAATGTGTAATGCATAATCCCTGCCATCAAAAAGTTGACAATTACTATACAAAATTATATATTCTATATAATAAAAGACTAATATGCAAATTGACCGAATGGCAGTCGCAATGACATACACAGACCACCAGGGGGAAGACGCTCAATGCAGGAGCTGCCCCCTGGTGGTCAGTGCACTCCCACAGGGAGAGCACTGCTAACCCAGAATCCGGGCTCATGGCTGGCTAACGCAGTGGCGGCGGTGGGAGCCTCTCCCGCATCCTTGGCAGTGGGATGTTGAACTGACAGCTTAGGCCCTGAGGGCTCCCAAAGTGCAAGAGAGTGCAGGCCAGGCTGAGGGACACTCTTCCCCACCCCCCATCCTGAGTGCATGAATTTCATGCACTGGGCCTCTAGTTTATAAATAAATGCACACTTAACAAACCGCAATGAGCAATTTAGTGAAAATTAAAGTTTCACATCTGCAATTATATAATGGTGCTGTGTATTCAGGGCTGGAGGGGTGGGGCTTAAGAGTGTTTAGTGGAGGAGAGATTTGAGGGCAAACCTTCTGGGAGCCAGTAGATGAGTTCTGAGTTAGAGCTTCAGTGCCTAATGACTCCTTGCTTTCTGTTTATCCCTCACTTCCCAACATTGCACCTGTTCCCACACTAGAGACCACTGCAGTCTGCTTCTGTGTGGTGAACCTCTGGACCAACTAGGAGAGAACCAGAGCAGAAATGAGAGACACTAAAGTAACTGCTCCCCAAGAAGAGGAACACTAACTTCCTTTACTTCATCTTACGTTAGCTCTGGCCCATCGGAAATTTTATGCCTTTTCTTATTCAAAAAAAGAGCCAACGCTGTTTGTTTTTGAAAAGAAAAATAAACATTTGGGGTGTTGTTCATGATTACATGGCTATTTCAATGATGGTTAATTGAGTATGTCTACATGCACTTTGAGTCTGCTTAGGCATTACCTTAGATATACCTGAGGAGAAAGCAAGGTTGAGATGTGTTTGCACCTGCTTTATATTATAATGATTTCTATTAATGGTAACAAACTTTTTCATTGACAGTTCATATTGTCATCATGTCTGGGTTCCCAAGTTACCTGGGTACCACTGATACTCATAAAAACTGATAGGATTCTAAGTGCGTTTAGAAAACTCTGCATGTCCATTCAGGGGGTAAAAAGTCCCTTTTAGCACCTCAAGGCAGTCAGGAATCTCCTGTTTTTCCCTCAGATCCCACTCTTTCTGGGGGAGCACTAATGTATGGAGTGAGGACCCTCCCCAACTTGGACTAATGACAATGTTGCAATTTTGGTGTGCTTAGTGAGATGAGATGTATTTTGTTAGTACTGTAGCTATATTTTTTGAGAAACATATAAAATCTCAATTTCATGGAAGGTTTCAAAGTATCTGCTGCACATACTATTTTATAAGTCACTAGAGACCCGGTGCATGAATTTGGGCATGGATGGGGTCCCTCGTCCTGGCCAGTGATCGGGGGAGCCATCTTGCCCAGTCCTGATCGGGGCCAATCGGTACTGGTTGGCCGGGGGAGGGAACACGGGAGGTTGGTTGTGGGAGCGCACTGAACACCAGGGGGCAGCTCCAGCATTGAGTGCCTGTCTCCTAGTGGTTAGAGCACATCATAGCAACTCGTCATTCAGTCGAACTGTCATAATGGTCACTTAGGCATTTATATACTAGTGTATAGATATGGCAGGATTGCTTAATATACATAAGGTCTGGCTGCTGCTACAATGAAAAACCAGATTCTTCACATTTTTTATTTGGAGGATTTTTATTTTGTCTCTCCTCCTTTCTCCCCCCATTCCCCACCCCTACCCCCTAATAGGTAGCTCATGCTAAAATCCAGACCTTGGAATCCAACCTGGAAAATCTTTTGACCAGAGAGACCAAAATGAAGTCTTTAGTCCGGACGCTGGAGCAGGAGAAGATGGCTTATCAGAAGACAGTGGAGCAGATCCGGAAGCTGCTGCCCGCCGAAGCCCTGGCTGACTGCGAGGCGCTGCTCAGAGACCTGACCTGCAACCCCAACCACAAAGCCAAGGCCGGGGGCAAGGCATAGCCAGGGCTCTGAGGATGCCACGGACAGCCTGTGCGCTGCGGGCCATGCTGGGCAAGGCACTGAGAGTGGACTGCTTCCCGGCTGAGCCCCAACCCCAGCCTGTGCCAGTGGGCCTCCCTCTCACCAGAGTTCCCAACCCTAAGCCATTGGGCACAGGCGGACTAATTTCTGTTGTAGTAGACTATTTACATTTAGAAAATGGACATCAAGAATTCACACTTCGGGACAAAAGGAGTCCATGTATATTTAGAGCAATTTTTAAAATCAAAACTTCATGAAATCCACACCAAAGGGAAGTTAGGGTGAAGTTCCCCTTAGACACATGTGAAATCATCTCATCTTTGTAGTGAAACAAAGCTAGCGAATCTTTGTCTATTGAAATATACTTGAAAAAAATGAATGTATTTTTTTTCTCCAAAGAACAGCACGTTTCACACAGTGGTGTGTGTGTGTGTGGGAAAACATTTGTGTGATTTGATGTGTGTCCATACCAGGAAGATGACTGATTGTCAGTCATGCTCCTTGTGGTTTTTCCCAGGAAAATTTTTCGGGGACCTTTCTCCCCCGCCTGCTTTGTGCCAACTGGCATGTAGTCTACATGCATTTTGAGGCTGCTCAGGCAGTGCCTTCATGTGCCTGAAAAGGCAAGGCTGAGTCTACCTGCCCGGTTAACGGTGGAAGAGAACGTTGCTAATTTTCTAGCAAATTAGACCAGCATTGTAACTCTAACAATAACAGGCCTCCGAGTTTTAACTTGGTACCTGCACAGTCCCCCACCCCTTTTTTTTAATTTAAATCGCTCCCACGTTTGTCTCCCTTTTCCTTTCAGTGGCGACAGGTGTTGCCATTTCCCCACCAAAATGTGGGAGCTGTTACTTCTCTGTACCTTAAATGAAGGACAAGGCAACGCAGTCACGATGGGTTTGCTAAAGATGACAGGCTACGTTCAGTCACTTTATTTGGACAACTGATAGAATGGAGTCAGCTCACAGTCATCTCCCCCTTCCACGTGAACATGTATGAGAACCGGGAAGTGTGTAAAACAAGCTGGTGAAGCATGTTGGGAGGAAAGGGGAAAGCGCAGCAAGCCCTCCGAAAACCCACACCTGTGCATTGGGACGCCCAGCTTCCTCAGCCACGGATGGTGTATGAGAAGACGTGCTTGTATGCTGGGTGCATGGAAGGAAGCGATGTTTAAAGCGCACAGGCCGTTCTCCGTTTCAGAGAAGATGCGGTGATGCTGCCTCTGGACGTGGGTGCATTTTTGCCTTTCCAAACAGCATTGAGGATTACTGCTTTTTGCAGTACTGATATTACCACAGAGGGCTGGTCTGGGATAATTTTCTTCGAAGGGAGTTTGGTATATACACAAACTACACTGTATCATAGAGTAGAAGAGTCAAGCTCTGAAGGTTTTGGACAACCTTGATGAGCAGATGAAAAGCCCCCCTCTACACTGTTACCCAGCATAATTGTGCTGACTCATGTTACCAATCAGCATGCTCTCTAATCCAGGCAGTTCCTCACAATATGAAATCTTAATAGTCAAGGTGATGTAATTTCTAGGTTCTAGGAAATGCTGATTCTATATACCCCATTCAATTGGGGCCACCAGAGCCACCTGATTGGTTGCTCAGATTTCCCCAAAATGTCTCTACTTGAAGGAGAGATTTTTTTTTTCCTATGAGGATATGAGAAATATTCTTCTCTTAGTCTCTGCTGATGAAAGTCGCCTGATGTGTGTGAGAACTAAGGAATCTTCAAGTTGGGAAGATAAACTTTTGTTCCGTTTGAAGTACATTTTACTCTGGGTGTTTAGAAACAGTGACATGAGTTGTATTATGGTATTCAGAGATTGAGGTGTCTTGGATACAGTATTTCTTTTGAAAATGAATTTCCTTTTCTTTTGTGATTTTGTAAACGTTGCATCAATTATGCTTCACACATTGTTACCTCTTCATCACATCTGCATTGGGCATATGTAATGTCTAGTTCATTTCCAATAAATGCATCGCTTCCGTTTCCTTGACTTACTTATTTTACCTTTGTTTGTAATAGGAGAGAAGTAGCTTTTGGTTAAAATCCTTTACAAAATGTTGCTACTTAAAGTTGGTTCACTGATAACTCTTTAATAGAATTAGGGACAACAAAGAGAATTTTTAGGAACATTTGTGAAAGTACATTGCTGGTTACCAATTTTCAACTTCTTCTCCAATGGAGCCTTTGGCTGATGAAGATAGAAAGAAAAAGTCAGCCACACTGACAGATTTTCATTCTACACTTTTGTTGTCTGTGTTCCTCAGAAATAGCGAGGAAGAGAGAAAGTACATTTTAAAAAATATTATTTTTATTGATTTTAGAAAAGGAAGAGGAAGAGAGTGATAGAAACATCAATGATGAGAGAGAATCATTGATCAACTGCCTCCTGCCTATTCCCTACTGGGAATTGAGCCTGCAGCCCAGGCATGTGCCCTTGACTGGAATCCAACCTGGGACCCTTCAGTCCTCAGGCTGATGCTCAATCCACTGAGCAAACCAGCTAGGGCAAGAAAGTACATTTTTTAATTGGGTTAACTTTCAAATAAAAATTAAGGCGCTTATTGATGGATATGATACGAATGTGTTTACATAAAATAAATGGGAGATATCTGTAATAGTACCAACAATACAAATTATACATTAAAACAGATCTTCAGAATATACTCAAGTATGTTTGAAATCTAATAAAAGTATACTGTATCTTCTTGCTAATATTAGGACTACAACTTTTAAGTATTTTGCACTACGTGTAGTAGTTAAATATTTTGAGTGTCAGCAAGAGAATCAATAGGGAGACAAGTGTGTGTGTTGTGTGAGACAGGAGGCAGGGAGGGTGGAGGGAGGAAGTGTGAAAAGCAGAACAGGAACTGTTAATCAGACTTTGGCATTCCTTCATGCAACTCTACCTCTGTGGTGATTGATTCAGTCTATGGCAGCTTGTGAAACTAAGTTTTTGTAACAACAAAACTTGAGTTATGTATGTACAATGAGGAAGACCACCTCAAAAAAGGGGTGTTTTTCAAAAGACCTTGTCTGAGAGCAATTACCCAGCAGGGACAGGAAGGAGGGCAGTTCGAAAAGCCCTCTCACTCATTTTGGCTTTCTGATGACTACTCATCAGCAATCACCCCTTCAAGTCAGAGACAGCCAAAGCATTAAGAGTGTGGCTGTTAAGAATTTAAATCTTTCCAGTTCTGTTGGATTTAGTCTTTAAACTCTATGGAAGTACTAATACTAGTAACTAACCAGTTCCCTCTGGAGGGTTTAGTCATTTGTTGGCCCTATGATTTTGGGCTTGTTTTCCCTTACGTGTATGTGCTGAATAATGAATGGTAAAATCTAATCTTGAAATAGGTTTGTGTCTATATTTTAAAAAGATTAGTTTTAATATATGAAGTATATAAGGATTTATTGAATCATAGCTTGGTATATTGCTGAATTTGCCACTTGGTGGCACTATTGCTTTGACTTATCTTCCTTTGGAATCAGCTTCAAGGGACAGCAAAGCTACCTGAATGAATGTAGTTCACTGTTCTGCTTTCAGGTGAAGTATCTCCAATATAGGAAAATCTGGATTATTTAGAAATTTTTTTTGGGTAAAGTATATAAGTCTCCCTTAGTAACATCCTTAAAACTTAATTCTCTTTATTGTCAAGAAACTTTTTTTTATAAGACCTATATTTTTAATACTGCTGATTAAACACACTTCTTCCTTCTTTGTTCTCAACAGAGATGTAGAGAATCAGGCCATCTTATTATATATAAAAGTCCCTCATATAAAGAAGACCCATATAAAATTACATCTTTTTTTTCCCTTAAGGCAAAAATAATGTTGTTTAAGTTTTCATCACGTTTCTTCACCACTCATTTCGCCTAGTTTTTTTGTTTTTTTTTTTTTAATGAAATCTGGAATCCAAAATACTCCAAGGATTTTGGATTTCTGTTCATGGCTGATTTGCTGTTAGATTTCCAACATTTCATTAATACGACCTAACAATAGTTTCTTGGATTCTCAGACAAACACAGAGAATAAAGCTCAGATTAGTTGAAGTCACCATACTTCATCGTGATACTGATCATAGTAGAGTGGACAGGTGTTCATCAATTCTGACCTGCCCTGGCTGAACCATCTTTGAAGACACCACACCCGTTTTCACCTTCACACCTTGTTCTTTCCTCTAGTAGGGGCGATGGCCACGTCCAAACCCTGTGCTCCTTCCTCTTGCCTGGCTTCCACACATCTTTACGTGCAGGTTAAACATTATTTCCTCGGGAGTCACTCCATGAGCCTACCACCCAGCCGCTGCTGCCTGCAGACCATGACATGTACCCCAGAATAGTCTTCCTTAACACCTTGCACTTCTCTTTTGTAGGATTTTGCACACATGTGGCAATTTAATTATTTGTGAACACTTGTTTACTGTCTGTTCTCCCCACTCCCCATTAGACTATCAAGTTAGTGATAAGGTCTGTTTGTTTCCCCCTCCTCCCTGCAAAGAGCCCCAGCACTTGACTGGTTTACAGCAGGCACATGGTGGGAACTCAGCTGGCCTATTTTGACCAGTGGACTAATTTCTAATTTATTTTGCATCCTTTCCTTTTCCAGAGATATAATGGTTCTTAGTAGGGCAATTATCAGGAATCAGGAGACAGACAGGAACATGGCTTATTAAAACATCTGAGAGAAAAATCAGGGATGTAAATGGGGAGGAAGAAAGTGATACATAGCAGTTTGATAAGGAAAGAAAAGCCAGATTTTAAATTTGGTACCATGGGCAATTCAAACTACTGATGGAGCTTTAAAGAGGGAAATGGCATGACCAGATGGTTGCAATTCACTAGGAATGTTGATTGGCTCATGAGGACAAAGACCATTTGTGCTGATAATCTTGACTTTAAGCCTGCTCTTCTTGGCTGGTTGTAATTTCATTTCCAGCTGTTATTTTGAAGGATATTTTACCCTGGTTTAAAAATTTTTCACACAAATGTAGACGACAACAACGATATCAATAATAACAACGCACATAACATTTGCTGAGCACTTACTGTGTACCAGGCACTGGGCTAGATCAGTGATCAAACATTAGCAAGTATAACAAGTATGGGGCAGGCTTCTTGTTAACTACAGGCACAGCTCCTCTGATTGCTCTTCCCTGTATTGCACTCCACACATGTTGTGTTTTTACAAATTGAAGGCAAGACCCTCCTATAAAACAGATTATGACTCACGTTATCACGACACTGGCGTTGTTTGGGTGGTCGGGAGCCGGACCCACAACATCTCCGAGGTAAGCCTGTCTTGGTAGGTTCTGATCTCAGAGTTTCTGATTCAATGGGTGTGGGGGAGGCTGATAATTTTTGTGTATCTGACATATCTGTGATACTGACGCCACTGGTTCAGGGGCCATACTTGGACAACCACTGTGGCTTAATTAACAACTGTAAAAGGTAAGTACAACTATCATTTCCTGTTCATAGATGAGGAAACTGGACTTGACTGCACATAATTTTGAAACACGGAAAAATGAATTCATTACATAAAAGAGAAGATGAAGGGAGAAAGACTCCACCCCAGGCTTTAGCAGGGAGGAGCTCTGAACAAAGGAGCTCTGGGCTTAGTTTCTATTGTTTACTAACTCTGCTGTAACCTTGGCTGAATCACCAATGTTTTCCTAAATCTCAGTTGCCTCATTGGAGAATAGGAATAATGATGTGTGCTCTACCAAGGCATAGTATTCTTGTGACAATAAGTGAAATGATGTCTTTTATAGGCTTTATTAACTCTGGGATACTAAACAAGTGTGAGCTTACTTTTGCCCTGATTCACAGAGAGACTTCTCACCAAAGACACATCCCAGCTGGCAGTAAGTGAGGCTCCTTTATTTTTTTTCCTCTCCACAGCAGCCATAATGCTGAGCTCCTATTCAGGTAGTTGTGTCAAAAAATTTCCTTAGATATTTTTTCCTGGCAGGCTTAAACAGAGTCAAAATCTTTTTATATCATCTGTATGCTTTCCTTGAAGCACCAAATTATGGGCAGAACTAATGGGTTGAGAATGCTGAACGCCAGTTTATTGTGGCTGGCTTATGACATATCACCGTCTGAAAAACCATCACAGAGGGGGAACAAAAATCTCATAGTTTAAATAATAGTTGCACCTCTGCAATGATGACAGACTGTGACAGTTTATAGGTTTTAGATGACGACTCCTTCACGCTGTGCAAACAGATCAGCTGCCAGTAGGCCTACAATTATTGCCACACACATCTGTGGAGTTTTAAAGGGAAATTGAGTGGGCAGGTGCCATTACAAATAGGTAAATTTAGTTGAATGAGCATATCCATCAAGCAGAGGTTAGGTTACTCTCTCTGCTCAGAATGGGGGGGGGGGGGGTGACAGACGTCTAAAACTGTGCTAGTAATGACTACCATTTGTATAATACTCCCAAAGGTTAGCACAATTTCTCTATTGAATTCTACCAAATGGCACCTTCACTTTGGGCCCCTCACTCACTCAAATGCAAAGACTGCAGTATTTAAATAAAATATTTTTTGGGGGTGATATGCAGTGACCTAAGCACAAATCCAAGGATGGCCTCAGCCTTCATCCAACTTGACCGTTTGACATGCTGAGCCTCCTATTTCACCTTCTTTCCTTCTGAGACTTCCTTGCCAGTCGAAGTAGAAAAGAAGGGAGATTGGATTTTGGGCAGAGAAAGAGGAAATAAGGCTACTTCTATATAATGTTAACCTGGCTTTTATTTCTCAATGATAACACCTCCTAGGTTGTGTGATAATTTATTGTACTGGCCTATCCTATCTAATAAAAGAATAATATGCAGATTGATCATCACTCCAACACACAACATGCTTGCCCTCATGTGGTCAAAGATGGCTGCTCCCATGTGGACACAAGATGGCTACCACAAGATGGCCAACAGAGGAGGACAGTTGGGAGGAACCAGGCCTGCAAGGAAGGGCAGTTAGGGCAATGAAGCTTGCAGGGGAGGGCATTAAGGGATGACCAGACCAGCAGAGGAGGGAAGTTGGGGATGACCGGGCCTGTAGGGAAGGGCAGTTGTGGAGGACCCAGGCCTGCAGGGGAGAGCAGTTGGGGGGGACCAGGCCTGCAGAGGAGGGCAGTTGGGGGGGACCATGCCTGCAGAGGAGGGCAGTTAGGGGCAATCAGGCTGCAAGGGAGATGTTACCCAAGTGATGTTGGATGGTGTATTTCCTATGTTTTCTTCTAGGAATTTTATTTTTTCAGGCCTTACATTTAAGTCTTTAACCCATTTTGAGTTTATTTTTGAATATAGTATAAGAGAGTGGTCCAGAGTATTTTTTTGCATATACCTATCCAGTTTTCCCAGCTCCACTTGGTGAAGAAACTGTTGCCACTCCAGGATATATTTTTCCTTCCTTGTCATGGGTTAATTGACCATATACTAGGTGTACTAGTAATAATATGGATTTTTTTTTCAATAAATGGAGTTACACATATGTTGATATATATGCGATTTGATATGTATGCTGTTTTGTTGTTTTGACAGCAAGCTTCCAAACTTCATATGTCAAATTTACTGAAGGTGTTAACATCATAGGTATTTTTACACTTAAAAATGTTGAATTTCAAAAAAGAGAGCGTTTGTGGGAAGTTTTAATTCATTAGTTTATCTTGAAGAAAAAGATATAGTAGAGGAGAACCAAGATGGCGGCATAGGTAAACACCTATTGTTCTGCCCCGCGCAACAATTCAAAAACTACAACATAACAACAAAACAAACATCATCCAGAATCACCTGACAGCTGGCTGAGTGAAAACTCCACAAATAAAAGTAAAGGTGGGACACTGAGACTCAGAAGAGCGGCGGGAGCGCAGCCTTGAAGATACGCGTGGAAACAGAGGTTAGGAGCTGCCGCATGCGTGGGCTATAGGGCTGGCAGCAGCAATCCCGGCTGGATTTTGCCAACGGGGAGGATGGAGACGTCCCACTGCACGGATTCCCCAGCGCCAGGCGAGGTCCGAGAGGCAGAGTACGTGGAGACGTCCCACTGCACAGATTCCCCATTGCCAGGCGAGGTCCGAGGTCCGGGGGATGCACCCTGGAAACCGGGCATGGCAGAGGTCTAGTCTGAGGAGAAACCAGGTTGCTTGGAAAAACAGTTTGCTCGCAAGTAAACTGTGCGACAGCACAGACGTGTGACTTGCCCCCTGGTCCCAGAGACCACCGGACTGCTTTGTTTTACAACCCTGGGTGAGACTTTGGGTGTGCAGACTCATTTGGGGAGAGGCAGAGTTGTCTGGTAAGGGGTAGAGACTAGCGACTTTCTCTTGGAGGTGTCTGCAACCATTCCCATCCAACAGAGACCTGCGCGCGCGAGCGCCGCATAGGATGTAGCTGACCCTGAGGCTGCCTGCGAAGCTCAGAGACTCCGCCCATCCAACCTGAACACAGTCTCCCTTCACAGCCAATTGGCCTGGAGGTCAAACCCTCATAGGGCTAACAACAACAAGCTGGGTTTAAATTCAAAAATACTGTACAACCCATAAAGGATTGCAGTAAGAGTATCCACCTCAGGTAACCGGGGAGGCTGAGCCACTGTCCCTTAGAGGACATCTACCACATAATGCAGCCACCATGCAGAGACATGGAAAGAAATCAGGTGTGAAAGAAATGGAGGAGAAAAGACGACAAGACATAGAGTTCAAAACCACGGTTATAAGGCTTTTCAAGAGGCTCCTACAAAAGGCCGATCAACTTAATGAGAATTACGAGGAAATAAACAAGACCAACGAGGAAATGAATGAGACCTACAAAGAAATGAATGAGACTTACAAGGAAATGAATGAGACCTACAAGGAAAAGAACAAGACCTCTGAGGATACGAACCAGACCCTCACAGATAAAACAAAGGACCAACTAGAAATCAAGCTTACACTGACTGAAATAAAAAATATTACACAAAGTCCTAAAAGCAGTCCAGAGGGCCACAAGAACCAAGTTAAAGATTTGAAATACAAAGAAGCAAAATCCACTCGGCTGGAAAAGCAAGAAGCAAAAAGAATCCAGATAATTGAAGATAGTGTAAGGGGCCTCCAGGACAACCTCAAGCATGCCAACATCTGAATTATTGGGGTGCCAGAAAAAGAGAGAGAACAAGGTAATGAAAACCTACTTGAAGAAATAGTGACCAAAAACTTCCCCCACCTGGTGAAAGAAACTGACTTAAAAGCCCAAGAAGTACACAGAACCCCAAAATATAGGAATCTAAAGAGGACCACACCAAGACATATCATAATTAAAATGCCAAGAGCAAAAGATAAAGAGAGAATATTAAAAGCAGCAAGAGAAAAACAGTTGGTTACTTACAGGGGAGCACCCATATGATTGTCAGCGGATTTCTCAACAGAAATGATGCAGGCCAGACGGGAGTGGCAAGAAATATTCAAAGTGATGAACAGCAAGAATCTACAACCAAGATTACTCTATCCAGCAAAGCTATCATTCAGAATTGAAGATCAGATAAAGTGCTTCGCAGATAAGAAAAAGCTAAAGGAATTCATCACCACCAAACCAATATTATATGAAATGCTGAAAGATATTCTTTAATAAGAGGAAGAAGAAAAAGGTAAAAATATAAATTATGAACAACAAATACACATCTATCAACAAATGAACATAAAAATCAAGTGAATTGATAGGCTGATGAACAGGATAAACTGCTGAATGTAACAGAAACATGGACATAGAGAGGGAATGGACTGACAATTCTTGGGGAGAAAAGGGTTGTGGGAAGTACAGCAAGAGACTGGACAAAAATATTGCAACAATGGGAGAGGACAGTGGGGAGCGGGAGGTGAGGGTGGAGGGTGGAATGGGTACAGGGTGGAGGGGAGCTATAGGGGGATAGAAAAGGGGGAACAATGTAATTAATAAACTGAACAAGAAAAAAAAGAAAAAAAGAAAAAGTTATAGTATACTTCAGAAATCTTATGGTGTACATGCTCCTTCTCAAGATACTTGTGGACGCTGGTTTAAATGCTTTAAAAGTGATGAAAGAATATCCAAGTCACTGAAAAAGTTTGAGGCCCAACACTTATTGGATGAAGATGCATGTCAAAATAAAAAACAACTTGAAGAAAGTTTAAATGTTGTTCAGCAAACAATTTCTGATGGTTTACAAGGATTGAGAAAGATTTTAAAGGAAGGAAAATGGGTGCTGCATCAAATGAATGAAAGACAAATGGAAAATCAAAAAGTCATCAGTAAAATGTTGCTTCAACAGCATGAAACAAAGTCTTTTTGGCATCTAATTGTGACTGGTGATGAAAAGTGGATTTATTTTGAGAATCCCAAAGGCACAGAATTATGGGGTGATCCAGGTCAACCATCAACATAGAATGCAAAGCCAAATCATTCAGAAAGAAGACAATGCTCTGTGTTTGGTGGGATCAGGACGGTGTGGTGTATTATGAGCTTCTAAAATCAGATGAAACTGTTAATACTGATCACTACCAACAAAAAATAATCAATTTGAACCACACTTTGATTGTAAAATGACCAGAATGTGCCAGAAGACATGGCAAAGTAATTTTGCTTCATGATGACGCACCATCACATACTTCAAAACCAGTTAAAGACGCTTTAAAAGATCTTGTATTAACCCACCTGCTGTATTCTCCAGACCTTGCTCCTTCAGATTACCACTTGTTCTGATCAATGGCACACGCACTTTCTGAGCTGCACTTCAAAACATATGCAGAAGTGGAAAATTGGGTTTCTAAATAGTCTGCCTCAAAATAAGAAAAGTTCTATTGGGATGCTATCTACAAATTACCTGAAAGATGGGGAAAATATGTAGCTAGTGATGGACATTACTTTGTTTATTTTTTTATCTTTATTGTTCAGTTTATTAATTACATTGTTCCCCCTTTCTTTCCCCCCTATAGCTCCCCTCCACCCAATACCCATCCCACCCTCCGCCCTCACCTCTCCCGCACTGTCCTTTCCCATAGTTGCATGATTTTTGTCCAGTCTCTTGCTGCATTTCCCACACCCCTTTCCTCCCCAAGAATTGTCAATATTTTTGTGTAATATTTTTTACACAAATACAATTGTGTAATATTTTTTATTTCAATCTCTATGTCCATGATTCTGTTATATTCACCAGTTTATCCTGTTCATCAGATTATTAATTCACTTGATTTTTAGATTCATTTGTTGATAGATGTGTATTTGTTGTTCATAATTTATATTTTTACCTTTTTCTTCTTCCTCTTATTAAAGAATATCTTTCAGCATTTCATATAATATTGGTTTGGTGGTGATGAACTCCTTTAGCTTTTTCTTATCTGCGAAGCACTTTCTCTGATCTTCAATTCTGAATGATAGCTTTGCTGGATAGAGTAATCTCGGTTGTAGATTCTTGCTATTCAACACTTTGAATATTTCTTGCCACTCCCATCTGGCCTGCATCGTTTCTGTTGAGAAATCCGCTGACAGTCATATGGGTGCTCCCTTATAGGTAACTAACTGTTTTTCTCTTGCTGCTTTTAATATTCTCTCTTTATCTTTTGCTCTTGGCATTTTAATTATGATTTGTCATGGTGTGGTCCTCTTTAGATTCCTATATTTTGGGGTTTTGTACACTTCTTGGGCTTTTAAGACAATTTCTTTAACCAGGTTTGGGAAGTTTTTGGTCACTATTTCTTCAGGTAGGTTTTCATTATCTTGCTCTCTCTCTTTTTCTGGCACCCCTATAATTTGGATGTTGGTATGTTTGAAGTTCTCCCAGAGGCCCCTTACACTATCTTCAATTATCTGAATTCTTTTTGCTTCTTGCTTTTCCAGCCGAGTGGATTTTGCTTCTTTGTATTTCAAATCTTTGACTTGGTTCTTGTGGTCCTCTGGACTGCTTTTAGGACTTTGTGTAATATGTTTTATTTCATTCAGTGTATGCTTAATTTCTAGTTGGTCCTTTTTCATATCCTCGTGGGTCTTGTTCATGTCCTCGTAGGTCTTGTTCATTTCCTTGTAGTTCTCATTAAGTTTATCAGCCTTTTCTAGTAGCCTCTTGAAAAACCTTATAACCATGGTTTTGAACTCTATGCCTAGTCATCTTTTTTCCTCCATTTCTTTCACACCTGATTTCTTTCCACATCTCTGCATTGTGGCTGCTTTCCTGAGTTGGTCCATTAGCTTTGTGTGGTAGATGTTCTCTATGGGACAGTGGCTCAACCTCCCCAGTTATCTGAGGTGGATACTCTTACTGCAATCCTTTATGGGTTATACAGTATTGTTGAAGTTAGGCCCAGCTTATTGTTTTTAGAACAGGAGGGTTTGACCTCCAGGCCAACTGGCTGTGAGGGTAAGCTGTGTTCATGTTGGACGGGCGGGGTCTCCAGGCTGAGCAGGCAGTTTCAACTCTGCCCTATGCAGTGCGTGGGTCTCTGTGCCAGGTGGTAATGGCTGTGCAGCTCAGAGAGAAAGTTGCCGCCGGTCTTCACCAGTTGCCAGACAACTCTGCCTCTCCCCAAATGAGTCTGCACACCCAAAGTCTCACCCAGGGTTGTAAAACAAAGCAGTCCGGTGGTCTCCCGAACCAGGGAGCAAGTCACGAGTCCTCTCTGCAAGGTCGCGCACTTCTGTCCCCAAGTTTATGCGCAAACTGCTGTTCCAAGTTTAGGCACACTCTCCTCAAACTTGCAGACCTCTGCTGCTCCCGGGTTTTAGCGTGCCTTCCCCGGATCTCGGACCTCGCCTGGAACTGGGAAATCAGTGCCATGGGACGTCTCTGCCCTCCCCGTTAGAGAAATCCAGCCGGATTTGCTGCTGCCCTCCCTTTACTGCTCGCGGGCTCATGGCTCTGAACCTCTCTCCGAGTATATCTTTAAGGCTGCGCTCTGTCGCTCCTCTGAGTCACAGTGTCCTATCTTTACTTTTATTTCTGGAATTTTCACTCAGGCAGCTTTCTGGTGATTCTGGATGATGTTTGTTTTGTTGTTAAGTTGTAGTTTTGAATTGTTGTGTGGGGCAGCAAAATAGGTTTTATCTATGCTGCCATCTTGGTTCCTCTGATGGACATTACTTTGAATAAAGAACTTTTGATGTTTCTCTGGAAATTATTGTGTTTTTTTAAATTACAAAATCCATTATTAACTGGTACACCTAGTAAGTGAGAGTTTATTTTTGGGATCTCTATTCCATTCCATTGATCTATGTCTGTTTTTTTGCCATATAGTTTTGATTATTATTGTTTTGTAATATAGTTTGAGATCAGGGCTCATGATACCTTCAACTTTGTTCTTCTTAAGAATGCACATAGGCATATGTATTTTTAAAATATAGATATTTTTATTGATTTCAGACAGGAAGGAAGTGGGAAAGAGAGATGGAAACATCCATGATGAGAGAGAATCATGCATAGGCTGATTCTCCCTCCTGCAAGTCCCCCACTGGGAATCATGCCCACAACCTGGGCATGTGCCCTTGACCAAAATCGAACCTGGAGTGCTCAGTTCGCAGGCTGACGCTCAATCCACTGAGCCAAACTGGCTAGAGCTGTGTGTGAATTTTTAATATAAATACAGAAACATAAAGCATTAATGCAAGTCAAATGTTTCAGTGAACAAGCTTCAGCAATTCAATTTTATAACAATTTAAGTAAACCTTTAAAATTTTTCTGGACAAGATCAGCATTTGGACTATTTAAAAACAAATTTCTTATTGATGGCAACTAAAACCAAAATAAAATACAAAAAACCATCTCTGGATAATAAGATTGCAAAGTATAACTTTATTTTGTTTCTTATTTACCTCAATTAATAGATATTATTTGAATAATAAAATGTTAAAAGTCAGTAAAATAAAGAGATATAAAGTAAATAAACCCATAACTGTAGAGTAAAAGATATCAAGCACATAGGCCAGAACTGGAATGTCTTTGAAAATAAAACATGGCAATCTTCTCCTCCTTTTCACATCAAACTCAGTTTCTGGTGAGTTTATAAAAATATCAAAGCACCTGTATTACTTGCCCACTTTCTGAAATGCAGGTGATGGTGACACAGCCATGTATACAGTTTAGTGACATTTGCAGGGCTATTTTTCGTAGAACTCTGAATATGCATTTTAACTATATTTTACTCTCCTTTTTGGAATTTATTATTTTTCCTATAAAGCATATAAAGGGACAAGTGATATCAAAACTTTTATTGCAAAAAGAGAACAAGTTGTTGCCTCCACTTCTGTTTACATATCATTTTATTGCCAATCTAAACTTTTCTAAGGGAAATAGCTCATTCACTGCCACCTTTTCAGGAAGGCTAGCAAAATCTTTCAGGCAATCTCTTTCACGTATAATTATTCAGAAATGCAATTTTTAGTTGTCGATTTAATCTCAAAACCTATCCTGCAAACAACATAATCCTATAGCAGCAGTTTACTCTTCAAATGCAAAGTAGAAGAGACTGATGCCCACCCATTTGAGACAGCCACATGTGCAGAACGTGCTCTGGATGATCAAAATTGGAAATCCTTCTCCAGTTCAACACGCTAAGAGCAACTCCCTCCTCTGCCGTCAGCTGCGGCCTGCAGAAACTCACACTCCCTGCACAGCTGGGAGGGGATGAGAAAAATGATTTCATTAGGAAGCAGATTCTGAATTGGAAGAGAGTTGCTTTACAAATTTCATAATAAAAACTGGTTATTGTTTTTGCACATGCTTATTCTGCAAATGTTCGGCATTGTTTCTGTCGGCGAGGTTTAATTTCCTAATTTGGCTCTGGTTTGCATGTGAAATTGATTTGAGGGGGTATTGAGTCTTTTTGGGAAAGGGACTGGGACTGCTCAGTCACAGGAACTTCGTGATCTTCAATGGGCTGCTTGCAGTCAGATGTCACAGAATTCAGAGGGTGAGAGATGCCCTGAGTGTATGTCACATATATTAGATTATTTCATGATTCAATGGATCATAAATCAGGAATTGTTTTGATTGGCTGGGGACCATCGTGGAGGGTGGGGTGCACAAATTGAACAGTGTCTGGGGTCAGCTTGGGAGTTTTCTCATAAGCCACACAACAAACCCCCTCTTCCTGACCACTCCTAACTTCCCTCAGTCATGGCAAGGAACAATTCCTTAGAGATGGAAATGTTTATTCAAAAAATTCTTAAAAGATTCTAATAGGATCCTCTGGCTGAGAATCATAAATTTTATATTCACATGAAGAAACACACACAAAAAGAAATTCCAGGGAGGTGAAATAACATCCGTCCACTAGTACCTACTTTTTAGACCATTTCTCTTTAAAATCCATTGAGGTTACTACTATAGGTAAAAATATACAGTCATGCACACTTGACAATAAGAATATGTTCTGAGTGATGTCTTGTTAGGTGAGTTCGTTGTTGTGCCAACATAGCATGCATGCACTTACACAAACCTAGATGGGATAGCCTAGCACTGTACTTGTAGGTGCTAAACTTTCATACAACTGGAAGAATGTAGGTTCATTTACACCAGCATCAGCACAAACTGGTGACTAATGGGTTGTGGTACAATAGGTGATAAGAATTTTTTAGTTCTATTAGACTCTTAAGGGATCGCTGTCCATCGCCAAAACACTGTGATGGTGAATGACTCTCCCTTGGTTTGCCACCTCAGGAGTTTGCCAGGTGAAATCTGAAAATGGCCCCATACATGGAGGACAATGAGACGCTGAAGCCAGAGGTAGCCTACACCTGATTAGCAGGTGACAATTTTAATAAACAAGGGAACTTACTAGGCTTGTGTGGGGTCCTCGCTAAGACAAAGATCTCCTGCCTGCCTGCCAGAATTCTAAGATTTTATATAGAAGACATAATGTGGTACAGGCAGTCTCAGAAACGATTGGGCTCTCAAGGCTGCATCTTTGAAATGGCTCCTAGTGCAAGAACGGTGAACAGACCATACCGTCCAAGGACCAGAGAGAGGTGAGGAGTCTCCAGTTGTCCTGTCCGGCTTATGGGTCAGCCAGCAGTCATGTTCTCTTCATGACCTCCTTCAACATCTATGTGGTAGGTAAGTTTTCAT